>CM056549.1:28071342-28737592 GCA_029721515.1 Synanceia verrucosa
TCCTGTTGGAACACCTAACTGCACCCAAGACCCAACCTTCAGGCTGATGATTTTAGGTTATCTTGAATAATTTGAAGGTAATCCTCCTTCTTCATTATCCCATTTACTCTCTGTAAAGCACCAGTTCCATTGGCAGCAAAACAGCCCCACAGCATAATACTACCACCTTGACGCTTGACGGTAGGCATGGTGTTAAAGGCCTCACCTTTTCTCCTCCAAACATGTTGCTGGGCATTGTGTCCAAACAGCTCGATTTTTGTTTGGTCTGACCACAGAACTTTCCTCCAGAAGGTTTTATCTTTGTTCATGTGATCAGCAGCAAACTTCAGTCGAGCCTTAAGGTGCCGCTTTTGGATCAAGGGCTTCCTTCTTGCACGGCAGCCTCTCAGTCCATGGCGATGCAAAACAGACTTGACTGTGGACACTGACACCTGTGTTCCAGCAGCTTCTAATTCTTGGCAGATCTGCTTTTTGGTGGTTCTCGGTTGACTCTTCACCCTCCTGACCAGTTTTCTCTCAGCAGCAGGTGATAGCTTGCATTTTCAGATCCTTTTTCAGATCCGTGCTGAGTTCCTTTGTCTTTCCCATTGTAGTGTTTGTGGGTGTTTGTATCCAATGAGCCCTATTTAAATGGCCTCAGAGAAGTCACCAGCTGTAGTCACTCATGATCACTCACAAGAAGTTAAGAGGCCATGCTATGAAGCTCATTTCATTGACACAACTTTCTAAGTCACCAAAATTGCTAATTCATGTTGCTGTATGTATATTTTTGACCCAGCAGATTTGGTCACATTTTCAGTTGACCCATAATAAAGTCATAAAAGAACCAAACTTCATGAATGTTTTTTGTGACAAAGAAGTATCTGTTCCAATCACTCTATCAGAGAAAAATCTGAGTTATAGAAATAACTGGAAACTCAAGAGAGCCATGACATTATGTTCTTTACAAGTGTATGTAAACTTTTGACCATATACCAGCTGCCCCTGCTGCTATGACATGTCAAAGTGGCTCCTGCATAGAGTATACAATAAAAGTAAGGATATTGCCACAATTTATTATCGTGTGGCTCTAATGTTTTTCTTTAAAATGGCGACTGTGAGAAACCATGACTCGGATCAAGTCCCTATGTTTGTCCCTCAGACTGGACCCCGTCCTATATAAGAAGTGTCAGGGTGACGCTGCTCGACTCTGCCACACACATGGCTGGAACGAGACCAGCGAGCTGATGCCGCCGGGCGCCATCTTCTCCTGCCTGTACCGCCATGCCTACCGCACAGAGGAGCAGGGACGCCGGGTACGATTGGAAACACACCTTCCTTTCTCTAAAGCTGCAGCTGTCCTTTAAATATGAGGGGCTTTGATGTTTTTACTTTAGGGCTGTCAAAATTACACATTGCCAGAAACATGCTGGCAGGTCATGAAGCAGAACTCCATTCAAAAAATCAAGGAAACTAGGAACACAGTCGTAACTAACGATGAAACATGCTGATAAATTTAGATTAAACATCTTTTCTGAATCTGTCCAAGCTTCTCCTGTAATTCAGCAAATAAGTGCTCCACCAAAGAACATCGTCAAAGTATTAACTCGAGTGCCACTGACGAGTTTCGCTGTCAAAGTGTGTTTTCTGCAGCGGGTCGCTGATCACAGTCTCCCACAGCCCGTGAGTAATTTCGGGGCTTCTGTGGTTTGTAGTCAGGACATAAAGAGTTAATATGCGCCACAGAGATCAAAGCAGGAAGTGGAGACGATCACGATTAGAGAGCAAAACAAACAGAATGTGGACAAAAAGTGGTGATTTTGGTGAACCAGGGGGTATGCCATCAAAGTCGCTAATTATAGCAGTGCTTAAGTGATTAAGCCTCTGTTGAAGTAGTGTCAACTTTAACATGAGGCTGAAGCTGTTCCATTAACACGTTTAAGCTCCGCTTCAGCGGAGTTAACTTCAGCGAAGCTTATCCAAACTTCTATTAAACGTGTGCGTGGGGTACACAAGAAGCCCAGACCATGCAATTATCGAAACCACGATCATGTCGAAGAGTTGGGCTGATTTTTTAAATAGTGCAGAGCAAAAAATTCTTTTGGAACTCTGTGAGGAGTATAAACCGACAATAACCAAGAAGGGAAATAAATGGCGACTGCTAAAATGCACAAGGTAAGTTTTAACAATGCATGTGTTTTTTACAGTAAAGATATGTGTTCCATGGCATTTATATGACCTGTCAGCAATATAGAGGAAATGCTACAGTCTGATATGTGGGGGACCTGTGTTCGATACCCAATTAGTGCAGATGATGGCGTAGAAGATTTTAATTTTTTATAGAGCAGTCTTGTCAATTGTAATTTCTTTTTAATGTGTAAAGGTACTTGCAGTTGAACTAATATGCCAAATTGCGATATATTTGAACAGGACTGGTGTTCATAATGTGAAGAGGACTGCTTTGCAGGTTAAGACAAAGCATTAAAACATTTTGCAGAGTGGTCAAGTGGTCAAGGTAATGTTAGGCCTAGCTGATATTTATAAGTTCTATAATGATGTGAATAATAGTAAATAGGTTAAATACAGGTTTAATAACATGGTGTTCATTCACATTTGTGTAATATGTGACAAATGTAAGTTGATGAAACTGTCACAAATACTTTATACTTTACTTCTAAAGTATAAATTTCATTAATATTGAACTCTGGCCTCCCGCACAGTTTGTGGCACACTTACCCACTCAGCCAACACCTCTATAGTAATATCACAGAAACATTATTATATTTGAAGATACATTATATTGCCAAAAGTATTCGCTCACCCATCCAAATAGTCAGAATCAGGTGTTCCAATCACCTCCATGGCCACAGGTGTAGAAAATCAAGCACCTAGGCATGCAGACTGCTTTTACAAACATTTGTGAAAGAATGGGTCGCTCTCAGGAGTTCAGTGAATTCCAGCGTGGAACTGTGATAGGATGCCACCTGTGCAGCAAATCCAGTCATGAAATTTCCTCGCTCCTAAATATTCCACAGTCAACTGTCAGCTGTATTATAAGAACGTGGAACGACAGCAACTCAGCCACAAAGTGGTAGACCAGGTAAACTGATGGAGTGGGGTCAGCAGATGCTGAGGCACATAGTGTGAAGAGGTCACCAACTTTCTGCAGAGTCAATCACTACAGACCTCCAAACTTCATGTGGCCTTCAGATCAACTCAAGAACAGTGCACAGAGAGCTTCATGGAATGGGTTTCCATGGCCGAGCAGCTGCATCCAAGCCATATATCATCAAGTGCAATGCAAAGCATCAGATGCAGTGGTGTAAAGCACGTCGCCACTGGACTCTAGAGCAGTGGATACGTGTTCTCTGGAGTGAAAGGAACTCTGAATGCTTCAGCATACCAAGACATTTTGGACAATTCCATGCTCCCAACTTTGTGGGAACAGTTTGGAGCTGGCCCCTTCCTCTTCCAACATGACTGTGCACCAGCGCACAAAGCAAGGTCCATAAAGACATGGATGACAGAGTCTGGTGTGGATGAACTTGACTGGCCTGCACAGAGTCCTGACCTCAACCCTATAGAACACCTTTGGGATGAATTAGAGCAGAGACTGAGAGACAGGTCTTCTCGTCCAACATCAGTGTGTGACCTCACAAATACACTTCTGGAAGAATGGTCAAAAATTCCCATAAACACACTCCTAAACCTTGTGGACAGCCTTCCCAGAAGAGTTGAAGCTGTTATAGCTGCGAAGGGTGGACCGACGTCATATTGAACCCTATGGATTAGAAATGTCACTTAAGTTCATATGCAAGTCAAGGCAGGTGAGCAAATACTTTTGGCAATATAGTGTATCATCATGAAAAACAACATTAATTAAAATACATTAAATTATTGGAAATTCTCCAAAACTGACCAAGAATGTAAGATAAATTATTTTTTGCTCACATTCTCACCTTTTTTTTCGGACAAGACGGACAATCAGGCAGGGAGCGTGAGGAACTGATTGTTTGATACTCTGTTTACTACAGGTACGTACAGTCATGGAAAAAATTATTAGACCACCCTTGTTTTCTTCAATTTCTTGTTAGTTTTAATGCCTGGCTCAACTAAAGGTACATTTGTTTGGACAATTATAATGATAACAACAAAAATAGCTCATGAGAGTTTAATTTAAGAACTAAGGATTATTCATTTTCCATGGTTTTCTTGATAATAACCAAAATTACTTAAATTCTTACATCAATAGCTATGGCATTGTACCGCCAAAAACACTACTTTTAAGCATTCCATGTTTTCTTTTCTGTTTGCTTTAAACACATGATACACACAAGAGTTAATACTTGATTGCATAACCATTGTTTTTGATGACTGCAGCCATGCGTCTTGGCATGCTCTCCACCAGCTTCTGACATTGTTCTGCTGTCACAGCAGCCCATTCCTGTTGGACAAATTCAAACAAATTTTCTTTGTTTTTGGGCTTGTGGTTCTCCATTTTGAGTTTGATGATTTTCCACAGGTTTTCAATTGGATTAAGATCTGGTGATTGAGCAGGCCAAGGCATGGTGCGAATGTTGTGGTTCTCCATCCAGGCTTTAACTGACCTTGCCGTGTGGCAAGGGGCATTGTCTTGTTGGAAAATCCAGTCATTCGAGGCAGGAAAGAGTTTTCCAGCTGATGGAAGAAGACTGTTTTCAAGGGTAGTCCTGTACTTGACCTGGTTCATTCGGCCTTCACACAATTGCATTTGCCCTGTTCCACTCAGACTGAAACAACCCCAGATCATGACTGATCCACCCCCATGTTTTACTGTAGGGGCAAGACAGTCTGGGTTGTAAGCTTCTCCAGGCTTCCTCCTAACCAGTAAGTTGGCTGGAGTGGGCATCAATTCAAAATTGGATTCATCACTGAAGAGAACCTTAGCCCAATCATCAACAGTCCAATCCTTGTGGTCTCGAGCAAAGAGTAACCGGGCCTTCCTCTGCCTTTCATTGATGAAGGGCTTCTTGCGTGCTCTGTGTGACTTCAAACCAGCTTCAACAAGTCGGTTTCGAACTGTCCTTGCCGAGCAAGTCACATTTCTCGACAGTGCCCACTCATTTTTAAGGTCCCTGGAGGTCTGACGCGATTCCTGACACAGGAACGGATGAGTGCACGGTCATCTCGTGGGGTAGAAAGACGTTTCCTGCCACGGCCAGGTAGCAATTTGGTAGTGCCATGTTCAGCTTGTTTTTTTGTTGGAATGAACGGCTGTCTTGGAGATCTTCAGTTTTCCGACCTGTCTCTCACTCATGCCAATTTCCAGCAGTGCCAAGATGGCTGCCTTTGTTGCTTCACATAATTCTTTTGTTTTAGGCATTATGTGAGAGCTGACAACTTCTGAGTTGTGCTACGGCTTGAATGTAAGCAGGAAACCACTCTAGGCCTTTGCATGTGCAGTGCTGCTTGTGACATGAAATGGCCTCTTATATACCCTGGGAATCAATTAAGCTTAAGAATGTCAAATAGGACATAAAGTATTATGTGACCAGCTGCATTTTTTGTTGTGTTCATTGTATTATACGTTTAGTGGTACCAGATATTAGAATGAACAAGAAATTGAAGAAAACAAGGGTGGTCTAATAATTTTTTCCATGACTGTATTCTTTGTAACGCCCCTTAGGGTGAGCCTGATAGTTAACCTGCCACAGAGCAGGTTAGCTCAGAAGCATACAATATGTTACCCCAGTAACTCAGCTGGGATTCCTGTTAGTGAGAGTGATGGAACCAATCTCTCGCTAAAAGTAGCAGGGCTTATCAAAGTTAGCGAGGATTTGCGATTAGCGCAGTTGATGGAATACCCCCCTGGCCTCTACTGTACCGCTGATAACACATATGTTGGTTGATAAAGAACAAGAACAGTGAGTTTTTGTCTCGGCATCAACAGTTGTGTGTTGTGTGTGGTGTGTTTGCAGTTGTCTCGGGACTGTAAGGTGGAGGTTCAGAGGATTCTCCACCAGAGGGCGCTGGATGTGAAGCTGGACCCTGAGCTGCAGAAACGCTGCATGACTGACCTCGGCAAGTGGTGCAGTGAGAAGATGGATGCTGGACAGGTGAGATGGACACACACATTTATGTAATAAACGTAATGTAAAGACACTTGCAGGAGGGCCTTGCATGATGCAGCCTTTTATGATTTTTTATAATATGATTCACTTTACTGACAATTTCCCACATTTGTCAGGAGCTGGAGTGTCTGCAGGATCATCTGGAGGACCTGGTGTCTGCCTGCAGGGAGGTGGTGGGGAACCTGACCGAGCTGGAGTCAGAGGTCAGAGGTCATTAACGTTGAGTGGAAACCAGAATGAAGGAATGAACCTGAGCAGCTAATGTGCTGATGTGAGTGTTTGTTTGCTGCAGGACATCCAGATTGACGCTCTGCTCATCAGAGCCTGTGAACCCGTCACTCAGGCCCACTGCCATGTGAGTACATGTACCGTCCTGTGTGTACACAGAGGCATACCTGGGGTGCAAATAATGTAAATACACGAGCTGTACAAATATCCTGGCTTCGTCAAGTCAGTTTTCACATACAAGGAATATGTATTGTCACAATAAAAGCACTTAGAAGAGAGAGGTTCTGCACAGGTCAAGAATCAGAAACATGAAATGGAAATTTACAAGGGAAAAATATATCTCAAATGCAAGAAATAAAGACGAGCTGTACAGTGTGGATGAGGATGGGGTAAAGCAAAAGTATAAATAACATTACTTCTATTTTATTTGCTATGCATTGCTAATTTTACTTCCTGTCAACATTTAACAAGCATTGCAAGAACAAATTCAAAAGGGCCAATTTTGAATGTTAATGTTGTCAGTTTTGAAAATATAATACAGAGTAGGTATACGTAATCTAGGCCAGATTGAGAATTCATGACCCTTTACCTTTTTTTTTTTTTTGGAACATTAATGTGTGTGTGTGTGTGTGTAGGATTTTGCTGATAACCAGATTGATACAGGTGATCTGATGGAGTGTTTGGTTCAGAACAAACATCAGAAGGAGATGAATGACAAGTGTGCAGTCGGAGTTACACACTTCCAGCTGGTGAGTTATTTTTTTTATTGTAAAGACAAAGTTGATGTGAAAGTAACATCAGATCCATATTTGTTTGGAGATTGATTTTTTTTCAATTTTATTGTTATTTATTGTTTTGTTGTTGTAGGTTTGAACATTCCTTTGGGAATAAAGCCTTTGATCAGCACAGTGTCAGTTGGAGGTTGTGCATATTTCCACGGCCACTTTCTATTATGGCTATAAATGTTTAACGGGGAAGTTTTATTAGAGGATGGGGTGGGTGATACATATCGTTTGCGATAATATTGTCGTTGTTTTGATGAGGTGCAAATTTTCATTATTCAGTATTTAAATTACTTAGCCAAAAATATTGACGCGCACACAGAAACTCCTCACATCCAGTTATTACACGGTGCAGCATCGCTCTCTGCAGCAAGGCAGGATTCACTCACACAACTAGTGGGCCAACATCAGAGGTCACTAACTGGCGGACTGTGGTCAGGGTCCAGACCCAGACGCCGTCCTATACGGACGCCGACCAACTATAAATACATTACATGGGGGTTTTAAATTTGAGAAGAAAAATGAATTTGAGTTAAGCCTCCTATGATGCTACTCATCCACTGAAGTCTCTGTATTCCAGACACTACACTGCTGCTCTGCACACAGATGAAAGTGAAGAGGACAGGGACAGACGGAAGAAGGCAAAAAAAAAATAAAAAACTCAACACAGAAAGACAAGACAGAGAGACAAATGAGCCACAGACCAGGAGAGAAAAAAGAGCAGATATGACACTATTTAAGAGAAGACAGGTGGATGGAGAAACCAGAGCTTTCATGCAGCTCTGTGTCTGACCTGCTCAGAGGCTGTAGCGCTCACTAGAAGTGAAGAACCACTGTGAGAAAACATTCATTTTGACCAAGCATACCCACTGAAGTCTGAACTGTCTCAGACAGTTCCATCAGAGCTGCTTGGATTTTGGTTCAACACTAAAAACATTTACTGATGGAGTGCATGGGTGCAGTGGAAGAAGCCTTATTTTAGGGAAAACAAAAAGAAGACCTTTGTAATGAAATAAAAATTCCCATGTCAGCATCATCAGCCAAAAGGAACAGTGACATATTATCCCAGGATGTACCAGCCCAGCTGGATGAAGCTATTCATAGAGCAGTTATTCAAAACATATTTTATTTATTTTCTATCATTTCTAAATGCAGCTCTATTCTTATTTATTGACAAAATAACATTATTCCTATCTACATTGTTATCTATTTGTTTACTTAAATGTCAAATGACAATAGATATTGTCAAATGTTTTTGAATCACACATAATTTATTTGATTTGACAGTCAGTTATTAATTATATGCAAAATTACCAGGCTACATCAACATATGTCACACTAACTCAAATTAGACACTTTGACGTTCCAGACCTTTCCTTCAATGCATTTTCTTGGACTGGACCTTTTTGAATTTTAGTTGAATAACCCTGGCCTACATGATCACATGACCACTTGTTAGCATACTCCTTGCAACAGTTTATTTTTTTTTTTTTTTTTTTTTGTAGCGCAACACTCAGAGCGCTTCAAGTTGAAATCTGTTCAACTTTTAACACTGCGACATTCCAATAACATTTTAAAGGATATCTGCTGATTATCCTTATTGCCAAAATCCCCCAAAATATTGAGATATTATTTTTTGCCCATGTCGCCCACCCTTAGTAGAGGAATGTTTGCTTGTTTTCCCATTCATTTGTAGTTTTTGTTGTAATCTATAAGTCACAAATGAATTTACAGCTGTCGTTCTTCTGTTTCCTAAACAGCTGACAGTTTTTTCTCTTGTGGACCTGCTCAGCTTGATCTCTTTGAAACTCGAATGGTGATTATATATTTGTAAGAAAAACTCAACGTGAAGGAGACTGATGTCACTGTGTTGCTGTGGATGTTGCTGCTTAACTTACAGGTCCAAATGAAGGATTTCCGGTTCTCCTATAAGTTCAAGATGGCCTGTAAGGAGGATGTTCTGCGCTTGTGTCCAAACATCAAGAAGAAGTGAGTTTGAATTCCATGAAAACATCCAGAAGTCTGGAAACGTAACTCCTTCCCTTTGGTCTGTTCCTTGTGATCAGCCAGTTAGCTCAGTGTTTTCTGAGTCCAGCTGACCCGTTTTTAAGTGGACTATAAATCACACAGGGTGGACGTCGTCATCTGTCTCAGCACCACGGTGAGGAACGACACGCTGCAGGAGGCCAAGGAGCAGCGGGTGTCACTCAAATGTCGCAAACAGCTGCGAGTGGAGGAGCTGGAGATGGTACGATAAGAAGATGCAGTGATGACATTTTGGACAGACATGGATGTAAACCTGTAATGAGCCAGTAAATCTGGTTATGAAATACCTCATTAACTCTTTGAGTGCCATAGACATATACTATATATACACGCTTGAGTACCATTGACGTATAAATACAGTCATGGAAAAAATTATTAGACCACCCTTGTTTTCTTCAATTTCTTGTTAATTTTAATGCCTGGCTCAACTAAAGGTACATTTGTTTGGACAATTATAATGATAACAACAAAAATAGCTCATGAGAGTTTAATTTAAGAACTAAGGATTATTCATTTTCCATGGTTTTCTTGATAATAACCAAAATTACTTAAATTCTTACATCAATAGCTATGGCATTGTACCGCCAAAAACACTACTTTTAAGCATTCCATGTTTTCTTTTCTGTTTGCTTTAAACACATGATACACACAAGAGTTAATACTTGATTGCATAACCATTGTTTTTGATGACTGCAGCCATGCGTCTTGGCATGCTCTCCACCAGCTTCTGACATTGTTCTGCTGTCACAGCAGCCCATTCCTGTTGGACAAATTCAAACAAATTTTCTTTGTTTTTGGGCTTGTGGTTCTCCATTTTGAGTTTGATGATTTTCCACAGGTTTTCAATTGGATTAAGATCTGGTGATTGAGCAGGCCAAGGCATGGTGCGAATGTTGTGGTTCTCCATCCAGGCTTTAACTGACCTTGCCGTGTGGCAAGGGGCATTGTCTTGTTGGAAAATCCAGTCATTCGAGGCAGGAAAGAGTTTTCCAGCTGATGGAAGAAGACTGTTTTCAAGGGTAGTCCTGTACTTGACCTGGTTCATTCGGCCTTCACACAATTGCATTTGCCCTGTTCCACTCAGACTGAAACAACCCCAGATCATGACTGATCCACCCCCATGTTTTACTGTAGGGGCAAGACAGTCTGGGTTGTAAGCTTCTCCAGGCTTCCTCCTAACCAGTAAGTTGGCTGGAGTGGGCATCAATTCAAAATTGGATTCATCACTGAAGAGAACCTTAGCCCAATCATCAACAGTCCAATCCTTGTGGTCTCGAGCAAAGAGTAACTGGGCCTTCCTCTGCCTTTCATTGATGAAGGGCTTCTTGCGTGCTCTGTGTGACTTCAAACCAGCTTCAACAAGTCGGTTTCGAACTGTCCTTGCCGAGCAAGTCACCTTTCTCGACAGTGCCCACTCATTTTTAAGGTTCCTGGAGGTCTGACGACGATTCCTGACACAGGAACGGATGAGTGCACGGTCATCTCGTGGGTAGAAAGACGCGTTTCCTGCCACGGCCAGGTAGCAATTTGGTAGTGCCATGTTCAGCTTGTTTTTTTTTGTTGTAATGAACGGCTGTCTTGGAGATCTTCAGTTTTTTCGCTACCTGTCTCTCACTCATGCCAATTTCCAGCAGTGCCAAGATGGCTGCCTTTGTTGCTTCACATAATTCTTTTGTTTTAGGCATTATGTGAGAGCTGACAACTTCTGAGTTGTGCTACGGCTTGAATGTAAGCAGGAAACCACTCTAGGCCTTTGCATGTGCAGTGCTGCTTGTGACATGAAATGGCCTCTTATATACCCTGGGAATCAATTAAGCTTAAGAATGTCAAATAGGACATAAAGTATTATGTGACCAGCTGCATTTTTTGTTGTGTTCATTGTATTATACGTTTAGTGGTACCAGATATTAGAATGAACAAGAAATTGAAGAAAACAAGGGTGGTCTAATAATTTTTTCCATGACTGTAAATATGTCAAAGTGTTTTTCCGAGGGCTGGCACAAGAGGGTGCTCTCACACACCTGTGAGTAATTTTGGGGCGCCTTGGAGATGTAGTCAGGACATAAAGAGACAGTATACACCACAGAGATCAAAGCAGGAAGTGGAGACTGTCGCGATTAGAGAGCAAAACAAACAATCTGGACAAAAGGCAAACTAAGAGCAGTTTTCTGGTTTGATAACAGAGTTTTCACTTCATCAAATGAACCATAGACTGGAATACCTCATGAGACACAAGTTTATACTATTTAGTTTGCTGGTACACTTTTTATTGAATGTAACACAGTAGACTGTAGGTACAGTTGTTAACTTACAGAGCAATCCTCTCCTCTCCTTCCCTCTCAGTCAGAGGATATCCGGCTGGAACCAGAGTTGTATGATCCCTGTAAATCTGACATCAGTCGCCTGTGTCCCAACGTGGCCTTTGGTAATGCTCAGGTGAGGAGCATCAAACAAAGAAGAAACAGTTGAAAAGAGCATGTTGTTCATGTTTCCTGTGTCTTGCTGTCCCTCAGATGATTGAATGTCTGAAGGAGCAGAAGAAGCAGCTCAGTCAGCGCTGCCACCAGAGGATCTTCAGGCTGCAGGAGGTGGAGATGACCGACCCCGAGCTCGACTACCAGCTGATGAGAGTCTGCAAGCAGATGATCAAGGTGACGAAGACAAGGAGGAGGGATCGGTTTTTACCTTCTGACAATTTGGAAGACAAACTTATACAACTTATGTCATTTGATTTGACCTTCATTCCCATGGTAATGAGATCACTGAAATGTGGAAACATGTCGGTGACTAGAAGTCCAATCGGGAAAGAAACACAAGTAACCAAACAGTAGCATCTTTTATCTAAATCATCTGTTGTTCACGTCCATCACAGTTTACAAACTGATGTCCTGCAAGTAGTTAGATCCTTTAGCTTAAAAGTACCAAAACTACAGGTAAAAAAACACATAAATATAGTTCTTTAAGTCTTAAAGTTGAAACTGTAGTACTATATGTTATAAAACAGATGGACCGATGGATTCATCAGTGTGTAAGATGGTAGAACTAGTTTTAACCACTTAATATGTTGTTTAGCCCCTCCTTAGGGCAGACGGTTGAAGGTCTTCTCTAATTATTAATTTTGTTCTTATTTTATTAATATTTGAACTTTTTACTCCCTGTTTAAGCCATTTGATCACTTGTTGTTACTAGTCTGAAGATTGGGACCTGGGAACAAAGACAAAGAGTCACACATTTTAACGAAGAGCATGTTCTGCTTTATTTAGCTATTTTATCCTCTATCTTTGTCAAACAAATCTCTTTATGTTCATAACAAATTACTCAAAATCCAGTACTATGTGCTGCAATTATACTTCAGTACTAGCAAAATCAAAGTCAACCATGTAATGAAACTCATACATATAGTAGCCTACAATATTTGAGTAAATGTTCTGGCTTTCACCTCTTTGACCACTTTCACTTATTGTTTTTATCAAATAAATCAGTTAAAGGGTGATCATCCAGACAAAGTGCCTAAATGGTTTATATCTGAGCTGGAGCAACATCACCGTGTTCCCACCTCAGCAGCTGTAATGAAATCATGTAAAGATCTTTTTGTCTTTTGTCTCCTGTAGCGGTTCTGCACTGATGCCGACACCAGGAACGTCCTTCAGTGTCTGAAACAGAACAAGAACAGCGAGCTGATGGATCCTAAGTGTAAACAGATGATCACCAAGAGACAGATCACACAGAACACAGGTCAGTAAAACCTCCAGTAGTATGAACAAAGAGGAGAGTGAATATGATTCAGTGTTCACCCCCCTGACAGTCCTCCACCCTTCTCCTCCTCCTCCAGACTACCGGTTAAACCCGGTGTTGAGAAAAGCTTGTCGAGCTGACATCCCAAAGTTCTGCCAGCCCATCTTGAACAAGGCAAGCGAGGACAGTGAGCTGGAGGGCCAGGTCATCGCCTGCCTCAAACTCAAATATGCAGACCAGGTCAGTTCTGGACTACGTCACAATCAGCCTTCTACAACCTCTGGTGGAGGCTACTGTGATCTACAATATTACAAAGTTCTATTTGATCCCTGCTGACGATGGCGCTGAAAGCACTGAATGATCCCTTCGCACATGGGCAGTTCAAGTGTGCATACCAACAATGTCACTTGTGACCGATGGGTGACCTGAGAAAGGCAATAAGTTCCGGTGTCACTAGAGGTTTGGTTCCTCTTTTCTTCTCGCATGTCATTTGCAACACTGAAGAAAAAAAAAGGAATAGCCTATATGGCGTCTGCGTTGCTGGTAGCCTTGTGACTGGGGCTTCTACTGTACGTACTTCCTTGTGATGAAAAAAACGGGCGGATACCACCCAATACTAGACTTAAGGGGGCCCTCGTGCCCCTGGTCCCTTGGGCCTGTCCTGGCCGCCTCGGGGGTGGTGGTTTCTGCCTCCTCTTGGTCGCTGGATCTGTGTGGTTCTCGGTGGCCTGGTGGTTCTCTGGGTTTGGGCTCGTCTTCTGGGTTGTGGGGGGTGCCCGGCTGGTATGGCCATGCAGGGTCGTGGTAGACACTCTGGGCTTTGGTGTTCTTCACACATGCATGCTTTATCCAGATTTTACCAGCTCCTTTCAAGTCACATTGTTGAGTACTGGTGTGAACTGCCAGAATGTGCTGAGTCACTCTGACTTCTCACTAAACTCACGTCTTCTACGCATACATCTCTCACTCGTGTTCTTTGGCGGCCCACTCTATACTGTCAGGACTTCCACAACTCTGGTGTTCAGTACCGTAGGGTACTGGGATGAAGGTGTTAGGGATGACACAGCAGCTGATACTGTTTCATTCTAATAGCAGTGTCTGTCTGTAGCCCTCACTTTTTTGTCTTAACTCCCCGTCTGTCATTTATTTCCCCCTCTTGCCACCGAGGTGCAGCACTTACCTCTCTGGCTTATAATAGGGAATTCCAATAAAGATTGATAGCTTAGTTACCAGGGAGGGCCGGTGATGGTTCACACACCAAACATTACGAGATCTTGTTGCAAGATTAAAATATGCATAATCTCATAAAATGACAATTTTGTGGTGTTTAACAATGAGAATCAATGCAGATGAAGTGAAAAGAAGAAAAAAACAAACTGAATACGGAACGCTGGCGAAGGACATCAATGGATGTCAGTGTCGTTCTGCATCCAGTGGAAATTAGGGGTGAGGCTTCACCCCCCAAGAGCTCCATGAGCCCCGACATGGGACCTGCACCTACAGTCGTGGTCAAAAGTTTACATACACCTGTAAAGAAGATAATGTCATGGCTCTCTTGAGTTTCCAGTTATTTCTACAACTCTGATTTTTCTCTGATAGAGTGATTGGAACAGATACTTCTTTGTCACAAAAACATTCATGAAGTTTGGTTCTTTTATGACTTTATTATGGGTCAACTGAAAATGTGACCAAATCTGCTGGGTCAAAAATATACATACAGCAATGCTAATATTTGGTTACATGTCCCTTTTCACTTCAATTAGGCACTTTTGGTAGCCATCCACAAGCTTCTGGTTGAATCTTTGACCACTCCTCTTGACAGAATTGGTGTAGTTCAGTTAAATTTGTTGCTTTCTGACATGGACTTGTTTCTTCAGCATTGTCCACATGTTCTCAATGGGGTTTAAGTCAGGACTTTGGGAAGGCCATTCTAAAACCTTCATTCTAGCCTGACTGATCCATTCCATTACCACTTTTGATGTGTGTTTGGGGTCATTGTCCTGTTGGAACACCCAACTGCACCCAAGACCCAACCTTCAGGCTGATGATTTTAGGTTATCTTGAATAATTTGAAGGTAATCCTCCTTCTTCATTATCCCATTTACTCTCTGTAAAGCACCAGTTCCGTTGGCAGCAAAATAGCCCCACAGCATAATACTACCACCACCGTGCTTGACGGTAGGCATGGTATTAAAGGCTTCACCTTTTCTCCTCCAAACATATTGCTGGGCATTGTGGCCAGACAGCTCGATTTTTGTTTCGTCTGACCACAGAACTTTCCTCTAGAAGGTTTTATCTTTGTCCATGTGATCAGCAGCAAACTTCAGTCGAGTCTTTTGGATCAAGGGCTTCCTTCTTGCACGGCAGCCTCTCAGTCCATGGTGATGCAAAACAGGCTTGACTATGGACACTGACACCTGTGTTCCAGCAGCTTCTAATTCTTGGCAGATCTGCTTTTTGGTGGTTCTCGGTTGACTCTTCACCCTCCTGACCAATTTTCTCTCAGCAGCAGGTGATAGTTTGCATTTTCTTCCTGATCGTGGCAGTGACAAAACAGTGCCATGCACTTTATACTTACAAACAATTGTTTGCACTGTTGCTCTTGGGACCTGCAGCTGCTTTGAAATGTCTCCAAGTGACTTTCCTGACTTGTTCAAGTCAATGATTCACTTTTTCAGATCAGTGCTGAGCTCCTTTGACTTTCCCATTGTAGCGTTTGTGGTTGTTTGTATCCAATGAGCCCTATTTAAATGGCCTCAGAGAAGTCACCAGCTGTAGTCACTCATGATCACTCACAAGAAGTTAAGAGGCCATGCTATGAAGCTCATTTCATTGACACAACTTTCTAAGTCACCAAAATTGCTGATTCATGTTGCTGTATGTGTATTTTTGACCCAGCAGATTTGGTCACTTTTCAGTTGACCCATAATAAAGTCATAAAAGAACCAAACTTCATGAATGTTTTTTGTGACAAAGAAGTATCTGTTCCAATCACTCTATCAGAGAAAAATCAGAGTTGTAGAAATAACTGGAAACTCAAGAGAGACATGACATTATGTTCTTTACAAGTGTATGTAAACTTTTGACCATGACTATAGTGCTGCATGGTTTGTGTCTGCCTCACTTTGAGCCTCTGGCAAGAGCAGAGCTGCAGTGGGTGTGTTTAAGGCTGTGTTCTTACTGGCCATTACCTTGGCAAAATATGTCCGTGAGCTGCAAGCATTGTTAATCGGCCCACCGTGCCTGAAGTGGCATAGGAATGATACAAGTGTCACGCCATGGCCCAAGGTGCTCTCAAATTCACGTTGTAATCAGCCTTTAAGACCTAATTTCCACTGAATACGGAACAACGCTGATGTTGTCCATCAATACACACCAGATAACGCTTGCTGCGACTCCATCTGACAGCTGGAAACGCGTGAACAAGAGCTCGCAGATTCATGTATAATTGCACAATGTAGCGGAGCGCCGGTGAAAGAGAACCACTCTGTGTCCACTAAGTAGAAAGAAATCAATTATACGATCCATCGTATTTTGCATCTGTACACAACTTCCTGTCCCACATGATCTGATCTGTGCTGAATTTCCAGTGCTCTGATGTCCAACAAAAATAGAAACTCTGTCGATTTGTTTCGGCAGGAGTCAGCACATTGGCGGCGGTCTGCATTCAATGGAAATTAGAGGTAAGGCTTGCATGATATGAACCTCCACCAGGGGATGGTGGAGACAGGCCAGAGCGCTTGGGCCCAGTTAGAGCTCTGAGATTTTATATTGAAGCTACTGCAGGCATCCATACATCTGCACAGCTTTCTGTTTGCTAGGGGGGCCCTAACAAGGGCTCTGCTCTCTCAAAGCAATGCTTGTCTCACCGGATCGTGGTTACCATTCGCCATTCATATCAGGTGTTAAACGGCCCCCTACCATCAGGTGTGTGCTGCCACTCTACCAGGAGCCACCTTGAGGGGACTGCCCCCGGACAAAAAGGTGCTGCTGCCTCATGGACGACACACAGCACCTTTTCCCACGTTCTACAATGTGGAGGTCAGTACTCCCCATCCACTCCTGAATGACTGCCAGAGCACTTGGTCACTCAAAATCCTCGTGTTCATGCGAGAAAATTCTGTAGGAACCGAGCCTCAAGTGACACTGGAACTTATTGCCTTTCTCGGGTCACCCATTGTTTGTATGCATACGTGAATTGCACATGCGAGAAGGGATCATTCAGTGTCACTGTAAATCGGGATTCATAGAACTGTAGTTCCATTCTTAACTCTGGAATTAAGACAAACATTAAAACCTACAAAACAAATAAGAAATATGGATAAAGTGGTGAAATAATAACATAGCCGTCATAAGTAGTGAATAGTGGACTCACAAACCTAGAGTTGTGGTGTTTTTGAAATTACAGGGTCATTGTTTCTACTAAAAGCCACACTGTGTCTTTTGAATGTGCACTTGTTTAAAGAAAAAGAACAAACTGGAGCAGCAGAGGTTGTGTATTGAAGTGTGTGTTTTCTGGCTGGGCTTTGGTTCAGAGGTTGTCTCCAGACTGTGAGGACCAGATCAGAGTGATTCTCCATGAGTCAGCGCTCGACTACAGACTGGACCCACAGCTGCAGATGCACTGCACTGATGAGGTACACACAAACACAAACACACACAATCAGCATCAGATCAACTCTTTCGTTTCCTTGTATTAGTATTTATGCTGTTTTTTACCTCCTTCCCTGTTGTTATTTTCCTCCTGCAGATCTCCAGACTGTGTGCAGAGGAGGCAGCAGCTCAGGAGCAAACCGGTCAGGTGGAAGAGTGTCTGAAAGTCAACTTGCTGAAAATAAAACAGGAAGCCTGTAAAAGGGTATTATTTACAGTTACTGTTCAGTGCAGTGCATTCATTTGAGATTATTTGTATCGTAAACAGTCAACAGAGGGACTGTTCTTGGCTTACCTCTCATTCCTCTTAACTCTTTCTTTAAATCTCATTCAGATGATGCAGCATGTGGTCTAAATGGATTTGGTGTTCAGTATATAAACTCACATTTATTTCCTCTCTCTTCCTGCTTTCTCTGCAGGAAGTCCTGAACATGCTAAAGGAGAGTAAAGCGGACATCTTCGTGGACCCGGTCCTCCACACCGCCTGTGCTCTGGACATCAAACACCACTGCGCTGCCATCACACCGGGGAGAGGACGACGTGGGTGCTTTCACACAAAAACACTTTGTGCAGAATGTTTTGTTGGTTTGGGTGTTTAGTGGGATTCAGTGTGTTTGAGTGTCTTCATTTGTCTCTCTGTGCAGAGATGTCGTGTCTGATGGAGGCGTTACAGGACAAGAGGGTCCGTCTGCAGCCGGAGTGCAAGAAAAGACTTCAAGACCGCATCGACATGTGGAGCTACGCCGCAAAGGTGAAACAGGAGGAGGAGCTTTCACGGTTCCCACAGAGTTAATGGAGATAATGTGTCATCTCAGACACATTATTACACGGTTAGGGATGCACCGATAGGAACATTTTGGCCAATATTCAGTATTATACAGACAATATTGTACAGACTGAAAGTCATGCAAACTGTTTTTTTTTTATGTTTTCCTCTATTTAGCAAGTGTGTAACTAAATTAACTCCCTCAGCATGCAAAGCTCATGTGAGAAAGTTTGGATCATAAAATAAGGTGACCAGATTTCTGAAATGAAAACCCAGGGACATTTTCTGTGACAACTTTTAACCAGGGACTGGTCATCCAAAACGGGAACTGTCCCTGGAAATTGGGGGCATCTGGTCACCTGATCATAATTGACCACACTGCTGACACTGTCACTCCCCAAAAAAACACCATATGGTCAAATCCCCTTCTCCTTCTCCTGACACACAAACAGCAACTAGACACATACAAACATTTGTTGTAAATATCAGCCCAGTTTTACTCATCTGACAGATGCCGATATGTTTAAAAAAATGACAAACATCGGCTGATAGCGATATTAATGCCAATATATCATGCATCCCGATACATTGTTGTCACTGTTCTGTTTGTAGATTAGTTTACACTTAGCTTAGTTTCTGAAGAGTTAAATGAACGGCTTTTAATTTAGGATGTTGTGCAGCCCTATATTTTACCTTAACTTCGCAAAAATTATATAAACTATTAATTTTTGCGAAGTTAAGGTAAAATATAGGGCTGCAAAACATCCTAAATTAAAAGCCGTTCAGGAGCCGACTCGCTGAAAAGAGCTGAACTTCCCATCACTTCTCCCATCACTTCTGGAAATGGGTGGGAAAAGCTAGCTAGGCGCCACAAAGATAACGTCAGTGTGCTAACATTGCCAGTGTTTACCTTCTACATCAGTGTAGCGAGCGTTTGATCACTGCTAGCTTGTATCCATCCATCCATCCTGCAGGTAGCGCCAGCAGAGGGCTTCTCAGATCTGGCCGTGCAGGTGATGACATCACCCTCCAAGAACTACATCCTGCTCATGATCACACTGAGCGTGTGCGTCCTCTTCCTGGTGGGGCTGCTGTGCGGTCGGATCACCAAGCGAGTGACGAGGGAGCTGAAGGATCGGTAGAGGACGAGAGACAGCACTCAGACAAAAGACTGGCTCCTTCCTCCTCCTCCTCCTCCTCCCTCAGATGCCTGGTCTGTAACCAGCCAGCCTGCACAGTGCCAACGCCAGCAACCACATTTGGAACTCCTCTGTTTATTGGCTGCTGCTAAGTATTTGCATCAAATGCAAAATTCTTCCAAAAGTCTCCATTCGGGCATCTCCAAACCGATCATTCTTTTGCTTGATGATTATATTTCCTTTCCCCAGCAAGTCTGCTACTGCTGAGGATGCCATTCGGGGTTGAAGGTGAGGTCAGCCGTCATCTTTTAATTTGCTAAATAAACACTGTTCATGATGTAACTGAGAGCTGCTGCTTCTGAGGGTGGGATTGTTTTCTACTCCTCGTCGAGTCCTGTTGCTTTTTTTTTTTTTTTTTTTTATATTTAAGGGACACTGGAGCATGTGGAGCAACAGGAAGTCTTTCCAAGTGACTGGCTGCCTGACTCGCACACGGATACTCAAACTTTGGGGTTGAATTTTTTTTCTCATCAAAGTCCCATCCTCTTCACTCCCAGGATCACAGCCGGACTTGCCTCGGCTCTCCACAGCGAGTCCTAGATTCTTCTGGGTATTTTCTGGAGGTGTTGTCTCCTGTTCTCTTCTTTGTTGCCTTTAAAACGAACATGATCCGACACAAAACACACAGAGAGGCTTCATCTCCTTATAACTGGACAAGCTGTCCGTGCACAAACATGAGCAGGTTGTTTTGTGAGGAAGTGATTGTTAATTCGGAAATAGCATTTAAACACCAGACTCATGTAAAAACAGCTGGCCTTCTCCGCATTAGAAGTTATTTTCTTCTGATGACCTATGTATCGGACTTAAGTATGAACACACTGAGCTGCGAACACATGGAAATGATTTCCCCTCTGAACTTTAGGCCCAGTCCTAAAACTTGTTTCATTTCCACCTATGTTTAAAGTGTATTTATGCCCCTACATGTACACAAACAGTAGATAATTTTCTGCAATTGGAACACACAAGGCAGTGTTTAAAATCACATTTTGAAATAGCCAGGAGGCGATCAGCGTAGCTTAGCATAAAGACTAGCGGCTAAATTAGTGATTCTACAGATGTTAGTAGATACATTTTAACTGTGGACAGTCAGGCTAGCTGCCATCCATGCATCCAGTAGGCCTCTAACAGTACACATACTGAACCGAAACATTTCAGTACGCACCTGTTCAGCACACAGATGTACTGAAAGAGCACAGTACGTCGAGACCAAAGACATCGTTCGATGAGGACATTTAAATCAGCGCAAGTTCCACATACTGAAGGAGCAGCACACACTGACACAAAATCACATGTGCAGAAACACGTTACTGATACAAAAGAGCAGCTCAGTCATTCACACGACACAGCCTGCTTTGCCTTAACGCTGATCGTCATTAATTTCCATCACAGCAGCAGAGAAAGTGTCTGTGTACCCCCAATTTGTGCTTATTCAACAACTAGGAACCTTTTGCAAGCTCTGGTTTATAATAAATTCACCATTATCCATTTTCTACTTCTTATCCTCTCATAGGGTCGTGGGGGGGCTGGAGTCTATCCCAGCTGTCTTAGGGTGAAAGGCAGGGTACACCCTGGACAAGTCTCCAGTTCATCACAGGACACATAGAGACAGACAACCACTCACACTCACATTCACACCTACGGTCAATTTAAATTAACCAATTAACCTAATCCACATGCATGTTTTTGGATGGTGGGAGGAAGCTGGAGTACCAGAGAGAACCCACACAGACATGAGGAGAACATGCAAACTCCACACAGAAAGGCCCCGGGCCGGGAATCGAACCCGGTACCTTCTTGCTGTACCGGGTCTTGCACCGTGCCACCCATATTTATCATTAATGCCTGTCTTTAATTAATTTGCATCATACCTAAATTTGTATTTATTGTGCTACAGACAGATTAACAGTATCCACTTATTTGAGCATCAGTTTGAAAGCAAAAACATAATATTTTATAAAAATAAATTCAGCATCAAGGGGATAAGGCTTAAAAAAACATTTATGATGTCAACCTGGAAAAGAGAGACAGGCCTAGTGTCCAATATTTATGCTAAGCTAAGCTAACCCCCCCGCTTCAGCTCTTATGAACCTGCTGTACGGCACAAAAACCAGCTAAAGCAGCTGCAGATGGTCTCGACTGGTCTGTTTACATCACAGTTACATTGACTGATCAGATAGTTCTGGTTTATGTTCACCATATCACTATATCTAAGCCTGACTAATATCAGATTTTCCCTTCCATGATGCATAAGTATGACTCATGAAAGCAAAAATATCTGTCATGTCACTTTAACCAGGCAACATTAAACTAACCTTTGTCCCGTCATGACTGACATACAGTCATATCTCTGATGCATTTTAGACGACTGCATTAGAAATACTGAAGAAAAAGGAAACAAAGGATGTTTTTAAATGTTATTAACTGATTTTGGAATCCCTGATGGAAAATATCCCAGCACATTTTATTGGTATCTTAAGAGATGTAAACATTATTTTAATTTTTTGTCAGATTGGTGAATATTTAATTTTGCACTTTAACTTGAGGCACGTCATGCTACAGCTGCACTGTGCTGACATCTCTGGACAATGAGCCTAAAGATCTATAAAGTAACCTCAGCTGTCTTTTTTTGAACTAATGTTTTGCAGCTTTTGGCTGAATATTCATATTTATGAATGATTTAAAAACAATAACTACACAGATGAGTAGTGTGCAGCTTCTTCACAATATTTTCTGTTCATTTACAGAAGTCAAAGAAGCTGACGTTGCAGATAAGTGTGAACTGGTTTTGAGAGTTTTGTGACATGTCCTCTAACTGAAAACCAAGCCGATCAACTGTCAGACAGGAAATAAGACGGATCATCATCACCAGTTTTCTACGTGAACAAACAGTAGTGTGCAGTTTTCTTTCTTCCTCATGACGCCATGTAATATGAGGACGTAACAGAAATATCATTGTGAAGTTTGATTTTGCTGTACAGATGAAATTTGTCAATTTAATAAAACCGTCTGCAGATTTTCGTATCTTTGGCTCAACCTGAGTTTTTCTTAAAACTGTCAGCGATCATGTCCTCAACCGTTACCCATAGTTAAACTGTTTTCATGCTGTTGTCAGTGTACGTTACTATGACAATCACTATTGTAATTAGGAACAATTTTGAGGTAGTTTTTGCTTTACATACTAGTTACAAATTATGGATTAAGATAAAACTTTATTGATCCCCATAAACCACCAGCACTATATATTTCTTACTGTTCCATCTTAACCATCTTTATTAGCATAATAAGCACTTTTAGCTTTGGTACTTCATTGTATATTTTGATATCAATGCTTTAAAAAAAAAAAAAAAAAACACTTCTGTTCAGTTACACAGTTTGATGCAGTATTTCTACATTTGTACTCCGTTAAATAGAAGATCGGAATACTTCTACTACTGTCTCATGATAACGACTTTCAGGGTGACAGTAATAAACGCTGAATCATGGTTGAACCACCAGATGGCACTACTGTCCTTTTAACTCCTGATAGAAGGTCACAGGAAACAGTCTGAGTTATTTGAGTCCTGTTTCAAGCTGACATTTTCTGCTTGAGACAGGTGGTGAATCATTAAAATAACATGAACACTGCAAAGTGTTGACAAAGACTTAAAACAGTATGTCAGGTGGAACATCTTGGATCACTCTTGACCTGAACATAACCTTGAATGTGAGCTTTTTCCAGAGCTTTCAACCACATCCCACAGTCTTCTTCAGTGAGCGGCCGTTGCTCTCATCCCTCCCCTCACATATGACCAAGTGTTTCCAGTCTAAAGGCATCAGTATCTATTCACTGATGAAGGAGCTCAGGGAAGAACTCACAAGCAGACTATTTTAGCTGAACATTCGGTTCACATCATCGTAGTTATTCTGTACACTGCAACAACATTTCTCTTTGAATCATGAAAACCTGACGTGTGTTTAACCTCCTGTTGTTTAACCTCTGATGTCTGGTCTGTGTACTTTAATCCTGCAGTGAGAAACCTATGAAGAATGACTGGAGTCAAACTGATGCAGTGTTGTTAATCACCACTTAGCTGACCTGAAAGCATTTCAGATGCATTGTCTTCCGTCCATGAAGCCATATGGGTTCAACTGAACCTGAACAGAACTGTACCTCTGAACAACTGCAAAGTCCTGAGGTGCCTGAGCAAATCCACCAACTAGTAACAAACTGATCATCTGAAGAGTCTCTCCCAGTGTCTCAAAAAACTGGATTAAACTAAACAGGAAAGACATGTTTGCTTCCATGAAATCAAGTATTCTTTTCTTAGAAATCCTCAGTTGACTAACACATTTGTCAACTAATTGATTAGATGATTTAATTGAAAGATCTGTAAGATGTGAATCACAAAACATCAAAAATGCATAAAAACTAATGAAATCTGAGTAGACTAAGACCAAACCAAGTTAATCCACTAAGAGGAAGAAGCCCTACATCCACCACTGATGAGCCTTGGAAGAAGCAGTCTGACGTAGAAATCAGCATGGTAGCAAATAGGAAATGCTTTGCTTTTACAATTTAGACACAACGCAGCGCTATGGATGTGAAGTTCATCCAGAGTTGACCTAGAAAATACAAGTGAATTTATGCAGGCTGCAGCTTGTGTTTTTGGTTTGAATATTTTTTAATCTGAAAGTTCGACAGGGAGACTTCAGTCTTAGTGCTCCCTACAGTGAGTCACAGAACACTGTCTTTTACTTCCAGAACAAGGTGCACCTAAAATACTTCAGCTCTACACCTGTAATCTCTGCAGGTTACTAATAAGAATACTATTATTAAATACTCCACGAGGACAAAAGAAAGTCTGTAAAACCTCTGACTGTGGAAAGAGCTTTATTATTACTTCCCACTTTATGTTCTTAACATGTTAAAAGTTTGGAATGAAAAGGAAAGAATAAAGGAGCAGCAGAGTAGCGTTAATAATCTCTATTACCTCTCTTATTATTCAGACGTATATATGGGTTAGCTGCAGCAGTGCTCAGATCAGCAGGACAGAGGAGGCTCCCTCATATGCAAACAACAAACTTAAACAGAGAAACAAAATATTATTTTAATATATGACCCAAATCTAAACAGTCAACTCTCCCCACTTCAGAGTCAGTCTAAAAATGAAGAATGATTGCCAAATTAAAGAGAATAAATTAGAAAGTAAAGAAGTTGACTGTGGAAAAAAAGCCATTCTTAAAAAAGAAACAGGTAGCAACAGTTTGCACCATCCATAGTCAAAATCAGCTGACTTATTACAAACATGACCTAATCACATAAAAAAAAAGAAAGATCGTGAACTCAGGGTCACGCCTAAAAACCTACAAATTGGCCAAAGCATACCACATACCGGCTAAATGAGATGATTAAAAAGTCCAGGTAAGAGGAGAGTCTACTGGTTTCTACTGGGATCAGACTGGAGGTCGTTGTCAGGGGTGTAGTTCCTGGGTCAGACAGCAGGGCGGTGCTGTAACATCTCTAGCCTCACAAAGGCACTGACAGTCTTTAGCTGGGTTTTTTTCATCTGAAAGCTTCAAGCAGCAGTCGCCACACCTGAGAGGTGATGAAGCCCAAGAGGCCACTAGATGCTGGATCAAAGATCACACTGAAAGAAAAGAAAATTCTTAAAGCTGATCTCACTTAACGATGGACATTACTTTCTGCAGAGATTTAGACATGAAGATTGATTCCTCTCTCCTATCTATCTCATAAACACAACCAGCAGGTGGCTAGCTTAGCTTAGCATAAAGACTGGGAACAAGACAGCGGTCCCACTCCTCCTGGAAAACCTGGAAAATGATTGACAAATTTTCCAGTCATGGAAAATGAGAAAAAGGTCAAATGTCCTGAAAATGGTTAAGTTATCCCGGAAAATTATTTATCCTCCCCATACCTTGTGAGTGAATGCAAACGAGTTAAAACTTACTTTCAACCTGTTTGCATAAATAATTTTCCAGGATAACTTAACCGTTTCCAGGATATTTGAACTTTTTTCTCATTGTCCAAGTTTTCCAGGACAGGTGGGAAACAGCTGGTCTCACTGTTACCAAAGGTAACAAAACACACTGTAACGTGTCAAAATGCACCTTAGTTACACCTCACTATTTTAACTTTTTTTTTTTAACTGATAATTCAACCATGTCTGAAATAACTTCCAGTCTTTATGCTAAGCTAAGCTAGCAGCTAGCTTCTTTGAGATATGAAAACGGTATCATCTTCTCATCAAACTATTTGTATTGGGAGCGTGTGATTGATTGACAGATTTTTCAGCCAATCACAGTCAGCCGTGATGGCGACTCTCAATGCTGCTCCACCCAGTTTATGCCCTCATTGGTTAAATGTAGATTTTGTGAAACTGATGGCAGAGAGCAGAAAACCAAAAAGCCAGAGTTCAATAAAAATGTCCCGTCAGAAAACTTGCTTTCTTGCTTTTCTATGGTGTGTGTTGGTGCCACACTCCAGAGACTTCTCTCTGCCTGTAAAGCTTCTTTCAAACAACGATGTCGCTGACCTTGAGCTGAGCAAACAGCCGCGCACAACAAGTGGCTGATTTTTGGAAAAAAAAAAAAACAAAAACAGCTCAAACAACAGAAAAAGAAAAGTCAAGTGATGAATTTAGCTGATGTAGCGGTACCACTGGCTGGCCATCAGGAGGCAATGACCTGGACGTAGTTGGCAGGGTAGAGGCCGACCTGGCCGCTGCTCAGCTGTCCTTTACACCAGCCCTGCTCGTCCTCCTCCCCCATCTTCAGCAGCTCCTCTCCTGGAGGGAAGACGAGGGACACACATTAGATTAAAGCATTAAACAATGAGAGTGGGACACCTTCATGATGAAGATCATCCAAACTGGAGGAGAATGGAGGCCATCTGTGATCTCGTCCTGGTTCAGGAGAAGCACAGCTGAGCTTGGCTTAGCTTTTCCAAACTAAGGTCTGTCCCTCTGGGCTCCCATCAGGATTCATTAAAGCCGTGTCCCTCTGACTCTCTGCAGAGGACAGCCTGGAGGAAAGGCAGACTGCACTACATCAACTACAGGCCGTCAGACAGCTTTTTACTTCTGCAATTTAGCCTCAAAAATCAGAAAAGTGGTGTTCATTTGTGAGGGTTATCTCACTGAAAATGTTTATTTTCCACAATGATCCAAAGCCCAGTGGAAAGATCACACTAACAGCGATGCAAACTTCCTGGTTGACCTGCAGAAAACCACTTGACTGTCTTATTTTGAATATTTTCTGCCCTGATGAGATACAAAGTACAATCAATTCTTCTGACTCCAAGCCACACTTGCACTTTCTATTTATTCCTCTCACTGAACCATTTAGCAACAGAGTTAGCAATAAGAGGTGTCTCCCCTCTTCTGAGGAAACGATATGGAAACACAGCCTGCAACAGTTAAAACAAGATAATGTGATCATGAGTCTACCTTTGGGAGGGGACGGGCACTGAAAGCAGTGGCATACTAATGTAACATAACAAAGATATTTGGCTCTTATGAGCTTAAGATGGAATATTAAGACTTAATTGATATTTATATCAATAAAACATAAAGATACATACTTCATACAGCGTCCATACAGTGAATACTGTGTAACAGACAACACAGCACAGAGATAAACAGGACTCTCATCTCATGTACCACACCTTCTTTCACTTTAATATTTGTGTAAAGACATTCTTATAGACATAAAGGTGACTATACCTGACTTACCTGACAGAGGAGGGATTGATTATTGATTGGATTATTCTTAAGATAATCTCTTGAGTTAGGATATTATACATCCAGTGGACCAGGAAGATAAAACCACTCAGAGAAGGGTTTATTTCCAATAGCAATAATAAAAATAATGTTGTGAGTGTTTAATAAAGCAGCAGTTTTCATTTTACACTAAATGAAAAAACTACAGCAGCATGTTCCTTCATTCATTCATTCATCTTCTGGTAACCAGTGCTTATCCTGGAGCAGTGAGTTATTCCATCAAAATAAAAGCATCAGAGCGCTGTTTGTTCTGAAGTGCTTCCCAAAATGCTTTTATTTCCAAACAGAACAGATGATGTGAAGCTGCTCACATCTGTCACACATCATGCTGAGAGTAGCACACAGATCTCATGTTACCAGTGATTTTACATTCAAAATGTTTACAATAATGATCCAGTTGACATCACGGAAATTAGATATCTGAAACTTTACGGATGAACAGAAATCTTCTCTTTAGAGTTTGTTCGACTGCGTCCAAATGAGGAGGTATCTTTCCAAAACTTTCACTCACTTCAAACTACTGAAGCAGTTTTACATCTATTAGTTTATTTCATGAAGCAGTGTTTCTGTGACTCAGAATCATTATTATTAATCACAAACTGAGGCAGTCAGCTCTGTTAATACTTTATAGTCCAGCGGCATCTGATCAGCAGGACTCATGTCTGAAACTAATGAGTGTGTGTGTAGACATGATAAGACAAGGCATCACAGGACAAAACAAAACAAATTAAAAATACTTTTGGACATTTTCACGCTGTGAAATATCAACTTTTCTCCGACTAGAGCATCCAGTACCAGTATGTCTTTATGTTCACGAAGCTGCAATTTCATAAAAATGTGCAAATTAGTAATAAAGTTCATGTAAAGAAATTAATTTTTCTATTTAGTGCTGATACATATATTTAGGCTAT
This sequence comes from Synanceia verrucosa, assembly GCA_029721515.1. Lineage (NCBI taxonomy): Eukaryota > Metazoa > Chordata > Actinopteri > Perciformes > Synanceiidae > Synanceia > Synanceia verrucosa. The sequence continues at coordinate 28,099,530 of CM056549.1, forward strand.
CAGCCTTTCAGGGGATTAAATATAAAATGTTGAGTAAATGAGTAAAAAGAAATGTGACAATTTTTCAGGTGGAAATGACGAGAGGATACAATATCAGGACCTCGTGCTCAAAGATGATCTCACAACGTTAATTATATATGACGTTATAATAAACTTTACGTTATGTTACATAACTCCAGTGGCTGAAAATAACATCTCGGGTTTAAAAACAATACAAAATGAACCACTGGCTGCCATAATGCTGTATATTTAAACTATTAATTAAAAATGTATATACTTTTCAATATACTATAATCAATACAGTAACACAAAACACAACATTGCAAAGTGTCTCTCACTGCTACATGACATAGATCACATGATGACTGTTTTATTTTGGTAACAATATTTTTCTTTTACTTAAGTATTGAATGCAGGATGATGGTAATATTGCTACTTTTACTGAGGTACAATTTCTTCAAACTTCTTGATGTCTGAAGTGGAGCTGAAGAGTTTTCATTGTTTCTATCACTTTGCACATTTTACGAAATGACAGGTGTCATGAAAAAACAAATGACTTAAACTAAAGATCAACCCTGCCCTGTGATGCCTGCCCCTCTGTAAGCATTAGTAGGTGTTAATACCTGCTTTAAAGCTGAGCTCGTCTGCCTCCTGGCCCGTGTAATCATAGAGCGCTCGGACTCGCACCCCCTCTACCTGATCCTGATCCTCCTCGTCCTCCGCCTCCCCCACGCCGTTCACCGCCAACGTCTTCTTAGGACTCTCCTCGTCTGACCAGTCTGATGAATAATCTTTCACCCTGAGAGGACAGACAGGAGGTCAGACAGAAATATGCAGAGAAATTTCCACCAAGTCTTTGTTGCGTTTCTCTGACGAAAAAAAAAAAAAATCACAATCATTTTCATCAATAAAGGAAAACTGCGAGTGCTCAGCCCTCTGGGCTGCAATGCTGGCACTTCTGAGCACAGAAAGCTAAACACTCTGGAGCACAGAGCACAGGTTTAAGACTGGTGGTGTTTAATGTTCCTGCTTCCTGTCTTATTTGCAGGCCAACATGGAGAGGACCATCAGTCCAGAGGCCTCCCATGTTATTTGAGTACCCAGCCCTTGAGTCCGTCAAAATATTAAATGGAGACTTCAAATCCATTTTACAGACTTGCTCCACGAGGAGAGATGGTGTTTGTGTTTGTGAAGCACTGTCAGCAGGAGACATGATGGGATTAGATAAAGAAGTATTTTGCTTTTGCTGGAGGGGGTGAACAGTCTCTAGCTACTAATTAGAGAACATGATGTCCATTATGCACAGGGTAAACTACATGCTGCCTTAATGTTAGAGATGCACCGATCAATTGGCCGCCAGATTTAAAAAAACAATTTTATTCACCCAACCGGTGACCGGCCGATCACTGTCGAAAAAAGCAGATTTTCCCCGAGGAAACTGACCCGCATGCGGGTCATGCACTGCGTATCAGCTCAGAGCAAAACAGCTAAAAACTAGTAAGACTCAGGAAGAAAACATGTCGGTGATATGGACTTATTTCACTGTGTGCCAGAGCGACCCAAAACACGCTGTTTGTAATGGTTGCAAGTCAAAAGTCAGCCATGGAGGATCAACGCCTAAGACATTTGGAACAACAAACTTAATACGCCACGTGGAAAAGAAGCACCCAGACTTGTTTAGCAAATATAAGGATGACACTGCCGCTAAGAGGAGGGATGCAGCAGAGTCGCAGCAACCACAACAACCCTCCGCCGTGGACTGAATGTTATGATCAGTGTTGAAAATAAATCTGCTCAGGAGGCACTGTTGAAGGTTTTATTCTTGAAAAGGGGGGTTATGATAGCATATAGCCTACCATTAGTTGTGGTTTTAATTGCAGTTATAAAAGCAAAAATGTTGTCTGGGAGAGGGGTACTTGCATTAAATTTGGGAAAGGGTACTCAAGCCAAACAAATATGGTCTCTATTATATGATTATAATTATTTCTTAGATAGAAAATCGGTATCGGGAAAAACGGTTTTGGCAGGTCAGACCTGCTTTAAAACCGGAAATCGGTATCGGCCAAGAATTTTGCAATCGGTGCATCTCTACTTAATGTCCGTCTGTCTCTAGCATGATGATGCAGTTTATACCTCACACTTCCTCCGATGAACTCAAGAAAACAGAGCAACCTTCATGTGGAGAATGCTAGGTGTGGTAGATCTCCTACCTGCCAGTGTCCAGGGTGATGGGACTCGGGGGGGCGTCACCTCCACCTGAAGAGACGATGTTGGTGAGGGTGACCACGTTGTCCTCAGTGTGTCCTCCTCGCTCCTTCCTGCTGATGGAGCGACTTGCCTCTGGATACCATTCCTACACAAACACACCCAAAATTAAATCAATTGATGATGATGAGCAACTGAGCTGAGCTGATGTGACAAATCCAGCCCAACATCCAGTCAAAGTAAAACTGCTTATTGACACGACTGCACAAGTTGAAAATGTTTAAACTTGAGCTGAAAGCCCTCAAGAATGAATCTAGCATTGCTTCATCGTTCTAGCCTGGGCCCACCCATACTACCTGTGACGATTCGATATCAGATTCCACCAGGAATGGGGACCAATGAAAATCTGGCATTTCCAACGACTCGACTGAGGCGTGTTTAAGGCAATGACGCACTAGTTCTTTGGATCAAGCAGTTTTTCTCGCTACGCATACATCAGAGTAAAGAGTGGTCTGATAGGTTGAGGCTTCGTCCAGTAGCACACAGAGGCATTTGACAGACGTGAGTAAAGCCCACCCTCTGAGAAATTGGTTTACAAGGCAGCTTGTCCAGACTACGCTCACAGAGCTTTGTCGTCGCGATAGCCAGGCTACAGTATTATCGTACAAAAACAGCGGTCCTGCTGCTTGATGACTCGCCTGTCAAGTTCATTCAGTGTTAAGAAGTTCTCTCTAACATTAATTCAGAGGATTCATAATGTCATGATAAACTGCAGAATGTTTACTGAAGAATAATCAAATACTTGTGCGATCATTATTGGAAAATGACAATAAAACAAAAATAACAAAAACACCTGTGTGACAATACATGTTGATAACAGAATAAAGTGTGGAGTCTAATTGGACCACAGCCAGACAAAAAAAAAAAACAAACACACACAAACACACTTTGGCCATAATGGCAGGGTGGTGACAGAAGTAGGTGGCTAGGATACTGTTACTGGTAACAGCCTCCAAACCATCAGCACTATAGGGTGTGTGTGAACTAAATGTCCTGACAGGCACAGAATTAATACTAAACATGGCTTAACATGCTGCTAAACTCAAAAACCTTCATCCATCTGAGAGGATAAGTAAGCAGCAGAGGAGTTATGAATGAATGTGGTACACAGAAAGTCCTCACAAGTACAGAAATACAAATGTGTGTGTTCTGGGACAATGGCTCTCTGTTTGGGGATGCCAGGAGATTCCTCAGAGGACAGAGGACTTTCATTACAGCATGTCTCTACACTTATGTTTCAACTCTAGAAAAACAGTGGAAGATAAAGGCGGTTCATTGTTTCCATTGCAGCAGAGATCTGAAAAAAATTTCAAAATGCTCCTGTAAGTGTGAACAGAAAGTTCTGTACATTAGCCTGAGAGCAAATAATCACCTGAGCTCACAAAACACAATGATCCTTTAAGCTGTTTGTGCTGTTTACTGAACCAACTGCACAGGCCCTAACTGGTCCCACCAACACCCAAAAGAGCCTCACTCTACTAGAGCATTCACAAGCACCGAATGCACATTTAATATATAGATTTTAACAGTCAATAATGTAGTTATAAGCAGATATATGAGCTGATGTAAAACAAGATAACAGATATAAAATGTCTTGCTTGACAAATACTGTATATACTGTATAATTATCTCCATCTTTTATCTTTTTTTTTTTTTTTTTAGGGAGATTCTGAAACATCAGTGCAGTAAATTCACTTCCGAACAAGAGGCGTTAAAAATCCACGGTCACTGTTGAGCTCTTTAACGTTCAGTATGTGCTGAGTCTTCCAAAAGCTGTTGGTTCAGTGTCAGAGGATGTAGTTTAAATGAAAGCAGCCCTCCTCTCTGGTATTCACACCACTTAATAAAAGATAAAGAAACCGCTGAATCAACCCAGACATCATTTTGTTCTGATTAGCTTTTAAAACACAACAACATCCTTGTTTCCGTGTGTTAACATCTGCCTCTTTGTTCCAATGAAAGCTTTTTGGTTTCGGGTATTTTTACTGCAGTTGTTTAACCTTGAGTGAACAAACTGATTAGTTACACCTGTCCAAAACATGGATCTGAAAACAGTGGAAGTCTTCAGACTGTCTGAGTCTAGTTGCTGCATTTTTGAGTGTAATATGTCAACTCTTTTGTGTGATTTGAAATTTGAGGATCCAAGTCTGGAATGGAACACGCACGCACACGCACACACACAATTGTATCCCCATTATGAGCTGACAATTAGGTCTGCAGATTTTACTGCAGCCAGAAAACACGAAAAGAAGGATCTAGGAACAGAGTAAAGAGGGTGTGGAAATACCTAATATAACTGATCACTACCAGTCATCTCATCCTCATCCTTTAAGAAAGCATCTTGAATTCAAAAGTTGACACCTTTAATTTGAAGCGTTCAAACAAAGGGAAATGACAAGGTGCCGGTGGGTTTATGCTGTGAGTCAGATGAGCTATTCCCCTGTTTCCAGTCTTTATGCTAAGCTAAGCTAACTGGCAGCTGCTCTCTAGCTTCATATTAACCGCACAGACTGGTGTCAATCCAGCTCATCTAACTCTCAGCAAAAAAGCAAACGTGCATCAAAACAAATGTAGATCCTTTCCATCAATCTCTGTTTTTGTCATATCTGTATGCTTGTTCTCAGTGGTCTGAAGAGCTGCAGTGAAATCTGTAGATTTACTCCAACAACTACATACAGTATAAACCTGTATGTGTGTGTTCAGACATTCCTGAGCCCACTCACTGCTCAGCCACACAACAAGGCATTCACTGCAGGCCTGATTAATATTCAGGCTGTCTCTCTGCCACACACACAAACAAACACACAATGAATGAAGTTATAATAATAAAACGATCCTAAGATTGAATAATAAAAATACTGTGTGTGTGTGTGTGTGTGTGTGTGTGTGTGCGTGCGTGCGTCCACACCTCAAACTGTGGCCAGTTCATGCTCATGCCTGGTCCGTGGGTGTTCCTCCACCATCGTAGATCTTCAGTGTCATTGGCTGCCTGGATAGTCTGACCTTGGTCTCGGTAAAGGCTTTTAAACCTGTTGGATAAAATGACAATATATCATCACATCTACTGTACACTCCTCCTTTAACTCTTTGAGTGCCATCAACGTAATAATACGTCAAAGTGTTTTTTTTCGGCAGCGCGTCATCGATCGTGCTCTCCCACAGCCTGTGAGTAATTTTGGGGCTTCTGTGATTTGTAGTCAGGTATACACCACGGAAATCAAAGCAGGAAGTGGAGATAATTGAGATTAGAGAGTAAAACAAACAGATTCTGGACAAAAAGTGGTGAGAGTGGCCTCTGAAAACCCATCTCTTTTCTTTGGCGTTCAGTCCTAGCTAGACGAGTAATCTTGGTCTGATCCTCCATCTTTTATTCCCTATTTTTAGTGCTGGGATAGGCTCCAGCCCATCACGACCCTGTGAGAGGATAAGAGGTAGAAAATGGATTGATGACAATGTGCTAAGCCAACAGAGATGTGCAGCTTCCCTGAGCTTCAGAGCTTTTATAGTGAATCTAAGCTAATTGTTCATCTGTGCAGCTGCAGCTTCACTGTTCTGGTTCACTCTCATAGAGAAGTGTGAAGCTGTGTTTGTGTGATGACTGTCCTGATGAGTGTCTGAAAGTCCAATATTCACTCTCTTTCAGATCTAATTTGGTCTCATCTAACCAAACCACTATGTTCACCAGTTGGCCTCTAACTGAGGCAGAATTGTATTGCTCATATACTTTGTTATATTTCCTGATTACACTGTGTATTCTGGGGGCTGCACCTTTAATATCCTGAAGCCTCACTTTCAGATACTTGGAATTCCTGATAAGATCATTGTATGTGCATATTTTCTAGTCTGCATTAACAACTCCAGCTGGTTTGTTTACACTAAGAGATGATATGAAGGAAAAAGCAGCATCTATTCATCTACATCAAAATTTCTCAGGAGCTGCGGGTTCATACCTGATGGCTGTTTGAACACTCTTAAAACCAGTCGGCTGTTTTCAGCAGAGAAGAGACCAGAGCTGACTGCTCACAACTTTGACACGTCTAAAAGTTTTATGAATAAAGTTAGTACAAGTCTGACCCTGCGTCTAGACAGCGAAGTACCAGAGTGACGACAATGTTAACGCAACACTGAAGTGAAGGGTCTACACTGGTTCCATCTAACCTGAGCATTTCAAAGTATCGAGCAGACAAGGTTTTTTTTCCCCATCAAGATCTCTACAAGATATCCATCATTAATATAGCAGCAACAAGATATTAGCCACTGTATGTTTGTGACCATGCAGAGGATTCTGTCTGTTCTGTCCTTGCCATCAGAAACAATAACATCCATGAGCAAACATCACAAAATAATTAAAAAGAGGTGCTAGAAGTCAGTGAGCTGCAACAGCATAGATTAAAATGAGTTTCATGGTTCCCTCCAGGTGGTAACAGAGCCCAGTCTGTGCATCCAGACTTTGAGTTTGGACCACGTTTGCTGAAGGGGGTCAGGTGGTCCGTCATCAGGAACATGAACAGACTCTCTGTCCTTCAACTTGAGCTGTTGACTTTGACTATTGACTAAAGCATATTACTGTAAAGTTAAACCTTTAAGAAACAAAAAACAAACAATATTAAAAAAAAAAAAAAAAATAGTTGGATGGGACTTCTTCCAAGTGCATTCCCATCTAATTTCATCACTTCCTCTTCATAGAGTTGATCAAAGATGATGCTTTTGATCAATGTTTAGACTAAGATCATGTTGGACTTCACCAATGGTGGTTACCGTGGTAACCGTGGCTTGTTTAAATAGAGTGAGAGGCCAATAGTTAATGGACAACACAGTGAGTGTTCTATTAACTACTGTGTACATACGCACATGCACACACACACGCACACACACTTAAACCTCCACAGCTCTGCATGCCTTCGTCCTGAGTCACAGGTCATTACTCATTACACTATCAAGGATGTGTGTGTGTGTGTGTGTGTGAGTGTGTGTGTATCCTACCCTTCTTTGGCAGACAGGTCGAGGTGTGTGTGGATGTCCAGCAGGACGTCTTTAAAGAAGCGCAGCCTCTTGCGCTCGGCATCCTGGGTGAGGTCGAACACTTGCTCCATGTCCTCCATGTAGCGAGGGTTACAGCGATTCAGCTCCTCCAGGGCCTTCAAGTAGCGCTCCTTCACCTGCAGGACGCACACAGAGAAATGGACCTCTATCATTAAACCTGAGGGTTTACATACACCAACACTCCACAATGATTCATAATAGACAAGTTCACTAATTTGATTTATGTTTGTGTAAAAAGCATATTCTGTTTCACTATTCTGAATTAGGCATGTTATTTAGAGTCAATGAATGTATTACTAGGAGACAGATATAGCACACCCTGAATAAGCATCTCAAACACGTCTTTTGCCTGTTTGCAGCCAGCTTTGTGCATCGAAAACAACTTCATGTTATGTTGAAGAAAAGCATAGAACTTTCCTTTGATACTAACATTTCAAAATAATTTCAACTCTGAGCAGTTTCAGACCAATCTTGATTTCTCCTCCTGTACATTTAATAAGAATGATTTAAAATGAATGATGTAAAGTACCAACTGACCACACATGACTTTAATGTGAGGGATGGAGACAAACCTAACAGTCTTTGTTCTGTGTAAAAAAAAGTTCCTTCAGTTGAGCTGTAGCTAAAACGAAGCTTCAGCAGCCTGAGGCCAGAAAATCCACTGGTTTCTTCTAAAGTTACAGTTGTTATAGTTGTATAGCCTCTTTAGTATCACATTTATTTTAAGCATTCAACAACACCAAGAAGGAATTTGACTTAAATAAATATCCATTGGATTTGCCTCAGTTACGCTGAAGTTTATAAGATATTTCTATACTTACAGAAGGACCTAACCCAATCATCTCAGTGAGCCAAATGTTTTTCATGCTTCATCAATTTCGTTCCTTCATGTTTTAACACGTTTAAATGACTGCAATGTTTCGCTCTTCTTCTCTCAACATGCCACACTGCCAGCAAACTCAAAATCAGATTCTGTTATGCAAAACACAACTTGTGCAGATCTCCCTCCAGCATGTCAGCACTGTTTTTCTGATGATGTGCTGAAGGTGTGGTGGTTCGCTGCAGGAAAACCTGCTCAGTGTGGCTGCTTCTGTTCCTCGCTACAATATTTAAGACTAATCAAAAGAAAAACCATAGAGTTTACTCAATGTTATAGCCAACAACAGTGACAAAACACACCTCCACTAGAGATAAAAGCAGCAGGAAGTGACTGATCTGAATTAAATGTAACTTAACATTTGGTGGAAATTAATAAATTACTTATGAACTGAAACACTTTGTGACGCCCTCTGAACGCCACAAACAAGAACATTTCTTTTCAAAGTGACATCTGAGTTTTAAAATGGTTAGTTTAGATTCACCAAAGTGACAATGCCACAAACGAAGCGATCGAGGCAGCGGTAGACCAGTAACTCTCTGTGTTCTGCAAGGCACTTTCAGTTTTTGTGAATAGAGCCTGGTGGCTTTGAAGGGAGCATCGGAAAGGGTTGTCTGACTGCAAAGTGAAGCAGCACATGTGCTACATATGGTGTACACTGTGTCTAAAATCAGTCCATCGCTTTGCTAGAATGCTGGTTTCTTTTGTAATCTGCATTGGGGTGTGCTGACCATCATCTACTGAAGGTAATACACTGAAGTACTTCACACAACCCCACTTCAAAACAGCCAAACTATCCCTTTAAAGAGTCCCTTGATTGCCAGACACAGCTCTGTGCTTTCTCTCAGGATATCCCTGTTTCTGGCTGATCATTTCCTTCTTCAGGACCTGCAGCTTGTTCTCTGCTGATGAGCAGCAGAGCAGTGTAGAGACAAGCCCAGTCATGTTTCAAAACGCAAACACACACACACACACACACACACACAAATAAGTGGAGCTGCACATGGGACTGTATGTACGTATGTATTAATGTGTGTGTATAAGCCTTGTACTTTCTCAGCCTCCTCGCTGCAGCGCTCTGCCCGGGTCGTGTATTTTCGGACCTCCTCTTGCGACTTGGTCGGGTCGGCCTTGGCGTGTGTTTCCCGGTTAACTGCTGTCCACTCCTCCTTCCTGGCCTGATGGTAGCTCTTCTTACTGGCCTCCACCTAGACACACACACACACAGAGAGAGAGAGAGAGAGAGAGAGAGAGAGAGAGAGAGAGAGAGAAAGCGACAGAGAGAGTAAATTCCTGACTGCCTCATTTAACCCATTCTTTATCTGACACACTGCACATTCAAGTGGAAAAACACTCCATAAAAAAAAATCAATCATGGAAAAACTAGAATGACAGGTTTGGATCAGTGATCAGTCTGGTCTCTACCTGGTATCACCTGTAGTGGTTCTGATTACTTCAAAATAAAATCAAGTTTCCCTTGAGGAGTCCACTCCTCCTTTCAGAAGAACTTTCAGAGGAGTTTGTTAACAAGTGGAAGCAGGGTTGCCATGCATCCTGGAAAACCTGGAAAGTGATTGAACAATTTTCCTGTCACGGAAAACGTATGGAACAGGAGATACAGTGGTGTAGTGGTTAGCCACGTCGCCTCACAGCAAGAAGGTACCGGGTTCGATTCCCGGCCCGGGGCCTTTCTGTGTGGAATTTGCATGTTCTCCCCGTGTCTGTGTGGGTTCTCTCTGGTACTCCGGTTTCCTCCCACCATCCAAAAACATGCATGGGGATTAGGTTAACTGGTTAATTTAAAATGACCGTAGGTGTGAATGTGAGTGTGAGTGGTTGTCTGTCTCTATGCGTCCTGTGATGAACTGGAGACTTGTCCAGGGTGTACCCTGCCTTTCACCCTAAGACAGCTGGGATAGGCTCCAGCCTCCCCTTGACCCTATGTGAGGATAAGAGGTAGATAATGGATGGATGGATGAATTTTCCAGAATAACTTAGCCGTTTCCAGGACATTTGAACATGTTCTCATTTTCCATATGCTTTCCACGACTGGAAAATTGGTCAAAGGAAAGGCACATGGCACCACACAACCCTCACCTGGATCAGGTAGGTATGGTGATAAGACAGAAACCTTTTCTGGCAAAAGAGTTACACTGAGTCTCCTTTAAGGTCTACTAACAAACACAGAGACGTTTCTGATGCCACGTGGCAAAAGGTAATACAGCATACCACCCAAGACACACCATGCTGTAGCTCTTTTTGTGGAAAACCTGCAGCTTAAGAAGCTCAGGTGGTTCACCTTCCAGTACAACAACGACCCAAAACACCCCGACAAAAACAAAACAAAACAAAAAAAAAAACAAGGAAGTGGATAAAGGACAGGAAGGAGGATGTCCTGGAGCGAACCGATACCGGAGTCCTGACCCAAACCCCTAAGAACATCAGTGGATGGAGCTGAGGACTGCAGTCCATCACCAGTCACCACAGATCTGACGTTACTACTGTAGAACAGTTCGCAGGAAGAACAGGGAAATGTTCCCCAAACTAGGTGCACAGATCTGATAAGAGACATACCCAAACTGTTGACTGTAATTAAAGCAAAAGATGCCAAGAAGTACTGAAAGTGGGTACTGATCACTGCTGATCTCTGCTATTCCAGCTTTTAATTTTTGATTCATTTTCAGATTTTTTTTAGGCAAAAAAAAGGTACTTAGAGATGGCATTGCAGAGGACATCACCTCTTTCAGTTTGCGGACCCAGGGTTTCTGTGCTTTGCGGAAGCCGTCATCTGCATCCTTGGTCTCCCTGAAGCCTCCCATCATCTGCTTGTGGAAGGCGTTCTTCTGCCAGTTGCGCACCTTCTCGCTGTCCTCGCCCGCCAGCCGTTCCCGCAGCTCCAGATGCAGCTCACTGAGCCGATCCGCTGCCTGCATGAAGGCGTGCCATGCTTTCTCCAGTGTACCGTACTGAGGACCTGAGGGACGAGTGTGGAGAGAGGAGATATGTGACTTGTTGAATTACTGTGATTCTGGGGAGAACGATTAGGGAGAACGCAAATTTAAGACATTTGTGCATTAGCTTCACTCAGAACCAGAGGTTACCACCTGAGGCACATTAAATATCTTGTCTGCAGACCTCAGCAGTGTAGAGAACCACAGTGCACTAAAGGGAAAATATCAATATAACACTGCTTTTGGTGACTGATTTCAACTCACCTTTCTCCACCACAACCCTCCACCTTTTGGCCCAGTCGCTGAGCTGCAGAGCGTAGCCTTTCTCTATCTTTGCCCTCTCCTGGAAGCAGCTAACCATCTCATTGCATAGCCGGTGACCATCGTCTATCCGCTTCACTGTCCTTTTGTAGTTTCCCGGCTGCAGAGGCACACAGATTTAGTGAAACATGCTGACAACGAGGGAGGAAACAGAAATGGACTGAACTGGAGCAGATCAGGTGTGTCAATATTGTAGTGTAGTGTAGCAAAATGTTAACCGTGCACAATGTTTCTTCGACTTGTGATGATGTACTTCAGTCTAAAATAGAGGCCAAATGAAAAGCGTGAAAGAAGAAAGACAGAGCAGAGAGTGAGTGGAAGGTTGAAGGTATGTAGTTTTTCCAGATGGAGGGCGGTGAAGCCGACAGTCAGTCAGCAGGGACTCATTATGTGTCTGTGTGTCTATCTAAACACCTCCGGCTGCTCTTCTCAGCTGCTCCAACAGGTATGCATGAGGAGGACTCTCTGCAGTTTACCAGGCAACTTTAGAAAAGATATTTAGGGCATTGACTACTATATCTGGTCTGGTGTAAAGTACAGAGATCAGAACATCTGCTGTTTGTTCACCAGATATTTTGTAAGAGGCTCAGCAGATAGAGCAGGACACCCACTAATCACAGGGTTGGTGGTTCGTGCCAGCATGTCCAAGTATCCTTGAGCAATATAATAAACCACAAATTGCTCCTGTGTTTGTGTGTTGGAACTACCAGTCCAGTGGATAACTTAATAATTAATCTTTCCTCTTGACTGTTCAGAACTAGAGTGTATGTGTGTGTGTTCCCTTCGTACCTCCCAGAAGCTGTCAGAGCTCCCCAGGTCGCTGAGGTCTCCATTGGAAGACATCTTGGGGTCAGCTTTACAGCACGGAATGATGGCGGCTCCAGAAAACACTGCAGCGAGAGCAAGGATACCATTTAATTCATAAATTCAGGTGACAACCCTCACAAAAAGCAGCTGCCACTAATGACTTTAAATTAATCCAGTTAGAGGGGGGAAGGACGAAACTAACACACGGCGAAACAATCTTAATCACACAAAGCTTGAAAAAAAAAACAAAAAAAAAAACACTAACATGAAAATAAAGAAATGAACCCTTTTGTCAACTTTCCAAGTTCAAAAATGAATCTCTTTGAAACTCACCAAATTCTTCTATGTTCTTTAAATGCTTAATTGATAAATCGAAAAGGGAAATATGTTCATCTACAATTCTTGCAGGGAGACATACGACTGCTCCTAAGTATCAACCACTACTTCTAAAATGATCTCCATGTGTAAAATGTAGGGCTGACCTTCATTCTCCTTTTTGACATTCAAAGCTTCGGAGTTCCAAATGAATTATGAATTAGATTTTGGGGTGGGGGGTGGGGGGGAATTACAACGCAACCCCACTCTCCCACTAATCAGTGCAGAAATACAATAAATACACAAATCGGAAACACGATAGTAAACACAGCCAGTAACCCTGCCGCCCCAGCACTTTTATTTTGAAAGGGCTCGCGCATACGTGCCGCAGGTGGAGCGAAGTTGCCATTACCTTGCAGCTACATATTAAATCCCTGATCATAACGCCACGTACACTATATTGCCAAAAGTATTCGCTCACCCATCCAAATAATCAGAATCAGGTGTTCCAATCACTTCCATGGCCACAGGTGTATAAAATCAAGCACCTAGACATGCAGACTGCTTTTACAAACATTTGTGAAAGAATGGGTCGCTCTCAGCAGCTCAGTGAATTCCAGCATGGAACTGTGATAGGATGCCACCTGTGCAACAAATCCAGTCGTGAAATTTCCTCGCTCCTAAATATTCCACAGTCAACTGTCAGCTGTATTATAAGAACATGGAAGTGTTTGGGAACGACAGCCATTCAGCCATGAAGTGGTAGACCACGTAAACTGACAGAGTGGGGTCAGTGGATGCTGAGGCACATAGTGTGAAGAGGTCGCCAACTTTCTGCAGAGTCAATCACTACAGACCTCCAAACTTCATGTGGCCTTCAGATTAGCTCAAGAACAGTGTACAGAGAGCTTCATGGAATGGGTTTCCATGGCCGAGCAGCTGCATCCAAGCCATACATCACCAAGTGCAATGCAAAGCGTCAGATGCAGTGGTGTAAAGCACGCCGCCACTGGACTCTAGAACAGTGGAGATGCTCTAGAGTTCTCTGGAGTGACGAATCACACTTTTCCATCTGGCAATCTGATGGATGAGTCTGGGTTTGGTGGTTGCCAGGAGAACGATACTTGTCGGACTGCATTGTGCCAAGTGTAAAGTTTGGTGGAGGGGGGATTATGGTGTGGGGTTGTTTTTCAGGAGTTGGGCTTGGCCCCTTAGTTCCAGTGAAAGGAACTCTGAATGCTTCAGCATACCAAGACATTTTGGACAATTCCATGCTCCCAACTTTGTGGGAACAGTTTGGAGCTGGCCCCTTCCTCTTCCAACATGACTGTGCACCAGTGCACAAAGCAAGGTCCATAAAGACATGGATGACAGAGTCTGGTGTGGATGAACTTGACTGGCCTGCACAGAGTCCTGACCTCAACCCCACAGAACACCTTTGGGATGAATTAAGGCCAATTCATACTTGGGCAGACTGCCCGCTCTGCTCAGAGCTTTCTATTTGAGCGTACAGCCGCGCACTAGTTTCCTGTCAAACTGCCGTAAAACAGACAATCGATGTCATATTTAATGCGGGTCGGTGTGAAAAACACATGCCGTGTGTTTTTCACATGCAGTGTTTTGTGTGACACCAGCGCAGAGCGGAGTCCGCGCTGACATAAAATTTGAGCTTTGCGTGCACGGACCTTGCGGACGTCCACTTTGAGTATGCGCGGACCTCCACCTAATCCATTCCTTGTGTATTCCGTCTGAGTATGAACTGGTCTTTCCAGTGGAGACTGAGAGCCAGGCCTTCTCATCCAACATCAGTGACCTCACAAATATGCTTCTGGAAGAATGGAGAATGGTCAAAATTTCTCATAAACACACTCCTAAACCTTGTGGACAGCCTTCCCAGAAGAGTTGAAGCTGTTATAGCTGCAAAGGGTGGACCGACGTCATATTGAGCCCTATGGATTAGGAACAGGATGTCACTTAAGTTCATATGTGAGTCAAGGCAGGTGAGCGAACACTTTTGGCAATATAGTGTACAATCAATGCACACAGTAATAATAACGTGGCACATTTTAACAGGCGTTGACTTCCCTGTTCATATCGGAACTTGCCAGAGACTGACGGAGCAGCCAGCACAAGCCATGCTAGCTAATTAGCCGGTCGTAACCCGGCACTAATCAAGCTTCCCTGGTACAACATCACAGACACTACCATTACATTTTCAATCACGCGTAACTGAATGTAACCCCCTGCACCCTCACTGCTGCTCATTAACTTGAACTAGTTGCGGGTGGGCGTAGCGACGCATCATGTACACAGCCGCGAGCTGCAACCCTGCCAGACCACTATAAACATCACACCATCATTTGTCAACACTTTATACATAACTTTGTGACCTTTTCTACAAATACCTGTATCCATTTCTGATGTGATCACTTCTTGGACATGTTTGTTCTTGTCTGAAGCTAGTAGGTGAAACTGAAACCATAGAAAAAGGCCGAAGCTTCGAATTTAATTTTTTTTTATTTGAATCCCGCGCCATTGATCGAAGGTTGGAATTTTTTGGGTCAGCCCTAGTAAAATTTTTCCACATTTAAAAATGTTAACCCTAACACAAAAAATGGAAACAATCTCCAAAAACAACAACAACAACTAAATCTAAACATAGTTTTTGTGAAACAGACATAATAATGGACTGGATGGATAGCATGTCTTATCACCACCTGAGATCAGCAGATGAGGCCATTTGTGCAGAAAATAGGCCACACTATTAAACTAACAGTTGTGTAAATATTCCTGGGAAGACTTCTTCAGCTCTGCATGAATCGGCCCATGAACCCCATCAACAGTTTACTGTGACCCAACTTCTTTATACATCGACTTCCTCCCTGCTGTCCTCCCATTGGACAAAACCTCTGTTTCAAGGCCAGACAGCTTCCTGTGGCAGATACAACAACCTGTGAAGGAAACCGTGCCACTACGCTACGTCCCAGCTGCACACTTTTTCTAATCTACTGCATGAATGCCATCAGCACAATGAAATATATAAAATAGAACAGAATTACTTCATTGGTCCCAAACTGGGTTGCAGCAACAACAATAAATGTAATCAAAATTAAAAGCAATATCGAATGAGAAAAAGTATTACTATTTACAGTAGCAAGTATAAGAAAGAAGAGCAGTATAAAAAAGCATTATATATATATATATATATATAAAGAATTTTGACAATGACTCGTGGTGAATATTAATAGTGCAATTAAAGATTAAGGTGCAGTGAATGTAAAGATGTACAGTATGATATGTTACAACATCAGGATAAGGTCTTATTGTAAAGTGCAGTGACGTGACAGGAGTGATTTCAATAAAATATGTCTTACATATCAAATACAGTTTTTACTCTCTGACTGACTCTGTTGACAATGATTGACTCCACTTAATCCTTGGCAAGACAGACACCTGTTTATTTAAGTAAAAACTTCCTGCAGCCACTCCGTTCCCTGAAATGTTGGGAGTTTATGAAAGAGGTGGAAGACATGTTGGGTTTAAAAGTGAACGTGAAATGAATACAGTAAGTGACAGTAGATCAAAAAAAGGAAGTCTTGGCATTAAAATACAATGCTTTTAGAATTTAGAAATGAAGGCCAGCTTCAAAATAAAGGCTTGATTCTCATGAAAGTTGAAGTAAATAACAACCCAACACACTATTTGATTTTATATTGGCATTTTTATGGGAGAGATTTTTACTAAAACAAAACTTGACATTTACTGTAACTGTTGTAGATTAACTGCATGCAAGTTAAAGGTTTTTTTACAGCAGGAATGTTCATAAACACTGGATATACCAGGGCTGTGTACAGTGCTGCATTTCTAACTACTAGTTGAGACATAACTTGTATAGTATGTGAATATATCAGTGATTTAAATGATCAGAAATATATTAGTGTGTCTTTAAGAACAATTATTTGAAAATGTGTTGTAACTGACTCTGTAAAATGTTGCCCTCTACAACTTGACAAGACTGAGAGAAGCTCCTGGTTATTATCCTCCTCCTTGTGTTTCTCAATGTTCCCACTCACTGTACATGTCTGGTTAACTCCCAAAATAACAGCAGTGGTTGTGGATGAGCACTGGGAACAGCCTGGTGCTAAATTAGATACACAAAAGAAGCCTTGGTGAGCTCTGCAGGGAACGATGAGGGAGGCTGCTGAAATAAACTGACTGAGACTCCAAGTGCAGAGGAGAGACTTGCACCTTATTTGTGCTAAACACCTCGTGAGCCTTGAATATAAGAGATCAGGTTTAATATGATATGCATCTCTGTGTGGGTGTGTGTGTGTGTGTGTGTTGCAACTGATGGGACAATGAAGTTCAACAGCACATCACACCTCTCAGACACTGCTGCTAATCCCCTTCCTACAGCTGAGCTCTAATTCACCCTCCACACTGTACAGCACCAAAGGAGCAGTGTGTGTGTGTGTGTGTGTCACAGGTGAATGGTATGCAGGCAGGTATCTGCCACCAGCATGCTGAAACATGTGTGAGTATGAGAAAACTGACGTCCCAACAGATTACTGCTACTATAGTCTACAGCACAGAAGTGTGTGTGTGTGTGTGTGTGTGTGGGTGTGTGTGGGTGTGTGTGTGTGTGTGTGTGTGTGTGCCTGCGCGTGCCTGTGGGAGAGTATCTGGGTGTGTCTCATTGAAAGCACCCATATTATGTCTGCAGCTGCTGAAGGTGTGACGATGTGTTCAGTTACAGTTTGCGGTGACAACAGGACTGCACTCTGATCTGTTGGATCACATTTACTGATCTGTGAACATCGTACTGCATAATCCCAATTCAATATCTTGCTGTTAATTCCTTTAATTCCTCCATAGGCTCAACTGACCATCTGTCTATGGTAAATGTGCCGTTGTTACTTCCGCCAAGGAGGTTATGTTTTCACTGGGGTTTGTTTGTTTACTTGTTTGTATGTATGTTTGTTGATTTGCAAAATAACTCAAAAATTTATGGACGGATTTTGGACAAAGTATGGACAAAGTTTTCAGGGTTGGTCCGAAGTGGCCTAACTTACAACTGATTAATTTTTGGTGATCAGATCTGATTCAACGTTGCCACCAAAAGTTAATCAGTTTAAAGTTAGGCCACTTCAAGCCAATCCTGAAAAATCTGTTAAAGTTACTTTGCAAACCAACAAACAAACAAACAAACCCTGGTGAAAACATAACCTCCTTGGCGGTGGGGGTAACTTTAAATAAAAAGTCGCCGCTGCCGCCTTGGCAGAGGTCTGCACTCTCTGAGTGCTTTTCTAGTTGGTTTTTGTGACCATGAGACAACATTCAGTTTTTCTCTGTCATTTCAATGATGTAAATTAAGAAGAAGCCAAAGTTTTATCAAGAGGTTGTAAATATTACATAGTTCCACTTATGTCTTCAAACTCCATTTTTCCTCCTTACCAAATTCAATGTCAGTATTCTCACATCACTCTCAGAGTGAAGAAGGGTAATACTTTTCTTTGAAGCATCTGTACTCCAGGTTTCCAGGGTGCTTAGCCTGTGTTCATCTCTCTCCTCCAGACATAGACATACTCTACGATTTGGATGAGACAGAAACACTTTCAGTCACTTGAAATGTTTCAACTTATGACATGACTGCTCTGCAGAATAGTGATAAAAATGGTTCCTGGTCTCATTTTATTTTCATCCGTTTAACTGTCTTAAAGCATGCAAAAGCTTCAGGTTGGTCCTTGACCCTAAACTGGGCAGCGGACTGTCAGGCCTCACCAAGAGAGAACAGAAGGGCCTTTGAAAGAGGAGAAGCAGTGAGACGAGAGAAGTGCAGGAGAACACAAAGTCAGTTCAGGATGAGCCAAGTGCTGCTCGCCATCTCTGAGTGGAAAAGAAATGTAAAACAGACAGACATTTACGAGCTAACGCGACACAGCGGGGCGGTGAGAATGAGGAGGAGGAGTGATAACGCCACAACAAACAAGCATCTTCTCGTTTGGCGCCTGTCACACAGGAACAGCTTAAAGGCCATGTGGAGCTGGTCCACATAAAATACAGATACAGAGACAGCCAAATAATTAGTCAGATACCAAAAGACCTTAAAGTCTGCATAGCCTCATCACAGAACACGTGTTATGAACCGCCTTGCCAAATTTGAACGACAAAAAATCCTGACAAGTATAAAAATTTAACCTCCAAAACAGTAAAATAATGAGTATCTTTTCTGAGACACTGAGACTGCTGGTCAGCAAATTGAACACATCCTCTTTCTGCACTATTGGATCTGTTCATACATGTCCAAACCAGAGGAACCAGGTTCAAACTGAGCCTAAACTAGGGCTGGGTACTGAACTTCAATACTTTTGTAGCACCGACTGAAAAGCTCCGATCCTATCAGGTATCAAAAAAATGAATAATTTTTGGCGCCAAATTCTGATACCAAAGTGTCTATGAACCATGCTCTCAGATGTCTCTATGGACAGGGGGACATCTCCCCCTTAGATTTGTAGAGACACCGATCCATCCCCCCACTTTACCAACATAAGGAGACAAACATCGGCAGTAAAACAGAGCATTTTTGTCACTGCGGCAGCATCGTGTGTTCAATTTACGTTAGAATGTCAGAATCTCCAAGCTCCAAGTCAGAATTTAAATCACAACCCTTGTGAATCTGACCAACCAGACAAACAACAAACTACTGAGCTCCAAGTCCTGACTTCCAGTGAACACACCATAAGGTAAACTCTCACTCGCCAGGGTCCTAAAGAGTAATATTAGCAGCCTGTGCCTGTTGGTCATAATCGTTGTCTAGTATGTCTACCATGATAAAGCCTAAATTACACAAAATAACTTATTAAGGTATTGAAAAAAAAAAGTAACGTTCTGGAAACGGCATCAAAACAAAGGTATTGAAAATGGCATTTTGAACGATACCCAGTCCTACCTACAATGTAAAGGTACATGTTATGTTTTCAACTATGCAGGGGGATTTCAGGCCTGAAGGCAGTGAGACAGGAGAATGAACGGCAGGTTAAGACTAATGCTAAGCCTGCTGTTGTCATCGTACTATGATTTTAAACCTGTCAGATCACCAAGAAACACAAAAGGGAGAAAAACACTTGAATGGACTCAATGAACTCAACAATGCAGGGTTATTTACTGTATATTCTATTCAACGCTTTTATTTTGTAACTTGCATAATGCGACAAAACAAATGTCAGTTTTCTCTTTATCCGCTCTGCTTCTCTTTCTCTTTGTGTGCTGAGGTGTGGCTGCCACAAAGACCTCAATACTGTCATTTTTTACTCCTGCAGGACTGCTTTTTCAAGACATAGACAACTTTTAAGATCAAACATGTAGCCTAGCGTGGTTACAGACCTCTGACAGCTGCACACATTTCCAGTTTTGTTCGCGCTCTGTGATGGTTGTTTCCCCAACTGGGCCAATCAGACATTCGTAGGCAAGATTAAAAAAAATGTAAAGAAAAAGTAATATGAAAATGGTGATAGGCAGCTGTACAAAACCTAACCATGTTTAAAAAAAAAAAAAAACGCAGTCTAACCATGGTTAAATTGTCCCATCAACCACTAACAAGACAAAGGCTTGTCAGATCTCTCAAAGCTCCACTGGAAGAAGCATTGTTATCTGTTTAAGTGAAGAGTGAAACAGGATTTCTATTGACTGAACATTTGATGGTACTTTTCACCATGATTCTAAGCCTCCAGATAAATTATATGCAATCAAACTTGGAGCCAGGATTTTCAGTATGTTGTGGTTTGTCATTCAAATATTTTTGATACGATGCCATTTCAATAGCGGTTCCAGAAGAATAATTTTTCTATACCTCAGTCATTTGGGTTTAATCATGGTCATCATCAATATAAATTATAATAACAATAATAATTATTATTATTGTCGACTCAATAAGTTATTTTGTGTAGTTTGGGCTTTATCATGGGAGACATACTAGACAATAGTCTGATGATGATCAAACGGACACAGGGTGCACCCAGTTCCTCCTTAGGACCCTGGGGAGTGAGAGTATGTCTTATGGTGTGTTCACTTGAAGTCAGAACTTGGAGCTCATATCATCTTAACCTCAAAGTTTCGTGCTCCCAGCTCTTTCAGCCTTACAGACGTACAAACAAAACAATTAGCTACTGTTTATGTCAGTAGCAGATAGAATGAATTCTATGTCAGGTTGATGAAATTAATCCAACTTTGATCAGACTTCATGGGAGGTTCTGATTTAGATTATACATTCCCGTACAACTTGAACGCACCATGGGTCAAAACACAAACACCGACATCCCAGTGCTGCTGCATTGACAGTAATCCTCTGTTTCACCGGCGATGTTTGTCTCCTTATGCTGGAAAGTGTGGGGACGGATCAGCGTCTCTATGACACTTGGCTATCGGAATTTGGTACCGAAAGATTATTCATTTTTGATACCTGATAAGTTCAGAGCTTTTCAGTCAGTGCTACAAAAGCATCAAAGTTCTCCCCAGCTCTGGTGGCATTGCAGATATGTTATCCTCTTCAGGAGCTGCCATTGTTGTTTTGAACAAACAGCTGCCTTTCTGTGTCGCTGAACGCTCAGCTCCTCACAGGACGCTGATTGCTCTATCTGGCTTACTGACTGGCTTCTGCTTCTATCTGCCTGTTTTCCTCAGTCCAGAA
Organism: Synanceia verrucosa; assembly: GCA_029721515.1. NCBI lineage: Eukaryota > Metazoa > Chordata > Actinopteri > Perciformes > Synanceiidae > Synanceia > Synanceia verrucosa. The sequence continues at coordinate 28,120,795 of CM056549.1, forward strand.
GCATGAGGGGCACAGAAGACAGCAACTCTGTGAATCGTGTCATTAAATAAACAATTTGGAGATATGTGCAACTAATACAGGCCTGTTAAAGAGGTGGATAATGGCAGGGGGAGGGAGAGGATTGTGAGAAATGGGTCAAGCCAGAGAAGAAGAGGAGGGGGAGGAGGAGGAGGGGAGAGACCAGCTGAGGGAGGGATGAGGAGGAGGCAGGTCCAGACCTCATAAGCTCCACTGGAAAAACTCACAGTCATTAATCTGATTAATGTACACCAATAGTTTCCCTGCAGCCAGGCTGTGTCTCTACACATAAGCAAGCATGCCGAGGCCTGTGTGAGTATTAGTCGATAAGCTTCTCTGCAACGTCTGCATTCCAGCAGAGTTTGTGATTCCCGTAGGTCCACATCAGGGCCTGGATGCTCCAGCATCTATAAACACAAGATCCTTTTTTAACCCAGCTGCTGCGACTCTGCCAACAGCTGGCCTGAGAAACAGCTGTGTGCCAGAGTCTCTGCTGCGTCTCCTCCCCAAATGACAGACTCACTGTGCAAAGAAAGAACACTATAACCATGTTGACGACGATCACAATGATTACAGATGGCAAAGACACTGTGGGCTTGTCTGAAAGCCACCATCATGCTGCACCATCTGCCGCTTGAAATGGCTGCTAAGTCAAGTCAGGAGTTTGTAAATGTTGTGTTTAGAGTGAATCACTTCTTGGATAAGCTTGCCCTCAAGCTGTTTTATTAGCCTTGTTTCCATGTTACAACCCACTACAGTATGGAGCTCAGCTGGAGCTGAGGCTTCACTAAAATGCCAACAGGAGGACCTGATCCTCGCTGCCCCTTCAACCTCAGTGTCGTCACAACAGCCAGGTTGTCTAAAGACTAAACTGAAGACAGTCCTCTCCACTGTCACAGCCAGCTTCAAGCCAGATTAGTCACAATTTTATGAACTAAGATCAAACAACCACAACTATTCTGTACCACACATGCATCTACTGACAATATATCAAAAAATACATCACTTTGTACGTAATGGATATAGAGATATATATATATATATATATATATATATATATATATATATATACACACACACATATACGTATATGTGTGTGTGTGTGTGTATATATATATATACACGTATATGTGTATACACACATATACGTGTATATATATACACATATACGTGTATATACTGTATATACACATATATACAGTATATGTGTATATACAGTATATATGTATATATGTAATGTATATATATACACATATATATATATATATATATATATATATACGTGTATATATATACACGTATAAATGTATATATATATATACACATATATATGTATATATATACACATATATATATATATATATATGTATATATATATACGTGTATATATATACACATATATATATATATGTGTATATATATATACTGTATATATATATATATATACACGTGTATATATATATATATATATATATATATATATATATATATATATATATATATATATATACGTGTATATATACACACACATATACACGTATACATATATACGTATATATATACATATACATATATTATAGGGCTGTTATTATAGGGCTGCTTAGGCCATTATAAGCCTAAGTAATTTAATAAAATTAATCCATGTTAATGCAACGATTCATGCAACGTTAACTCTTCTTGGACGAAGTGCCCGTAATGCGTTGCCAGAGACGTGCTAATTTTCATTTCCTGTTCGTCCATTTCACATTACAAATTAATACTTTAACTCTCTGAGTGCCATTGACATGTTTGTACTTCATTTAAAATACCATGCTTGTGTGCCAAGCAGTTATGTCAAAGTGTTTTTTGGCAGCAGGGACCAGAGGGCGCTCTCACACAGCCTGTGAGTAATATTGGGGCTTCTGGGATTTGTAGTCAGGACATGAAGAGATGGTAAACATGACAGAGATCAAAGCAGGAAGTGGAGACGATCATGATTAGAGAGCAAAACGGATGGATTCTATACAAAATGTGGTGATTTTGGTGAAACTTGCCTGTACTCTACCCCTGATAAAACAAGAATGGAACAAGGTAAAAACAAAGATTTTTAGTTACGACTATGTTGTTAGTTTCATTGATTTTTTGAACAGAGTTCTGCTTCATGACCTGCCAGCAGGTCTCTGGTAAAGCATTGCCATGCATCGCTCTGAACTGTTAGCAGCTATCACGACTGTTCATCCCTGACACTGCTTCTGTTTGTGAAATGGCATCTTGGCAGATAAATCAACTGGTGCGTCATTTGGGGAGTAGATGAATCTCCAAACAGAAAACACACAACATTTTGGTTTGTCTCTGTGAAACAGCGATGGTCAAATTCCACTCACAAGATTTTTAATACCACAGCATGTCTGGGGGACATTGCTGCTTGAAGCAGATATAAAGAGCAACAGGTGATCAACTCTTCATGACTCAGAAGACCTGAACTCCTCCTACACCTGACTGGATCAATTTCGGCTTTTGCTTCTGATTTCCGAATTGGAAACCTCAAATCAAAACCTATTTCTGAATAAGTGTGAGGTGAGAAATACAGCAGGTAGTCTTTCATTTTCCACTGACTCATGGAATAAGCAAGCAAATCCTCTTACTTCCTTTCTGGTCAGATTCAATCACATTTCAAAGCACAGACTTCAGAGATACCATCTGGCTACAAAAAGATACCAACTGACTCAACACATGAAGAGGTGTAGGAACAAATATCTGTGAGGTGCAAGTGTAAACAGAGGAGGAATGTAACTGAGTACATTTATTCAAATACTGCACTTAAGTTTCTTTCAGTTTTTACAGTAAAAAATTAAGTAGGTGAGGACGGCCCAAAAGAAAACTGATTTGAGGTTCAGACTTTGGTTGTCTTAATCTCACAACCACCCAGATTTATCTGGTTAACATCTGGACTAAATTAGCTAGCTGTATATAAAATCTCTTAAACAAGCATCAACTTGAGCTACAGCGACCATCCTACTCACTTAATAACTGTGCTGTTTAACAGGCAACATCTCTAAATGATCAACAGGGTGCAGAGTGTATAAATCCTTAGTTCTGATAATAAGTTAGCTAAAATCACTTGAATATCACCATAGCAAAAAAACATCATCGATCCTCCCCTCAATTATTAAATACAACCTGATCACTATGAATTAAAAGTCTAATTACAAGTAAAAGTCCTGAAATCCCAAACTTACCTGAGTAAGTCTCATGTCTCATTAGCAAAAATCACCTTCAAAGCAAATTTAAGCAGTATTGTAATACTGTAACTGGCTGCAGTACAGTTAACTTTACTCTTTCTAAACACTGTGACTAACTGCATACTTTGTTATATGCTCATTATAGCTTTTTGAAATGTTCATCTGTAATGTAACTACAGCTGTCAGATAAGTGTACAACATACAAGAAATGCCTCTGCAGTGTAGTGGAAGAGAAGCATGAAGTAGGATCAAATTTAAACATAATAAGGTTGTACTTAAGTAAATGTACTCAGTTACTTTCTACCATTGATGCCAGGAGCTCAACTAAGCAGATTATGAAGAGAAAAAGCACATGTTGCACATCAAATCACTGCTGAGGTGAACAGAGCCCAAAGCAAACACAACTTACCTTATCAGAGATGAAAACAGAGACGGACAAGACGTCCGAACAGAAGACAGTCTTTGTCTCCGCGGGCCTGAGACACCAAAAAAGGGAGAGATGGGAGAGAGGAAGGTCCCTCAGGAGCAGAGGCAGCAAAGGGAAAAAAACACACAGAGGTTATTTAGCCAGCGGAGCAGCATGCAGTTAGATCCCAGCAGCATTCAGGAGGAGCTGGACGAGCTCTTGGTTATATGGCTCGATGCTAGAGGGTGGCACATTCTGAGGGCCACAGCGAAATGCCACACATGGAGCCTGTAATGGACGGATAATGAAACAGCCAGAGGAGCAACGGCCCCCATTAGAGCAAGGTCAGAGCCGTTAGCTCACACCTCTAAAATAACCTGCCTGGGCCATGAGCTGGGAAGGGAGTGTCAGGTATTAAAAAGACCACACCAGTGATCTTTACATCAGCCCATTCACCACAAACCACTTTACAAATACCGCTGCTCGTGTTCAAAGACAGTTTCACACTTTTCCCTAGAGACTGGGTCATTTCAATAAACCTCATTCCTGCTCTTATTATGACATTTTGATTAAGACCTAAAATAAATCAAAAAAATAAGATGAAATACAAATACTTAACATTCCATAAATATAAATATTTATTTCAAGATAAGGTTGAACAACTGATGTTTTAATATTTTCTTTTCCATGAGTGTATGGTATAAAGTATACATGAAAACCACCTGTTTCCAATACATTTTAAGTCTCTAAAAAATATATATTTTAACACTGTATTTAAGGAAACCATCTGCAAAGCGTGTTTTTCTTTGAAGTGTTCATTAATATCTAACGTGAAGCCAGATCAACAGAGGTAAATCAGCCACATTAATTACTGTTTGGTTCATTTACAACACAGTTCTCATGATGATGATGATGACGATGCAAAAAACATTCAACATTTAAGGACTGATAATGCAAAAACTCTGGATTGAGGATCACTTGTCTCAGTGGAGATCCAAACTTTTCCATCATCAGAAACATCATTTCATCTGTCATGAGGAAATTTCCCCTCTGGGATAAATAAAGAATAATCAATCAATCAATCATCATCAGCATCAATGCACTTCCACAGATTTTCAAGTACTTTGTTTGTGGGATCAACACTTCCAGTTAAGTGAATATCAAGAGCTGACTATCACAGCTTCACCCTAAAGAAAGACTGCTTCTATGATGACTGATAACTGTTCTAGTTTAAACCAGTTTCCCTTTTGATTGTTTCAGAGACCCACCCTCCTCCACTGGTTGGTAATGAACGTCAATTGATGAAAAAACACATTGAAGCTGCTTCACAACACAAGGTTAGATATTAGAGAGCAGTGAGCTGCAGATGAAGCGTTGTTCAAAGACAGGCCTGTTTGTTAATGATGCCCATTGGTTATATCCAAAAAAAAAAATTAACTTAGAATGACTGAATCATTTAAATTCTTGCCCACATCCTGCGACATGACGTCCACATTTAATGTTGCATTATTTCAAATAATACAGAAGCATTTGATCTCCCAGTTGTCGATCAATCATAACAGGTGATCTCATTCCTGAGGCTCTACGTCTAACTGACAGCTGCCCATGTGACAACTCAGGACAGAAAACACAACCAAAGAGAGGCGGACTGAGAGAAAAAGGACAACTCAGCCTTGTTCCCACACACACACATGCACACACACACACACACACACACACACACACACACACACACACACACACACACACACACACACACACACACACACACAGCTGTTCCCCAGCAGCTCCTCTCTAACCAAAACCACACCAGCGAGGCTGGAGGCTGGCTGGGGCCACTGTGGCACAATCTGCTGCACGCTGCAGAGATCAACCTGTTTCCCCCGCCGCTAACATTTGACTCCATCTCACTGCATGAAGCACCGCTGTCTGGAAAAGTCAACATCGAGCACCCAGGATTTATAATCTTGAGCTTGAACATCCTGACGACAGGTCTCCTTGAAATAGAGCTGAAACGATCAACCACTTAATCAGTCACTATTTTGATGAAGTCAACTTTCAAGATGGTTACAGCTTTTCGACAATTTGTTGCTTCTCATTTATATTATAGTATGCTGGATGTCTATTGGTTTGAAAAACTATATCTCAGGTAAATACAACATTGTGTGGATCTAAATAGAGAAACTCAGTGACACAGATCTCTCGTCAATCAGATGAAAAAAAAAATCATGTGTTAGTCAACTAAGAGTATCTTAATTTGAGGACTAAATTTATTTCTGCTGCAAATATTGCATCTCCTCTGTAAATATGGCTGTTTTATATCTTTACTTTCATTTCTTTATTTATGTTTGTCTAAAGACTGTTGAATCTCGACAACTGTATTTTGTAGACCAACCTATGAAGAAAATGATCAGCAGGTTAATCAATAATTTGAATAATCTTACAGTCCACATTTCTACAGGAAGTGTAAATTTAAAATAATTTTAAGTCTCTTATTCTTTTCATTCCAGTTTCTTTCTGTGTTGTGTAACTTTAACAATAGCTGTAAACAAATGCTGAACTTTTAGCATCTTTCAGGTATTTTTTCATGCTCTTAAACACTGTTACCTGCCTCATGAGAATTATTTTTTACGTTAAAAAAAGAAAAAAAAAACATGAGCAGCTGGAGCTGGGAGGGAATTCACGTTCTGCGCTGACATATTTCATGTTTCCATGAAATTCCACTTGCCTGACAGGATTTGAAGCCAAGCCTATCGCTGCTAGTCAGGGACTCCCAGACTCACTCTATTAGCCAACAGGCTGCTGGCCTCAACAGAGGAACCTTTGGTGGATAAGCATGATTCAGTGGAGAGAGTTCATCCACTCAGCACTCAAATATGAATAATTTTACTGTGGTAATATCTGCCTTCCATCTGTGGTGTCAAGAACATGTCTAAATACTATTATATAAAACCACTTCAAAACCGACAAATGTTTCCAAACAACATGATATCATATTATCCTAATTCGGCTGAAAGCCACAATTAGGGAAATTTCCCATTAATTTTCTATGGAAAAGTACCAAATACATCATTATTGAGCAGGTTTTGTGACTTCAGATATTTAACTTTTTTTTTTTTTACAAAGCTTTACCTCAAACGAACTGAGTGACGTGACACTGTGTGATGGGAACCTGGGCATCAGACTGACATATTTGTTTGGTTGGTGGTGAAACCATTTGGCAGCTTATGAGCCTGATAATTTTCTCTCGAGGTGGTGGAGATCAAAGCAGAGCTAAAAGGAAGCGTTTGGAAGCAAAGAATAAACTGGAGATGTGCGTCTGTCACTTTGTTTAACAGGTTTTCTTACTAATCATAAATAATCTGAAGCAGCTTTAAATGTTACAGCTGAACTGTTCAGTGAATACAACATGATGTGAAAAAGGAGAATGTAGATGCTCTACGCTTTCTGTGTGAGTACTGATGTGTCTATATTTTCATTTTCACCTCCGCCAATGAGGTTATGTTTTCACCGGGGTTTGTTTGTTTGTTGGTTTGCAAAATAACTCAAAAGTTATGAACGGATTTTGACAAAATTTTCAGGATTGGTCAGAAATGACCTAACTTAAAACTGATTAATTTTTGATGGTGATCGGATCCGATCCAACGTCATCACCAAAAATTAAGGTCTGCGCTCTATGAGTGCTTTTCTAGTTTGGATAGCATCATTCAATGGCACATATTTGACAAGCATTTTATCAGTTACCTAAATATGCCAAGTGACTAAAGGTATCAAATAGGAAAGCACGATATATTGTCATTAATACTGATATCGACCGATGTTTGTCTTTTTTTTTTTTTTAATTTTTTTTTTTATATATCGGCATCGGTCCCATGAGTAAATTTGGGCCGATATTAACAACTGTCTGTCTGTCTAGTTGCTGTTTGCGTGTCAGGAGAGGGCGAGAGGAGGGGAAGGGATTTGGCTGTGTGGTGTTTGTTTGGTCCAAGATTGTTTGTCCCCAGATTGACGTCCCCATATTTTCATTTCAGAAATTTGGTCATCTTAATTCAGGAGTTAAGCTGTACTTTAATTTAGTTACATACTTGCTACAAGGGTTGATAAAAGTAATACTGATACTGATGTGTTATAGAAGCCCTGTAACTTTGTTTCATGGAAGTAAGACAAGCTTTGAAAATGAAGGAAGACATTCAAAAACTCACTTTGCATGATTTTCTGTCTGACCAAGTCTGTATAGACTGTTATCATCTCAGAAACTTTTTTAAATGTATGCTGATATCGGTAAATATCGGTGAGGTTGTGATGTGATCTTGTACATCAGTGGCTAAAATGTTCATATCGGTGCATCCCTAGTATCAAATAAAATGTAGCTAGAGTGGAGGAAAAATAGTACAATATTTGCCTGTTATGTAGTGGAGTAGCTAGAAGTTAAATACTCGGTAAAGTACATGTAACTTTAGCTCAACCTAATACTTAAGTAGAGTGAGGTAACGTGACTTCGTTACTTTCCACCTCTTTGCAGCACTAGCAGGTTTTAGCTAGCTGTGGCTGTAAAGCTGCCGTTAGCTTAGCTGTCAGTTTCTGGTACTCGGTGTTCAAAGTGCCGCTCAGTGGGTGACAGTACTACTGGTACAAACGCAGCAGCACATGAATGTCTCCGTAAAGCAGGATTACATGACCGCAGAGGGTCAACATGTGCTGCAGTGCAGACAGGTGAGCTCTCTTACCTGTTTCTCTCCGACCTGGAGGAACAAACCAGAAAGCCTCCCGGAGCAGGAGCGTCTCCTCTCCGTTCCGACCACCGTGTCCTCGTTAAATCACACGGTGTACGGTGCAGTCCTCTCTTTAAACCTCCGAGAAGTGCGACATCTTGTGAGTTCACTCCGCAGCCATGAAGACGGTGAGCAGACTAATTCACTTCAGCAGTTTGTCTGTTAGAAAGAGCCGTTAAAGTTCAGGAGTGACATAAAAGTGGGATTAAAACGCGTTTTTCTTCGCAGAGGAATCAGAAGAAGCTCCTGCTGCTAGATAGAAATAGGTGTCTCTCTCTCCGGTGCCTGCAGCCCTCTCTGTGTAATCAGATGCTGCTCACCACAATATCCATTCATCCTCTTACACAGTTTAACCCTTCACTGTCTGCTGCACGGCCCTGTGCTGCCTTACAGGACCGTAGGAAAAAACACCACTGCAGACTGGAGGACAGCTCATGATGAGTAACTACATGCATGAAGGAAAAAATACAAATCTATCTGTAATGTATGTTTGTACATACAGTGACCAATGATATATAATTACATCATTTTGGTTTTCAATGTCAAAAAACGTTATAATCATGTTTTCCCTCATAAGTAGTACACAGGTTGGTATAATTAGTGGATAGTTGACATTTTAAAATGATTATGCTTTCAAAGCCAATTCATCATGTTTGTGAGACAAAAATGTTGTAGTCTTTCTTTATCTTTCTTTAAAATGATTAACAGTGGGTTTGAATGGTGGAAGAAGCAACACCATGTTATGACTGTAATTCAGCTTGCAAAATGTGAAATAGAAAATAACTTTATAATCTTCCTTCTGACCAAAATAGTATGCTAACATTTTTATTAATAATTGATGTATTTGATAATAAATGTATTCTGCAGGCCAATTTGTCATATGCTTGTAAGATACATTGGCAGGTAAATTGTAAAACGTTACAATATAATTATCCTTTACCTCCACAGCAAAATAATGTGGTGAAAAAAATCTAAATATAAAAAATAAAATAATTGATGTACATGTCCTCACTTTATCTATTTGTTTCAGATCTAAAACATATTTATAAAATGCTCTTCTGGAAAGTGTTATTTAGAACAAACAACAGCATGCATCAAATCTGTAAATAAATTATTTCTGTTCTGTTCTGACAGATTACTAAAAAATGCTATTGACACACAACAATTTTCAGAACTATTTATAATATAAATCTTGAACAAATGTAAACCAATGGGCTAAACATGGAAGTTGAATAGAGTACCTGAAGGCACCATTATATATATATAATTATATATACTATATATATATACATATATATATATATGTATATATATATATATATATATATATATATATATATATATATATATATATATACATATATATGTATATATATATATATACTTCTGTCACTCCCATACAGTTCTCCATCTTATTGAACTACAGATGTGTTTGCAGAGCTCACTTATCTTTAGAAACAGCGCCGTCCTCAGGACACCAGTATAATCACAAAAACACTGAGCTGTCTCATTGTGTCTGATTGAGTAAGACAACATGAACTTTACCTGAAATCACACGTTTTCATTTTAGCCTTCCTCTTGTGTTAGCTTTCTTTTACCTTCTTTTATCTCTTATGTTACGGGTCGGGTTGACCCGTGTCTTAAATCAGTTTTAAAATACACTAAAAATAGTAACCTATCATCCAGTTTGTTTCTATTCTCTTGGTTACCTTTTTAGGCTTCCTTGTCCATGAAAATGTTGGTTTTAATATTTTTGGTGTGGGCCTCTGGACCTTTTTTTAATCAGTATACCTCTCGATTTCAATTAACAAAATGGTGAAATGAACCTAAAGAGAATCATATAAATAAATAAAATGTTGTTGAGTTACTTGACTATTACTGAGGGGTATAGAACACATCTCTTAAACAAATTTGCTTTATTTATTTTTTTTATTTTAAAATGAATCACTAGAGCAACATCTATGGTGTTACGGGTTTCAACCAATATATATTTACTTCAAGAAAAAGGCAATAGAACTTTAATATAAACAAATTGAAAAGCAGAACAGGTCATAACACAAAATATAGATTTGCAAGTTCAAACAAATAACAACCAATCAATCAAAAAGAAAAAAAGAGGACAGAACAGGATTTGCTTGAGGTTGGTAGAAGACGTTTCACCTCTCATCATCCAAGAGGCTTCTTCAGTTCTGACTGGTAGAGAGTTCAGATACGTTTACTCCTGTTGGAACAGAAAACAGTTCTGCTCCAACAATGAAAGCATCCAGGTATACTTCATCAATGTCTTCCCACACGTTCTGATGCTGCACTTTAAATAATTAATTGTTGAATTAATGCTAATTAATGCTAACAAAACTTCAGCAGGATGGAGGCGGTAGATGGACCTCCAGGTCATCATGGCTCCTCTGCTAATAGTGACCGGAAGTTCTTCAGCTCTCTGATACTGGTGGAGATCCTGCATGAAGACAGGTGTTAGCTCTCTGTGGTGCACATGTGTAAGACAAAGAAAACAGTGACAGAAACATTTCACCACTCGTATGCTGCCACCGCTGTTAACTTCATTGAATGTGAGGATGTAACATGTTAAAGATTCCACCTTTGACCTTTCATACATGATGCTGACAGACTCTCTCACCTTCCAAATGCGTTGAACAAGGAGACGATCTCCTGCCGACTCAGCTGGAAACTGGGCTGCTGGACGCTGGACGTGGGCGGATCTTCAATCTGTCTCTCTGAGAACAAAATCTTTAGTGCTGTTCCTAATCCTTGAGTCTGACGAGAGAGCGAGACAAGAGGAGCAGATCAGACTGCTATATACAACAGATCACAATGAACATCACTGATGAGATAATAATGTAATAATGACTGGCCTGCAGTTTCCCCCACAGTCGACACTTGAAGCAGCCAACACAGTCCATGATCCTGGAGATGTTGAGGAAGGCCAGTCTGATGTCCTCCTGAAGGAAACACATCAGGAAGATGCTTAAAACTGCTTTGTAATGATGATGAATAACATGATGACAGGGACCTTACCTTTCCCTGTCCCACCTGTCCCTCCTACCCTTCAATCACCCTTTTAATTTAACTTAACTTTACTTTTTAGTTTAAGTTAAAAAACAACTTTATAACAAAAGAAAAAGAGGCCAGACCCCAGTGTACTTTAACACGTTGCTTCTTCCTGAATCAGTGTTGTTCTTTCTCTGTTACAGTGCATTACAACTCAAACTCTTTCCATGATTCACTGCAACTACAATTAATAAGTAAAAGTTTGCAGTAAAAGCCTCTATTTTTCAGATCCAAGTATTATATTTTTCTCAACTGCTGAAACTATAATATCTATTAAGACTTTCATCCATCCATCCATCCATTTTCTACCACTTATCCTCTCATAGGGTCGCGGGGGGGCTGGAGTCTATCCCAGCTGTCTTAGGGTGAAAGACAGGGTACACCCTGGACAAGTCTCCAGTTCATCACAGGACACATAGAGACAGACAACCACTCACACTCACATTCACACCTACAGACAATTTAAATTAGCCAGTTAACCTAATCCCCATGCATGTTTTTGGATGGTGGGAGGAAGCTGGAGTACCAGAGAGAACCCACGCAGACACGGGGAGAACATGCAAACTCCACACAGAAAGGCCCCGGGCCGGGAATCGAACCCAGTACCTTCTTGCTGTGAGGCGACAGTGCTAACCACTCCCCCTATTAAGACTTTAATTAACTTTAATTATTGACCCCCAAAACACTTAAGTCATCGTTAGTCTGGACGTCACTTTATTTCTACGGTTTAGAAAGGTTAGAAATGGTTGCTGACCTTCAGCTTGGCTGCTTCCTTTTCATCCCCAGCAAACAGAGATGTCTCATCAAAGTGCAGAGGGAAAGATCTGGAAGAGGAAAGTTATGCCATAAGTATGACAGCAGTACAGAGACTGTAATAATTATAAAATAATAATTGTAATCAATTAGTGCCTTTATAAAATTTTATGGTATGATATAATACAGTTTAATATAATAAAGAGCATTCTATTAGTCTTACAAAACTAATAAAAAAAACTATAAAAGATGACTTTTGTTTATTTATATGTGCTATAAGGGAAAAAGTAAATAAACACAAACGTGTTCAATGAATAAATATTGGATGGAAACACTTAAATAAATACTTAAATAAAGTGAAACTGAGTGAATGTGGATACCAGACCAGTTCTGGTGTCTTTAAAGGGCCTCAGACTGACCGGACCAGCTGCAGGATGTGCAGCAGCAGCTCTTTGTGTCGGCGGTCCTCCTCTGGTTTACCAGTGAACAGTCTGAAGGACGGCTGCTGGAAGAAAGGCAGAGCTTTGGCCAGTGCTCGCAGCTCCATCAGGTACAGGAAGTAGAGGTTGCGGAGCCTCTTGGGCCCCTCGCCGGCCGTCAGCTCTGAATCAAAACGCTGTCTGAACTCGGATACGTTGTGGCCCCACTTCTTCTGGAACCAGCTGTCTGAAGGACAGGAGGGGTTGAGGGATGTTCAGCACCGATGCAAATAACAACACAGAAGCACAAGAAGCTCCTCTTATGAGAAATGAAAACATTAATAAACACAGTCGATAAGCTGCTCCCATCATTAGTACCTTAACTATAGCTCAAAGAGAGAAATAATTATGAACTGAGCTGTCACTTTTAACTCTTAATTCTATCTTAAAGCACTGTTCTTATTTAGAAGCAAAAATAAGTAAAGACAAATTGAGAAAATGATTTGAATCAGTTATTTTTGAAGAATAAATGAATGAAAGAGTATGTCACCCTGCAGGAGGTATCTGGCACTGAGGTGTATGTTGATGCTGGCGTGGAGGCCAGAGATGAGGCGGTAGAAAGCCCTCTTCTCTACACACTGACCTGAGAGACACAAACACTGAACAGACTGGACCAAAGAAGAGAAAAAAACTTTTCTGAAAAGCTTTTCTGTCTGCAGGTGAGATGTCAGCTCACCTTCCAGCCATCTGTGGAAGATCTTGGCTGTAAATGAATGAACACATGATGGTTGTCAGATACACGGAACCAAAGTGACGATGTGAAGCAGTAAAGAACATTTACCTTCACCTCCTGAGCTGCTGTGGAACGAGGGGGGTGTTAGCGGTCGCTTGATGGTGTACGGTCTGCCAGGAGGAAGTACATGAACAAGCATAAACCAGCTCGGCCTCACAAATCCAGTTCTCAGATTTAAGAAGTACGAACTGTGCAGGGCTGAAATGACCTGCTGGACCAGCTGTAGAAGAACTATTCAGATCCTAATACCTGATACCGCACTGTTCAAGTGAAAGGCCTCCAATGAAAATGCTACTGATGTATGTAAGTATTATCAAGAACATGTAGTTCAAGTATTAAAAGTAGTATATATTTTATTAGAGTATTACTACCCATGCATTGATGCAAAAGCAGGATTTCTGAACTATTAACCAATGATTATTTTCCATTCATAATTTACTGGTGAAAACAGTAAAAACTGTTTGCCACACAGAGCCCAAAGTGACGCCTTCACTGTTTGTTTAATCCAACCACAAACACACCTCCACATTATGACCGATGCATTCACACTAAGGACATAAGGAAAGCTTTTCATTTCAGAGGCTCCATGAAATGTTTTGTGTTAAAAATCAGTAATAAGTAATCTTGAACATGTTTTGTTTGCAAATATCAGATAAATGTATTAGAATTAAAAGTACAATATATCCCTGTGAAATCTAGTGAAACAGAAGTATAGTGGCATGGCAAGAAAATATTTAAATACCTCAAATATGTACTTGATTAAATGTACTTATTTACATCCTACCAATGCTTGTGGACTCTTGAATTTAGTGTGTTCAGGGTGGAAATTCAGAAAAAGTTATCCAGTGATCTGAGCTGGTATAGTTTCACATTGTGAGCGTTTACTTGAAACAGTTCTCCTCATAGATGCTGGTCCAGATGCTCCAGGCCTCTGGTCCTCGGTAGCCTGTGAAGCGCTCTGGGTTCAGCAGCAGGTCCACGAACTGAGAGTCTGGAGACTCCTCATCTGGGAAACAACAACACCTCAGTCAGCTGTCACGATCCACTGCCTCCATCTTCATGCTGCTCTTCATTCTCTTGGACATTTTCTTACAATTCTATATGTATAAACTGCTGTTATATGAAATGTCTGTGTTTTTCATTGTTGTTATTCTGTACACATGGCATCTATTGCATGTGTGTCCATCCTGAAGAGGGATCCCTCCTCTGTTGCTCTTCCTGATGTTTCTTCCATTTATTTTTCCCTGTTAAAAGTTTTTTTGGGGAGTTTGTCCTTAGTTTATGTGAGGGTCCTTTGTAAAGGACAGAGGGTGTCATATCCTGTACAGATTGTAAAGCCCTCTGAGGATAATTTGTAATTTGTGATATTGGGCTACACAAATAAAACTGACTTGACCTGACACCGATGACCCCAGAATACTAAGGTTAAAGGTGGAGGAATATGTAGACAACTGCAGCATTATACCAACAATCTACAATGGTTGGGTAGTTAAAGGAATTCATCTGTGATCTATGACAGCACCTACAAATTATACGGTACATTAACATTTGGTGTTGTACTGGGTATGTTTTTCATACCTCATATCTCTGTGTAAATCAATCCATTTTCTCAGTATAAACTATACTGAGAGAAGTTTATCAAGCGTATATATAAAAAGACAAACTTGACAGTCTGTATTCTTTTTATTCCTGTTTTTAGCCTCATGTTTGCTCATTATATATTCTTTCAGTGATGGTCCATATATATATGTTTTCTTCATTCACTAAAATATTCTGTACATTATGTTTGCAAAACAATAAATATCTTTATTATGTGCCCTAAATATTATTTTTATTTATATTATTACCTTGCAAAGTCCTGCCAAAATGGTCTATTCTCTCCATTTGTTTCTAGTATTTCCATCATTTTCTCTTTCGGATAACTACTCTGTTGTATGTGCACACTGTATTTGTTTGTTCTCTCAGTTTGTTTGTTAGCTGATGGATTGAAAAGTACCATCGACCAAACAGAAGCGCTCTGCCTCGTCGTCATGTTTGCTCCAGTTGAGTAGAGCCTCTCTGGTCTCCTCACTGGAAATGAAAACACAGAAGTCTTATGGTTTAGCCTCACTCTGTTATTATTACATGACATTACACATGGACTTTATATGACCCAGAAAGTATTAATGTGTGTATTGTCACTAATATTTGTACAGCGATCTTATTATAACTTGACTCACCTCAAAGAAACATCCACAGCTCCAAGATGCTCCATCTGCTCACACTCAACTGTTTCATCAGCTTCAGCGACATACTGAACACACACACACACCTATGTATTACAACTATCAATGTGGTGATTATGATTATGTGCTTGTTATAACATGTCAATATGTCAAAGTGCCCAGATAATGTGTTAAAAAGACCCAAATCCCTCATCTATACTTCCCTGAACCCTCAAATGTGTCTTATAGTGTATAGTGTGTCTTAAAATATATGTGCTATTACTCCTCCTATCCCTAATTAACATCTATAATTATATGCTTTTATGAGAGATTCAGGATTGTCATTATGCACGCATGACAACATTTTGTAAAATCTCTCGGCTCAAAGGAACACAAAGAAATAAAAATTAAGATATAAAACACCCATATTTACTGAGGAAATGTTAAATTTACAGCGAAAATGTAATATTTGCAGAGAAGATGCTACTGGGCACTGTAAACCACTCTAAAATATGAACTCAGAGCAGTGTCAGCTGGTGTCCAGACCCCTCACAGCTGGTCCAGACTGACCCACCTTGCTGTGTGTGGAGGACCTGATCCCCTCTGGCACTTCATTCTGTGGACAGAGCAGAGGTTCAATGTGGTTGAACACAGGTGAGGAGCTGAGAGGAGAGGAGGAACTCACAGGAGAGCAGGGCCTCACAGCACAGTCCCTCAGACCACAGTGACTGCTGACCACCCAGAAGGGACACGCCTTATTCAGGTTCACCTGCAGAGAATCCAGTCCCAGCACAGCAAGTCAGTCCGTGTTTTATGTTATATTTTTATCTATATGAGAACAATTTAGAGTTTGAGAAACTTTGAGAACTTGAGGACCCTAAAGTTCCTGATTCAGACCTGGTTTTAAGGTTCAGGTTTGTTTAGGGAAAGGTAAGGGACTGGAGTTGTGGCAGTGCCATAAAAAATCATAAATAAGTTCAAGTTCAGGTTTATTATAAAGCCCTTTAAAAACAACAACTGTTGACCAAAGTGCTGTACAAGCCACCTAAGTAAAAAGACATAAAAGACATACCTAAAAGCAGATCTAGAACACAGACAGGGATACACACTACACAAAACAACACAACACAACAGCAGTCATACAGAATCAAAAGGCAGGGGGAGAAAAATGTGTTTTTAGGCGGGACTTAAAAATAGGCACTGAAGGAGCAAGCCTTACATGTAGTGGGAGTTCATAGTTTAGGACCTATGAATGCAAAGGCACGATCCCCTCTACTCTTTAATCTTGAGGGGTGGACATTTAGCAGTAGTTGCTCAGAGGACCTCAGTGATCTCATTGGTGTGTGATGATGTAGATGGTCTGTTATATAGGGTTGAGCCAGAGGATTCAGAGACTTAAAAACAAATAACCAAATTTTAAAATGTATCCTAAAGGCAACAGGGAGCCAGTGAAGAGCCTTGAGGCCACGTGTGATGTGTTCATGCCTGCATGCTCTGGTAAGAAATCGTGCTGCAGCGTTCTGAACTAGTTGAAGCCTTGACAGAGAGGAGCAGCTAAGACCAGCATAGAGAGCTTTGCAATAATCAAGGCGAGAAGTAATAAAAGCATGTATGGCAGTCTCAAGATTACCAGGCAATAAGAAAGGTTTGACCTTAGATAAGAGTTTTAAATGAAAAAAACAGCAGACTGAGAGTTTGTGAGCTTCAGTGGCATATAAAGCTGGGTATCGTCTGCATAGCAGTGGAAGGAGATGTTATATTTTTTTAGAATGGAACCTAATGGCAGAAGATAAAGGGAAAACAGGATAGGGCCAAGAATCGACCCTTGAGGAACCCCATAGGGGAGGGGTGCTGAGGAGGAGGTGTTTTGTCCAATACTGACAGAAAAACTTCTGTCAGCAAGATAAGAGCTGTTGCCTTCAAGCCAACCCACTCTTCGAGGCGATGAATCAGGATGTTATGATCTACTGTATCGAATGCTGCTGTAAGGTCAAGGAGTACCAGGATCAATAAATGTGGAATTATAGAGCAATTGGTACCCTGCTGCAAAGCAAGTTTTAAGAAATTGATAAGAAACTAAAAATTACAGTAACAATGAACAACGTCACTAACTATAAAGGGATGAGATGATTTTTAATAAACTTGTCATGGAAGTGTTTTCAGTTTGGCTGTTGAGATGAGATGAGATATGTTTTGTTTTTGTCTTGAAATGGTTTTAATTTGACTTCTTGGATCAGATACAGATATCTACTTGTTCTAATATGTCATGTATTTGTGAAACTTTGTAGTATGTACTGTAGACCCCAGGAAGAGTAGCTGCCACATCAGGATCTGAATAAAGACTAAAGGAACAACAAATTCTAAAAGCATAAAGTCTATTTTGATACTGTATAAATTACTCTAATTATCAGTATATTATTTTATTTGTATTATTTTTTTATTATGTATCTATTTGTATGCCTTTATTTTTACTTATTCTTTTCTCTATTGTCCATTTTTTGTTTTAATATTTGTATTAATTTGTATTTGTATTAATTAGTTTTTACTATTTATTGTCTTTTTTGTTCGGTAATTTTTATTTTTTTATTGCTTATGCTTCTGTCCATTCACTTTCTTATTCTTTTAGAGATTTATTATTTTTTATGGCACTCCCATGACACCGTAAAGGGCTCACAGATCAATTATGTCACTAAATGTCCTCACAAGTATGGAAGTATGGCGTTGTGTGTGTGCTGTCCATCAGGACTCATCACCTTGTAGTATCTGAAATAGCTGGACTCCAGCAGAGTTTGCAGTTTGGGGAACAGCCGGTCGTTGTTAAAGCCGTCGATGGTCTCCACGTCACACACACAGTCATCCAGATCTCCTGTGACCTTCGTTACATGAAAAACACAACCAGCGTCTCATCTTCGGAGTAATGTGAACTAAAACTGGTGCATATACTGTATTGTACTACTTGTGGTGGAAAGGACATTTTTTGAGGTACTTTACTTTATTTAAGTTAGACTCCTCTGCAGATTCAGATCACTAACACAGATTATAAATCACCTTATACACTGTGAAACATTTTATAGGAGAATCTGCCCAGAAGAACAGCAAGTATGTACATTATACCGCTATGCATTGTGGGATCGTGGGCATCATCTTTGGAGGATCGCGTACGTAAACAGTCCCTCCTGGGCCGTTGCACAAAACTAGGATAAGGGATTAAGCCAGGCTATCTTTGTTATTCTGGCTCAATTTATCCGTAATCCAGTTGCACAAAAGCAGGATAGAGGACAGAGGGATATGTTATGTTATAAATTACCATGGAGATTTATTCTGAGGAGCTACCCTGCTCCAGATCAGGCTATGTTCCAGGATTTATTTAATCTCATCCCTTATCTCAGTCAGCAGTCATTTATTCCACGGCCCACTACACAGTGTTATCACATTCAAACTACGGGCTTTTTAATTCGACCTGCCGAATGTGTCCAAATTATACTACATTATATTTAGTGCTGTTTCCACATTAACACCAAAATGCGGAACAACTAAACACCATCAAAGCAGGTCATGAAGAACTCCATTCAAAAAAATCAAGGAAAGTAAAAATGCAGCCGTACATACCCATCAAAAATGCAGATGGATTAGATGAACCATTTTTTTTAATCTGTCCGAGCATTATTGAAGTGTCAAATTGTAACGTGAAATGGACGAAAATGAGACGTGAAAGAGATGTTCTTTTCAGAAACACAGTGCTTATAAACATAATAGTTACATTCACACAATTCACTCACATCTGCAGTTTCACTTACAATTTCAACTGATTCATAATCAGAGCACAGCTTGGTTTTTGGAGATCTTAATGACCTGTTTGAATTGTAATTTTGATGTTTCACAGAGCACTGAGTGTGTACTTGCGCACTAGTTCCATATTCAGGAGGTCTGCAGTACTTTGCCTCACTTTCTCTGAAGTATCTCAGTGAGGAAACTTTGAAGCAGCCGTGGTCGGGCAGTATTGCTGTTACGGTCGATCGCATGACCGCATTTGTTTACGTTCAAGTTCCTCCAAAGATGGCGCTGACACCCAAAATGCACAGAGACGTGACACCAGCTCCATCTTTACCATAAATACAACAAACACATTAATGCATCACTAATTATAATCCATCCATCTATCCATTATCTACCGCTTATCCTCATAGGGTGACGGGGGGGCTGGAGCCTATCCCAGCTGTCTTAGGGTGAAAGGCAGGATACACCCTGGACAAGTCACCACCTCATCGCAGGAGACAGACAACCACTCAGGGAAGAACATGCAAACTCCACACAGAAAGGCCCCGGGCTCGGGATTCGAACCTGGTACCTTCTTGTTGTGAGGCAACAGTGCTAACCACTACACCGTGCCACCCTAATTATAATCCAATAAAATATAAATGATTCTAAAATGGACAATTCTGAATAAGGACTAATATTATTTACTTTGGATATACTTATAACAGACTATTTTGTCATGCTGGCATTGCTAACTCAAGCAGTAAATGTATTTACTGTGTTGTGCTGCGCTCCATTCGCCTCAGAAATCAGATGTTGGCGCTGGGAATGATATCACTCCCAAGATGATCCCGCAATACAGTATTGTAAAATGTGCTGGGGTTGGCTCCAGCCTGGTTAACTACTGTTAATGATACACCAGCTGATAACAACACATTAGGCTAACACTGTAGCAACAAGTCCACTGATAGAGGATGGACAGCAGTGTGTACGCCTGATTTTATGACACGCAAAAAGATGCTAATAAAGAGATTATTAGTACAACTTTTTTTTACATTTGATGCACAGATTTTCCAAGTTAAGGCAGCACTCCAGTTGAAGTTTCTGAATGTGAACTGGCATTTCTATTGCATCTGCATGGCTCTCAACATGGCAATAGTTTGCAGCTAACAGTGCTAGTGAAAACAAATGCCTCAGTACTAGCAGTGCTAACAGTTTTAACCTGAGGTGGAACAAGAAGTTGGGTACTTTGCCTCACTTTCTCTGAAGTATCTCAGTGAAGAAACTTTGAAGCAGCCATGGCCGGGCAGTATTGCTGTGTTAAAAGCTGTTACGGTCGATCGCATGACCGCTTTTGTTTATGTTCGCATTCCTCCAAAGATGGCGCTGACACCCAAAATGCACAGAGACGTGACACCAGCTCCATCTTTACCATAAATGCAACGAACACATTAATGCATCACTAATTATAATCCAATAAAATATAAACAATTCTAAAATGGACAATTCTGAATAAGGACACCCGAAAATGCACAGAGATGTGATGCCATGTAGTGGTTAGCACTGTCGCCTCACAGCCAGAAGGTACTGGCTTGGTTTTCTGTGATCTTAATGACCTATTTGAATTGTAATTGTGATGTTTCTGAAGGTACTGGGTTTGATTTTGCCTTTCTGTGTGGAGTTTGCATGTTCTCCCCGTGTCTGCGTGGGTTCTCTCCAGGTACTCCAGCTTCCTCCCACCATCCAAAAACATGCATGGGAATTAGGTTAATTAGTTAATTTAATTTGCCTGTAGGTGTGAATGTGAGTGTGAGTGGTTGTCTGTCTCTATGTGTCCTGTGATGAACTGGAGACTTGTCCAGGGGTGTACCTTGTCTTTCACCCTAAGACAGCTGGGATAGGCTCCAGCCCCCCCCACGACCCTATGTGAGGAAGTGGTAAAAAAAAATGGATGGTTTTCAAATCAACACATTTGTATTAAAGAGCATAGAAAGTAACATTACAGCAGAGACTACATGCAAGACACTGAATATTGCTCAATATTTTAATGGACACTCACCAGCCACTTTGTTAGGTACAACTGTTCAACTGCTTTTTAACACAGATAGCTAATCACATGGCACAACGTAAACATGGTTGACAACTAGCTGAAGTTCAAACCGACGATCAGAATAAGGAAGAAAGGGGACTTAAGTGACTTTGAACATGGCATGGTTGTTGGTTTCACTACAACCATCTCTAGGGTTTATAGAGAACGGTCCAGAAAAGAATAGAAACTTTATTGTCATTGTATACCAGATACAACGAAATTGGACATGCTGCTCCTAATGGTGCACAACAATTCCCCACATTAAAATCAACCGCACGTTACTCTCATACACTTAAAAATGTATATAAATCTGTCAATATAAAAAAGTATAAAAAATATATATTAATCTGTCAATACATATGTGCGTTCATCAGCAGAGTTGGGCACAAAAGCAGTAAAGTGCAGACAGAAAAGTCATAATGGGTATTCATTGCTGTAACTGTCTGGGGGAAGAAAGTGTTCGTAAACTTGGATGTGTGTGTTTTGATGGACTGGTAGTGTCTGCTTGAGGGCAGCAGCTGAAACAGGTTATGGCCAGTAGTGCAGTCTTTTGAGGTAGTGAGCAGTGGCAACGTCCGTTAATGAGGGCAGTGAGCAGCCGATGACCTTTTCAGCTGTGCGGATGATGCGTTGTAGTGAGTGTTTCTCCGCAGCTGTGCCTGTGTACCAGACTGAGGAAATATCCAGTGAGCAAAATGTCTTGTTGATGTGAGAGGTCACAGGAGAAAGGTTCAGACTGGTTGGAGATGATAGAAAGACAACAGGAAGTGAAATTACGACTGGTTCCAACCAATTAATGCAGAATATCATGTGTGAAGCTCAACACTGGAGCATTGAAGAAGATGGACTAGAGCAGCAGAAGAGCACACCTGGATCCACTCCTGTCAGCTAAGAACAGGAAATTGAGGCTACAGTTCACACAGGATCACCACAACTGGACAATAGAAGATGGAGAAACGGTGTCTGGTGTGACCAGTCTCTATTTCAGCTGAACATTCAGATGGTAGATGGTCAGAGTTTGGAGTAAACACCATGAAAGCATGGATCCATCCTGCCTTGTATCGGTGGTTCAGGCTGCTGCTGTTGGTGTAATGGTGTGGGGATATTTTTTTGGCTCACTTTAGAATCAGAAAAGATCAGAATCAGAATCAGAAAAAGATTTATTGCCAAGTATAGTTAACACAATACGAGGAATTTGTTCTGGTGGGTTGGTGCAACATAAATATAGAAAAAAAAACAAAAAAAACAAAAAAAAAACAAGAGTTTTGGCAAACTTTAGGCCCCTTAGTACCAACTGAGCATGGTTTAAATGCTACAGCCATGTCACAAAGCTCAGATCATCTCAAACTGGTTCATAGAACATGAAAACCGAGGCTGCAGAGCCGGGAAGGTACACAGGGCTAAGCTAACGGCTAACGCCACTAGTCGGAGGCGTAGTAAGCCCAGTGTTACCGGGAGACCAGTTTGTGTTCACGGAAACGTGGCTAATGAGATGTGTGCTGGACTCTAGCGTGGAGCTGCCCGGTTTCACCACCATGAGAGCCGACCGGGACACGAACACCACCGGGAAGAGCAAAGGGGGTGGGCTGATCACCTATGTGAATAAGAGATGGTGTCACCCGGGAGATCTGACAGTGAAATCAGTGCTTTGCAGTCGGGATCTGGAGCTAACAGCTGTTAGCATCAGACTGTACCACGTGGCACATGAATTTTCGCATGTTATTGTCCTGGGTGTTTACATTCCAATGAGGGTGGACCCAGAGACTGCACATGAGGCCATCTGCACCACCATCTCTGCTCTCCAGACAGAGCACCCGGAGGCTCTCATCTTTATCTCAGGGGACTTCAATCACGTCACTCTGGAATCTACGCATCCTTCACTCCACCAGTGTGTGGACTGCCCCACCGGGAAGAACAGAACCATTGATCTGTTATATACTAATGCCAAGGAGGCATAACCTGGTGCAACTGCAGCCCACTTACATCCCTTTGGTGAAGAGGCTGCCGGTTACAACTCTGCAGGTCAGGAGATGGTCCCTAGTTGCAGAGGAGACTCTCAGGGACTGCCTTCGGACTTTGGGATGTTATTGTGGGCTCACATGGGGAGGACGCTGAGGTGGCTGCACAGTGTATAATGGATTGCATGAACTTCTGTGTGGACACAGTGGTCCCTGTCAGGACAGTCAGTTGCTTTGCCAACAACAAGCCCTGGATGACCAATAGGGCTGGGTATCGATTCAGATTTTCCGATATTTCAAGGTCCCGATTCAATTCGATCTGATTTGATTTTGATTCAGTCAGGGATTTTTCAGTTAAAATAAATGCTCCGTTATTTTCTGCCGTGCCTAGTCTGCCGACTGGGTTTCTGGATGATGTCTCGTCAAATGGTTGCGAAGATTCATCGTATTGCCGCTCTATTTTATCTTCCCGTTACATATTTTGCATACTACTTGTTTTTCATCCAACTCGTCACTTTCTTCCAACTTCTTAAATGCGAAATGCATCCAAACATCAGCTTTTAAACTCGTCGGCGGTGCCTGGAGAGGTGGACTCGCTTCAGTCATGTTTGTTTGACTGCTAGCAGTAACATCTCACGAGATCTTGTTCCTTGGAAAGCTTTGGAAAGCAGCACTCAACGCTGATCACGCGAGACTACTTCTTCTTCTTCTTCTTCTTCTTCTTCTTCTTCTTCGGTTTTGGCAGACTAGATGTGTGTATGGCGATTGCCCTCCGACGAGAATGGCAGGCGGGTTTATACTTCAGGTTGCTTCTCTGCACGTCCAATAAAGAAAAAAATACGCAAGTTAAAAGATCGATCTTTGGATTTTATGAATCGATTATCAACCATTTAAATGGAGATCGATTACAATCAATTGAATCAATTTTTTAACCCAGCCCTAGTGACCAAGGAGGTCAGGGCTGTCGTGAACAGGAATAAGAAGGCATTCAGGAGTTGGAATAAGGAGGAGACGAGGAAGGTACAATGTTACCTAAAAATCTGCCTGAGGGAGGCCAAGGAGGCCTACAGGAGGAAACTGGAGAACCAGCTGGGACACAACCAGGTGCGGGAGGTCTGATAGGGCATGAAGACCATCACCGGCTGCTGCAGGAGGAGCAGTGCAGTGGAGGGGGGCACAGAACGAGCTGAGGAACTGAACACATTCGTCAACCGGTTCAGCTCCACATCCATACCTAGCTCCTCCTCCCAGTCCTCCCCCAGCCCTACAGACCACCACCATCATGCCTTAACTCCTCCTTCTATCTCCCTTCTCCACCTGGACCCCCTGTTCCACATGGACCTCCTACTTCACCTGGAACCCCAGCTCCAAGATCTCCTTCTGCCTCCTACCACCCCCCATCCATCACTGCTGACCAGGTGACGTCTGCGCTGAGGAGGATTCATTCCAGGAAGGTGGCTGGTCCGGACCAAGTCTCCCCAAGACTTCTTCGTGCCTGTGCTGTGGAGCTGGGAGACCCACTGCAATGCATGTACAACCTCAGCCTGTGCTTAGGGAGGGTTCCTTCACTTTGGAAGACATCCTGCATCGTCCCTGTGCCCAAGAAGGGACGCCCCGTCGATCTCAATAACCACAGACCTGTAGCTCTGGTCTGGCGACTGGTCCTGCAACTTATGCATCTCTCCAGTTTGCCTATGAGGAACAGGTTGGGGTGGACAATGCCATCCTCTACCTCCTCCACCGTGCCCTCTCCTACCTGGATGTTGGGGGCTGTGCTGTTAAGGTGCTCTTTTTTGATTTTTTGAGCACCTTCAACACCATCAAGCCCCAGCTACTCCAGAAGAAACTTACCACCATGGCTGTTGACCCCCGCCTTGTGACCTGGATTACCAGCTACCTGACCGACAGACCCCAGTTTGTTTGAATGAAGAATTGTATGTCGTCAGTGGTGACCAGCAGTACGGGCCCACAGGTGCTCTCACCTCTCCTCTTCACCCTCTACACCACGGACTTCCAGTACAACTCGGATACATGCCACATGCAGAAGTTCTCTGATGACACTGCGAGGAGTACAGGAACCTGATGACAGACTTTGTGGCGTGGTGTACCGGAATGAGCTCCAGCTGAACATCTCCAAGACAAAGGAGATGGTGCTGGACTTTCGTGGGCACCCCCTTCTTCGCAGCTGGTGGTCATTGGGGGCAAGGAGGTGGAGGTGGTCAACAGCTACAAGTACCTGGGAGTGCAGCTGGACAGCAGGCTGGACTGGTCGATCAACATGGACTGTGTATACAAGAAGGGGCAGAGCAGGATGTACTTCCTGAGGAGGCTGGCCTCCTTCAGCATGTGCTCTATGCTCCTTCACATGTTCTACCAGTCCATTGTGTCCACTGTGATGTTCTACGCTGTTGTGTGCTGAGGGGTGGTGCAAGGAGGAGGGACAAGAACAGGCTGGACAGGATCATACGCAGAGCTGGCTCTGTGGACGGACTGAGCTTGGACTTGGTGGAGACGGTACTGGAGCAAAGGACCATGTCCAAACTCAGAGCGATACTGGAAAACACCAGCCACCCCTTGCACACTGCCTTCTCCTACTAGAGGAGCTCTTTCAGTGGCAGACTATTGTCACAGCGCACCTCCACCGAGAGATTCAGGTCCTCTTTTGTGCCCCGTGCCATCAGAGGGTACAATGAAAACCATGGGAGGGGTCACGTTAGTCACTTTATTCAACCATAGGGTCATATTACTATATAGGTCTCTGTATTTTTTACTGCATAGCTGTGCATTACTGCATTACTGTAGATTTTATGTACATTTTATTGCATAGTTCACTGTATAGTTCAGGGTATACTTTTATGAATGTTCTGCTGTATAGTGTGCTGTACAATGTACTAATTATTTTAGTGTACAATAGGTATGGATATTGGGCCGTATAGTTAGCTTTGTATATTCTACTGTATAGTTTTAATGCATATTATGTATATTTTACTGTGTAATGTATATAGTGTGTGTGGCTGTATGTGAGCAACAGAGTCCGCTGAGTTTCCTTCGGGATAAATAAAAGTACGTATCTATCTATCAATGTGTTCACTGGACTCCAATGGCCTCCACAGTCACCAGATCTAAATCCAATAGAACCTTTGGGATGTGGAGGAACGGAAATTATCATCATAGATGGAGCAGCTGACAAATCTGCAGCAACTGAGTGATGCTCAATTATGCTACAAAGAATTAAAGGTATAATCCATGATCTCAAAGAGCTAGCAAGAGAGCTAGCAAGATTTGAAAGTTGCACCTCCTCTCCTCCCCTCCGTCCAAATCTACACCCTCAAACTTGAACAGTAGGATTCAGGGAGAGGAGAGCCGTTATTCTACATCACCACAGCTGAAAAACATCCCACTCAAAGCCAATATATCAATGTTGTTTTATCATCTTTATAATGCAGACGTCTATGGCTGTGCAATATGGTCAAAATATTATATCCTATAAACTCTTCAATACAAGCGGCAGTGACGACAGTTTACAAGCACAGATAAGCTAGCATGATAAGTTAGCACTGAGCTAAAGGCCCAAACATACTTGGCGGAACGGACACGGAGTGAGCAAAGCTCAAATTTTACGACCTCCACTCCACACTGTTGTCACACAAAACAGTGCTGAGCATCTATTTTTCACATAAACTCGCTTTAAATGTGACACTGATCGTCCAATTAACAGAAATTTCACAGGAAACAGCTAGCGGCAGAGCACTCCACTGTGGAAGCTTTGAGCTGAACGGACATCCAGATTGTGCTCTGTTCAGTCTGCTGGAGTCTGTGATCACCTTTATAATGCAGACACTGAAGACTATGGCTGTGTAATATGATCAAAATATCATATCCTATAACCTCTTCAATACAAGCTGCACCTACGACCAGCTTACACCCACAGAGACGCTAATGTTAGCATCAGGCTAATACATACTACAAGTAGCTAAGTTAGCAAACATTACATATTTCATGAAAATAACAACTCCTCCTGAAGCTAAATGAATAATGACCTGTCCAACAGAAAGAAAGGAACTTCTACATCACTTTTCAGTCCCTTCAGATGTCTCAGTGTCTCCACTGATGTTCACTCTGGTTTGTCCTCTTAACTTTATCCAGAGTTTTGTCTTTCAGTCTTTTCTGCCTCCCTCTTTCTTCTCTTTGTCTGTTTAGCATGATGAGTCATCAGAAGTAACACTGGAAGTGATATTTTTGGCTGCATTTTCTCTCCATTGTTCCCTACAGAACAGATTCTCCTGATAACTCTGTATTTCTGCAGAGGAGTGTGCTGAATATTTCCAACAACAGTGGGGAGTAGGGAGGGACAGAGGGGGATGTGAGCAGGATGAGACATAAAGGCATCTGATTGGTTCTCCCATCTCGCTCCGAGTGTCAGTAGATTGATCAGAGTTTTTACTGAACACATCATGTATTGATGCTCTCAGGGTGTAAGGACCATTTCACCCAGTAGAACTAAAAGTGTTTCTGAACAGCATCATGGATTAGCCTATAGATTTAAGGCAGTTCTGAAGGGAAAAGGAAGTCCAAACCCTTTACTAGTGAGGTGTACCTAATAAAGTGGCCAGTAAGTGTACAATGTGTAGAAAGAGTGGCAGCTCACCTGACAGAAACACCTGCTATCTGCACATCCGGTCACCTGGAGGAGGAGCATGAGGACCACCAGCTTCATGACTGTAGCTCAGCCTCAGACTGCAGTTCAGACTCAGACTGTAGCTCAGACTCAGACTGTGGATCAACAGCAGGATCTGGGTGGAGGCAGTGATCTCATGTTTTACTTCCTGGTGTTTTCCTTATTTGCAGTGTGCTGCGTGTGATACGTGACATGTTGATCAGTGGCTTTAATCACCTGCTGTCACACTGTAATCTTTTACAGTGTGCACTCAGTTAAACACAGATATCTGTTTTATACATTATTGTATAACTTTATAAATATATTTTAAAAAAATATGCCATATTGACACATCTAATTATTTCAGACAGGACAACATATTTACTTTTACAATATTGAGCTGAAAATCAATAATAGTTCTCCCGTTCTTTGATATTTAAATGTTTTATATTTGTGTTCAGCTTAATACCACATGTCAGCCACACAGTGGCGCTATTTAACTTCACACTTAAAGGGACATCCCGCTCAAACTAACTCACATTATCAGCAAAATGTACATTAAGCATAAAAAATAAAAGTATTCATTGTGAAGTAAAATTTGCATTTTATAATTACATATTATGTTTCTGGATTGATATTATCTCTGCATTAATGTGTGTGTTACTGCATTTTACTGCTGTAGATGTGTTGAATCACTCTGTATGGACCAGTTTAAGATATTTTACAGTCTGACTCTGAATCACACAGACACACTGCAGGAGTTACAACTTTTCTTTATGTATAATGGGGGCATGCCAAGTCACAGCATTCTGGTACGTCGCCACAAAATTACTAGCAAGACATATTTTAAAAACACCTGAATGTATTCACACACACTCGCTGTCACACTCACTCATTCACACGTTTTTGTACAGACCAGAATATTTCATAACTTCATATCAGCACTAAGAAGTACCTACAGAGTACAGAAACAACAGAGCCAGTCCAGCGCCACGGGCCTCGCTCACACTGCAGGTTCAATTCAGATTCAATGTTCACGTTTAGCACCTGTAAGAGCAGCAATAATCAGACATGAAGTCACTGTAATTTGCAGAGGTGCAACGGTGAAAACACATTCAGGTTTATTTTGAAGATGACTTAGGCTCTGGAGTTGTGGAAGACATCCGATGAGCAGCAAATTAACTGAATTCAGTTTTATGTCATCCGGTTGAAATAAGTTAAAATCTCAAATAGAGGAAGTCATTTTCAATTAAGTTTAATAGTCAATAATTTCATTTGCTGCAGTTTTCAATGTTTAGATTTGGACTGTTGGTCTGACATCAGACATTTTTCACTGAGTTCTGACCTGTGATCAGCTAAAATGATGAATCAATCACAAAAGGAAATATTACCCATAAAACCTATTTTTGGTTAAAAAAAAAAAGTCCCAGACAGCGACTTCATTGTCACTGTGTGGACGATGTGGGTGTCTCCTCAATTACAAACTAAAGTACTGATTTTGACTGACACTCAAACAAGTACATTTTTGATCAGTCAAATGTGGCTCAGATTTAGGTTTTGGAAAGTTAGGAAAACTACAGTATGGAAACTATTTAATTTTTTTCCCGTGAGGGACAACAAATCAGATTTGCTTTCCTCAGCGTCTGTAAACTCTTTGTGTGTATCTCTGTCTCTGAATCTGACACCTGTAGCTGCAGCATGAACGTGACCCGACACAGCTGTTTCATTCTGTAACATTACAGTTTTTAAAATTTATATAAAACCATTTACGTTTGGGGTGAATGTCTCGAGTACAAAAAAGGCACTGCCATTTGTTATTCTAAATATGACTTTCCCAGCCTTGTGCATGCAGTTTTAAAATATAAATTACACTTTTCTCATTTTTTCTCCTTTTCATTTTTTGCATTTTGCTCAGTTTTTTTTTGGTCTTTTTTGCATTTTTTATTATTAAACATACAATATTCTTTCGTCAAATATATACGTAAGCCTGCAGTCAATACAGGACATCGGCTCTTTGATAAAATAAAACTAAATGAAATAAAAAGGAGCATAGTCAAGCGGTAACACTTTTGTTACAGAATGGATGCTGCTGCATTTACAAAAACAAAGTCTTGGCATCCCATATTGACATAAACTGACTAGACTGCAGAATCTATGACAAAAATAAAAGATACAAAACAGCGTATATTTCTTGACTTAAAGTACATTAAATGTTTTTTTGGAATATCAAGGCATTATCTAACTGTTAATACTGCAGTGTGCACAGCATTAGAAGCACTCCCGGACACTCACGGAGCTGATATGCATTTAGAAAGAAATAAAAATAAAGCATTTGGTTTGAAGAGATGTGTGATGATCCAGACCTCAGAGCTGTGGGCCTCCACTGCTCTGTGTTCACATGGATGTCCCTTTGACCCAGAGATGCTGCAGGAAACTGCAGGTCTGCCTGAGACGTTGCTTTGAACTCTAAATACAAAAACACACAACTCTTTGTGTCGCCTAGAAGAAGCACAGAAGCTCAGGTTATTCAAACGCCGTCGGTCACAGACGCAAAACTAAATAAATCTCCTGAACTTTGTATCAACGTTTTAACTCAAACATGGCAAAGTGATATGAAAGCATATAACAAAAAATACTGCAAAAATAATAGTTTCAATAATCCCTTTGTTTACATTACGGACTGCAGATTTGATTATTTTAGTGAGTGATGTAAAACATGTTTACAGTGATATTCTCTATTTTTCTTGAGGTCAACAAATCCTTCAAAATGACCAAAACTGACTGTGAATGTATCACAAACTATTGAATTTATGTGGATCAAAGCCTCATATACACAATCTTCTTCCTCCCATGGGCCTCCATTGTTGTCCAAAAATTATCCACTCATCTGCTGCTGAAAATAGTCCCCAACAAATGAAATATTTCCACCAGAAATTTAGCCAGTTTAGGATATTACTATGAAGCATTTAAAAAAAAAACAACAATATTTACATCTTTAGTAGAACCCAGTGGTCTTAGTGCTCCACAGACAGGAAGCTAGTTTCACAAACTGTGTTATTTGGTTGTTTTGTGGGATATGTTGACAACAAGACAAATACAGAATAACGGCAGCTTTATCCTAGAAAGAAACCTACAGCATTCACCTCTCCCATTCAGGACCACACAGTTAGGTAGCAACACACCCACAGCACCAAGTTCAGACTCCAGATCAGAATGGACCAGACCACTTCCTGGTCTCCCAAAGACAACAACAACAGCAACAACAAACTGCTGTTTTGTTCACCAACAAGCTCGTCCGATGTGAATTCTGTAACCAAACATCAACAGACATCTCTATGGTGGACCGGCCTGCTGCTCTCCAACAGCACAGCTTCCACATGACAACATCTGTCAACATGACACTGATAGATACAAACAAGATTATAGTTAAGCAACAACATCAACAAGAAAAAAAAACAGTCAAAGTCAACAATAACTATGTTAATATTTGAGATGTACGTATGGTCACCAGCCATAACATGTTAATACATATGGTACTTTAAATAATAATACACCTAAATGACTAAAAGTATCACCTCTGCAAAAAAAAAATATGAAAAAGAATAAATAGCTGTATCTACTTTAAGTACTGATTCATATGGCAGTGACACTGGAGGGGTGAGACATGAAGAATAAACAAAGATCATGTCACATTCATGCTTTGGTGGAATCGTCATCTTCGTTCACAAACTGAGTGGCTCTCATAGAGTCAAAGCAGAAGAGCAGAAAACACACTGGTAACACTGAGACAAAGTTTAACTGTGGTGTGTGTGTGTACTGATGCAGACAGCAGTCTCAAGCCTCCATCACTGTATGTGAAGCTGCATTCAACCAGTCAGTCATGTTTTAGTCCCTCTGAAAGGAGCAGTGTGGAGGGTTTATTGCTGTCCCTTTCCTAGTGGGTCAACATAGTGGGTTAATATAAAACCACAGACTGTATATAACACGTGGACATAGTCACTGTTTGGTCACACAGTGGTTTGTGGTTACGAAGCAGTGATTTCTGCATTTTGGCCTTGTTGTCTTTTTGCATCTAGGAGCAACACAGGAGGGTGGAGCTACATAGAGCTGAACACTGATAAGACAGTTTTAGGGTTACAAATGATCAATATGATTACAATGTGTACTGAGGGAATAAATCAACAGAGAGAGAGAGAGAGACTCTGTGAAGAGGACCCGCTCCCCATGTATATATGAAGCAAAAGACAACAATTTTGAGTTTTAGTTTCAGATTATTGCACACTACTGAGGACACAGTCATGACTATCATATTCCATCTCTGTCAATAAATCCCCTTAAATCCAACACACTGCTCCTTTAGTATAGGTCACACTGACTGCATCCCTGCCAGTTGTGTTTCAGAGTTCTGTATTAACCAGTATCACACAGGCAGCCACTGGTTTCTATTATGGTTTGAAACTGAGGTTGAACAGACCTGAAGCTTGCTTGAAAAGGTGAATCACCACATCATGCCTGCATGCTCATTTGTAGATGCAGCTATGTATGAAAAAGCCAAAAGGTCAGGATAAAAAAAAAACAAAAAAAACAATGGTTCAACTTCAAGTGCCAAGACTACACAAGTTCAATTTACTACCAGAACAAGTGGTGAAGGGGCTAAAACATGCACACACACACACACTGATGTCTAGATATCCCAACCCCCTACAGCCACACAATCACTTCAGGCCAATGAGAGGTGCCAGAAGGTTTTCCGTCCTCGCTGCAGGACTCAACATGGCCACCTGTTGTGCTTCTGCTGCTTCACTTTTTTCTGTCTGCCACTCAAAGCTCTGCTGTCCAGAGAGAGTGAGTGTAAATCTCGTCTTGATTTCCACCTCAAAGCAAAGCAAAATTTGTATAATCACATTCTCATATCAAGTGCATGGTACAAAGGAAGTACTATAGAATTGCAACAAACGAAGGAAAGAAACTAATGACGATAATAATTGATACCCCTCTAAGGTGACAGCTCCTGGTTCAAGACTCTGTACATGTGTTCAGCTGAAAGTAGAGCAGCGGAAAGTTTCCTGACCAGCTTATTTCCATATCAACCTATTCTTACAGTCTATATTCCAGACACAATGAACTGAGGATAAACTTTAAGACACAGAATAACTGTGAGATTCAGAATAAAACTTAAAAAAAAAAAAGAATAAACTCCACGTGGGCCTGAGCAGACAGACAACCATGTTAGACAGGCAATCTCTGAGGGGACTCCTGCAGCACCGACATTTCCACCCAAACGATGCTCAGCAGTGGTTCCTCACTGACCTGCCTGTGTGTCCACGGACTCGAGCTTCTGCCCTGCCATTGCTGTGACTGGCCAGCAGGTGGAGGTCAGCACTAATGAGACAATCTCTGGGACAACTACCCTTCATGGATTGACAAGTGTGCCATGTTTCGAATGTTGCAACACCACTCCTGTTTTCTTTCCTTCCATCTTCTCCCACATTTCATAGTCTTAGTAACATGCAGCTTAAGCATATTACCCTGCTATAGGAAAAACAAAAAAAACCAAAACTAAATCCAGTATCTGAACATGCAGACACATCCCACTGACAATACCAAGCTCCCATTTACACCTATAAAAACTCTTTCAATGTTTGGTGCCTCCATAGGCTCTGAATTCAAATAGTTCATACAGTGCTATGGATAAACAATATGTAACTGACCGCTGCCTAACTCACTTCCCCAGACACTCAACAGCACAATGACATCATCTCCCTGTCATCTCCAGCTGATCAAAGGACCCGCCTCTGATGTCTTTCTCCTTAAAACATCCTCTTCCCTTTCTGGTATCACCTCAGCTTGACTCTTTTCTTCTACTTCCTGTGTCTTTCTCCACTTCTTCCTCTATTCCCTCTTCAAATGTCTGCTATGCCTCCTTCTTTCTGTCTCTATCTCTTTCTCTGTCACGGCAAATCTTTGAGCCAACGTGTCTTCACTGTTGGCTGCTAAAATAAAGAATAAGCATGTCGGTTGTAAACTAGCATTGTGGCTACTCATGGGACGTAAAGCTGGTAGACAGCCACGGTTTTACAGAATATTACACAATCCATACCTGAAATTCATACATGTTTCTGTACCCTTTGAAATCATTATGTAAACAATAAATACATACGACACAAATAAATGACTTTTTTTGCCATCCAATAGTGAGCAAGAGGCCTTCCCGAGCTCCACTAGCATCCTCGCTGAATATCGTCGAGGGAATCCCAAACTTCCTTCTGTTTCCTTCTAGCTCTGCTTGTCCTGTCTTGTTGGTGGGGTCTGAGGTACTGGTATGGATCTGAAGGATACCACGAGCTGTGGTCGATGTGCAGGGGAGCGGAGGGGCCTCAAGTCTCACTGGGCCCTGATCCACAGGCCAGTGTCTCCCTTCTGCTGGACTGCAGTACTGCTTCTGGTCTCTTGCAGTGGAAAGGGGGTTGGCGCTGTTCACACACTGTCCTTTATGCTTTTCTCTCTCTTCTCAATCAGAGGCAGGTGACAGTGAGCATGCTGGCGGGGCAGGAAGTGTAGTTTTTTCTTTCCCGACCCGATGGACGTGCCAATGTGATAGCTTGTGTTATAGCCGTTTGAGGATCGGCTTGCTCGTGATTCTCGGATCCTAGCCCCAATCCTGTGGTTGAGCTCTGCTGTCGTTGGCTACAGGGAGAGGGAACAAGGAGGGCTGGTGACCTCGAGGTGGCTTATCGTGAGAGAGCCTCGTGAACTCAGGCCGTCCTACTGCTCCCACGCAGGGTCCTCACTTCATATCGTTGATGTGCGGTCGGCACCGTCTGAAGAGGAACAGCAGAGAGAACAAAAGGTGTTTACAGTGCACAGTGAGAAGCCTCCTAACACTAACCCCTTTTTCACCGGTGCATGCTGGGACAGGTTCCAGCTTTCCTGTGACTCTGAGTGAGCTAGGGCAGAGAGAGGGAGTTCAGCAACACCTACGTCCAGTTTGCTTGCTCCAGGTTACCCTGTACTGGTCTTATGACAGGAAATCTATTCCAGAAGCATGAAAGCTAAAGGTTTAAAGCTGAGGTATCCTGAAAATACACATACATTCACATACTGTAGATATGGAGTGATTACTAAACCACTTCCCATGTCACATGAAGTCTCATTACAATATATCATCTGCAGAAGCCAATCAGAGCAGACCAGGCTTTTTGGACAGGAGGTCTTAAAGAGACAGAAGGTGAATACAGGCATATTCAGACAGACAAAGTGTTTTTTAAACATTAAACCATGTAAACATGTTCTAGTAAAATCCTAAAGTACAAGTATGGGCTTAGAAATGAGCAAATCAACTAAATTCAACTACACATCTCATTTATTTTAAAGCCATTATAAAGACTAGCTTCATCCAGTTTGGACTAGACAGAAATGCTTGTACTGTAAGGCACTGCATGAAAAGAGAAGAAGGGATCAGCTGGATGTAAAATAGGCCTGAGGTGTTTTCTGACTTGGTGAACAGCAAGGGGCCAGAGCCCACACTGTCATGGTGAGAGAACAACACATCTGTAAAAATACTGATAGAGCCCTTCAGAGGAAAACAAGTCTGACAGCTGTTGCCTCTAGCGTAGCTGAAGAGGAAACATTACCAAGCTACACAATGGTGGACAATTTTTATTCCATCACCATGATCAAAGGGCAGGTTGATGTGACTTTGAATACATGGTATAAAAAATTCAACATTTTTTTGTGTTGGGATTATTTCCTGTATTTTCCTTATTTGCATTCAGTTAGTGAGTTATGTTTCTGAAGCTCACCACAGCTGGCTGGAGGGTGCTGGAAACTCAGATTAAGAAGGAGTTTCTTCAGTTTAAATGCACTCCTTCGGTCTGCTCTCCACCTAGCACACAACCTCCTCCTGACACACACAAAGCAGCACTTGTCCAGCGCTCTGCGTCAAGCACTGAGGCCCACTGTCTTCACCTCGGTCTAGTTTTGAGAAGGGGGGAGTTGGCACTGACTTTGACCCAGACTGAAATTCACTGTACATGGGAATATTCTGTACACGCCAGGTCACACAATGACTGGCTTCATTGATGCAGTTATATTTGTTTTTTAAGCACTTGTGGTCTGCTTGCGTTTTCTAGTGGGCTGTCCTGTCTTACTATTAGAAGCTTGAGACCAGCGCTTTCAAATTCCAGCAGTCTTCAGATTTTAGTGTTTCTTCCTATTTTACTTCTCTCTTGGTTGTTCAATTGCTGTCAGATTTTAAACTTGGTGAGTTTTAGACCTGCTTGACCAGACTGGACCAACAAATAACACATCTGAATCTGGAAACCTCTCATTGGGCTCCAACAAGTCTGGAGTTATCGATGGGCAAAACAACCTCCAGATTTCAAGCTGATCACATAACAGGATGAACAGTGTTGGAGCTGGAAGGAAACAGTCAGCCTTCAGATCAACTGAAGCCGATGAGGCAGGAGCTGCTCAGTGACTGATTTTAGGGTGTTAACGTTCTTTTCTTTAATATAAATTTCATGACATAGATTTGTCCAAACCATGACTGCTTGTGAGGTTCACAGCTGATTTAAAATGATAGATTATGTGTAAACACAGGAGAGAAAATAATTAAGTTCCCCAGAAATTCTTACCTCACTTCAATCTCAGGCCTTCTGTGGAATGGATTTTTTCACTCAATATATGTCACATTTTACATCAAGAAAAATCACTGTAATGGGAACCACTGATCTAGAGAGATACTGCTATAATAATTTCTGTTTTTGCTTATCATGCTTGTCTTCCATTTCTAGTGAAAAAAAATGAAGAAATAAAATAAAATAAAAAGTTTAAAAATGCAGTGCAGATTCAGTCAGAACACAAAAGGACAGAGATGTGGATGCCACTCCCAGACAGAGTCATCTGAAACCTGGACAACATCCATACATTTTCTACTGCTTATCCTACGTGGACAATATGATCACCATATATGTATTACTCCTGAATATGATCAGGATAGTGTTCATGTGATGGAGGAGAGAGACAGCCTGACAGGAGGAAAGCCTCACATGTTCTCAACCACATGCATAACTGCATGTTATGAATTACAGTTTAATACTGAAGATGAATTAAAAAGATGCATTACCTCCCAAGGCGTGCTCTGTCATACTCAGACACAGAGACTCAAGGCGATTGTTGATGTCTGGCTCTGTTACCGGTAACTGAAGATCTGTACAGTAACAAAAACAAAATTGGAGCAATAATTAATTACCATCCATATTAAACAGATGAAGATGATGGTCATACCAACAACACGATCAGTAGGTGAAGGGAAGCTTAATCAAAATACAAATTATTTTATCTCTACAGTCGATCCTCTCCACAGCAGAAGATGGGTGTCCACTAGTTCACCATGTTGCAAAAATGTTGCTTCACACATTCTGAATCAGACAATCATAACAATGCTTTAAATACAGAAATAGTACTTCTGCTTCTCTTCATCACTTTCTCCCTTTCTTTTAATAACTTTATTACAGAGTTGTTGAAAGAAAATAGATTGATGAGATAAGATAAAATTTTATTTATCCCAAAGGAAATTCTTGTGGAATATTACAGGAGACAGATTCAAAATGTACATACAGTTTAGAAGAGTGCAAAAATGCATGTAGTGCAAAGAGAAACAAAAACACTATAATAAATAAGAACATTGTAAAAACATTAAAGAAATGAAAACATTTTAAGAACACTATAAGCTGTCAAGTTATTCTAAATAGTGTTGTTATAAACAGTGCTAACGGTGACTGACTCCATACATCCAGATCGGAGCATCCTCACCAGACGAAAGGCAAAGAAGAAGAAGATTGGATTCAGATCAGTCCACTGAGACAACGTCATCCACTCAACCAGAGTGCGGCCTCAGTAATCAGATTATACCACACTGTTAACTCCACACGCTACATCATAACAATGACTGCACAAGCATTGTGAGTGTCTGTCATGTGTGAATATAAATCAGATTGTAAACACAGTCACACTGTGGGGACTCGCTTCCTGTTTGGGATGAAATGTCCTCTCCCAAGTCCCCATAGTGAAAGTCAATTTAGGGTGAAGACTAAAGTGTTAGGGTTAGTAGAGGTTATAGTTATGGTCAGAAAATGAACTCACAAGAATGTAATGTCACTTCTATAAATATATCCAACTTTTAACAATAAAGATAGCAGAACTGATAACCAGATATTGATCATCATATGAATCGACAGAGTAGTGATGACAGCATTGACCTGTAGTATACTTAATTATTGTCCCCACACTAAACACACAGTAGTGTTACCTTATGCTCCTCATAAACTGTTGAGAGTTTGAAAACTAACAGTACAGTATGATGTGGTCGAGTAGTACTCATTCACTGTATTTTTCATGTCATTTTGACTATTGGTTAAATAAAACAGGCAGTTTGAAGCACCTTAACATTTCGTAGACTTTGCGATTTACTGAGAGAGAAATCTTTATTAAAAAGTCCTTAGCTACAGCGATCACATCATTAAGACATATCTTTCTAACTGATAACATGAAGATATCATAACATCACAGTATCAATACTGGATGCTCATCACATAAATCAGACACATCAGAATCAAAAATACACCTTTACCCTCTTAGCTGTAGAGCTTCATTTATCTGGTAGTATTGGTGTGAGTGTTGGGAATATGGTTCGTAGAGATGTCATATGGGAGCTACATTACACTACACTGCTGAAGGAAGCATGCATCTCCTCATGGATGAGAGGTTTGTAACAGAGTAACATGTCAACATTAACAGTGTCCTCCAGAAAGTCAAACTCCACACAGAAAGGCCCTGGGCCAGGAAACGAACCCGGTACCTTCTTGCCCCTAAGCAAGTCCAGCTCTTTATGATTTACTCCAACCTGGATGACTGACAACTTACACAAAGATTTCTGGAATGAGACTTTTCAAGCTGAGTGCCGTCTAGTTTCCTTACACTGGAGAGAAGGCAGACAGAAACTCTCTGTAACTCACACCAAAACTATCTAATTTGATAAATAGCACTACAGTTTTGTATTTTTATCTTGGGGTGAACTGTCCCTTTAAAGCCCCCTCTCATGGGGTTAGTTGCTGTTGGCTGCCTTGGCCTCGACTGTCAGCAGGGTGGAGACTGTTTTGTAGAGGGTGGGGTTGAGGTTGGAGGGAGAAGTAGGTGTGTGTGTTGGGACAGGGGTGTACAGTATTTGGGCCACAGTACAGCCTAGCAACCCTTCCATTTAGTCCTTAGCTAGGTCTTCAACACAGACTGGGCAGTGAAAATCCCTCGTGGCCAGAGAGAAAAGCTGAGTTAGGCCCAGTAGTCCACACTGGACTATTTATAGGCTCCAAATCCCCCCAGCACCACCCCCACACAGCCCTCCACCCCCTGTACACACAGACGCACAGCGACACAAACACTCACTGAGAGTAAACTCTGCACACACACACACACACACAGTCAGTCAAATCAGTTACTCTGGCCCAGACCCAGCTAGAGCCACTGTTGAGGGGGACTGCTATGACTGCATGACTCTGCAGAGTTGTCAAAGATGGAGAGATGGGAGGGAAAGAGGGAGGGAAAGTAAAGACAGGGAGTGAGTCAGGGAGAGAAGGAACTGGAAGGGAAATGGGCCAGGGAGCTGTGTCCTCACTGCACAAAGAGCCTCATTGTGAGACTCCTGTGACTCTTTCCTCCCTCCCTGCCTCTATCTCTTCCTCTCTCACATACACTCTGCACTCTCCCTTTACCTCCTGCTTGTTCCTCTTCATTCTAAAAAGAAAGCATTTCTGGTGTACGTATGTGACACGAATGGTGGAAGTCCCAGCTTGTGCTATTACTGTCCATTGTTCCTGTGGGACAAAGTCCAGCCGGCAGAGGCTACTACAGGTCACTCTGCCTGGCGCCAATGGTTACCATGACCCAAGCCTGCATGGACACTGTGGGGTTCATGACGAGACCAGTCTGGTCAATCAGAAATAACTTTTTCATGACAGAAAGGTCTGTGAAATTTAAAACAACACCCAAGTTTGATTTGGTTTGGGCAAGCTGACCAATCAGCAGACTAGACTTTTCAGGAGGGCCGGGCTCAAACAGTGCATGGAAACAGCTCTGCTTTGAGAAAAGTATAGCTTTTTTTTTAACATTACCTTATGTAAACATGTACTGGTAACATACTAAAAATGAGGCGTCTTTCATGTCAATCTTGCAACAAGACCAATAATATCAATTCCTAACAGTCAGTGACAAGGTCATTATTTCTAGTGTGTCCCAGAAGAAACAACACAGCATTCTTGTGCTAAAGGAGGTTTTTCAAACTGATAGACAGGAAATAGCACGTAAGGTTGGTGTTATGAGCCTCACATGGATGTTGGTGGCAAAATAAAAAATAATATAACAGATGAGCCCTGTGCTTCAGAGGGTTAGTATCAAAAATGAAGCAAAAAGAGGACTATTCATAGGACGATCAATTTAAGCAATTTAAGAAGTTTCAACATAAACTTCACACATCAATATTTTAGAACCCACAGAATGAACATCATAATGTGTGAGCAGCACCTAGTCCAAACACGTCAATACCTCTAGGTCTGAATTATGAAAAGAAGAGAACATCCATCCATTCATCCATTTTCTACCGCTTATTCTCATTGGGTTGTGAGGGGGCTGGAGCCTATCCACGCTTAGGGTGAAAGGCAGGGTACACCCTGGACAAGTCGCCACCTCATCACAGGACACACAGAGGCAGACAACCACTCACACTCACATTCACACCTACGGTCAATTTAAATTAGCCAATTAACCTAATCCCCATGCATGTTTTTGGATGGTGGGAGGAAGCCAGAGTACCAGAGAGAACCCACACAGACATGGGAGAACATGCAAACTCCACACAGAAAGGCCCCGGGCCGGTATTCGAACCCGGTACCTTCTTGCTGTGAGGCGACAGTGCTAACCACTACACCATGCTGAAGAAGAGAACATAATGAAAAACATCTATGAAACAACAAGTAATTAATGTAACTGCATAGTCAGTGAAGTCATCCATTGGCTGTTTAAAGTTAAAATGATCATGATATCAATATATGCAATATATAAAAGTATATTTTAAAAAAAGTATGAAAACTGCTAACAATAAACAATGTTCAGCATGTTTCCCTGTGTTTCTTACCAGCTTGTTGGAACATGACCATGGTTTGTGGTGTGGTGTGAACCGGCAAGGAGCGGGTCCTCTGCACAGAGCTGTGGGTCCGGCTGGGCATGCTGTTGCTTCCCCCAGGGTTGGCGAACCAGAGACCCTGAAGACAAGGTGTTGACAACAAGGTTAAATGAATTTTGTGAAACACCTCTGCAGGACTAGTGTCATTATTTTTTTTTCATCATTGCTGAATGGCAGAAATTGAAAGCTCAGACAGACATTTTAATAACCTGTTGGTGATATGGTTAGATTTCATAAGCTCCTTGTACACAGCTGAAACTTTCACTGAGGAAAGGACTACTTTATGAAATAATATACAAGCTTAAAACAAGTTTGGTTCGGGATCACAGCTTATTCAACATTTGCTCGCTCCTGTCTGGCCCATGTCTAATGACAGTCTAAGACACTCACTCTGTGAATTCCTCAGTGTGAACTGCCTATAATACCCCCCAATACCACTACCACATGCCCCTCCTCTCACCTCTCTCCCTCTGTACACCCCCACCCCCCCAACGGCCCCTGCAGTGCCACAGGCCAAGGAAAAACAGGAAATGCCTGTGCACTGTTCTCACTGCTTCTGACTGCCTCTCTCTCTCATACACTCATATCAACTCTCCCCTCTCTCATTGCTCCTCCTCCTCCAACACCACAGCTACCTCTCCCAAACTATGACTCACATATTTCCCTCTCTCTCTACAAACCACACTACAGTCCCACACGAGAATGTCCAGCATTAAGAGGAGGAGGAACTGAGGTATTTCCTCCCATTGTAAGGATGAGAGAGAGAGGGGGAGAGAGATTCCCAATGAACTGGGTCAGCACAGACCAAAGTGTGCCAGGATGGGCCTTAAACAGCTCGGCGGCTCCTCCTGTTTCAGTGTTCGGCACTGACGCAGAGCCTCTGGTATGTGGGGTGACCTGCCTACAAGTTCCATCCACCTCACTTCATTTGCCAAACACCACCACCAACCGCTACTCTTCTTCCTCACCCTGCATTTTTTGTCTTGGAATTTTTTAAAAAAGGTCTCGTTAAGGCAGAATACATGCTAAAGAAGGAATCCTGCTGCCCAGCTTACTGTAAACATCCTGGAAAGTATTATTACACATTTCAAAATGTTTCTCTGGGCAGTCATGAACATCGCCGCCATTCAGCAATCCAGTTACTACGCACACACGCACACGACAATACTGTTAATATAAATATTGTGTTTCTGTACTACACAATATTATTAACAGGCCTTTTAAGAAATAACCTCAATGATCCTTCATGATCATCTTTGATCACCTTCCTTGATTCCAGATTAAGTAGTGACACAATAAACAATAAATGAGGTAACTGATCAGTCGTTTTTTTCTCAAACACACATGCCACACATTTTCTGGTTCCCATATGTGAAGATATAATTACTTAGCTCTGGAAAATTGTCACAGGCTAATCTTTTTTCCCCATTTTCTAATATTTTATAGTCAAAACAATTAAACATCTATAGATTAATTTATAATGATAACAATTGTTAACTGTAGCCCTAAAACAGTTTCAGAAAAAAACACACACACACACACTACAATAGGATACTCTGTCAATAATAGTGCATATTCTCCCATTATTCTAGCGTCACAAATACTAATAAGCAGTAAAATTCTCTGACTCAGGAATGTAGGGAAAACCTGAGCTGGAAGCTGGATGAAGTGATCTGCTGGTCTTGCTCACCTGTCTCCCCTGCTTGGGGCCGGTGGGTGTGCTGCTGGAGCTGCGAGGCGTGGGTCCCAGCAGCCCCCCACTGCCCAGCAGGCCCAGCCTGGCACCTGGCAAGCTCCTGGAGGGCATCTGGAACTGACGAAGGCTCCTCCTGGCCGACACACTGCCCCCAACACAGCCAGCAGTGGGGAGAGAGTTGGACTGGCCAAAACGGCTGCAGCAAGGCAATCAAGTGTCAAGTGAGACACGGTTGAACACTGGTTAATTTACTGATCACAGGGAAATGTTTTAAAAACCTCACCTTTGGATAGTAAACACTGCTTGTTGAAAAACGATGCTGAGGGACAAGCGTTATAAAACAGTGAATATCTCCGGAAATATCTCTTTGGTTGAAAAGGGGAGACTTCAGCCTTACGAAACGTACCCCGTATTGTTTTCCAATGTCATGGAAGTGCTTCGGCTTGATGGCAAATTCAGTGTCCAATCGGACAATCTTGAACTGTCACATGATGTGCCAACATCCAATTTTACGGCTTTGTATCCTCACGTGGTGTATCAAAGAGTATCAGCAGCAAGATATTTATTATGATAAAGATATTATTTATTTTTTTCTTTCTATATAGTCTATAGCTTTTTTTACATTCATATGACAAAATTATAGAATAGAATAGAATATTTTTTTTATTCATCCCCCTTGGGGGGAAATTTACCAAATTCATAACATGAATGTTATGAAAGCTCAAGTTGTTCTGGAAGAAGGATGTGAATTACATGATAGTGACTTACAAGATGACTATTTTATGAGCTATAATACATAAACAGTTTCAGGCGAGGAAATTTCCCAAAAATACCCTTAGACCTGGGAGTTACTAAGCAACTAATGAACTCAAACAGAATGTCTGTGTGTTTACCTCCTCTGCGGTCGGTACCCTGCTATGTCAAGGAGGGT
This sequence comes from Synanceia verrucosa, assembly GCA_029721515.1. NCBI lineage: Eukaryota > Metazoa > Chordata > Actinopteri > Perciformes > Synanceiidae > Synanceia > Synanceia verrucosa. The sequence continues at coordinate 28,164,771 of CM056549.1, forward strand.
TTTCCTTGGAATGGACCGGAACAGCCTCTGGACTTGTTGTTTCCATGACAACAGCCTCTTCTTCTGAGTCTCAGTGAAGGACTGACAGGGAGAAAAAGGAGTGTGAATCAGGCATGAAACAAAGTATGACTGCTGAAGTGCATGGCTGGAGATAACAATGTCACAATAACCCACTTCAAAGTGTAGCTGAAGCACGATACTACACATTAACACTATAAGCATAAGGAAACATATTTTAAGGGCAAGAGTTTCAGAGTGGTCTGGATTATACTCAGGAAAAGAATAAAAAACTTCCAAAAAAACAGATGCCTCCACTTGCCATGGATACAGTGGATAATCAAATTATACTTTGCAATCAGCTTTATCAATAAGGAAACACCTGTTAAGTTACTCCAGAATCATTACATTATCATAATAAGCATCCAGAATTTGAAAAGACACTGTGTTTGTTTTTATTTTTGGAATACTATGCCCCTGCCCCAGGTCTCAGCTTTTTTTTTTTTAAACCAACAACAGTCCTAATCGTGTAATTAGGCTATAATATTGATGTATTCATATGGGAGGCTATTCTATACACATACAGTATATGCATTGCTTTGTATGTAAATGTAAATTCCCAAAGACTGGTATTAGTCCTAAACATCAATCACTGGCTGTCAGCTCCAAGCCTACAGCATATGTACTGTGTCTATATGTGGTGTTAATCATTTTTCATTCATAAAAAGTGAAACGTGGTGTAATCCAGAGAGAATGGGCACCTCATGGATAAGGCACTTGTCAATGAGTTGTAGGTAGGAGCTGATGTTGTCCTCGTCTGACCTTGACACCAGTAACTGGGTACAAACTGAGGAGGACAGAAAATAAGATATTAAAACAAAACTAAAGTCTCTCAGTGAATGAATCAATCTCAGCTGAATGCTGGTGCAAGCAGCTCACCTTTGCCCATGACACGAGTGAACTGGCCGGGTAGATCCCCCTCAGCGATAACAGCTGTGCCCGACTCGGCCTCTCCTCCACTTCCACCAACGCCAGTTAGGTGGGAGCCAGGCGCTGCACTCTTACCCTCAGCACTCAGCAGGGGGCGCTGCAGGGAGGCCTCCTCACCACCTATGAAAGCCTTGATAGGCGTCATGATCATCTGGTGGAGTTCCTGCAGCGGGGCGCGCAGGTTACTGCCTTCCAACACATCCTGGTGGCGGCGATTCATAGGAGAGAAGAGAAGGGAGCGCAGATGAGAAAGAGGGTTTCACAACGACATTTTAAAATTTATCGAAGGGGAAGATCTGGAGTGGAGCAGCTTTGGGCTACTTCTCTGAACACATATTTTTAACAAAATCATTCAACACAAATGTGTTACTTTTGACTAACATGCCGGACATTAAGACAGACTAAAAGAGGTGACGTGATAAAGCAGTAATACCAAAACTATGTGCGTGTGGTTTTTCTTCACTACATGTGTCCACATGCATCATATCAGCCTCCCTCCTGCCCTTCACACAGCTCTCAACATGAGTCTGTGAAACCTAAAATACCAAGCAACAGGTGTCTTGTTTCCCTTGGCCCAATGAGGCGGGAACAAATTTTTAAATGAAGTGTTCGTGAAAAGGTTAAGCCTGAATTTAGCAAGAAGTCCCTCCTGCGGTGTGCCCTTGAGTGCCATTGTCTTGCTTTGAAGGCTGAATGGAGGGGGCAGGGGGTAGGGGAGGCGGATGGGTTTAAATTCAGAGCCCAAAACTCTCCTTCCTGGATTAGGTGTTCCCTTTGCAGCCATCTCAGATACATAACACCAACTGAGAATGGCCACCCTTCTCACTAAAGCACAGTAAAAGACAGGTGGTGTCCACAAGCTTAACCGTCAATAACAAAAAAAAATTAGAAAATGAAAATTCCAGGATTTGTTGGATAAAGATGAAGAGGAGAAGAAGGAGAGGATATGTTATATGGCCACTGACCTTTTCCAAGCTGCGAAGTAGGTTCTGCCTCTCTTTGAGCTTCATAATGCTGATAACAATCTTGTGTCTTGCTCCTTTAGTGACCTTCTGTTGGAACAAAGAGTTTTGTGTCAAACATCTCTCTGATCAGCGTTCAACTACTATGGGTGCTCAGAACGATTGGCCCATATTCTTTCTGAATAGTCTGATCCCTCACACTCATCTACCTGCAGTGTATCGTCTCCGGCTCTTCTTTCACTCCTCACCAGATCGCTGTTTCACCTTAGACCAGGCCTAAACATTTACTCTAGTGATTTTGCTTCTTTATGTTGTTTCTTGGTCTAACGTTATTTTTTCTTTGTGCTCCAGGATGGTCACCCCCCTGCCAGTTTTGCTGCCTCCCTTCGATCACCTGACCGGTCATACACTCTCTTTCATTACCCTTGCTCACAAACCATCACCTTTTGCAGTAAAGCCTCTTTCTTACCAACAGCGCTCAACATATGTACATGATTTATGCCTAGGCTGTTGTGCTATATCATGTCTTGCTGGCATGCTATCTTAAAATCACAACAGGTCAGCATCATGTCGGATGTGTTTGATTCAGTGTAAAAAAGCAAGTCATTACAGATGGCATCGGCAGATACTGCTTCAAGCTATCAATGATAGGCCCCTAAGCTCCTGATTGGAGCACCCTTACAAAATACTGGTCTAAAAGACTGAGAGCTATTCTTTGAGAGTTAGATGTGTGCAGTGTACAAAACACAGGGTGTGAATATTCCTTCTAACTAGCCCACTAATTCGCTTTCAACAAGTTGGAAACAGATGTTTTATGGGAAAATGTAACAGGAATTAATCCGTTCATCTTTTGGTTGCAGCAGGTTTCAGTAGCGCAGCCTTATGTGACGGTGAGACAGAGTGAGCAGCACCTGGAGGAAGTGTACAACTTCCCGGTGAGCTGTGTTAATTTTAGCTGCATCCTCTGTTTGAAAATAAACTCCTCAGCACCGTCAAGTACAAGAACAGCAATCACTACATTTGACTTGTAACACTTATTCCAACAGCATGACCTGGCTAAAGCTACTTACATCATGTCACCATGCTTGAGATATGCTTCTGTTCTTATTCTTCATCTGGAATTTGAAGTACCAGCTCAACTCTGTGTGTGTGTGTGTGTGTGTGTGTGTGTGTGTGTGTGTGTGTGAGTGTGTGTGTAGAAAAACCTGTGCCTCTAGCTGCTCTTCTGTCAGTGACATCATCTCATCGTAGGTCATCGTAGAGAAGAGTGCGGCGTACTTATGGAGACGGAGACTCTTCAGCCATGCAGGAACATCTGTGGGGGAGAAGACAACTAAGAATCATAATAATAATTTCTGTGAGCAGCCTCTGGCATTATCTGAAGACAGCATACAGCCTTCATTATGTTTGTTGTCAATAATCATTGGATATAAACCTATATTAACACAATATTCAAATCACGCCGTGTAAAGCACATCTCAACGTCAGAATGACTGCTGGATAATCCAAATGTATCATGTGAGTTCAAAACATGTTCATTGTATGAAGCATAGACATAAATTGTAGCTCGGGGGTAAACAGAGGTAAAGTAAAGCAGCATGGAGGATGTCATGTTGCCTGTGAATGATTTATTAGTGCTTACAACACATCTTTATTACCAGCCAAACTGCATAGTAAAATACAGCGCAAACAAAGCCGGACTTCCAGCTGCTCTCAAAGTAAGCCTTCAGAATAAAAGCATATAAGTGATTACGCCGTAGAGGAGATGGAGGAGAGCACAATGGAAAGTAAAAACACCTCAGAAAAAATACTACATCGGGATATATATTCTTATCAGGGTATAAACTTATAATTATATACCAGGATATATAATTTTGCCCATATCGCACAGCTCTAGTGGTGGGGTCTCTGGTGATTCCCACCCATAAGGGTAATATATAAATGTGAAATTAAATCAAACTGAAATATAAGCATTTGGACAACATGCTTTTGGCAGAAGAATGAACTTATCAAATTCTTACTGATCACATGTTGATCGAAACTCATTAAAGCTGAGCAACAGCTGTGCTCCATATTCAAACTGCTGCGAGTTGTTGAGGCAATTTCGTTTTGATTTGCAGTTTATACTGAAGCCTGGTGCTGGCCAATGTATGTTTCTCCTTTGTTTGGGACATTTACACATTAATCTTCTGACTACTCACTTTGACACACTTGCAGAAGCTCTGAGAGCAAACAGGGATATATACAGTCATGGAAAAAATTATTAGACCACCCTTGTTTTCTTCAATTTCTTGTTCATTCTAATATCTGGTACCACTAAACGTATAATACAATGAACACAACAAAAAATGCAGCTGGTCACATAATACTTTATGTCCTATTTGACATTCTTAAGCTTAATTGATTCCCAGGGTATATAAGAGGCCATTTCATGTCACAAGCAGCACTGCACATGCAAAGGCCTAGAGTGGTTTCCTGCTTACATTCAAGCCGTAGCACAACTCAGAAGTTGTCAGCTCTCACATAATGCCTAAAACAAAAGAATTATGTGAAGCAACAAAGGCAGCCATCTTGGCACTGCTGGAAATTGGCATGAGTGAGAGACAGGTAGCGAAAAAACTGAAGATCTCCAAGACAGCCGTTCATTACAACAAAAAAAAACAAGCTGAACATGGCGCTACCAAATTGCTACCTGGCCGTGGCAGGAAACGTCTTTCTACCCCACGAGATGACCGTGCACTCATCCGTTCCTGTGTCAGGAATCGTCGTCAGACCTCCAGGGACCTTAAAAATGAGTGGGCACTGTCGAGAAATGTGACTTGCTCGGCAAGGACAGTTCGAAACCGACTTGTTGAAGCTGGTTTGAAGTCACACAGAGCACGCAAGAAGCCCTTCATCAATGAAAGGCAGAAGAAGGCCGGTTACTCTTTGCTCGAGACCACAAGGATTGGACTGTTGATGATTGGGCTAAGGTTCTCTTCAGTGATGAATCCAATTTTGAATTGATGCCCACTCCAGCCAACTTACTGGTTAGGAGGAAGCCTGGAGAAGCTTACAACCCAGACTGTCTTGCCCCTACAGTAAAACATGGGGGTGGATCAGTCATGATCTGGGGTTGTTTCAGTCTGAGTGGAACAGGGCAAATGCAATTGTGTGAAGGCCGAATGAACCAGGTCAAGTACAGGACTACCCTTGAAAACAGTCTTCTTCCATCAGCTGGAAAACTCTTTCCTGCCTCGAATGACTGGATTTTCCAACAAGACAATGCCCCTTGCCACACGGCAAGGTCAGTTAAAGCCTGGATGGAGAACCACAACATTCGCACCATGCCTTGGCCTGCTCAATCACCAGATCTTAATCCAATTGAAAACCTGTGGAAAATCATCAAACTCAAAATGGAGAACCACAAGCCCAAAAACAAAGAAAATTTGTTTGAATTTGTCCAACAGGAATGGGCTGCTGTGACAGCAGAACAATGTCAGAAGCTGGTGGAGAGCATGCCAAGACGCATGGCTGCAGTCATCAAAAACAATGGTTATGCAATCAAGTATTAACTCTTGTGTGTATCATGTGTTTAAAGCAAACAAAAGAAAACATGGAATGCTTAAAAGTAGTGTTTTTGGCGGTACAATGCCATAGCTATTGATGTAAGAATTTAAGTAATTTTGGTTATTATCAAGAAAACCATGGAAAATGAATAATCCTTAGTTCTTAAATTAAACTCTCATGAGCTATTTTTGTTGTTATCATTATAATTGTCCAAACAAATGTACCTTTAGTTGAGCCAGGCATTAAAACTAACAAGAAATTGAAGAAAACAAGGGTGGTCTAATAATTTTTTCCATGACTGTATATATATATATATATAACTATATGGACACTGATCTTACAATCCCACGTAATGTGGAAAATCTGCGAAAGAAGATTGTACCTACACCTACATTAAATGTTGGAAGTCAACACACTTTATTCCACATTTCCATTAGTGTTGCTTTCCAGTTTAGCTGGATGACAACAAGAAAAATGGTTAAACGAGAAAAGACAGAAGCAACTTGAAAGGTTGAACTCCAGTTCAGAGAGCGATATCCCCAGAGGGTCAGCAGCTCCGGCCCCTGCTTCCCCTGAAAAACTGCTCTGACTGGAACAACTTGCAAGAGCCTCCAGCTGGATGCCTGTAAGGCACACAGACAGTCATACCAGGCTCTGTAGTGAGCTAGTTATGCAGAAATTCACTCAGGGGTCAGCTGCCAGCCAAACAGCCAACTACTAATGTAAGGTCAGCCAGCTACTTTTATGTTATTTGCTTTTCATTCTAATAGTTTGATTAACAAGTTAAGATTCACTATGCATGGATATTTTATGACCACTAGCTTCTGCTTCAAAACAATGCTCTGTCCAGTGTGGGACCTTATATAGACAGACGTGTGCCTAATCATGTCTGATCAACTGAATTTACCACAGGTGGACACCAGTTAAGTTTAAAGAACATCAAGGAGCTGAATTTTGAGCTTAATTGCTGTAAATACTTATGTACATGTGGTTTCTTGGATTTTTATTTTTAATAAATTTGCGTTCAAAAAATCTCTTTTCATGTTGACATAATGGGGAAAAATTAATTTATTCCATTTTAGAATAAGGCTGGAACATAACAAAATGTGGAAAAAGTGAAGTACTGTGACTACTTTGCAGATGCACTGTATACAAACAATTAAATTAGTCAAACTTTGTAATTTTGTTCTCAAGGTGAAGCAGATTGACGCATTTTACTTGTAACAAAAATGTCTTCCCAGGGAAGAACCCCTGTGTGAAAAGCTGAGGTCTGAAGAGGAAACCCCTTTCCCCCTGTCTTACCACCAGAACCTGGAACAGGTGTCTGCAGTTTTACAAAGCCAAAAACTGTTTATTAGCGCTTTCACACTGAAATTAGATGGACCACGCTCATTCTGGTCCAGGCCCCCCCAAAGCAAAAAATCCAGGGGAAACACTGCAGGACAGTCACCAGTAACCACAGTATGTCTGGATGAAAAGGTCTAAAAAAGTTAGTCACCAACTCTAGAGACACAGCCACTAAGTTAACAACACCAGTTTGACTGAACCTGTTGCTCATGTGCATTATGAGGGAAACAGTGCCATTCACTTTCACTTGAAGCATCCTACTGAGTGTAAAACGGTCCTTCATACTCACCCCTCATGCCGCTGCCCTCATCATGGAAGGAACTGCGGTGCAGACCTCCTAAACCAGCATCCTCCAGATGCTCACTGCCTCCACTGCCTGAGGAGGCGATACTGCTCTGGGGTGAGAGAGGTGCGTGGTCTGGAGCCGGGCCTCTAGCGCTCCGTAGGTCCTCCTGGGACAGCCAGACGTGGCCCAGAGGCTGGTTGCTGGGGCCGCTCATGGGAGGTGTGAGGGACACGGAGCGCTTCAGGGGACTGTGCTGCTGGCTGCTGCCTCCACTCGTCAGGACTGAAAGACAGAGAGAGATTGGCCAGGTAGAGTTGTAGTCAGCGAGAGCATGGATAAGACTGGAAACTCATCATGAATGAAGTCATTTTAGTGTTTACAATACTCAACAAATCACAGCAACACTATTGTAAATACTGAGGTAAGCCTGAAGCTATGTCCCAATAGGAGTCATATCAGTGCAGGGCTCTCCACTCTGATCTGAACCCATCAGCTGCTACTCACTCACCTCCAACCTGTTGTGTTCTTCCCCACCTCCTCTTTCTCAAATAGCAGCTGGGTCCAGCGGTCAGTATGGCTGTCTGCTGATCAACTGGACTCACCAGCATGCTTTCACATGTGAATGTTTGCCATCATATTTTATGATATTCTCACCCTAAAATGGGGAAAATATGACTTTGAAGTGCTGTTATGGGAAGCTGCCCTGCTAATACATGTGCATAAATGAGAGTACACAGATTTTAACCACAGCGGAAAAAAACATTTTTGAAAGGCTTAACCTCAACAAATATGAACCTGACTATTTTGTTGTTTTGCATACTTTTAGATTAGTCAACTAGTCTAAATTGATAATTCCATTTTAACGTCAGATAAATTAGTTTGCAGGAACATCTCTAAATCACAAATAAATATATACAGAACAATGAGCTCTATAATGCAGCTAGGGCTGCAACAACGAATCAATAAAATCAATATAAATTCATTATTAAAATTTTTTGCAACGAATTTCGTTATTGATTCGTTGTGTCACGTGATTAATATGTCAGTTGCTGCTATGTCACAGAGCACACTGAGTTGAGTGGACCAATGCACATTGCTGTAAAACACCACAGAAGAAGCAGAGTGGCTCATATGGATCTATGGCTGTAACAGTATGGATTTTTTTTTTTTTTATTACCGCGGTGATAAAACCACAACCCTGCTACCCCCACCAAACTCTACTACCCTCTGTGATTGCTGCAACCCCCCTACCCACGCCACAATCCCTCTGAAATCAAATCAACAGAGCAGCGTAAGCAACTATGGGCAGTACTAAGAGGGCTGTGTCTATTATAAGCACTTACTATTGAAATTGAACTCCGGCTGTTTATGCAATGCTTCTGTCTTTTATGCCTGTGTATTATGTGTGTTTATATTCAATTTAATCATGAGAAGTACTGAAACCTCTAAATAATTAATAATAATAATAACCCCCCCCCCCCTTAGGGTTCATGGACTGGCCCTTTTCTCCATCTAACTTTAAAAACAGGGCGTTACTAAATATTACTGTTTATATTTCATACTAAACACCATATGCACTCCTGTAACTTTCAATAGCAAATATGTAGGGATATATTTATTATTTTAATATATAGCAGTGATGACAGTAATGAGCTCAACACCGTGGTAGGCATCATATGACTGCGGTATGGCGGTGATCCAGTTATCATCACAGCCCTGGCGCAGAGTCTGTGTTTTTTTTAAACAATGGTAGGCTGCTTGATGGGAAATACAGCATGTACAACACAGCAAGCTGTAGTCTTGACAGATAGCATCCTCGACGTGCTCGTCACCTCTATCAATGGTTGAATATGACGGCTTCACTACAGTGATCTGCACCTTGAAATCTGGTACACTCTTCCCTCAAGGACCCATTTTATAAGCTATTTGACATCAACATTTAGTTTTTTTTTTTATCCATCCATCCATTTTCTACCTCTTATCCTCTCATAGGGTCGCAGGGTGGCTAGAGTCTATCCCAGCTGTCTTAGGGTGAAAGGCAGGGTACACCCTGGACAAGTCTCCAGTTCATCACAGGACACAGAGACAGACAACCACTCACACTCACATTCACACCTACGGTCAATTTAAATTAACCAATTAACCTAATCCCCATGCATGTTTTTGGATGGCGGGAGGAAGCCAGAGTACCCGGAGAGAACCCACACAGACACAGGGAGAACATGCAAACTCCACACAGAAAGGCCCCGGGCCCGGGATTCGAAAACAGTACCTTCTTGCTGTGAGGCAACAGTGCTAACCACTACACCACCATGCCGCCCATTTTTTTTTTTTTTTTTTTAATTATTCAGAATTTGTTACTTTAGGAGCTCTGGGATGTCCATGCAGCAACCTGTAATTTGTGCACTTTTTTGGACTGTCAATTTGAGATAATGTCCTGTTTTTGAACAAGAGGATTGAAATTAAATATCTGATTCATCGATTAATCAAAAAAAAAATAATCGACCGATTAATCAATGATAAAAATAATTATTAGTTGCAGCCTTAAATACAGCAAAGCACTAGGTTTTTAGTGTCAATTAATGAAATGTTCAGGTCATATACTGAATTTTCATGTATCTCTGTGCATTCACAAGTGTAGAATTTCTCCTACTAACTATCTATGTATCTTTGGTAAGGTACTGCAAAAACACATTAGTTGTTCTGCATATGGTAACTGCACAATCTGTTATCTACGACCGGCATTAAATCTTGACAGCTATTACTTGTAAAACCAGGTCAGATATGAAACTAAAATGCAGTATTTGTTCATGATTTAACTTGAGACAGGCAGCTGGAGAGAGGAAGCTACATATGCTGGGCAGCGAATGCACTAAAGTATCCTGATACCTTGTTTGTCTGCAAGTACTGACATTCAGACTTGAACTGAACCAGCAATGAAATAAATTCCATCACCAAGAAATCGCTCTGTATGATCAAAGATAACCTCATTTCTCTATTAATAATTGAAATATGTGCAACCCACGATGAATTCTTGACAGAGACTTACAGGTGTCAAACCAAGGTAACTGGTACTACTGTAATCTCAATATCTTAAACCCAATAAAAGCATCCCTAACGTCACAGATTTGGGTTTTTTCCTGCTGAAGGGGATAAACAGAATAAAAAAGGAGGGGAGCCAGGGAGCTTTTTTTTGTGTCGCCGCTCTGACGGGCTAAGCTGCCACCAATACTCCAGGCTCTTTCCTCCTCCTATATGCGGTCCTCTTACTGTTGGCGCTATGTATAGGACTTCATGGGCACTGTTTAAAATAGGCGCCCAGCTAACATTACAAGTTCCAGTCCCTAAATATTAGCCATTTTCCCTAAATACAGTCCCCCACAAAGGCTGCCTTACAAGGGAAAGGATGGGAGGTATGTGCTGCTGTGGCTTGGACTACGACTCAGAGTATAGGTGTGTGTGTGTGTGTGTGTGTGTGTGTGTGTGTGTGTGTGTGTGTGTGTGGTGTCAGTGGTACACAAGTCCCAGGTTGATGTGGCTCGACAATTATACTCTACTGTAATCACCATCATGACTGGATGAACACTGTGTGTGTGGCTGTGTTGGTGGGGTGCTGGAGAATTGGTAACTGACAGTGTAGTATGTATATATGTATTAATCAATTTTTTACTGTAGTCACTGCTTTTTGACACATTTTACATATTTTGAATGGCCGCATGAAGAAATTGATGCCAGCTTTGATGAAATATATATTTTTTTAATCTTCCTCTGACTTTGCGCAATGCTAAATATCCATCAGTTCTGGAGTATTCAACACAAAGCTTCTGCTCACTGCGTCCACCAATGTCTGTGCTTGTGGCTGGAGTCACTCTACAGTTTATCAGTAGTGAAATTCTGAGGTCTTTTGTGTAGGACTAAAGTCTCTAGCAGTCAAAAATACAGGAGGATATTTCTTGGAGCAGTGAGCAGGGCTTTAAATGTGTCTTTATTTATAAACCTTCAGCTGTTTCTTTCATCTCCCAGAAAAGAAAAAGAAAAAAACACAGAGCCCTTGCATTCTTGTCTGGAAATATCCTGCTCTGACCATAGTTATGTTCAATTTCAACAGCCCTGCCCTCTCCATGTGTTGTCTTGCACCTCACACAGCCCCTGTAGCTGCTGCGAGGGTTGTTCACAGTGTGTTTAGTGCGTAGAGTGGATTTAGTGTGCAGGTTGTGTTTTTCACGAAATTACAACGAAACCGGCATTTTGGAATGATTTAAAACTTGTTGTGCTTACATAAATATCAGAGACCCTAGAGTGAAATAGTTTCTGGCAGCAGCCAATCAGGTGGCCACCCCAGACAGAGAAGCTATCATCAGGCCAGCCCAAAGAGGGCGGCTGTAATCAAGGAGGTGCTCCAGATGGTGTAGTGGTTTTGACCACCTTGGCTTTGGAAGTATACCAACCAGTGTGGGTTAAAATGATCAAAGGATATAGAGTACATAAAGTAAAAGAATTGTGAAAGTATTTGTGCTCATACGTGTAGCCAAACATTCTGTAGGCTGATGATTGAAAATAATCTATTTTGTGTGAAAAGGTGATAAAGTGTGAAATACATTATGGATTTTTTTTCTGCCAAGTGTGGCAATCAATGAAAAAAAAATGAAAGGAAGACAAATAACGAAGTATTAGATTAAACCTGACTGAAAAATTTCAAATGTGGGCAAACAGAAGAGCTATGATGTTAACTCAGTCATAGCCTGGTCTTACCAGACTCTTATACTATCGTACAGAGGGTCTGGCATTCCTCCGTTGAGAACTGATTTCAGACGGGAGGAGTGAACGCTGTTTAAATTTGAAACGACTGGATCTGATTTTACCCAATCGCTAATGTTTGGTCGTGACGTACTGTATGTAATGCGCCGCTAGCATTCAGGCTAGTCAACTACTTCCCCACTAACGGAGCTAACTGAAAAATAAGACTTTTCCCGAACTCCGTGGCGAGTAAAGCCACAACATCTTTGCCAGCAGTAAAACTGGTTAAACATTCCTCTTGCTACAACTTCAATTGCTGAATATTTGGGAGCCTAGCCAAAACGGATTGAATGGCTTCCTTCACTTCCATCTCCGCCACCATTGCCAAACTACAACCAGCTAGACTACAATGTAAATGCTGCGCAATCGACGCCATCGTTAACACCCACTTCCCCCCGTCCCCCACCACTTGCTGATTGGCCAGGATGATAATCATCCTGAGAAATCGAGTCCAAGGGGATCAAATCCAGATGTAATCTGCAGAGAAATGATAACTGAGTGGAAGACTGGAGGGTTTCGGCCAGGCTAACTCAGTCACTGACCCAGCTGAAATTGTGCTGGTTTTTTGCATGGACATGGAGTTTGAGATGATGATGAGATGATGCAAACTTGTATTGTGGGTTTCGACAAGAACTTGTAGAAATAATAGTTACATTATTTTGTGTTCAAAAATACACTATTTTTTTATATAATGTCTGTTTGAATATAACTGAATACTTTGTTCAATCACATTTTCTGGTCAAGACAGCTCATCTTATTTCACAGATGGGTTGCTAAGAACTCCAAATAGCCAAATACAGAAAAACAACCACTGAAAAAGTTCCCATGATAATTCCCCTTTAAAGGAATATTTCATGTGTATTTTTAGTATCTTGGAAATTTATCAACAAATTCTAATATTACACTATCATGGTTACATTAACAAACGCTGGGCCACCACCCCAGGACAAGCCCTGACTTAATGTGGAGACAAAGTCATAGCATAGAGGAGACGTCACTTACTAGTGGTATTGCCTCCACCAGTTCCAACTGTGTTGATTGTTGCAGGCACAGAGGATGATGGGTATAGAAGGAGGTGCCCATTCTCACAGCCCTGCTGCTGCCAGCCACTGCCCAGCCCCGAATCCCTGGAGCTCTGCCACCCGTTGAGACGGTCATCCGAGCCATAGCGCTGGTGGTGATGCAAGGAGTAGAGGTTGCCTGGCGATGAGGTGTTCGTGGAGGAGGAGGATCCTGATGAGGAGAGGGTGGATGGAGGCGTGGACTGGTGGTGGTGGTGCGGCCCTGAGGGAGGAGGCCTCTCCAGGGAGTCTCCACGGGCAGCAGCCCTCTCCTCCAGGTGGTTGAGCCAGAGCGCCAGTGCAGAGCGGTCTTCCAGGGAGGTGGCGGGGTGGATGAGGGCGTAGGACAGGAGCTGGCGAGACTCCTCCAGGTGGCGGCCATGCTCGATGGTATGGGCCAGAATACGCGGCAGCAGGCGCATGTACTCGCCCTTGGCTTCTACGTTGCCAGGTTTGAGCAATGGGAGGTGGGTGAGGACGAGCGAGATGACCCGCTCCTTGGACTCTCCTTGCCACTGGCTGATCACCCCTGTAGGAGACAATAACACAAGTGTATGAGTGTAAAATGTCTGTGTCTCATTAAGTAGCCAATCATGGGTGACCATTCCTGATGTGACTGGACCATAGTGATAAACATAATCACAATATCCAAAGTGGAAGCAGAGGAGATAATTAATTGAGAGATGGATTGATGAACACATGCACAGTAAAAAATAGAAGAAAAAGATGATGTCTGGGCCACTGCACATTATCCTTCATCCTGCTTTTCTCAACTGCGGGTGGAACAGCTCTATACATAACCTCAAGGTCATGCAGCTCTATTGTTGTGTGAGTCAGTAGGTCATTAGGAGCCCATTCCTATCATCTTGGACCAGGGCTATAGATACCAAGTGGTCAGAGCGACAGCTTTGGAAAGCCACACAAATAGAAGCAGCAGAGGACACACGTCAGCTTCACTTCCTGCTTTGACAACCGCACCCACTCTTAACCCACAAGGATCTTGCCTCCAAAACAACATATGAGGTGAAACTAGAAATTACATCTGCCAGCCCCTCTGTCCAAAGATATCCCAATGTCACAGTCTACTTTGCTGATGATGTACAGCTTCTGCTGCCCTGTTGAGGGGACAGCTGCAGCAGCCCTGACCAGGCAGATGGATGACCACAGACCCCGGAAGCCTTCCAAACAAGGTTCACATTCATGTCATCCCACGAAAGATGACCAGGATCGAGAGATTAAATCATTCAGGCCTGAGCTGCCTCACAGCATGGAACTGACAGTTTTACACATGTCTACGCACAATCCTGTGACTCTTAACTTACAGGAAGAACAGCATCAATGCAAATATATACATTAATTAGGGCTGTCAAACGATAGATTTGTTTTTAATCACAGAATTTTAATAGTTAATTGTGATCAATCACATTTTATTCTACATTCAAAATTATATTATTTTGTATTTCACAGATTTTTAGATCATATTAACCCTTTGAGCTATGATGAAATAGCGCGACTCTTCTTTCATTTGAGTTTGTCTCTGTTTTCAGAGACATGGTGCAAAATATGCTGTGGGTCTTGAAATATGACTGAAAAAATGGGCAAAAAAGCACAAGCACTTTCGATTTTAAAAAACGGCTGGCACTCAAAGAGTTAATGATGGTATGTACAATGATTGATTGCAAGTCAAACAGTCAATCAGAATAGCCTATGTCTCAAAGACATATAAGACAAGACTCTCTTTCTCTTTTAAATTTGATGTTAGTAACATTGCTGACTGTGATGAGGTGGCGACTTGTCCAGGGTGTCCCCTGTCTTCCGCCCTAGGACAGCTGGGATAGGCTCCAGCCCCCCCCCCGACCCTATGAGGATAAACAGTAGACAATGGATGGATGGATAATATTGCTGAGATGAGGTCAAACAATTCTGTAATCTGGCAATTGACATTTTATATTATTATTTATATTATATATTCATTAAATAATTTAATAAAAAAAAAAAAAATTCCAATAAAACAGAAAAAATCATGTCAGCCAGTGTGAAGGGATGACTGAAGGATGAATGAAGGGGCAAGACAGAGAGTTAACCAGACCAGGCTGTCACAAAGATCGATAAACAGCCTACGGTAAAGCCTGGTTTATGCTTCTGCGTCGCGGCGACGGCGGAGCTACAGCGTAGACCTGACACTGTCGTAGAGCATTCGAAGCTCTGCGTTGAGGGAACGCGTTGCTCTGCAATTCAACAAATAGCGGTGCTGTTGAGCTGTTGACCGGAAAAGCAACCGCTGGAAATTACGTTCTGAGCGGCCCAATCACAGTCCTTGCCGTTCGCGTCTCAACGCGTTGACGCGACGCATAGTCAGGTTTTTTTGGAGGTGTGCGTCAGGCTACGGCGTAGGGTCCGCGTAGGGGTCTGCGTCGACGCCGTAGCTACACCGTCGCCGCGAAGCAGAAGCATAAGCCACTTAAGAGTGACATTGAGCGCAGAGAAAGTTGTAGTGAGGTTGGACTGAGGTGGAAGATGAGAAAAGAAATGTAGGGAGGGAGAGAGGAAGAGAGGTGTGTGTGGGGAGCAGGGAGTGACTCCCCTCTGCCCAGGGATCATGTAATTCTTTATTAGTCTGAATGAGACAAGCCTCGGTCCATCCAAGAAGATGGATGGTTCCGTGTCTAAAACACGTTGATTTCCAGATGACTGGAAAACATTAGTGATGTGATACAAAAAACTAAAACTAAAGATATCGATGCACATAAACAGACCTAAACATCACTTCAACAGACAGGCTGAGAAAACAGGATGAATGCAGTAAAGATGCCATAATACAATACAACAATACCAGAAATTTAGTTGTAGAAAGTCTAGATTCCCAGTTTGATACCACAGTAAAAAATAAAACAATAAGTCATATGTATTTAGTTCCTCAGTTCCCACCTCAAGTTTCTCAACACAAACTATAATGAACTTTTGCCAGTATAAATTTTTACTGAACAGAACTTATATGCATCATAACGGAGCACAATGGAACATATGCACTGTAACTGGCAAGACGGGACACCGTTAGTCTGGAGTACTATAATACCTGTACCTGGAAAAAAAAAAAGTATGATCAGGATTATCAGGATTTTGGTATGACTTGGTACGAAATTATTGGTTCTAGTGCTATCCTTATAATGCAAGTTGATATACAGCAAGGGTGCCCAACCAGTCGATTGCGATCTACCAGTCCATCGCAGACTGCTACAACAACAATTCAGAGTACCTGTGCATGCTGCTTTGGGACTCACAGTTACAGTGGCAAAGTTAAAAGAGCTGCGACGCTAGCATCATGAAACTATGGTGGAAGCACCCACTGTATAATTCACCAACAGCCACTGTGTGGTAAAATTTTAAACATGAAAGAAGTGATGGATGTTGCAATGAAGATTGTGTGTTCAGTTTGGGCCAGGAATCTCCAGAGAAGGCTATTCCATACTCATAAGGAGGAGACAGTTGCAGACCTGCTACTGCACACTGATGTTAGATGGCTGAGCAGAGATAAATTTTTAGCATGATTCTCAGAGTTGCTGCCTGAAACAAAAGATTTTCTGAATCTTTCAAAACATAGCAGAATATGTTCAGATAGAGGACAACCAGTGGCTTTTGGATTTAGCACTCCTGACAGATTTCACTAACCTGCTGAATGAGTTACATTTAGAGCTGCAGGGTAAAGATACTGTAAGCATGTAATCAAGATAATCAGTTCAGTGAACATGTTAAAGCAAACTACAACTGATGTTAACGAGGCTGTGACCTGCAAAACCTTCCTCACATGCAAGCAAAAGTCAAGGAACAGACTTCGAGCAGCTGTACAGTAAAATGTTACGAGGAGCAAGTTCAGAACATCCAGTTAGAGTTTGAGAGATGCTTTACAGACTTTGCATATATTGAGCCTCTTGCCAGCTATCTCTGTTATCCATTTGGCCCAAGTGTTGATGTGAATGGTATTGCCTCCAAAATAGTGACACTTTTCCACTTGGATAGCTCTGCTGTTGAGAATGACATTCTCACACTGCAAAATGACACTGAGAACAAATCCAGGGCAACACCTGGAATGGAAAGACACCTCTGGAACTTACTGCCTGAACACAAGTATCAAAATCACACTATTTGGATCAACTTATTTGTGTGTTCTTTCGCTCACCTGAAAATCTTTACGTCAAAGTACAGATCTACAATGACTAATGACCACCTTGTGGCCTGCTTAAGGCTTGCAACCAGCTCCTTCTGCCCTGACTAACAGAAGCTGCTTCATTTTACCTGGATTATACCTGCTTTACTGTTTTTTGTGCATAACTGATATGTAGATATACTGTGTGAAACGCTAGGCCTTACTATTTGGACTTGCAGATCTCGGCACACTTGCATACAGATCTTGTTTCAGTGAAAGGTTGAACACCCCTGATATACAGTATCTACAGTAGAGCTGGGGCGACAACATAATTAAGTCAACGCCTCACATGATGATTCCGTAGGCAGCACTGTATTCCTCTTTTAGTTTTTGTCTCAACATTAGCATTACTATTACCAACAGGCAAAACGTGTTTGTTACAACGCCCTTACGATTAACAACAGTGAAATGTAACGCATTACTATGCACTGATACTGCGTCTAACTAGGGGTGACAACTTTTTCACTTCCGATATGACACTGATATTGCAGCCTTGAGTATTGGCCGATATCGATCAGGTACAATATCAACACAATTCATACATATTACAATATATTATATACAATATATAATATACAATTCATGATGCTGATGTCATCACAACAAACGTCGCCTAATCCCAAAAAAATATTGTTAGATAATCGATAAAAACTGTACAGTACAGCAACATCATTGTGGTTGAAATTGTTGTGGAGTGAGTTAGCTAGAAGCTAGGTCCTGTTTTCCTGAATAAAGAGATGTGGCTGGAAATAGATGAGAAAAATGAACACCTAGCAATCAGGAGCAGGCTACTTCAGGCTTGTTGACCTCTTCTTCCAAGGTTAGAAGGTCAAGGAGCCAGTCTAGGAGTCAACCAACACACATGAAGCAACTCTCACCGTTTAAGGAGGGGTCATAGTAGTTGAACCAAGCACAGGTCAACTGCTCAAGGAAACACTGAGCTACCTATTACACAAATGGCCCAGAGAGAGTGGGTAACTGTGGAAGCGTGACCAACCAACCAATCCATGTTCACAGCTACAAGAAAGTCTTCCCATGAATGTCAAACTCATTCTGAGCATGGGTGCTCCCATCCTGACCAAAGCAAAGAATGCTGTGTGTTTTTTCACACCAGACAGTGAGAGAAAGGCATGCTGGGAACTGATGAATCATATTCAGCATCATTGAGAACAAACACAGAAAAGGAGAGTCCGACATCCACAAACACTAAAACCTCAGACAGAGAGTTATTTGTTGCAGGACACCGGCACAGCATTCCCCTGCTCAGGTACTGCCTTCTGCTCTGACTCCCTCTCTGGTTTTCAGCATAGTGGAGTAAAGCTCCTCCAACCTCACATCACCCATCAACCATTCCTCCACAATTTGGACACTTTGTCAGAGGGGTGTCTATGCATTTACACCACAAGAAAATTGTTGAGGTTATTTCAATCAATAGCTGTTCAAACACAAAAAACTGTAGAGAAATTTTGTGTGGTTATTAAACCTGACATGAAATGAAATCATGCATTTGACAGCAGATGACTAAGAAACTTCTCTCAGCTGGAAAGCTTGTAGATGTCCACACAGCAGCAGAGTTGTGCCACTACACTTTAATAGGAAATTAAGTATTTAGTCACCTTTGAACCAAATTTCCCAATTGTACCCATCCAGTCCCTTATAGAAATTGATCAAGCTTAAACCTCCAGCATGGTATTAAAGCTACAATCCATGATGCTGTTCAGAAACACTTTTTGTTATACTGGGTGAAATGGTCCTTCCACCCTGAGAGTAGGGATGGCGAAAACTAAAAATATTTTTGACCGGCCACCGAGCCTCATTAGCCGGTTAATACCAGTTAACCGCTAAGTATAAAATATGCTATTTGAAATAACAGTGATTTCGAGCTGCGTCTGCCGTCTGCAGTTTCATAACTCTGCTTTTCTCTCTGCCGCTCTGCCTCAGGTCTCTCTCACACACTCTGCCCTGCTGCCGTCACTTATCTTTAAATCTCCTTACAGCGTGAAACATGGAGTCCCGCAAACGCTGTGCTGAGGAGCTTGTAAGCGGGGGACATTTGGCTCCACAGTTTGGAAATTGTTTGGGTGGTGATAGTGTGGAAAATAAAGGCATTCGTCTAGTGTTAGAAGCTCGTTTGAAACAC
This sequence comes from Synanceia verrucosa, assembly GCA_029721515.1. Taxonomy (NCBI): domain Eukaryota; kingdom Metazoa; phylum Chordata; class Actinopteri; order Perciformes; family Synanceiidae; genus Synanceia; species Synanceia verrucosa. The sequence continues at coordinate 28,184,104 of CM056549.1, forward strand.
TGCCGTGGCTCATTTATGAAAATGACAGCTCCAAAGAGACGCTGCTTGTTTTGTTTGAGGAGACAGCAGTGCTAATAATAATAAAGCAAGACATCATTACCTTATCTGTTACCATTGATGATCCTGAAATGTAGAATTTCCAAATCTGAGCTCATGTATGCAGAACATTGCCTAACAGACTGCAGGAACAAATTGTGAGTTTGCCTTATGGTTTGTTCACTGGAAGTCAGAACTTGGAGCACAGATCAATGTAATCTCAAAGTTTAGTGCTGCCAGCGCTACCGGCCTTACAAGAAAACATTTAGCAGATAGCATGAATTCTATGTCTGGTTGGTGAGATTAATCTGACTTTCTGAGGTGGAGATCCGACTTCACGGGCTTCTGATTTAAATTCTGACCCAGAGCATGGAAATTCCAACATTCACATACAAGTGAATGCACCAAACACAAACACTGAGCTCACATGCTGCTGCAGCGATTTTAATCTTTTTATTATTATTTTTACATAACATTTCCAACAGTGGCACATTTTCTGTGTTTAACAGTTTGTGCATGGGTAAATGATATGATCAATATCAGGCACGCCTCTGATCAGGAGCCACTCATTCATCTCCTCTCCTCTCCACACACAAACCATAAGCGCTCCAGTTCGTGCCCCGGAGTCGTGCTGTCAGCTGAAGGAGAGGTAGAAAGGAAAGCTCTCAGGGGAAGTAGGTAGGTGCGGCGCGCTGTTTCTGCCTCAACTACGGACCAATAGAAGAGTCTGACTTGCCATGTATGGACGTACAGTGTGAGCAGTCAGGTCGCTTCAGAGCATCGGGCCGTATAGTGTGAGCTGCGAACTCACTTTTTTTTAACGAACAACTGACAATTTTTACTGGTTAACGTTGATACGGTCAACCACCGGTCAAACGGTTACCGGTTAACATCCCTACTTGAGAGCAATCAGTACATTATGTGTTCAAAAAAAGTAAGGAAAAGAATCAGACCTCTGTGGCAGCTACAGGACTTTAAGAAGAAGAAGAAGAAGAAGAAGAATTCCTTTATTAATCCCTCAGTGAGGGAAATTACATTTTTTCACTCTGTTAGTATATTTTTTTCAGTTGCACATTACACACACAAGTTATGAACAAACACATGCACATGCATTGGAGGAGAGGTGTCAGAGTGAGGGGGCTGCCCCTTATCCAGGCGCCCCGAGCAGTTGGGGGTTCGGTGCCTTGCTCAAGGGCACTTTGGCAGTGCCCAGGAGGAGGAACTGGCACCTCTTCAGCTACCAGCCCATTCTCCACACATGGTCCGACCTGGACTTAAACTGGCGACCCACCGATTCCCAGCCCAAGTCACTACAGGCTGAGCTACTGCCGCCCCATTTTTTTTTTTTTTTAAATTGATTAATTTTTTAAAAACTCTGACCAATCAACTGGCACTCGGAGCGAGATGGGAGAACCAATCATATGCCTTCATGTCTCGTCCTGGTCATGTCCCTCCATCCTCCCCACTATTGCCAGAAATATTCAGCTCACTCCTCTGCAGAAATACAGAGTTATCAGGAGAATCTGTTCTGTAGGGAACAATGTCAGAGAAAAGACAGCCAATAATATCACTTCCAGTGTTACTTCTGACGACTCACCCTGCTAAACAGACAAAGAGAAGAAAGAGGGAGGCAGAAAAGGCTGCGACAAAACTATGGATGAAGCTAAGAGAGCTAAGCTACTTTTGTAGTACGTATTAGCCAATGCTAACGTTAGCTTCTCTGTGGGTGTAAGCTGGTCGTAGGTGCAGCTTGTATTGAAGAGGTTATAGGATATGACATTTTGAACATATTGCATAGCCATACGGTGGTGTAGTGGTTAGCACTGTCTCCTCACAGCAAGAAGGTACCGGGTTTGAATCCCGAATCCTTTCTGTGTGGAGTTTGCACGTTCCCCCTGTGTCTGCGTGGGTTCTCTCTGATACTCCGGCTTCCTCCCACCATCCAAAAACATGCATGGGGATTAGATTAATTGGCTAATTTAAATTGCTCGTAGGTTTGAAAGTGAGTGTGAGTGGTTGCTTGTCTCTATGTGTCTTGTGATCAGAATCAGAATCAGAAAAAGATTTATTGCCAGGTATAGTTAACACAATACGAGGAATTTGTTCTGGTGGGTTGGTGCAACATAAATATAGAAAAAAAAACCAAGATAAAGTAGAAGATACAAATATAAAATATATAAAGTAAGAGTGTAGTAGTGCATGAACTGGAGACTTGTCCAAGGTGTACCCTGTCTTCTGCCCTAAGACAGCTGGGATAGGCTCCAGCCCCCCCGCAAACCTATAAGGATAAGCGGCAGTTAATGGATGGATGGATGCACAGTCATAGTCTCCAGTGTCTGCATTATAAAGGTGCTCACAGACTCCAGCAGACTGAACGGAGCACAATCTGGATGTCCGTTAAGCTCAAAGCTTCCATAGTGGAGCGCTCTGCCGCTAGCTGTTTCCTGTGAAATTTCTGTGAAGATCCATGTTACGTTTAATACGGGTCGATATGAAAAACAGGTGCCGAGCAGTGTTTGGTGTAACAACAGTGTGGAGTGGAGGACGGAAAATTTGAGCTTTGCTCACTCCATGTCCTTTCGGCTACGTTTGTGTATGTTTGGGCTTTTATTTCAGTGCTAATTTATCATGCTAGCTTATCTGTGCTTGTAAACTGGTCTTCAGTGCCACTTGTATTAAAGAGGTTATAGGATATGACATGTTGACCATATTGTACAGCCATAGTCGTCAGTGTCTGCATTATAAAGGTGATAATATGACGTTGACATATTGGCATGAACGGGACATTTTACAACTGCGCTGATGTAACACAATGGCTCTCCTCTCCCTGCTGAATCCTACTGTTCAGTTTGAGGGGTGTAGCTTTGGACGGAGCACTGACGGGAGGAGGAGGAGGGTGTGGAGCTTAGAGGAGGCTGAGAAGAGGTGCTACTTTCAAATCTTGCTAGCTCTCTTGCTAGCTCTCTCCCACCATGGACTGCAGCTTTAATTACATAAAGTTTCTGTCCAATTTTGGCATCTCAAGGTTATTTTTAATGTCTGTGCAGTATGTCTAATTTCAAAGTTTTCAAATCCATTTTGGATGTTAAACTTTTAGAGAGATCTTAGACAACTCAAAGAAAGCATTCGATTTATCTAAAATAAAATGACTTCACTGTACAGTGACTTGTCCAAGAAATATTTTGAATTGGTCCTCATAAAATGTCAGTTAGACTGACAACTACTCATTAAACACATTAGTGGATTGCGTGAAAATTACCGCCAAGTACTTTATTATGATTTAATGTCATTATCATTCTAGGATGTCAGCTTTTAAAATGTGGATACATTCTGGTTTCTTTAGGCTTCTGTGAGTAGCTGTAAACTATCAGTATGTTTGACTTTTAAACTGTCCAGATCATAATTAAATTAATCGATAACGACCACAATATTTTTTTTCTGTCAGTGCTATCAATCAACATTATGAGGCTTGTGACTCCACTTGAGTATCTTCTACCACTTTCACACTGAAATTAGCAAGTTAACAGGATTTTCTAACCCGGGTCTACCCACTTTGGTTCTGCATTAGGGTGCATCCAGGCTGCCAGCAGTTGTGGGTCTAACCTCCTGCTGTTTTTCATCCTTTTCATATGTCATCACGTTGACGTCATCATTACACATTTGTGCCAGATCGCTACACAAGCTCTATAGAAACACGGTCACGCAGAGATTGAAGATTGTGTAGCTGCACATTTGATTTATGTGATTGAAAAAAAAAATCTCTGCCCTTCAGAGATCAGTCTCTGGAGATTAAAAGGAAGACTGATCTTATGGGAGTGGACCAAAACTTTGCTCTGTTTTGAGACCAGAGTGAGCAGCTCTGCATCCCTGCAGCACACACTGACAATGACAGCCTGACAGGCTGCCCAGAGAATAAACCAACACATCATCAGTAGGGGTGTGAAAAAATATCGATATGGCGATATATATCGTGATACTTTGTCTTCCGATATCGTATCGATTTTTAATTTCTTAATATCGATATTTTCCAACCCCAGAACGACTTCCGCTCCTCCACTCCGCAAGGTGTCGCTGTACCCCTACCGTGTTGCTCAGCTTTTGTGGTGAGCGAGGCAGCCGAGGAAGTCAGTAAACAAGCGGAAGACAGCAGTGAATATTTTTTTCTGTTTCTTTTCTGTATGGCCGTATATTGATGATGAACATCCCTCTGTTCCAATTCAGTAAGCTGATGTTAAGCATGTAACAGCATTGTGTGTTTACTATACTATGACAGTTTTCCTGCAATTAAATTACATATATTTATTTATTTCAAAGGACACTGGTTATATTCTTTGAATATATATACATTATATATACAAATTGCACAAAATATCTTACTGAGTTTAAATAATCATAAATTAACAACAATATAATAATAAATATTGATGGTGAACATCCCTCTGTTCCAATTCAGTAAGCTGATGTTAAGCATGTAACAGCATTGTGTGTTTACTATACTACGACAGTTTTCCTGCAATTAAATTCTTTAAAAGAAACTCAATATATCATTGTGTCTATAGTATGGCAGTATATCTAAATATATCATATCGTTGCCCCTGTATTGTGATACGTATCGTATCGCCAGATTCTTGCCAATACACACCCCTAGTCATCAGGTAATTTAGCAGGACACTGCAGGGTTCCTTTCACATTGCAGGTGAGCTGAGCAAGCTGATAAATCCCCAGTCAACTGAAGAGTCATTTGACCCAGACAAAATGCAGCAACAACCCTGCAGAAAAACCCTGGAACCAGCATACAGGACAAGGCCCTCATGGATTTCAGAGCAAGGGGTGTGACTTATTTTTCCCAAAAACGTAAAAGGTCTTGCTCAGTAATATCTATCAATACACCACTGAGTGTGTCTACCTACGTGTACAAAAACACACAGCTGAAAGCAACAAGTTCACTCTCGTTCCCTGAGGCTGGCTCAGCCAAATTCTGCAAAGCTTTGACATTAAACTCAAGCAGTAGAACACAAGTCTGTTGGAGGGAATGTGGGTATTTAAGAGAAGAAAATTAAAGCCCTTCTTCACAAAATAAGATATTACACTGAATATGGTCACATCTCTGGAAAAACACCAGAGTATTGGAACTGGGTCAACAAAATCCACTATCTTTGTGGAAAAGCAAATCTGTCCCTTGCTGACATTTTAAAGACAGGTTTGACTTTTGGAGAGACTTAAAATTATTCACTCAACTGAAACAGATTAGACAACTGAAAAAATAAATATACACTAAATCATTGTAGCAAGCAGAACATAATCTTTTCAAATCTCACATAAAATGGCTTTCTTTGGTTTCTGATACATATATTCATTTATTTATTTATTTCAAGTGACATTGGTTATATTCTTTGGATATATATACATTATATGTATAACTGAATTAATAAAATATTGTAACCCAGACCACCACCATATATCACAATACTTCTCTATTCGCTCTAACACAGAGGTGGTTTTGAACTTCAAATTTTACTCCACTGATTGGGACTATGGTAGATCAGCACAGGATCCAAACCATGAGAAAACTGTACATCTCCAACTAATATGAGCTGCTTGCAAATATGAACTAGAGAACCTCAGAGCAGCAGCTCACGTGGTTTAACCCTGAGCTGGATCCAGCATGTCGAGTTCACATCCGACTGTGATCACAAGACACAAGTGACCGCGGTGGAAACAATGTGATTGTTTTAGCTCATTTGTTACACATTGGTTATGTGCAAACACAACCCAGCGGACGGACACACACACACACACACACACACACACACAGAAACTTGTAGAGACACATTAGACACATGATTCCTCTTGTCCTATATATAGATGGGTCAACAGCACACAAATCCACAACAAGGCAGCTAGTCTAACAGTTAAGACCATTTTAGTGGTAAGCAAAGGAACACACTGGTTCCCATTCACCAGCTCGTTGAATGTATGAGAACAAGACAGTGTGTGTGGAAAGTTGTGTGAATTTGACCCCAACTCACACCTAAAAAATATATCAGCCACTGCTGTGATGTTGCATAACCACCGAGGTGTGTGTGTGTGTGTGGGGGTCTGCTTTATGTCCACATTGGGGTCACACACTTGACTTAATACCAGTTGATTGGGGACAGCATGTGCAACTGGGGACAAAATCCATGTCCCCAATTGTTCAAACCTTGATTTTAGGTCAGTGGTTAGGGTTATGGTTAGGATTAAGGGGTTAATTGTGGTAGTTAGGCTTAGGGTAAGTTTTTAAGTTGCATGCATGTAGATTGGAAGATAACTGAAATAAAGTCTGGGGTTTTGAATGACAATTAGATTACATTTTGGTTGGGGTTATAACATAGCAGAGGTGTACCCAAGAAGGGTGAGAGTTAAGGAATGAATTCAGCCCATGGAAAATTCTAGAGACTTTCTGTATGTGTGTCCTCTAAAGCTCTGTCCTGTGCTGTGCTTCTGCTGCTGGCAAAACAAACAGGACTTGCTCACTTTGCTCCACTGCCGTCAACTCACTATAGCTATTGTTGATTCAACACCATGTCCGACACAGCATGTTCCTTTTACAAGCAGCAGTAAATCAGATAAACTGGTATTGATTTTTGGTGTCTAAGTACATTGGTTTGCTCCCATGGAGGTAGCTCAGGGACTACAAAACTGGGACATTTATAACCCCACTTCAAAAAATCCAAAGTATTCCTTTAATTCAGGAAGACCACTTACCAAGGAGGCTAATACAAGCTATGAGGAAAACACCAAAAGAGACATACTAACATAGAGAAGAAAAGTAAACATCTGTATGAAAGGTCCTGGGACAACTGTTACACAGCACACACTCACATACAGCCCATAAAACAAGATGTTATGGTTGACAAAGTGCCAGACTGTATAGGGAAGGAATTTAGAAAACAGTTAAACAACTTAGAAGTAGCTGTGGAAGAAGGAAACAGGGGGATAAAGGGTCCCGGGTGTGGGTTACTTGAGGAGAACAAAGTTAGACAGGGTAGTAGATGGGTGGAGCGGGGGGGGGGGGAGGAAAAGTTCCCGCTCCTGCTTTCCGAGTGGATTCTCCAGCTCAGCAGTGGGGAATGTGCTGGCATACCACAGAGAGCTGCTGCTGAAGAATGCAGAGATTTCTACACACACTAACACACACCCAGACCAAGCCCTGGTCCTGTCGCTGCTCTGTACTCGAGCTCTGTTTAACACACAGTAAAACACGGCTCATTCACACTGCATTTAATGGGCCACAACTTCCAAAGTCCAGTTGTTTACACAAAACACAGGCATGGGATGCGGGTCAGAAAATGTGTCACATACGAATGAGTGGATGGTTTATGTCTACGTTGCATTTCTTGTCACACTTTTGTTTTTTATGGTATGAACGTTGGTCGTTCACTGGTAAGCACTTTGGTTCCCAGTGTCACTGGTGTGGGAACCGGTACTGGCACCGTTCTGGCTGGCCTGAAAACAGCATCAGAGAGTTCAGCTGTAGCAGGTAAGCTGGTGAGGAGTAGAGAGCCAGGTAACGAGAAGAAACGAGTAGGAATAACAAAATTTGAGACCATTGTTCCCAGTTTGGGAACATTTCTGATTTAAACTGAATGACCAAAATGAGCCCATTAACACGGACGGGCTAGCGTGTCGGATTTGTTCTAACGTACCTGGCAACGAAAAAAAAATGATTCCAATTACAATGTTAAATACCAGGGTCCGAAAATTAACAGTTGCCCCAAGTGAAAATAACTGGTAGGCCAGCGGACCCTACCCAGACATGGCCAATGGGGCCAACCGGTGTTGCAGAGCCAGTGATTTACAGCTGGTGATGAATGGTTAAGAAGATCTACTGAGTCTGATTGATTTAAAACAGGTGGCTCACCTGCACAGACACAGCATGGAGGGTGTAATAATGCTGACAATAATATCAGTGTTTCCCCTACAATGTATTTAGGAGGGCACCACGCCCCCCCAACAGATGTATGTGTGTGTGTGTGTGTGTGTGTGTGTGTGTGTGTGTATACATATTTTATTTTAATTAAAAAAGCCTATAATATGTAGGGCTGAACGATTTTAGGAAAAGATTGAATTGCGATTTTTCTGGCAGATATTTAGATTTCAATTCAATTCACTTTTTTCTTCAAATGAAACTTCAGTGCCATATTCACAATGTGTACAGCGACATTTACAAACATGACAGAAAATTACACAATGACTTAATGTCTTCGATAATGATTATTATTATTATTATTATTTTATGATTTCAACTCAATAGATTATTTTTGTGTAATTAAGGCTCTATCATGGTAGGCATACTAGACAACATTCTGATGATGATCAACAGCCGCAGCCTGCAACCTGTTTCTCTTTAGGACCCTGGGGAGTGAACGTTTGCATTGTGGTGTGTTCACTGAAAGTTGGAATTTGGAGCTTAATTCAACATAACCCCAAAGTGTAGTGTTCCCAGCGCTTCCAGCCTTATAGACGTACAACAAAACATGTTTACTGTTTACGTCAGTAGCAGATAGCATGAATATCTTTTTGAGGAGATTAATCCGACTTTCTGAGTTGGAGATTTAAATTCTGATTTGGAGCTTAGAAAGTCGGACATTCTTGAATACACCGCGGGCTAAACACAAACGCTGAGCTCCCACTGCTGCTGCAATGACATTAATGCTCTGTTTTACCAGCGCTGTTTGTCTCCTTATGCTGGAAAGTGGGGAGACGGATCAGCGTCACTATCAATCTGTCCCCTCGTCCCTGGTAACATCTGAGCATGTGAATCATTTTCATTAGACTTTTCACCGGACTTTTTTGTCATGCACTCCTCATGCAAATGCCTGTCGTGATTTTTCAAGTGTCGGTAAAAGTTGGTTGTGTTTCCGCTGGATGTTACAACTTTACAGCGACAAGTTTTACGCACAGTTCCTGTTTCTGGTGCACGTCTGCAGCCTCAAAGCCCAGATACTGCCTAATGACAGCCGTGCTGTTTGTCTTGGAGATTAAATCCCTTCCTCCGCTTCTGTTTCCGCTGTAGTAATTTCTAAACACGTTAACGTTACAAAGCAGGAGCAGCAGATTAACACACTGATTGGTTCGCGTGATCTGTCCACGAGTAGCATGCTGCTTCAGATTGGTGAGCTTGGCAGGACGGTAGGGAGCCGGCATGTATATGTAAAATAATTAAAACAACAGCTCCTGTCAGTCAGAAGCGCTGCAAAAAACCGCAGCTTTGACGATCAAAGGATCGCGTTGTCTGAAATCGCGATTTCGATCTGAAAACGATAAATCGTTTAGTCCTACACATAACTTTGGTTACACCACCATTTTGGCGGTGAAATCTCAGTCAATTTATGCCTTGGAAGTTTTAAATCACAAGATATGACTATATGCACAAGTAAATACTAAAGAATAAATACCTCTGACCCTTATCATGCCCCCAGTATACTTTTCATGAATCTTGAAAAGGTTTTGTAGTTGTTGTAGATGTTTCAAAATCTCTTCTCTTAACGTGAATCATATTACGAGAAATCACACAATGCTCTGTTCATTGCTGTAATCACAAGAACAGACATGTAAACAACACACTAGCAGACATAACATGCATTGAATTTTATCTGAAGGAAGATTGAAACAACTCTGCAGACAAACATTTTTACGTTGTTTGCTTGTTGCTATGTGAGCACCACAAAATCCACGACATAATACCTTGGTCTAACGTGCGTTTAATGAAAGTACAACAATTCGGAATCGTAATAAAAGCATGTAAAATAAAGTTTAGGGAACACTGGATTCTGTACCTGATATAAAGTGGTCGCTCGTTTTATGGCAGTTATCCATCTTCGTTCAGGATCTTTGGTAATCCAGTAAAATGATCTTCTCTTTGCTCGTCCTTAGCTGTTCTGGCATCCCAGAGCACAACAGCTATCCACCATATATCCGAGAAACGTTTATAGGCGTTAAGCTGCAAGCAGTAAGATCCCTGGTAGTAGTTTAAACAGAGCACTCTACTGCCGACATGACGGAGCAGGGTACCTGCAAATTCCCGGTCGTGGAGTTTTCCTTACAGTCAGTTACTGTTTATTATCATAACTAATTTTCTGGTTTAGGCCTGCGCTTGTGCAAAACGCATCTAAATCAGTGGCAGCGTAAACACCCGCACAGCAGCCCATCAGCTGCAGAGCAGCAGCGTCTACATCTGCTCCATGCTGCTTTATCTCTGTTTACTTCCGAGCTACAACTGCCGCAATCCTGTCCTTACGGGTAATGTAAACATGCTTCCACAAAGCAGTAGCGTTGCTGCGGTTACAGTAACCGTCATACTATTATGTCTATGCTTCATACAATACATGTTTTGAACTCGTATCATACATTTGGATTATCCAGCGGTCATTCTGACATTGAGTTGTGCTTTACACGGCATATCTAAACCACAACCAGAGTAACATTTATGTTAGCGTAGCAATAGAGCTAACTAAGTAGCCACATGCTAAAATTATGATATAACCACAGAATCTTATATCGTACGGTAGCCATTTTTATACCGCACTACGATATATATATCGTAATATCGCACAGCACTAGCGTTAAGTGTTTTTTGGGTCCAAATGCTCTTAAATGATGGTAATGGGGTCCAGAGGGGAGAGGGTCCTACAAGGACCCCAAAAGACCACACTCATTCCAGCCCAGGCACCCCCCCTCCCAAAGCAAAAAAGCTAGGGGAAAAACTGAATACCATTAATCGGCAATAAGTTGTGAGACAATATATTTTCCAGCAAAATTTGTTATTATGAAAGGCCTACATGTACCGTCATTTGCGGTATAAGACTCAGGTGTATCTGTGTTGGAGCAGTAGTCCCTGATCTATTTTGCACCATGGGTCACATTCACAAAACAATATTTTTTCAAAATAAAACATCTTTCAGACTGACTACCATTACTAACATTTTTTTTCTTTGTGCAGCCCGGTTCCAAATGACCCATTGACCGGTACGTGCCATGGTGGCTGAGGACCGCAATCTTGGAGTACACATGAAAGATTGATGTTTATTTTTCTGCTGTTGAGTAACAACAGTGACACTCAAGAGATGTGGTACATCTGAAGCGAGATAACTCTGAGAAACTCAGGAGAAAAATGGCCTGTTTTTAACCTGCTAAAATATTACATGTGACATTTTGTGTTGTCTTGGTGACTTTACTTTTTTGAAGAACACAAAGTGACTCTGTGAGCACTGGAATAATGTAAAAAGTAACATTACCCAGGCAGAGAGACATCTAAATTAGGTTGCTAGTTAACTTTTACCTGATGTCTTTATGCAGTGGGTTGTTGAGTGAATCTTAATAAAACTTCTTGTATCCAGACTCCAGTATCTCACACACACACACACACACACACACTCACACACAGCTTTGAATACTGCTGTTGAAAATTCCTGAGTCTGAAAAGATGACCTGCAACAGAGTTATACTGTACATCGCCACCCACACAGTTGTTGCATGTGGATTGAAAACACAAACACATAACAAACACAACACAAACTCCGTCGAGATAATCCCAGCAGTACCTGCAACTCTGTTTCAACCTCCTTGGCTGATTTGACACCCTATCACTTCATCATCCTCTGATATCAGTGATTTGGCACAGGGTGTGACAACTGAACTACAGTGAGGAGCTAACACTGAAAGAGAGAGGGGAGTGGAAATAAGGGAGTACAAGAGGAGGAGTGAATACTGAGTGAAAAGAAAAAACTAAATGCTAAAGAAAGAGTAGGGCAACAAAGCAAAAAGCTAACCAAACCATAACTAAATGAAAAGAGAAACTGGCCACAAGACAAAACAAAGTGAAACAAAGACCTGGAAGACTGAAATGTGGAGAGAAGAAACAAAACAAAGGAAAAAACAACTGAAAAAAGGTGAAATCGCCAGGGAAAAAAAAGAAATAATAAGGAACATATATTACTTACATATACATATATTATATGTTATATATTATATATATACATATTACATAAACATATGACAAGCAAGAGAGCAATTTCAGAAGAAAAATCGGGAAGCTGGTGTGTATATAGCTGGAGTGAAAGAGGTGTGGTACACAGAATATATGATGGAAATGATCATCGCCCCACCCATAGAGAGAGAGTCCATGTCCTAACAAGAAGTACAAGACAGGCTCCCACAAGCCACCCACACACACACACACACACACAAACAAACACAGGATTGGAGAAGAGACAGAGAGAGAGAGAAGGGGGGCACTAACATATGCAATTAACATGAGAGGGGAGAAAGAGACCAAAATGCTGAGAGAAAAAGAGGAAGAATATAGAAGAGAAAGCAAGAAAGAAAAAAGTAGAAAGAAAGAGTGAGTAAGCAAGTGAGAGACATAGTGTTGTGGCTTCAGTTTAACCTTGGCCTCAGCCTGACCTGCTGACACATAAAGCTGCTTTCACACCGAACATGCAAGGCACATGTGCGGCAAAACTCATTTATTGTGTATGTGGTTGCGCCACGCAAATACGCAGTGGGCTGCGCCGTACAAAGGCACAGCGCAGGGGTGTTTTTGTGCTGTTTGTGCTGCGATGAACTGAATTATTTATTGATTTATTATTTATCTACTTGAACAGAACGCCACAGGAAGTCCTTACTACCTGCTTAACTCATCCACCTAAGTCTCTCTCTCTCTCTCATATCATTTACTAATAATACTATTCATTACAAAATAAATATTTTTTCTCCTTACTGTTACTATTGTGTATGACAACTGTTGTGAAAGAATTTCCATCTGGATGAATAGTCTTACATTATCTTATATAAGCTGCTAAAATCAGAGCAACACCACATTAGCTCTAATCTCTGTTTATGAAAAGAATATCTCTTTCTCTTTTCCTTTTCATCCATTTCACGTTACATATGAATACTTTAACAATGCTGCTTTGGTGGCTTACTTGTTTGCTGAATTCCAGGTGAAGCTTGGACAGATTCAAAAAAGATGGTTAATCTAATTGTTAATCTAATTTTATCAGCATGTTTGATTGTTAGTTATGACTGTGTTGTTAACTTCCTTGATTTTTGAATGGAGTTCTGCTTCATGACCTGACAGCACGTCTCTCGTAACACCTTTCAGGTAGTTGTCCAAGTAGAGTTACCTTGCTACTTTTGACAGCTCATACATACATATATACGTATATATATATATATATATATATATAAAAACCTGCTTGCTCTGTTTTGTAAACAAATGCGAGCCTCCACGCAGCGCGTCGCCAGCGCATGATGTCACTCACAGCACACAGCATAGAATTACAGTGAACAGATCTGTCCCAATGGATCGGGCCCATTGTTACTGATACCAATCTAGAATTTCTTCAATACTGGAAACAATAACGATACCAATGTTAGATCTGTGCATCCCTACCTGAAAATAAATGAACAAATACATCATTGATACTGGTCCGAGTGTGCTGATTTGAGGAAGAGGAGAGTACATATCTCCCTGTCAATCTAAATAGTCTGTGCGTCAGTCATCATGTCAGAGAGGTGAAGCTGGGTGAGAGGAAACAGGCAGTCAAGCTGTCAGGAAACCAGTCAGCAGGTGATTTACACCGCTCTCACTGCTCCACTCTCTGTTGTACACATGCTGCTCTGATCTCAGGACAACAAACATGACATGGTATACATCTGTTTTCTGTATCCTTGGTTCTGTCACTTTTCTACAGCAAGTTTATTTCTTTAAGCTCAGATAACGAAAAACCTGGTTTCAGTCAATCAAAAGGGGCAAAGGTACCTGTCGACATGCCAGCCTAAAATGTGATCGGTAGAGCTATAAAGTTGGCCTCGCTGGCAATGGTGACAAGAACCAAGAATTATACCCTGCTAAATCCAGTCTACAGGGCAGATATATTCACATACATTTCATTAACACAACTCGCATTTCTTTGGTTGTCAGTAGCAGTCTTAGTCCCTCCGAAAACCACACACAAGGATCCTAAGGATTAACCTTAACAACCTTAAATTTTAACATAGAAGATAAGTGGAAATAATGAAACTCTTAAATTTTCCCTTAAGTTAGGGCTGCGCGGTACACGGTATTTGCGGTAGATGGTAGAAAATTTGGCCCACGGTAGAGAGTCTGGTGAGGATTAGACAATACTATCTAGGGCTGAACGATTTATCGTTTTCAGAACGAAATCGCGATTTCAGACAACGTGATCCTGTGATCGTCAAAACTGTGTTTTTTTTGCAACGTTCAGCCCTAATACTATGTATGTAAAAGTTTGTAGCACAAGGTGAGATTTTCATGCGTTGCTTTGTGCATAATGACACAGATAGATAAATAAAGGTCTAGTGATTTGAATTTGGGGCGATTCAAAAATCATCATCATTTAGGGGACAGCCCGACTGTTTTTACTGGTCATCATCCAAATCTGACTGGTCAGTCTAGGCTTTCCTGCCACATCACTCTTCCCTCATAATGGAAACCAGGAGGCAATCAGAAATATTTTGTCACAAAGCTCTGCACAGGAAATCACAGAAAATGAGCATAATGTTTTTGACGCTCTAAGAAGCAAGGAAAACCGTGAACAGGTGTCCATGTAATCTCCACAGGAAATAATGTAATACATGGTGTGTTTTTTTCTGAATGAAATAAGTGAACAATCAATCAGTGAATCCAGGTGGCTTCAATAAACAAAGAGAGAGAGAGAGAGATTTTAGCATATGTTTATGAAGAGAACGTCTCTTTTGCTTTTTTCATCCATTTCACGTTACAAATTAATACCTGATGATTTAATGATGCTCTTTGATGGATTATTTGTTTGCTGAATTACAAGAGAAGCTTAGATTCAGAAAAGATGGTTAATCTAATTTTATCAGCATGCTTGATTGTTAGTGACGAGTGCGTTACCATTGTGCTAATTTTGACATCCCTACCCTATGTTCAAACCACTTCTTGATGTTTTCCTCTGTGGCATATCAATAAATGTGGGCACCATGATTTATGGAGTCTTTAAGAGGATCATACATGTTCTAAACCATAACGTTGTTTGACTTGCAGGGCACTTGAGTGGTTTGGTTGAGAAGAGGCCAGATGATGGCTTTTTATTGTCTCATCTTTTTTCCCAGCAGTGGGGGATGTTTCCTCTGCTGCTGTTTGAATGGAGAACAATTCTTTGCTATCCTTTACTCCACCCCCCTGTTCCCACTTCCTCGCGAGTCTTTTATCAACTTCCCCTCTTTTCTCCAGCTGCAGTAGTAGTTGGTGGAGGAGGTCTGGAGGAAAATGAGTGGGGGCTGAAAGCAGAGCAGCTGATTGGCTGTGTACCTGTGGAAGGGTACGTAGCGTTCCAGTGTCAGGGAGGCTCTGGATGTGGCAGTCGCAGCTATGCTGGGAATGCAAGCCTCAATTCTGCCAGGGCTGGACCAGAGAAGCCCACAACTCTATTTAAGGAAATAGCTGCCAGGGGGCCCATCAGTCGCTCTTCCTACCTCTCCATTACTCTGTCTGCTCCAACCTCCCCTTTCCTTCCTTTTACAAGAATGAAAATTATTTTCCTTTGTGGAGGAAAGGTTTATTTCTGTACCTGCTGGAAAGAAAGGGAGCACTAGAGCTGTGTGATATTACGATATATATATCATAGTTCGATATAGAAATGTCCACCATAGGATATAAGCTTTATATCGTAATGTTCACATGCAGGCCACTTAGTTAGCTCTGTTGCTACACTAATGTTAACACTCCGGTTGTGGTTTAGATACACCGTGTAAAGCACAACTCAATGTCAGACTGACCATCAGATAATCCAAAAGTATCATGAGAGTTCAAAACATGTTCATTGTATGAAGCATAGACATAATGGTATGAAGGCTACTGTAACTGCAACAACGCTACTGCTTTGTGGAAGCATGTTTACATCACCCACAAGGACAGGTTTGTGGCAGTTGTAGCTCGGGAGTAAACAGAGGTAAAGCAGCATGGAGGAGGAGAGTGCAATGGAAAGAGGAAATAATGTTACCAGTAATGTACATCAGACAAAAAAATACTATATCATATATAACGTTACTGGGATATAAAATTAGCTGTATCAAGATATACAACAGTGTCCATATCGCACAGCTCTCGGGAGCACACACAAAAACAGAAGTGTGTGCTTCACACAGGGCATTAGTAATTTGGTTTAGGTAATTGTTTCTGCTACATTTGCAAGGTTTAGAGACACACACACACACACATATTCATGCATGCAGCACTGTTCTGATATTTAATAACATAAAATTGCTTTTACAGTGAAAGAAATCACACTTGCACTAAATATCTGATATTAACTTCTGCTTCTAACAAGGTTTGCAACTAAGAATTTTTTCACTGCCAATGAATCTGTTCATTTTTGATTTGTCCACAACTTTTAAGATTTTCAGTTTCTGATCAGCAGATTAAAAAAAACTGTGAAAAATTGCTGTAACAACTGCAGCTTGTGACGTCTATTCAAGTGCTGTGTGGAATGTGGAGAGAGACGGATGTGTTTGACCTGTATCCTCTGCTGTCCACAGCCTGAAGGATACAGCCTCAGTATGTGCAGGTAGTCACAACACAAACACACACAGATCCATCCAGAAAAAACCTCTATGCCAACAAGACTCGATCAGCTACGGCAGCCGAATGCAAATCAGATTAAGCCATTCTATGAAATATCAAAATCCAACAAGCAAACGTTTGAATTTATTTTATTTCACCATGTGGGCAGAACAAAAATATGAGTTTAGGTGCTTTGTGCTGGTCAGTTGTGCTGACTGGCTCACAATAAGCAAAGAAAAGGACTCTCATGTAACTGAGCAAACAAAAGGACATCAAGCATGGCAGCAGTTTAGAGTGTCATGTTTTGTATCCATGTCTGGTATCAGCACGTCAGCAATTGTGAGCAAAAAGTAACAATGTCTGCAAGGAACAGGCTTAGCTTGGTTTAGCTTTAATGGGATTACTGTTACTAGAGTTGATACTTTTAGAAATGCAGACATAAAATATCACTGTATAATAACGCACATATATTATTATGTTTATTGTAATATCTTACACAGTTCACACTATTTCTTAGTAAACAAATTAAACAAAATATTCCCAAAACCCAAGAGCCAAAAAGTACCCCTGGTTAGAGCTATGTGATATAAATCTAGTCCACTGTAGGATATAGGCCTCTGTTGTTTATACTGTAATTTTAACGTGTAGGCTACTTGGTTAGCTCTGTTGCTACACTAATGTTAATGTTAACTCTGTTGTAGTTTAGATACACCATGTGAAGCACATCGCAATGTCAGAATGAACGTCAGATAATCCAAATGTATCATGAGAGTTCAAAACATGTTCATTGTATGAAGCATAGACATAATGGTACGAAGGCTACTGTAACTGCAGCAACGCTACTGCTTTGTTGTAGCATTTTTACATCACCTTCAAGGATTTGCTTATCGCATTGGTCACTACGGGAGTAAACAGAGGTAAAGCAGCACGGAGGAGGTAACCTGACTCACGCCAGTTGAATGTCATTCCGCCTCGCTCCAAGTGGCGTTCCACTGAGCTCCACACATTCATCTGTACTTGCACCCGATGGGAAGGACTTCAAGGTAGCAAAAAAAAACTGAGCCAATCCAGATCGCCGGGCGGGATTTTCATAGATGTGATGAAGCTGTTTTGGCTTTCCCTGTGTCGCTGTCATCAGCGTCAAGGGTTGCACGTCAAGTAGCATGTCATTAGAGATGACGGACAAATGGTTTATCCAATCACATGCAAGGATTTTTGATAAGGCCCCGCCTTCTGAAATACATATCCAATGGAGACCCAGATGAATGTGTGGAGCCAGGTGGAACAACATCAGCATACATTTTAAGACATCCTCAGATGTCAGGCTTCAGCATCAGACCTTAGATGAAAAGGCATAAAATCTCAGGAAAAGCTCAGTCAGACTTGCACTAAACAGCCTCAGAAAAAAGACATCAGACGAAAAGGCATCAGGAAAAAAAAAAAGACGTCAGACTATAGCTTAATAGTCTTACTTTTACTGTCAAATAGCTGCACCTGTAAAATCTTACGCAGTACAAAACAACAGCTTAGCCTTAACATTGCCCTTTACAAAGATAAAGATGTCCAGTTGGGATTGACACTGTTACTGTTATAGTTATTATTGTTGGGGGGAGGGGGGCTACATGGGGAAACACTATACACCAGTCTGTCTGGTCTGGTCCTCCAAGAGACGGACTGGTATCCCTCACCTGTTCTCACCCTCTCTCCTTCTCTCTCACACTCTCAGACAGGATGTGAGTAACTGACCATGTTTTGTCTTCTTACTAACAGAGGAGCATTAGCATCATATCGTGTTTTTCCCAGTTTTTTTCTGCTAACTAACTAACACGATTCGATCTGTTTCTTCTTCGGTAGTTGCTTCAGGTCTTTCGGGTGCACTGTTGTTGATATAGCGCCTCAATAGTGGCGCAACGCTGCAACTGCAGTTAAAATACGTAGCTGCCGCAGAGGGACATCAATCGCTCAATCAACACAGCTGGAGCTGTGTTGAGCAATATCAATCGCTCTGGCTAGGGGTGGTACAAAAATAGCTGGAGGCGGCCGCCACGCAAATTTGAACGCAGGAAAAACCCTGACTAAACATCATAATTCATAAGGGTGTAACTGTACATACAAAAGGCAACTGGCTGATCTGTGACTTGATTTCCTTGGAATAACTCTGGGCAGGGTGGCATGGATTTTAAAAATATCCGATTGTGTTTATTTTGCGATATGATTTGCAATAATTGGGGGAATGATTTTTTTTTTACATGACTACTCTCGTTTTCATTGAAAAACATTTAAATTATTTCAGTGTGATTTTAAAGATATGGTCCGTGGAATATGATATGTAGGCCAGGACATCTCTGCAGTACAATATTTAATTCAAAATAGTATTTTTGACACATTCCACCTTTAACATATACTGTGATTTGTCAGACATTGTGATTAAATTGTGCAGCCCTCGCCCTGACTCTTCTCAGTGCAGCACAGTCTTATTACAGTGTACGTAACACGCTAAAATGCATGATTTCCACCTGGAAAGCTTTAAAGGTGTGTGGTGTCTGTTATTGGAAGAAACATATAGAAAATGAGAGAAAAAGGCCAAATGTCCTTGAAATATTTAAGTTTCCTGGAAAATTATTTATACGAATGGGTTAAAAGTAACATTTGCATTCACTCACAAGACATGGAGAGGATAAATCATTTTCCAGGATAACTTAACCGTTTCCACAACATTTGACCTTTTTTCCCATTTTACATATGGTTTGATAAGTGGTCAATCATTTTCCAGGTTTTCCAGGGTGTGTGGGAATCCTTGCTGCCTCTGTACTGGGATCAGAGGGTTTGAGGGCTGCTATAATGTTCCTCCATGGACGCATACTTCTGAAATGAGGTCAGAACGACAGTGACTCAATACTTGTGTTTTTTATTTAAATACTTAGTGACCATTTGCAAATGTTTCAGTATCTTGGCAGGCATTGTCAACCACGAGTGACTGTTTTGTCAGTTTTCAAAAATAAATACCAAATTGTCTTTTTTCCCCCTGCTGTACCAGACAACCTGTTGATTTTGTGTACCATTAAAACCACATAATCCACCATCTGCTGGTAGACTGGCTGCTCAATCATACCTGGTGATACTGTGTGTGTTTTAGTTTGAGGCTGGGTGTAAACATGCACAGATACACATAGTAATCCAACTTGCTGGGGGGAAAGCAAAGCTGGGATCAGAGTTATAAAGAAGCACAGAGGGTTTCGGTGAGAAACTAAACCTCGAGGATTTACAAAGCGCTTGATTGCATAATCCCTGCTATCAACGACACCTCATCCACCTCTCTTGGGACATAATATCAAAAGCATGACGTGTCAGAGGCTTCGAGTGGCTTCCATCAGTGTGAAGTCCCCACACACACACACACACACACAAGAAAAAAAAAAACAACAACACATGGAAGCAAGAAGTGACAAAAAACAAACGAAGCCTTCGCTGTAAGAGGCAGAGTGGAAAAGACAAGCTTTATTTCGTTTTCCCCCTCTGGTCATTTTGGCAGGTTGTATGTCCCCATTCCTGAGGTTCAGTACGAGTTCACAGAACACGCCGTCAACTTCCAGAAATAAACTGTTTGCTCATGCGTGGGCGCGATGAAATAGTTTGGAGCCCAAACCAGAGACAAGAGATTTCTCTCTCCCTCTCTCAGACAGAATCACAAATGAGACATTTAGAATAAGGCACAAATAATGTTTACAAAGAGAAAAAGTGTGAAAAATCAGCCCAGATCACTTCCACTCAAGTTAAAGGGTAATGCCAGTGTTTTAAAAGCAAGATGCATTCATATGGCTTGTCAAATATTCAGTTTAAGCATTTCATGGTGCTGTTACATAAACTTTACAACATTAAAAAAACCTTGGGGAAGTCAGACCAGACAGAGAAAGCAGTGAATGAGCTTCCGCTGTTAATGGCACCAATATTCTCTGATTCTTCATCTTTTCCCTTCCTCACTCCACCCGTCCCCCCCTTCCATACCGCGGTGTACTCAGGAGACCTTAGCTCCACTGAAGGTGGAATCAGTTTTCCTTTTCCACTGTGTCGCCCCTCAATGCTGGAAAAGCCCCCACCCCTCCAACTCTAGCTGAAGTGCCTGACTCAAGTGTGCTTCTGACGTGCCTACATTCCTAGACAGTATCCCCAACACCCAAACCATTTACCACCCTAAGCCAGGAATGCTGATTTCCGACCCCGGTTTTCATCAGACCTAGTTTAGGCAGAGAGTGCAACAGGAATTCACAGAGTAACACTAACCCTCATATAACACAAACCTTCCCTCCATATCAACCGTCTTATACACAGACACATGCAGAAGAATGTGCTCTCTCTCTCTCTCTCTCTCTCTCTCTCATTTGAGAAGTGTCGGCTGCATTGAAAAGTATTTTTTTAGCTGGAAGTCATATTTTGACCTAGATTCAAACAGCTTTTCAAATTCAAATCCCCCCACTGAGGTTAACCCCACGACCCATCACCAGCACTTTGTAAACCATGGCATTCTTGAGGATCTGGTGGTTCCAGGTCTTTTTTTTCCATTAATGTGCTTTAGAAAATCCTTTTATGATACCAAAAAAGACAGCACAGTCAGGTTCTGCTGTCATTCATACACTGTACATAGAGCTGGTACATTTGACCATTGTTGCTAACAGTTATGAAGAACTTTCACATATAACACCAACATGGACAACAGGTTACAGGGTGCTTTCATTGTAGAGATTTAAAAAAAATAGTACTTAGTAAAAATTCCATTCACTGAAAAACTTAGCATCTATGAATTTGTAAATCACACATTTAACATGGAATTGCTCAACTGAAATGGATGTGACAGGGACTGCTGCTACTCTTTGTCACCTCCAGGTTCTTCAACACAGCTGCTTGTACATATTGAATCCCTGCCTGCTTCTTTCCAGCTAAAACAGGAGATGCAGGCCAGGCCAGCAGTACACCACACCACACAAAATACAGACAGTCATTCCGAACACCAGGCCCACTGTCCTGTCCTAACCCCACCCCTTCACTGACCCTATACAGTGTGGGTCGTCCTGCAGGCAGCACTCTGTTCACTGCTTATGTCAACTCCACTTGATACTGTCCCCCTTGGAAGTGACGGGGGTCATTCTTAAATAATCACAACTGAAATGCTAGAGGCCATAGACTGTGCATCAGAAATCACGGAGGAAAATTAGGATAGCATTCTTTCAAAAATTGATGGGAATGATTGTGAATGGAATCAGCCTTGTTGACTTACGGTCTGAGCTCATTACACATCTGTACTGGGCTGTTCAGCCAGACGTGTCAAGGCTCAAAAAAAAAAATAAAAAAATTCACAAGAACCAAAAAAGTAACATGAAAAACTAAAATGAAACTAACCTCCTGCGTGATGCAACTCTTTCTGTGAGACGGTCACCTAGTTGACTATGGGTGCCTCAAGTCACATCACTCATTTGGGCCCAAAACAAGGCCACCTCTCAGCCGCTCAGAGAAGTAGGTCACTGAGGATTCCATTCATTTGTACGCTGCTTTCCAAATAGTTGCGCTTTTCTCCACTAAGCCCTGAGACTTCCAGCTGCATGTTAACCCTTTAACAGCCAGCCAGGTCTCATTTTCTTGCACCAGCACCAGATCGTGCTGCCTTTGCATTTGTGGTCTGAGAAACTTTGAACCTGTGAGCAATTTGTGGTTTTGCTAAATTGACGAGGAGAATCTGAAGCAGACACTAAAAGTTGCTTGCATAGATCTTTAAATAGCTATTTTTAGACTTGTGGTGTCAATATTGTGTTTTTATCCAAATGCATTTACTCAGTTGTTGCCAAAGTAAGCCTGAAACACACTGCTCCAGAGCAGCGGATGTTTAAAGAAAGAGGACTTAAGATTTCAACAAAAAAAAGAAAACAACTGAACAATGTTCACTGTACAGATGTGATAGGAAATAACTTCAATGTGGAAAACACCTCATAATCAATACAAGCCAGTATTGGCCCAGTGAGCTAGCAGGCTGATATATCTGCCTTACTCCAGCACATACACACTACAGGCTACCACAACATACCAGAGGGATCACGTAACTAGATAACCTTCTCAATCTCTCTCTTTTCAGCAGCATGTGTTCTCCTGACACTGATTCCATCGACCTACGCTGAATCAGTGTACTCCGGGAAGCAACCACCATCCCAAGATTTAATCGATAAGTGAAGAAGCATGATTCGACTGGGACAGAGCTTGTTGCAGATGTACTGAACTACCAAATAACAACCAAAACAGTTAACATTACCAGACTAGACCATGACCGTGTGTGAGGAATGAGCAGCACCAGGGAAAAGCCAAACACCACAGGTTAAGTCTAAACAGCAGTATGCATGGAATAACTATTACCTCAGTTCCTATTCAGCTTCAGACATACATCCATCCATCCATCCATCCATTTTCTACCACTTATCCTCATAGGGTCACCTGGGGGCTGGAGCCTATCCCCGCTGTCTTATGGTGAAAGGCAGGGTACACCCTGGACAAGTCTCCAGTTCATCACAGGACACATAGAGACAGACAACCACTCACACTCACATTCACACCTACGGACAATTTAAATTAGCCAATTCACCTAATCCCCATGCATGTTTTTGGATGATGGGAGGAAGCTGGAGTACCCAGAGAGAACCCACACAGACACGGGAAAAACATGCAAACTCCAGCTTCAGACATTTATTTCTTTAATGTTTTCCATACACAACTGAGTCTAATTCATCAAACGTAAGAAAAAAGCATAACCAGCATTATTTAGGACTAATGACATAAATTGCTGCATAAATGTGTTGATATTTTTAGGGATGCACTGATCCGATAGTGGTATCGGTTGCCGATATTGAAGAAAATTCTAGATTGGGTATCAGTGACAATGGGCCCGATCCATAGGGTCCGATCCATTCAGTGAAATTCTATGCTGAGCGGTATGAGTGAAGTAATGCGCTAGCGATGCGCTGCACGGAGGCTTGCATTGGTTTGCAAAGTTTTGTTATATTCTTTCACAGGGCTGTCAAAAATAGCGAGTTAACACGGTGGCGTGTGTGATTGTAACTCTACTTGGACAAACTGCCCAAAATGTGTTGCCGTGGTGGCAGGTCATGCAGCAGAACTCCATTCAAAAAAATTATGGAAACTAAAAAGGCAGTCGTAACTAACAATCAAAAATGCCGTACACGCGCGTGGCTCACTTTCCAACGCCTACGACGAAATGAAAAATATTATCAGCAAAAAAAGGAAACACAGCTGCAATAATTAAATAGCAGAGGAAGGCTGTCAGAAAACAGCAGAGCGACTGAGAAGTGCTGGCAGGTCATGAAGCAGAACTCC
This sequence comes from Synanceia verrucosa, assembly GCA_029721515.1. Taxonomy (NCBI): domain Eukaryota; kingdom Metazoa; phylum Chordata; class Actinopteri; order Perciformes; family Synanceiidae; genus Synanceia; species Synanceia verrucosa. The sequence goes on from CM056549.1 coordinate 28,208,105, forward strand.
ATTCAAAATAATCAAAGAAACTACCAATGCAGTCATAACTAATAATCCAACATGCTGATGAAGTTAGATTAACCAAGCTTCTCCTGTAATTCAGCAAACAAATAATCCACCAAAGAGCATCGTTAAAGTATTAATTTGTAATGTGAAATGGATGATAGGAAATGAGAAAGGCATTCTTTTAATCAACAGACAGCTTATTAGAACTAATGTGTTGCTCCGATTTTAGCAGCAGGTACTGTGTGTAGGATATATATATATATATATATACGTATATATATATATATACACACACACACACACACACACATACGTGTGTGTGTGTGTGTGTGTATATATATATATATATATATATATATATATATATATATATACACACACACATATATATATGTGTGTGTGTGTATATATATATATATATATATATATATATATATATATATATATATATATATATATGTGTGTGTATATATATATATATATATATATATATATATATATATATATATACACACACGTATATATATATATATATATATACGTGTGTATATATATATATATATATATATATATATACACACGTATATATATATATATATGCAACTTACAAACAATTAGAATTACTCAGAAAATGACTCTGTCATCATCATCTGTCAGTCCTCTGCATCAATCTCCTGGTATGGCTGCTAATCCAAGTGAATCATTTAATAAAGCTAATTGATTATTAGAAAATCCTTTTGTCCTTTTGCAATTGTGTTGCACAGCTGAAAACTGTTGTACTAATAAGGAAGCATGGCATTCTTCAGGTTAGTTTAGTATCTGAAGCATAGCAGTTGTTTGTTTGTTTACAGGCTCAAAATGGCCAGAAAGAAAGAACTTTCTTTAGAGACCCGTCAGGCTATTGGTGTCCTTAGAAAGGAAGGCTATTCAATGCGAGAAATTGCAAGGAAACTTAAGATTTCTTACCATGCTGTTAACTTCAGAGAACAGCACAAACTGCTTCTAACAAGGACAGAAAAAGGAGTGGGAGGCCCTGATGTACAACTGTGTAAGAAGACAAATATCTTAGAGTGTGTAGTTTAAGACAAAGACACTTCACAGTTCCTCAACTGGCAGCTGCAGTACATAGTACCCGTCAAACACCAGTGTCAGCATCAACAGTGAAGAGGGGACTTCAGGATGATGGACTTCACGGCAGAATTACCAAGAAAAGGCCATATCTCAGACTGGCCAATAAAAAGAAAAGTCTGAGATGGGCAAAAGAGCACAGACATTGGACACCGGAAGACTGGAAGAAGGTATTGTGGACAGACGAGTCTAAATTTGAGGTCTTCGGATCACACAGAAGAACATTTGTGAGACGCAGAACATATGAAAGATGCAAGAACAGCGCTTAATACCATCAGTCAAGCATGGTGGAGGCAGCCTGATGGTCTGGGGATGCTTTGGAGGTGGTAAAATAGGAGATCTGTACAGATTGGAAGGGACCTTGAGGAAGGAAATCTACACTATATTGCCAAAAGTATTTGCTCACCTGCCTTGCCTTGCATGTGAACTTAAGTGACATCCCATTCCTAATCCATAGGGTTCAATATGACGTCGGTCCACCCTTTGCAACTATAACAGCTTCAACTCTTCTGGGAAGGCTGTCCACAAGGTTTAGGAGTGTGTTTATTGGAATTTTTGACCACTCTTCCAAAAGCGTATTTGTGAGGTCACACACTGATGTTGGACCAGAAGGCCTGGCTCTCAGTCTCTGCTCTAATTCATCCCAAAGGTGTTCTATTGGGTTGAGGTCAGGACTCTGTGCAGGCCAGTCAAGTTCATCCACACCAGACTCTGTCATCCATGTCTTTATGGACCTTGCTTTGTGCACTGGTGCACAGTCATGTTAGAAGAGGAAGGGGCCAGCTCCAAACTGTTCCCACAAAGTTGGGAGCATGGAATTGTCCAAAATGTCTTGGTATGCTGAAGCATTCAGAGTTCCTTTCACTGGAACTAAGGGGCCAAGCCCAGCTCCTGAAAACAACCCCACACCATCATCCCCCCTCCACCAAACTTTACGCTTGGCACAATGCAGTCCGACAAGTATCGTTCTCCTGGCAACCACCAAACCCAGACTCCTCCATCAGATTGCCAGATGGAGAAGCGTTATTTGTCACTCCAGAGAACATGTCTCCACTGCTCTAGAGTCCAGTGGCGACGTGCTTTACACCACTGCATCGCGTTGTACTTGGTGATGTATGGCTTGGATGCAGCTGCTCGGCCATAGAAACTCATTCCATGAAGCTCTCTGTGCACTGTTCTTGAGTTAATCTGAAGGCCACATGAAGTTTGGAGGTCTGTAGTATTGACTCTGCAGAAAGTTGGCGACCTCTTCACACTATGTGCCTCAGCATCCGCTGACCCCACTCTGTCAGTTTACGAGGTCTACCACTTTGTGGCTGAGTTGCTGTCATTCCCAAACACTTCCACGTTCTTATAATACAGCTGACAGTTGACTGTGGAATATTTAAGAGCGAGGAAATTTTAGGACTGGATCTGTTGCAAAGGTGGCATCCTATCACAGTTCCACGCCGGAATTCACTGAACTCCTGAGAGCGACCCATTCTTTCACAAATGTTTATAAAAGCAGTCTGCATGCCTAGGTGCTTGATTTTATACACCTGTGGCCATGGAAGTGATTGGAACACCTGACTCTGATTTTTTTGGGTGGGTGAGCGAATACTTTTGGCAATATAGTGTATGTTGATATGATATGTGGGGGGGGGGGGGACTCAGGTGGATGACTTACAAAGTCTGATGGCCACAGGAAGGAAGGACTTCCTCACATATCGGTATCAGAAGTGAAAAAAGTGTATCAGTGCATCCCTAATATTTATTCCTACCTTCTGTAACACATTTAGCTTCCAAAAAGCCACAGTGCTTGTTCTTACATTAAATATTTCTAAATCATGGGGTGATGAAAATATCCAGCCACTTGATGATAAATGCCCCCTTTTTGTTTTGCTATTTTACATAAACAGTCAAAACTGAGCTCTTCCACCCACAGGTGGATTTCCTCTACCTTTCATTTCCATCTAGACCGTCAGAGTTTTGCTAAGCTGGGATATCAAGATCCACAAACCTATATAAGAGTGAATTATCACCAGAAAGATTGCAAGACAATGTTTCTTTGACTGACACACAATGCACTGATTTCAGAAACTGAAATCAAGAGCTTTAAAAATGCTTTTTGGTTTCTGATTGCATGCTCCTTTGATCTTATGATCCAGTCTGACTTTGGGATGGGTTGACAGAGGAAAAGTCCATGTGGCGCACTTTGATGCTTCGCATTAAACCAATAAGAAAGACCAGCCTGCACTAACTGCAGCCGTTGCCCATTGTAAACCCTCATCATGGAAACTCTGTGTAATATGTGTCATTACAAGGCAGGGCCATTATGTCACCCTGGTGTCAGCCAGCAGATGTGTTACTGCGTGCAGATGTTGCCATAGGTACAAACGGACACCCACTCTCACATCACAGCGGCAGCGCGTCTTTCTATTTTTCATGAGCCCAGTTGGTTGCTAGGGGTTTTTGTTTCCATGGCCACGCTGCAGTCTGATGCAACAAATCCCAGCCAATGCCCCCCAACACCCCTTGGGTGTCTTGGCACGATACCAACCCATAGAGAACTACAGTGCCATAGGCTGGTACACTGGCTGACATTTCTAGCCAGCCCCGGTGCCAGCTGGGCTAACACTGTACACACCCCCAAACCTCCCTCCACAACCATTTACCAAGTGGGTCAGCGTAACACTCTGCACGCTTTCATACCAGCAGCGATTTAGTTTACTGCTCTTGATGGATCTGCAGGAACAGAAAATGTCTTTGAATGCTTAGGTGAGCCTGTATGTGTGCACATAGATGGATTTCCTGTTTACAAAAACATTCAGAGATGCGCACGCAGCCAGGGGGAAGAGATGCTAAGTGACTGAGTGGTTAACAGGTCCTATTAGAGCTCTGCACAGTGTATGATTAGAACTGGTTTTATGGTCAGCTGGCTGTTGTAGCCTTTTGCGTGGTTTATGTACTCCTGCTGACACCCTTCAGAATAACATATCATGTCGTGTTTAGATCTTAATTGTTTAATATGCTCTCTTAATAACATTATAGAGGCTAGCCAAAGTTACGTTTCAGTTGCGTTGCACCAGCACCTTGTTTTACTGTTACTGTTGTTTACACACCCAGAATGCTTTGTCATGTCTGAATGTTATGATGTCAAAATCATCCACATTGATATCAAAATTTAATAAAATTCTGTCTCTGTTTTTTTTTGTCTGCTTTTCATTTGCATCATTATAAGTTCATCAACAGGATTATCAAATGTGTGTACAGAAAAGTTTAAAATGAATGAGCTATCTCAATGGTAAACCCTTTATAGGATGCTGACATCATGTCCAACAAATTCACGAAAATTGCAACGTAGTAGTTGTTTTTTTATTGAGCTTCTTTGTCATCTTATTAGCATTGAGATAAAGCTAAAATGTTAACGACCTGCCATAATTGGCTACCATACTGTACACAGTACAGCAGTTTTGTAAAGATGGTAACATTACAACAGATTACACTGCGACCCTCAACAGTTCTGATCATGTCGGATACCTAAGTAAGTTATCCGACACGATTATCCCCCCACCCCCCAGCTGTGTGTGCAGCTTTTGTGTGACGTTGCCCAAAAATCCATCTATTCGCTCCAGGGTCAGGGACTGCAGCCCTCTGGGATAGGGCTGGGTATCGTTCAAAACTTTTTGATACAATGCCAATTTCGATACCTATGTTTCGATACAGATTCCAGATTGATACTTTTTTTCGATACCTCATGAAGTTATTTTTGTGTAATTTGTTCTTTATCGTGGTAGACATAATAGACAATGGTCTGATGATGATCAACAGACACAGGCAACTACCAGTTACTCTTTAGGAGTCTGGGGAGTGAGAGTGGAGTATGTCTTATGGTGTGTTCACTGGAAGTCGGAACTTGTAGCTCAGATCATCGTAACCTCAAAGTTTAGTGCTCCCAGCTCTTCCAGTCTTACAGACGTACAACAAAACATGTAGCTACTGTTTACGTCAGTGGCAGATAGCATGAATTCTATGTCTGGTTGGTGAGATTGACAGGGATTTTTTATTTAAATTCTGATTTGGAGCTTGGAAATTCCCGACATTCATGTATAACTTGAACGCACCATGAACCTAAGCACAGCTCCCAGTGCTGCTGCAATGACATACTCCTGTTTTACTGGGGATGTTTGTCTCCTTATGGGGGGCAGCTCAGTGTCACTATGAATCTGAAGAGGAAGTATCAAAGTTTGATACCCAGCCCTACTCTGGGAAAGCATGCCCTGGAAAGCCCTTTATCTAAGCAAGTGGGTAAAAGTAGTTTGTGAATTTGAATGCTGCGTCTCTTTCTCATAAGAAAACCTAGGAGTGCACAACCTGGAGCAGAAGTAATGAAACATTAACAATGCTTATTATAAACTCTCAAGTGTAGAGGATGTATTGCTTTAAGACCAGTGGAGGGGAAACCTCTATATTTTCCTCTGTGCCTATACCCAGCAGTCTGAAATATGCTCAAATTAATGTTACAAGGTACAAATGAGTGTCTGTTTGTCTATAAAAGGGTAAATGTATCATGTCAAAGTTGTGTGTCCTCATAACAAGGGTAGAAAATGCAGTCTGAGACAGATGAATGACTGGGCTGTCAGTGCCTGTTGTGGATGATGTGGTAAGTTGATAGTGTGTCTGAGCGGCTGGCTGTTCCTACCTGGGTTGTTGGCCTCTCCCTCCAGGACCTGTAGCTCAGTGCACTCAGCGAGGGAGTGCTCCAGGCAGAGCTGCAGGAAGCGAGCCTGGGTCCGGCTCACCCTCTTCAGCAGGGAGAGCAGAGCCACTGTCTGCTCACACTCGTTCCACCCCTTGAACCAGCTGGCCAGCACGCCCACCTGATCGCGAAACATCATGGTCTGCCAGGCAGGGTGAAGGTGTGGCTGACTGTGGTGGTGTTGCACTGAAGTAGGCTGAGATGAGATGAGCGGCCGACACTGACTGTTTGGGGTAAAAACTGATGGGAGGGTGACTGCGGTCTTATCAGCTGGTCGTTGGTGTCAGTCAGTAGGTGAAGTTCATCTGAAGCACTGGAGGTGCCATTCTTAGCTTTGCGATGACAGGGATAACATCACTGTTAGGCCTCCTGGTGTCAAAGCGAGTTTTGATATATTCCTGCTGGAGGGGGTTCCTGAGACGTCTTCTCCTGTCTGATAGCCTCCCTCGGTGTGTGTGTGTGTGTGTGTGTATGTGTGGGGGGGGAGATGCAAGGCTCTCTTTTAGCTTAGCGTTAAGTGATATGAGCTGCTTTCTGCTGCTTCGTCGTTCCCAAAGGGGTTGATACTTGATGACTCAGCTTTCTTCCAGCACACGCTGTGTCACATCAGCTTCAGCCTCACTGGCATTTTTTTCTTCAGGGAACCCCTCTCAAGCCTGCAGGAGGATGTTAGAAGTTAGGGTGTGAATGAAACGCAAACATATTCATATACAGACAATGCTTTCTGTGGGCTCTTTGTGTCCGCCTCTGCCTCTCTTTTCATACATATGCAGTGACTTTTCCAGCGAGAGCACAGCCTCTCCAGAAATGCGACCGTGTCCCTGTTGCTCCAGCTCTGCAGACTTGGTGCTGCTGCAGTAGGAGGAAGGGGGGCGGCTTTCAAAAAGTCATACGTGCATTTATAGGTCGCCTCCTCGCCGTCGCCTATGCGCCTGGGCTTGTGGTATTCACCGCCCGGACAAAAATAAATAATTTTCGTTTCTGGTATCCACCCATTCCTAAAAATACAGCTGTCGGTACTACTGGCGCTGCATCCCGGAATTTTCCAACGGAAGGACGCCGGGTTACCGACGGCGGCCGCTGGCAGGGCTGTGCACTGCTGTAGAGAGCTTAGCAGAGACGTCCCTCCGTTATTTTAATTACAGTTTCGCCTCATAAAGCTGTATTTTCAACAGAACGACTGTCTGTATCGGTGATTTTAGCCAGAAGAGGAGAAACACAAGTAAGCTAGGAGCAGAGTGAGCGTTAGCCGCTGTCTAAAACTGTCACTTTGCTTCATCAGCACACAGGGAATGACCGTTGGCAGATACGCAATGTGTGAACAGTAAAGAAAAGAACAAATATAAACTTATCTGTATCCCCTTTATATCTAGAACTTTTCCATGAAATTAAAGCCGTGTAACTTTAATCTCAGTTGACAAAGTTACGGTTCCAAACACCGTTAGTGAGAGGTCTAACCTCCGCACCGACTACCAACTCCAAACTAACCGTTGCCACCAACTCAAATGGGATAAAAACACGTTAGCAAAAGTCAGCGTGCTGGTAAAGTAGCGTCATTACACATGAAGTCTGTCTGTGACTCACAGCAACGCTGAGTTACAATTGACTTTCTTGGATGAATACTGAAGCCGAAAAAGAGAGTGGATAAAACAAGAAAATCTATATTTAGAAACTTCACATTGGGTGTTTGAATTGTCTGATAAAGGGTTAACCGAGCTGGACGGTTCTTACCTCCTGGAGCAGTTTGCATCGCTCGGTTTGTCTCAGGACCGGCCACAGGCTCAGCTTTTCTCGGGGAGCGGTGCCCCTTCACTCTGAGAGACTTGCCATCTTTACTAACTTTTCCTCTGCCTCTCCCTGGTCTCTCCCAGCAGACTGACTGCTCTCAGTCTGGACTGACGCACCGCGGTCAAGATGGACGGAAGCTGTGCATGACTTCCGGTTACAGCTTTCAGAATAAAGTGCTGCAGTGCGGCGAATGGACAACGTCATGTTTTTACATCATCGGAATATTGCACCCCTTCAGTTTGATGCTGATGATTATGATGCATGTTTTTAAGGACTATAGAAGATCATTTATAAGGAAAAAGAAAGAGATGAACATATAAAGAGTTTAAATATGGAAGGTGCAATACAGATTATAAAATATGAGTAGTGGCTAAAGGTAAGTAAGTCACAACCTTTTGGGAAACACTTATTGAAATAAAGGAGAAAAACAATATTCGCAGTATCAGTAAGAATTGGGCTACTTTAAAGATGTGTTTAACTTTGCAGTGAAGCGATTCGGTTCATAGTACGGCACTGAGACACAAAAAACAATATGAATAACATTCTTTCTCAATTAAAGATAAGGCTTTAGATTTCAGTTGTAAAAAAACAATGCACCTTAAGTCAACTGCTATTATTTTGAAAACAAGGCCATTTTGACTTCCGGCTGCGTTTGTGCTACCTTGACCGCAGGGAGGTTCGCGCTGCTCGTTTCCACATGCTAATCATTAACAGAGGAGCATTACGTCAGGGGCTTGGCAGCGCGAGGAAGCACCAAAATAGAGGAGGGGGGGAGAGAGAGAGGGAGAGAGAGAGGGAGGGGGAAGTGAAGCCTGCCCTACTAGTTGCTTTTCAGATTGATATTATTAATACGTTGTGATGTATGAAGATGATTGTTTATATAAATAGTAACCAGCAGTGCATAGAGCTGTTTCATAATAAATAATCAGATCAAAAATTAATAACTGTACCGCTTCAAAAAGAGCAAAAAAAGTCAACTGTTGAAAACGTTCCTCCTCTGATTATCCATGAGGTTTGACTGACAACCTGAACAGACATGACATTGTGATTAAAAAAAAAATACTTTAGGCCTACTCAAATATATTTTTTTTAAATGCACGACTTTTACTTTGAATGTTTTCTTCGGCCACAAGTAGTATAGCAGTAGTGCTGTGCTGTAATGAAAGCTTTTCTAAAGTAAAGGTATGCATGCTGAGTATTAGACATATATATATATATATATATATATATATATATATATATATATATATATATATATATATATATACACACACACACACTGATAGGGAACATGTTACTGCACATGTTAATGGATGCTTTTACTTAAATCTTTCAGCACTTTTTGCTGATAAGGTGAGTTCATTTGAGCGGGATGTCCCTTTAGGTAGAAAGCGAAATAAATTATTGGCCTTTAGCGTCACTGTGTGGCTGCCATCGGTACTACACACAGTCGCCTTCAATAATATTTTTATTATAGTTATGGTGTTTGTTTGTGGCGTTGGCACTGTCACTCAAGTAAAGGACGTGACTTGTCTGTCAGTATTAGTCTAGTTATAACTAGTGTGCTGAGTTACTTGTTAAATGTCTCTTGTGGATTTAAATAAGTTTTTAAAAACGGATCCTGAGCTTTGAGAGGTTGCCTTCATTACTGGAGATGTGGAGAAAAAAAAAACACATGTCATCAAGTTGCATCACTGTGCCTTCAAAGTGCCATATGTCAAAAAGAAGAAGTAGCTGTCAGCCAATTGTCCACAGTGTCTTTGTTGGTATTTACCACTAGAGGGCGTCAACGTCTTGACATTTGTGATTTAACACAGTGAGTGACTTTAATGATGTAAGATAACTCATTTAGTTCAGAAAAACAATCACTGTCAGACACGTCTGGTATAATGCTGTGTTTTGGTGAGTTCATTTCACCTCCCTGGATGTCATCCACTGTTTTTTTTAGTGTTGATGTCAACCCACTGGCTATATAGACACACATCTCAAGTGTTTGTTTAAACTGCTTCAGTAAAAACCAGAGCTGCTGCTGTGAGGTGATGCTAAATGGATGCATGCTGTTATAAAACTCTAAAGCTGGAACTGCTGAGTCATGCCTCTTGTCAGGCATCCAGATCAAGATCTGCTTCTCTGCTGATCACGCTGGGATCAGGGCCAGATTAACCCCCCAAATTGGCCCCGAGGGTAAAAAGTAAAATATATCAATAAATGAAGTAAGGCGTGGGCCCCAGTTTGTCGTCTTCAACTCCTTTTGAGATAAGATAATACTTTATTTGTCCCTCAGATGGAGAAATTTGCATTACTACAACAGCAAAGTGGATATGCAACATTATAAAGAGAGCCTATAGAAACTAAGAAATAAGAACATCAGTAAAAAAACAAGCTGAAGGCATCATATATACAACATGAGTAAATAAAATAAGTGGAGAACATTATTGAACACAACAGATCAAGTGGTGTAATAAAGACTGTGAATGGTATGAATGAAACAACAATAAATTATAATCAGAATATTGTAGGTTACATTACATTATGTATATTATGAGAGAGTTGTAGCACTCTCAACACATAAGTATGAGTGTTGAAGGAGAGAAGCGTCAACATTTTCCAGAATCATGAGCTTATTGGATCCAGCTGTTGGAGGGTCGAGTGTCGACCTTCAGTCGGCAGGTTCAGAGGTGACATCATTCCCTGCTTCTCGTTTAAAGGACACTTTCACTGTTTTTAACATCGACAGACAGGAAGCGCATCACTCACACATACAGTATGTATTATATTACAGGAGTTCAATTATCGCTGCATCATTGGGAAACTTTCGTGTTTTTCAACCTGGATTCCATGGATTTTCTCATTTTTTTGTGTTCAAGTGACAAAGGAAACTAAATATTTTGAAGAGTCCAGTGTTGAGGTACAACACCTCAACCAACATATCCACCAAACAAGCTGTGAGGGCAACTAAGCAGCGTGTCCGTGCAATGTTACATCCACTAAAAGCTTATTTTACATACTGACAGACACAGGTTGTTATTATCAGTGTCTGACTACATGATGGAAAGAACCCCACTGAGAAATAAAACCTTGCTCTTACCTTCCTCTTGATGAAATCCCACTCAGGGAGAAATCTGAACATCTGTACACCCTGGTTCACATAAATGCTAAAATAATTTTTAGCAATAATAATAATAATAACAATAATAATAATAATTAATAATAATGATTCTTTAGGTTAATTAAAATATTTTTGTGATGTAATTAAAACAAATGGTGTTAAGTGATGTAGTGATTCTGTGCTGTGAGGAAGGACATGTTTTGTACTCATGTAAAATAGATTTTGGGTTAATATTTTATTAAAGCTTCTTTATTTTGAAGGTTTGGTGGAGGCAGGTAATTTTTGACCCTTGGGACAAGAATGGGTAAAATAAAGTGGACTTGCAGAAAGGAGCACACAGCCGCCGCTGTTACATAGAGATTTATTTTCTTTGATTAAAAAGTGTCTGAAATAAACACAGTACATAAAGTGACAATGAGGAGGCCACAGAACAGGCCGTCGATCCCTACAAGGCCACAAAAACAACAAAATCAGAGCTGATTGGTAGTACTCATCTTCCTCTAAAACACACAAAACACACACACACACACACACGTCACCATATTACAGAGTTAAAACCTCTATAAATTAGGGAAGAAATTATGCCACATTAATAAACAAACACAACACAAACACTAGTCTCCACACTGTTCATCTGCTGGGATGAAAAATGTGAACACACACACTCACACACACACACACACACACATATTTCATTTGCCTCTCACTGGAAATTAAAAGTTCCATTTTGTTTTTAGACGGGGAGTCTGCAGTCAGCGACCTGCTGGTGCCACCGTGTTTTATTTTTGGTTGTAACTGAGAGACGTGTTGGCACATACAGGCAGATCCACACACTGGATCATAATAATAATAATAATAATAATAATAATACGTGTAAATGGAATGTTTATTGGTCAACAATGATTTGCACCAAAACAAACGGTTTTATATTTGAATATGTGTTTTAGTTTGTTTTGATGAAACAAACATTATGTTTCTAGTTTTAGGTTGACAGACATTCTCAGCTCAATATAAAACGTCCTGAATAAAAGAAAATAAAGAAAGGAAGGAAACTGAGTGTTGAAGAATTTCAAATATAATGTCAGAAATAAGTAAAAAAAATGCTTGTTTTTGTTGAACAACAGTATATAAACAGAAACTACAGACAGAAAATAGTGCTGCATTTTTGCTCGACAATTAATGATCAAAACTGTTGACATTATTTTTGTCAGCCTCTTGACTGTTTCAGGTTTAGAAGTTGCTTTTTAACGGCAGAGTTATTAAATCTGTCTTCTCTGCTAGGTCCCATTTATTTATTTATTGTAGTTGGTGATTATTAAATGTGACTTAGTTTGGTGAATAATTGTGAGATATTTACTTGGATTTATTTTATTAACTCCATTCACTAAAAAGCTTTTAATAGGTGTATTTGTCTGATGCAATGATTCATGCAGTGATGAGCCACTTTTAGTCTGAGAGGTTTTATGAAGATGTCTTCAGTTATTTGTAAGAATCTCTTTCTAAAAGCCTCAGATTGACAGATATTTATATTATTATTATTATATTAATATTAGGGCCTGAGCTTGGGGAAGGAGTTAATAATTAATGTGGAAAAAGCAGCTGCATCTGTGGTGCGATGAGGTTAATCCAACTAAGCGACGTGGTTCCTTGAAGACCTTTTACTAAATTTGACGTTAATCTTAGAGAATATTATTGTTTTTCCTCATAAATTTGGAAATTGAGTTTCAACTTTAATCTCAGATCATTACGTCCCTCCCAGGGCTCTATATTTATCGATTCTGGCCCTGCCATGTGGCTCGATCTACATACAGGGCCTTTAAACATCATGACATGCAGAAAAGAACCAATAATTGTTTTTGGGTGGATGTTTCTGTTAAACTCTTCTTCTGGATTTCGAGGACAACGACTAATGTTTGATTAATGAGCATGAGCAATTCACGTGAACAGACAGAGGTTAAAGTCTGTCTCGTCATCTGGACAGTAAACATGCTGATTTGCAGCCTCTATCACAGAAATCACTTTACCTTATCTGATGAATAAAACACAGTCAACACTCTTGTCACTGTCGCACACACACACACACACACACACACACACACACACACACTGGTAGCACGGTGGCTGGTCCGTGCAGGTGGAGGTAACCCCAGGCAACAGGAGGAGGAAGAGGAGGAGGAGGAGGAGAAGCCCTCAGCTCCTGATCAGCGCCAGAAACTCATCACGGGTTTTGGGATCTTCCCTGAAAACTCCCAACATGGTGCTGGTGACAGTTTTACTGTTCATCTTCTGAACGCCTCGCATCACCATGCACATGTGACTGCAGACAGAAAGAGAGGGGAGTTAAAACGAGAGGCCAGGAAGTGAGAAATAAAAGACGTAATGTTTAGATCGAGAAGGAAGAAAGAACGAGGAGGGGAGTAAAGGAGTTGTGACATAAAAAGGGTGAATATAAGTAAATGTAATGTTGAAAATCCAATTACTGGAACAGAGGTAAAAAAGGATAAAAAGGAACACGATGAAGAGAAAGGATTAGGTAATTAAAGGAGGAGAAAACAGGAGGTAAATGAATCAGATTAGAGTTAAAAAAAAAAAGGGAAGAGGTGAAGAAAACAGAAAGTGACCGAAAAGAAGTAAATAAATGAGATGGAAATGACAGGAGTTCAAAAGAGGTCAAGGAAAGTAAAGAAGATGAAAGAGGTGAAGAAAAAGAGGGAGAAAGTGGGAGGAAACGTACGTTGCTTCGATGACCACGCCGACCCCGGTGGGCTGCAGCGCCTCAGTGATCGCCACGGCAATTTGTTTGGTCAACCTCTCCTGAACTGTGGACGCACAGACAGACAGACAGACATGAACCAGGCTGAACAGAACAAACAACATGCAGGCTGACACAGTTTGACTCAGTACCTTGTAGTCGACGGCTGTAGATTTCAACAATCCTGAGGGGCAGAAAAGACAGAAACACAGCTCAGAAAAGCCTCCATATCTTCTCCTTCCATTAGCAACACATCAAACCATGTGATGAACACACACTTTAGTCTATCTTGACTCAATCCCACACACTCCATCCTGCTGCCGCAAACAGTCACTAGAGCAGCACATGAGGATTAATCTGCTGCTGAAAGTAGCCCCCAACGATGCGCCGCCTCTTTTATTCATTTGATAGGAATACAGAGACCAGCTGTTTGTGAAAGATACTTAACCTTAACCACCTTAACCTTAAACTTAACCACCTTTAAAACATGAAACTACACTTTCTAGCTTCAGACAGGGAAGGTTAAGAGAACTAGCGCTGTCATGTCTTGTCATTCTTGTTAAGTTTGGTTACCGTTTTTGTCTGGTTTTCATGTTGTCTTGTTCTGCCTTCCTTTTATTTTGTAGTAACTCTCTGTCCCTTCTTGTTTCAGACCTTGTCCATACGGAAATGGAGCCTCCTTTGTTTTGAAATGAGTTTTCCGTAAACACAGTGCCATCTCAGGAAATGTTTGTCCCCCCCACAAAACCACTAAAACACTGATATACATACAGCCACCCTGTGGGTGGCGCTGCAACACAGCCACACAAACCAGAGAGAAGAAGAAATGAAGCATGTGTATAACAGCAAAGAAGAAACACAATAAATAAGGACATAAGAAAAAGTATGTAACTGGCAGCAATGTTTCAATTTGGACTACCAACACAGAGAAAAGTGCACTAAGTGTAAAAACACAAAAAATTAACTTCCTGACACGAAGAGACAGTCATGTGCAAAATGTCTACAGCTGCTGCTTGTGGGCCTTGGCTTCTTGGCTGCTGCTGTCAAACTACAGGGGAGGGGCCCCTTCAAGGGGGATTTCGATAACAATGTCATTGTATTTTTCGGTCACAGAATTTAGGGGGGCGCTGCTGCGCTCACAAAGTTGTCGTTGGTGTTGAATACATAACCAGTCGTTATCAGGGGGCCTCCTTTCAGCTGGGGGCCCTAGGTCATTGCCTAGTTTGCCTAGCTGGCTGCGAAGGGCCTGACTGTACGCACAGAAACACCAGGGTGGCATTTAGGCATTTATCCACTGTAGGAGGCGGTTTCAAAAATTAGCATAAACGTCTGAAACACCAGTTCTGTGTGGACGAAACAACCATACGACAAAAAGCTTTGGCGTTTACTCCCAAACCTGTCTCTGTGTGGACAGTCTGAGACCATGTCTTGTTTTCCAGTGTTTTGTGATTGTCTGATTTCCACTTGTGTTCCCCCTCATAAAAAGTCTTGTCTCCTCTTGTCCTCTGCCAGTTCGTCTTGTCCATGCGTCAGTCAGCCATCTTTCCTTGTCTCATTCCATGCTTTGACGCCAAGTTATTGTAAACCATTTGTTTGATCTTTTGTTTGCTACTTTCTTGTTGTGTAAAAAATGAATTCCTTTGTTGAGTGATTGTTTTGTTTCTGTTTGTTTTGTTTGTTTGTAGAGTCTTTGAATTGTGTTCATTTTTCAGATATCCCCCTGATGAGTTTTGTTTGCTTATTTCCTCCTTTGTGAGCATTTATAGTCATTTAGTCCTTGTGCTTTTGTTCAGTTTTCTAGTTTCAGTGTAGTTTTATAAGAGAGAATTTCTGTTACTTCTATTTCTATCTGTAAATTATTTTGTTTCTCTTTTTTTAGTGCAGGTGGTTGAGTACAATGTACTGCATTTTTCACAAATTAGTGAGAACAAATTAACAACAAATGCTAACAGCAAATGCAACAAATGCATGCTAAGGTAATATGTTAAATTTTAAGATGTAAAGTGTCTTTTTATATTATAAAGCAGGTTTAAGTGTTCCATAAATGCTGTGAAAGTACCGAAACCCTGAATCTACAGAGAAACTCACACAGCCTGTACTCCACTCATCAGGATTTCTGTCCATGGTGATGTCACAAATGTACTATATGTAGACATTAAAATTCACTATAGTTGGAAGTAAACATAAACCTTAGCAATCTCATTCCATTGAAATGCACGAGAAAAGACAGACAGTCTTTAACATTAGAGCATGTAAACATTAAAATGAGCATGATATGGGACCTTTTGAGAGCTCGCCCATCTTTTTGAATGTCAGCTTACGTCACGTCTCATAAACTGAGGTCAATTCCCATTTTGAGAACAAGGTCAACCCAACCCTAACCGAAGACACTGAAGCAAAATATTAATCAAAACAATAATCACAATAATTTTAAAGCTGTTTCCTGGTCTGACAAGAGAACAGAGAGAAAATAAACTGAACTGCAGGAACGACCTGGACGTCACCTTTCACCTGTTGGTTCTGTGAGCAAAACGGCTTTGGACAAACTCAACCTCATCAGCCTCTGAGAAAATGTCACAAGACCAAACAGATGGCATGAGGAGAGGCAGATCTGGACTGTTCGTACAAGAAGGGAAGAGAAAGAGGAGACAGCAACAAAATGTCCTCCGTCCAGCCAGTCAGTCAGTCATGTGGACTTTGATGTGAAGGCATGACAGGAAGTAGGGATGTTGCAGGTGAGTTTTGTTACCAGAGCAGTATTTATTTCAGCATAGTATATAGTGTATATAGTAACACGGATGTGATCCTGTATTTCTGTGTACTTTTCCACACTACATCTGGGAATACAGAAATGGGAATCCCAAAAACCTCCTGAAGAACAATTTTGTGAAAATTGAGCAGCTGGTTGGGAAGGAAACATATCCAGAGTTGTTTGTTAGGGGACCAAACACAAAAACACACAGAGGAAAACACCCAGACGAATGGGATTCACATGAGTTTTTTTGTTTCATAACCTTCAGGATCTTTTAAGAAGTTTTTTTTAAGAAAATGACTGTCTTACTGCGTCCAACCTCAGCAGCAATGGCTGATGCAGCTCAACAAACCGACTGCGTTCAAAGAGAGAAAGTTTTTTTGCCTTTGCCATCAGGAGGTCATGACAGTGTGGACACCTGACCGAAAATGACACTGAATCCACATTTTTGCGAAGATCTTGGCTTTTTGATCAGCTGATGAACAGACTATTTCAGTTTAATGGTTGTTTGCAATAAATTGCTGACTCAATTTTTTTTTGTCTCACTCCCATTTCTTCTTTTTGCATTTTGAAGCTCTGCTTAGAACCTTTTTAAGATCCAACAGTGCAAAACGTAAATTCTTGCAATTTTTCAACTGGTCTTAAAATTTTGATCAGGAGTGTCTGTTCACACATGCTGTCATTCAATGTATGCACAAAAAAATCACAAATAATCCTGCACAAAAGAAACAAAGAGATTACATGAAAAATGCTAGTCGGCCCAACCCGCTGTCCTGTTATCTTTTATCAAAGCTGACAAACCACTCCAAGAATTTTGTCATGTCCCAGCGGTGCTGTTTAGTTAAGTTAACCCTTTTTGTCTTGTTCTTTCATGTTGTCATGTTTGTTTCCAGTTTTATTTTGTAGTAATGCTATTTCGTCCTCGTTTCAGAGCTCTTTGCTTCCTGCCCTCCTGTGTCTCCCTACACACTCTCCCTACACATTCATCCTCCTTTCTCGTGGAGGTTCCCCCATATTAAGGGCATTCCCAAACCTCATAGGGCAGAGAACGAGTGGACTGTTGAGGACTTAAATAGCGAATCTGCATCGATGCACACTTACAGCAGGAAGTGCAATGGCAAAAAATGGAGGAGGAAACAGAATGCAAATTTCGGTTCCACGTGAGTCCAGTATGTCCCTCATACCTTTGTCACACTGACAAAAAATAAAACAAAAGGTGTGATTTGGAAAAATAAAAAAGACAAAATTAGCAAATCTGCATCTCTGCTGACGTTTGGTTTGATTTTGCAGCCCTGGCTCCTCAAAATGTGAGAACAACTGGCAGCAAAATTCATCTGGCTTCATTTGTTTGATTGCAAATGTCACATGGTGCTGGGGTCGAAATAGAGATAGACGATTTGAGGTATAATGTTGCTCCTGCACAAGAGGCGTTTTTCTGTTGCTATGGCGATGAGTGCTTCCATTTTCTGGTGGAGTGAGCGTCTCATACCTGCTCTTCTTATTTATACCCTCCCCTTCAGTTAAAGTGCCTCCACAGCTGGACTGTGACTTCATTTGAGTGACACTTGGCGGTGAAGAGGAGTGTGGAGGGTAGGGTTTGGGATTGGGCCTGATTGTCTTCTCCCACCCTGATTGTTTCCACCTGTGATTCCTTTCCTCAAGTTTAAATAGTCCTGTCACCCCTGTCCAGTGCCAGTTATTACTGTTTACCTCTTTGTGAGCGTCCTTAGTGTAAGTGATTTTCATAGTGTACTGACCTCTTCCTCTGAGCGTCCTCAGTTTTGTGTTCTGCATTTAGAGTCCCTTAGTTAACGGTTAGGGTTTTGGTTTAATATTTTTCTCACTGTTTTTTTTTTTTTTTTTTGCGTGTTTTCTCTGTGCGCCTGTGACTAATAAACGCTCTTAATTTGAAAAGACTGCGGTTCCTGAGTTGTGACAGTTGTGACATTGCGAGGTATTTGTAGTAAATTTAAATTGACTTTATTTTATTCAAATAATAGGTTAGGTTTATTATCAGTAATATGTTTGTCATTATCACTATTTTACATATATATGTGTGAGTGTGTATAAAGCTAAGTTGATGATCATCGTTATGTTTTCAGTTAATGATTAATGTGTCCATGTCCAGTGCTGGGTTAGTATGGAGTGTTAGTGCAGTAAGCCTGTAGGTATTGGGGTCAGTAGGATCAGATTCTACATTAGTACACACACACACACACACACACACACACACACACACACACACACACACCTTTTAATAATCAGCTTAAATACTGGAGTAAATGTACTCACCTAGCCAGCTTGCTGAGGCCCAGGACTCTCTTGTTGGGGAGGTAACCAATGTGAACCTGCACACAGAGAGAAAATTCAAGATAAGAATTCTATTTTCATTAAATGACCCTCAGATGATCTGAACAAAGCCTGGGTTAGATGTCGGAGATAAGGCAGACATGATTTTTGTGATTAGAGTAAAACATCCCAGCCCAGAGGATGATTCCTTATTCCTAAGGTGAAATCAGTGATGACTGGCTGGAGTTCCATGAAATTAAACATGCAGCAGTCGTGGTAGCCGGAGATGACCCCTGCAGATGTGGTGACCTCATGTCCTTTCCACGAGTGGCAGCACCCACAGCATTTAACCTGGTGCTCTGTGTGACTTCTTTCTGTCCTTCCCACACAGGAAAAAGGCTTACAACATGTGGAAAACAATGGAAACAAGTTGTGAACATAACAGGCGTTTGAACAAGTCATTGTTTTGTAAGTCATGAGTGACTCTTGAGAAGACAAGCAAGTCCTAAAGTTAAGTTTGAGTTTTGAGTCCTAAACAAGTCATCCAGCTGCAAGTAAGAGTGTGTCAAAGCAACACAGTAGCAACACAGTTAAAAAAGTGTTTTGCAGTCAGCGTTTTTTGTAACTGTGTTTGAGTCCACCTGTTAGTCTGGTACTCACTCTTTTAGCTCTGTTTTAGTCTCCACCCCTGAGTCTTTATGGGAATGTTGGTCTCTTTAGCTGCTAAATGCTTTGCTAAGTTCACTACTGTAAATGTGTCTGTTTTTGCAATAAATAACCCGTGAAAAAAGTTATATTTAGTAGCCTCAGTGCAGGCTACACAAACACAAATAAAAAACAACCATGGGAGGCGGTCACACAGTGGACCCAGTATCTGGTGAAGGGCGAACAACAGAGGAGGTCAGAAAGAAGTGGTGTGACTTAATATCCGAAACAAAATAAAACAAAACGACAGATACAACAGACCAGACAAAACCTATCTGAGCTGGACCAGCTCATCGGGGCCACCATCGGGGAGACGACATTACTCTCAGGTATGCTATATGGGAAAAATATAAATCACAGTTTTTTTTTAATTATTTTTATTTAATTGCTCAATTTTTTAGAGTACCATCGACTGAATGTCTGGATACAGACCTGGGCCCCGAAAACATGTCCTGAAGGCAGGAGTTTACCATAATGTGTGTGAGATCAAAATATGTCTTAGTATTGGACTGAGGGTCGCAACAAAGGCTTGATTTGTTATTTATTCACAGATGAAGTAACTCCTGCAGCAGTACCTACACGCCTGCTCAGTCCCCACGCCTAGGGAGGCCAGCAATACTGTGGAACCTCCTCTTGACTGTGACTTGCTGTTCTACTGTATATGGAAAAAAATGTATATATATATGTACATATATATATATATATATATATATATATATATATATATATATATGTACATATATATATATATATGTACATATATAGAATGTATGCATGCATTTTATTTTGAAATAAAAAAATGTTCTGTAAATTACCCAAAAATAAAATGACTAAATTAATAAATAGATACATGTGACAGAAAAACTTCGTAAGTAGGAACAAATTTGTTCTTAAGAACGGTTCGTCAATGAGGCCCATTGTTTGGAAGAGAGTAGAGGGCAGTTTCACCAAAATCACCACTTTTTTTTGTCCAGCTTCCTTTTGTTTTGCTCTCTAAATGCGATCGTCTCCACTTCCTGCTTTAAGCTCCGTGGTGTATATTAACTCTTTATGTCCTGACTACAAATCACAGAAGCCCCAACATTACTCACAGGCTGCAGGAGACCACGATCAGTGACAGAAAAAACACTCTGCAGAAAAAACACTTTGACGGCCAAAGTGCCGTCAACAGCACGCAAAGAGTTAATGCATGACCAGCTCACATCTTAACATTGACACAAAAGCTCCATGGTGTTTTTTGTCTTCCAACCCAAATTAGTTTGGTGTTTTAACTGTCTTTTCTTTAAGCGCTTGGCCATGAAAACACAGATGATTTCTCTCAAGCATACTTCAAGTTAGTAGCTTGTTAAATAATCACTGAGGCCCAATAATCAATGAGAGTTTACCACACACACTGATTTCACTGTGACAGAAACAGATGAGGGGAGGAAGTGTCATCAGCTGGAGAGTCAGTCTGCAGGCTTTAACACACACACACACACACAAATGTCAGATGCAATTTGTTGACGAGACGAGAGAAAGGGCAGCAGCAACAAGCGTGCAAAGATCTCTTTTCCTTCCAGTTTCCTCGGTCTCTGCTGGAGCAGCCTGACATATCGACATCAAACAGGCCAGCTGTGACGGCTGTGTCTTCACTTATCTGCTCACGTTGTTCATGTTTACCCCACGCTGGCAGTGATGCTGGGGCAAGGTATAAAAAAAGATAATACGTTTATGTATTTTTAGCAACTCTGTGTTCATATATTGGGTTTTAACTCCAGTTCATTCCCAGCAACTGACTCACTAAGATAAATTAATCTTTCATATTTTAGGGCTGTGTGTCTTCCCTCTTTCTGCCCAAAAATATGTAATTTCAATTTTTTTTTTAATTTAGGGAAAGAACTTGTGATGACATTTTCTACACATTGACAGTGGCCGTTAGTTCCATCTAGCTAAAGAAATCATGTAGGTCTGCATGTAATGGCTATTTTCATTCATCATTTTCTTGATTAATCTATTCATTGTTTAGTCTATAAAATGTCAGAATTTTGACTTTATCCTCTAAAATTTACTGAAACCTATTAAGCAACGAGTGGCATGGTGGTGTAGTTGTTAGCACTGTTTTCTAACAGCAAGCAGGTACTGTGTTTGATTCCCGGCCCAGGCCTTTCTGTGTGGAGTTTGCATGTATTAGATTTCTTTACTTTATCCCAATAAACAGCAAACTGAGTGTGTATAAAAAAACATTTTAAAGCAGCATCATTCAAATAAAACCAAACCAAGATTGTCAAACCAAACAAAGTTTTGTGAGTTTAAGCAAAACATTGTCAATCTGGTGATTTGGATGTCTTAAATGCAAGAAATGAGCAATAGCTACACAGAAAAGTGTTTCTCTTTTACCTTTCTTTAATATCTAATATCCTGAAGATCTATATTGATGTTTTTGTATATTATTTGGGGCAGGAAATTCAGGGGAAGAGATGAAACGGAAGTCTGCAGATGGACTTTAAAGTGGGGACACCATGGACAAACGGACAAACTGCCTTCCTCTCCACTTGAAATGACCTCTCGATAGCCTGAAAATACACTGAAGACATTCAAACACTATTTTATGGAAATGAACATGAAACTAAGTGTTTTTGCTTCAGCATCTCAGCTGATCATAAAGTGACTGACAGCCTGTATTAAACTGACAGTGAAACGGTTCATCAGCAGCTAGCGGCACATCGTCCAGAGAAGGAGGAGACGCTCTGCCTGGGTACTGAGTCACAACAGACGGACAGATGAGAGAGGCTGAATAAGAGGCAACCCTGACGAGGAGAGGGAGGAGGTTTGGGGACAAACAGCCACCTGATGACTGTTTGTGTGCTTCACTGCTGTCATCAGAGCCCATTCACACCGGTGGAAAAGGGATCAGCTGCCAGCTGCTATTGTCTTAAACGACGTGCACCTGCAGGCGAAGGTGGAGGGATGAAGTGAAGCGGAGGAAGCAGAATGAGAGAAGGGAAGAGGCCAATCAGGTTTCTGAGTCATGATGTTACAGCGGCAGACAGGAGGAGGAGGAGGAGGCTAAAGCAGAAGAAGGATAAGCAGATCTGAGCTAATCTGATTGTTTCTCATGTTCTCTGTTGTTCAGACAAGCGGCCTCCACATAAGATGCTTTTTTAAGATACACATCTCTTGCCATGTTTGTGGCAATCTTGTTGCATTAGATTAGGAAGAGTAAAAGTCAACTTTATTGAGTTTATCAAAAAGACTGACTCAGCTGCAGAAAAGTAGTGTTTAACAGTAACACACAGTATGTTTCCTATCTGTATGTAGAAGGTCTTTTTGTTAATGCTTGGTCTTATGGCCCAAAATAAAACTAAGGTTGTTGACCCGGTTCAACATCGTGTCTGGGTTCGAGGACCAACAAGTTCTTACAGGAACCATTTGACAGTTTGAGGAAATAACCTCATTCACTCTCTGGAGGGGAGTCAGATTAATGACTACATGTGCTGTAGACATTAATAGACTAAAATGAGAGAAGCTAGGCAAAGTGAGCAGAGCTTATTGATTATGAATGCTGATGAATGTAGAGAGCAATGACCTGTCTGTGTCATCTGTTATGAACTGTAATGCACTGTAAAGGCCAATTTATAGTACTCCGTAAAGTGCCGTACGTAGAGACGGAGAGCCCTCTGTGTCACCGGAGAGCCTGACGGAGAGCCTCTCCGTCCTCTCTGGGCGCAGGAATTTTTTTTTAACTGTCCATCAATCCGTCAAGGGAAGACGGAGACAACAAGGGCTGTGATTGGTCCTCTAGTTACACCCTGCTGTGAAATGCAACCCCTCTCCCTACACAGAAACAGACAGACAGGTCATCTCTGCAGCAGCGCGGACGGGACAGGAACTAAAGTATCGATTATCCTTGTGAAAGGCAAGTCAAACACATTCAACCTGCTCAAAAAATCTATTTAATTCATTTAGTAATTATGGCTGGGGTATATTTACACAGAACATACCAAAAGGTGCTGGTTTGCGTTCACTATTATCCGATTTTGTGTTGAGAAGAAAGAGGAAGAGGAGCTTTGAAGACTGAAAGCAATCAATGTGGTTCTCTTCTATCTCCCTCACAAATAATTAAATCAGAAAATAGTATTTTCTCCTTCTTTTATCTGCGATATTAAGGCGAATTGCTTCACTTTCATAGGGGGTGCATTTCAGCGCAGGGCTGCACAACACGCATCATGACGGAGAAGTGTGAGGGCTCGAGGGGTCTCCGTAGCTACGGAGTCAGATAACGTATTACGCAGTCGGAGAAGTATATTCCAGCCTTAATACAAGCAGCAGGAGAGGAAATTCGCTCACAACCCAAAAAAACTCCAGGGACATTCACATTAATGGTGGGAGGAAGAAACTACAAATAAACAGTCCTGACCATTGAACACACCATAAGGCAAACTCTCACTCCCCAGGGTCCTAAAGAAGAACCAAAGGCAAGCTCACACGACCCAGGCCTGTTTGCCTCTAAAGTTCGGATTCTATGGGTTGTATGAGTGCAATCGAGCCATGCCTGGGCG
The DNA here is from genome assembly GCA_029721515.1 of Synanceia verrucosa. NCBI lineage: Eukaryota > Metazoa > Chordata > Actinopteri > Perciformes > Synanceiidae > Synanceia > Synanceia verrucosa. Next base: position 28,231,904 of record CM056549.1, read on the forward strand.
TGGCCCAGATCCCCAGTTTGGCCCGACTGGAAGAGGTGGGTCTGTGCCCGGCACGGTTGGCCACGCACGGGTACAGCTGCGGCAAGTATTAATCACATAAGTGCAATGTATAAAACAAGCGACCATAGGTGTTTTCATACAACAACACGAGCGTCCCCAGCAACAACATGGCAGCAGCAAAGGGCTCACGTTGGTCGGATGAGGAAGTCGAGTGTTTGGTCCAGATTTGGGCAGAGGATGGAATCCAACAGGGGTTGGATAAAACCCATAAAAATGCTGAGGTGTTTGGTGTCTATTTAGCAAACAATTCACAAAAACAACATGAAAGTCAGTGCAACCGTGTTGTCGAGTTCGCTCTCCATCGTGCTGCTGAACTGTTAAAACAACTGTCACTTTATTTGACGTGTTGTAATTCTTCTTCTTGTGGTTTTATGGCGGTTGGCAGCCAACTTCATGATGACGCTGTGCCATGCGTATTATGTGAATCAGCATGATGACGTATATTGTAGAGGCAACCGGGCCTGGGCGCGGTTGGATTAGAGTAATGTGAGTGTGGGCCAACACTGATTGTTTGGTACCTTGTGTGCTACATTTTCTTAAAATTGTAAACTTGAGGTGAGAGGAGGTGCTCCCAGGCTGACTGCTTGACCTTCTAACCTTGGAAGAAGAGGTCAAGAAGCCTGAAGTAGCCTGCTCCTGACTGCTAGGTGTTAGCTTTTCTCATCTATTTCCAGCCATTCTCTTCTATTTATTCAGAAAAAACAGGACCTAGCTTCTAGCTAACTCACTCCACAACAATTTCAGCCACAATACTCAATACACAATGCTTTTTTTTTTTTTAAATGTGTAACCTTTAATTGAGCTGTATTGAGCCTCCGTCATATCAAGCACCTGACAGGAGCTCACCTGCTCACATGGCTGTCAGAGTGTCTGTAGTGTAATGGTGTAATGTCATGCTGAAATGATTTCTGTGTGGGTGCATGAACGATTCTCTTCATCGCTGAGCTCTGGTGGAGTCAGGTTCAGGAAGTTACTGAGACTCTCTTCTGACCGTCACAAACATGCAGATTAAATAAACTGCTTTAATCTGGTTGTACCTCAAAGGGACAGAGGACATGATTATTTTCGTCATAGTTCCTGCAAAAAAAAAATCTGTCCTGTGGTGATAACAGCAACCACACAAAATTACAACATAACACATATTCATACACTACATACATTATACACTGGAATTTTTTTTTTTTATTTCACTTTTGACCAATTTCCTGCTGCATTAAAAAGGTTTAAGCTTGAATTATAATTGTTCGTTTTTCACCAAGTTATCATTTATTATTTTAATGATGAACTAAATTTACATCTATTTTTGAGTCACCTCCACACAGTGAGGCATACCGCTTATTAATTAAACACTGATATTGGATTGGTGCTTGACTGATACCCAGAGCCCAGGGATCACTATCAAGACTGACAAAGTCAAATTGGTGTCAGATTTTTGGCTGCATCTGCTTAGAGCCCAAAAATAATTATTGTGTCAAAGTCAAACTTTTAGAGTGATGCAGGACACGAGGAGAAAGGTCAGAGGGTCACAAAAATAATGAAGAGTCATCCTCTGGGGACCATGAATATTTACACCAGTGAATGAGTGTACCTGTCAGATCTGCTGGACAGATGAGTAGATACAGTACGACTAGTTTTACATGATCTATGAATTTAAAAGAAGAACCAGCAGACAGGAGGAAGGCCTGTCTGTGCTCACCCTGCCGAAGATGGGCACCAGGTGATGTTCACACATGGAAAACATGTCGATGTCTTTGACGATCACCATCTCATCGTGGTCTTCATCAAAGATGGCGTCATTCAGCACATCTGCAGAAGAAAAAAAACAACAGAGAGGAGATGAAGCAAAATAATCACTTTTTAAATATTCTACTTTTTAATTTACATTTATTTGTTTAGGATTTTTCAAATGAATTTTGTATTTATTTATCATCAATTTATCAACCAAATACTGTACAAATACTGCATTAAATTTTTAATCCGTTGGGGCACGTGTTTTATTAACTCTTTGAGTGCCAGCCCTATAAAACAGAAAGTGCCTTGTGTCAGTGATTCTGGACATTTTGAGTCATATTTCAAGACCCACAGAATATTTTGTACTATGTCTCTGAAAACACTGAAATGAAATGAAAGAAGAGACTCTCTATTTCATCATGAAAAAAAGTTTGTTTTTATCTTGTTCCGTTCTAGTTTTATCAGAGGAAGAGTAGAGGACACTTTCACCAAAATCACCATGTTTTGTCCAGAATCCATCCATTTTGCTCTCTAATCTCGATCGTCTCCACTTCCTGCTTTGATCTCTGCGGTGTACACCGTCTCTTTATGTCCTGACTACAACTCCTAGAAGCCCCAGTATCACTCACAGACTATATGAGAGCGCCCTCATGTGCCTTCTGCCAAAAAAACACTTTGAGGTATATATTGCGTATTCATGACACTCACATGTTGGATTTTAAATGACGTACAAATACGTCAATGGCACTCAAAGAGTTAAGATTACTGATGAGGTTGTTTATTTACTACAAAGGTATTTTGCTGTTAGTTTGCGTGCTGTATTTGTGCCTTTTCATTAATTGTGTATAAAATCATGCATCACTCTGTGGCCCTCTCATGAATGGACAGATGGAAACCACCGGGGACATCCGGTTCACCACGAACACCGATCTGCTGCTTTTTAATCATAGACTTTGTGTTTCTCTCTTTCAAACACCACAGTATAATTATAGCTCTGCTTCCATGTGCTCCTCCCCGTTGTTGCTTTATTGCATTTTTCAGTTGCCGGGGTTCAATAAACCGCTTTATCTGTTTGTGACGATGCAGGTGCCTCTCGCTGCTGCGTTTTTTAATTTCCTGACTAGCTATCAGTTGGAGGGAGCGAAGGAGGGGTCACAGAAACAACAGAGGGCTGACTTGTTGCTTCAGTCTCTGCTGCTCATTGTATGACTCTGGGTGTATAAACAGGACTCAGACGCTATTTAAGTCTCTTTTTGTGCCATTTTTGTTCGTCTGATGACGGCACAATGCAATCATACCGTTCATGATGAAGATCTTTACAAGCGCCACATGTTGCTGTAGCTTTTTTGTAGCATTCAACTAGCTTCTCCGCTGGTGTGAAAAGTCTAGTGGCTTTTACCTCCGACACTGTTAAGGGCTCATATTGATCAGTAGTAATTTTAGCTCCATTGTTTCTGGCTGCTGTCCTGTCTGTCGACACACCTCTGCCTCCACTCTGACAGTTACTCTACTCACTGGTTTCTATTCATCTTCTGTCACCGTCACGCCTCTCCTCTTCGCTCAACTGACTGGCTGACTCAGACTCCCCTGTATAAATACTGAGCTTGGGAAAACTTCCTTTAGTTTCTGTGCTGCACGCTTCAAGGATCACCTCACAGCAAACACAAAAAATTGTACTAGAATTTATTGGACATTTTCACACCATGATAACAAATGACTCCACGACAAAATGTAACTTCTTTAACTGTGTTCTGCTGTTTAATTTTCTGTGTAAGTGGCACACATGTATGTATATGTTTATATGTATGTACATTTGCTTTGCTTGTGTGTGATTGTACTCTCAATATCTATGAAAATGAAGGAAGTGCCTCAATTATCTCCCGATAATAAATAAAATAAAAATAAAACAAAATACGTAAAGGTTGAATCAATAAATGAACATCTGAGCTAAAACACATTTTAACCTTTGAAATGCTTTAAATGCTTTATATGAGGGAGACATGTTGAGAGAACCCCAAAACACAACTCACGTTGCAGCAGGATCTTGGCATAAAAGGGAAAAACCGAAAACGCTCTCAAGGAATGAGTGACAAAAAATAAAGGTATATCAAAAAACGCTATTTCTAAATAAGGGATCTCACTGAGATGAATCTAAACTACGAACAAACGGCACAACTAATCTATTCGCTAATCTGCAAACAACTTGCGTTTCTACGCAGTAAATGTAATAAACTACAAACAAAAGATGCTTCTATGAAGGTAAGAGTACAAAGTGCAACGAAACTCAAAATTAAATCCTGAAGAAAAATACTAATCAACACAGTCAAGGTCATGAACACATGGCACTGGCACTGGACACGGGGTGACAAGATATTTAAACAACCCGAACAAATTTGCACAATGCTAACCCCGAATTCCCACTGGATGCAGAATGATGACGTCGTCACTTTCGACCTTATTGACCCACGAACAAAGAAGAAGTGAATCTGGATGTCGTTTGCCTTCAGGTGGACACTGTAATCAAGTGGTAATCCTGTCAGGAATGTTTTTGTAATCCAGAACAGAAAGGAGAAAGACTTTTGCTGCAGAGAGCGCTGATCTGGGAACACACTGGAACAACATGGCAACATGGAGATAATTATTATTAATGATTTTAGACTGACAGAAAGTTTTCTCAACAAAAATATCAAATGTTCTCTATTTCCAGCTTCTTAAATGTGAACATTTGACGTATAACACCTTTTTGGGTTTTGGACTGATGGTGGCAACATTCACCTTTTAACACCTTTCAAGTGCAGCTGCTTATCTACACATTTGGCAGTTATGGAGCAAAATAATCATTCATTAAGATTCTTTGTGATGATCTGATGAAAGTAAGTCTAACATTTTCTCTCCTTCTGAGGGAAACATCTGGCTCTTTAGCAGCTGAATGCTCCACCGTCTTCAAGTGAGCAGTGAGGTTTTACAGCTTTTTCACTGACAGCAAAGTTAAGAATGAATCAAAAGAGTGAGGTTGTGTGCTGAGAAACTAAAACAACGAGCTGAAACTCAGTATAAAGCCTTACAAAGCTGAGGGGAGCTGCAGACTCCACTGATGACTTTCTGTATGTCCGTCAATGCCAGCGACCACATTCACCTTTTTAAAATACCAATTAACAAGAAAAAAGAGGATTTACACTCCATCTCATTACAGCTTCTCACACCATCAGTTATCTCTCTCTCTATCTCAAACACACACACACGTTTGTACAGCTATACTTAGCTATACACACACACACACAGCCTACTAAAGTAACTTTAAGTCAACCATAACTAAATAAAGGGCAGCTGGTGAGGACTGCCGGTCTGGACGCCCTGGGTGACAGAAGGATGGGGCGGTTATCAGGTAATGAGTCATCATTAACTCTACGTTCAACAGTGCTGCCTCCTGTGTGTGTGTGTGTGTGTGTGTGTGTGTGTGTGTGTGTGTGTGTGTGTGAGAATAATCCTCCACCCCTCCCCCATCACACAGATTGAAGAGGCTACATGTTGACACCATGTGAATGAAACAGGAAACAGTGAAGTGAAAGCTAAATAAACAAGATTATTCATTTATTGTTCAGGCAGCCAGAAGAGTGTGTGTGTGTGTGTGATATCAAACACACATATTTCCTTTATATAGTCTTAACCGCAGGCTGTATTCATGAGTCAGCCTCTGTACATCCCTGTCTGTAAATACACACAGAAACATACACAAGTTGTGTTTGATTTAGAATAAGTGTCACACACACATTATCCACACTGATTTCAGATGTGACTTTCAGGAAATTGCCTTTTTTATTTATTTAAAAAAAAAAAAAAAAACAGTTATTGACTGAATGTGAAGACTCCCTGGTGCTCTGTGCTGCCTGTTGCTCAGCAACCACACAGTCAGTTGGTGATTGGCTGGTAAAGGGTGTCGGTCAGGGCAGGTGTTGGGTGCAGAAGCTAACGTCAAGCTAGCGTCAAGTTAGCATCAAGCTAGCATCATTTGTGGGAACTGGTTTGGAAGGAAACTACTAACTGTGATCCGGGAACAATGACGTCACTGAAGTGAAGACGCGTCATGAAACACAAACAGTCAGACGTTCAGACAGGTTATAACAAGCCTTTGGGCTTTTTACACATCCAAGCTTTTCTCTGTGTGCCATGTCTCACCACATTATATCCCACAGGACAACCTAAATAAACATTTCTGGCCACGTCAGGAAGACATAAATTGTATTTATATTGGCAAAAAAAACATTTGCCTTGAAGGACTTTAAAAACTGCACAACATACAGTGATCGGACAGCTACATCAGGGGATTGGGGTGGGGAAATTGAGACCAACAAGACCAGAGTAAATACTGCCTGTTTGATCACAAATGTATTGAAAGCTCTCCCGGGACACACACAAGTTTTGTACAGATTGTTGCTCACTGAAATCCAGAACAATAGTGTTCCACCAGTACTGTGATCATGGATGTACCCAGGCAATAGACGACCTCCGTCTGCTGGCAGCCGTGATACCATCTGTTCTTAAACGGAGCCGCCACTCGTAGGGCTGGGACATCTGACTGTCATCACCACAATATATTAATTCAATTTCTTTAAAAATTAAAGTGCCTTGTGCCAGCGTTTTTGGCCATTTTGTATCATCTTTTTCTTGACCCACAGAATATTTTGTATTAAAAAAATACAGAATAGCTCAAATAAAAGAAGAGACTCTCTATTTCAGCGATTACGATGAAGACCAGTAGCAAGTAACATTTTTTTCTGACTTGTTTTGATTTCACACCGCACAAGCTTTGCTGGATGAAAGCAAAAAGACTTTGACATTATGACGTTTTGCAGTGATGCAATGACGTGGATCTGACTGGGCTCCTTGCCAGTGGAAAAACTACCGGTGCTCAGGAGGAACGCAGGAGGAACCAACTAAGCACCAGCATTAAACTAGCACCAGCATTAAACTAGCACCAGTATTAAACTAGCACCAGCATTAAACTAGCACCAGTATTAAACTAGCACCAGCATTAAACTAGCACCAGTATTAAACTAGCACCAGTATTAAACTAGCACCAGTATTAAACTAACACCAGTATTAAACTAGCACCAGTATTAAACTAGCACCAGCATTAAACTAACACCAGTATTAAACTAGCACCAGTATTAAACTAGCACCAGTATTAAACTAGCACCAGTATTAAACTAGCACCAGCATTAAACTAGCACCAGCATTAAACTAGCACCAGTATTAAACTAGCACCAGTATTAAACTAGCACCAGTATTAAACTAACACCAGTATTAAACTAGCACCAGCATTAAACTAGCACCAGCATTAAACTAGCACCAGCATTAAACTAGCACCAGTATTAAACTAGCACCAGCATTAAACTAGCACCAGTATTAAACTAGCACCAGTATTAAACTAGCACCAGCATTAAACTAGCACCAGTATTAAACTAGCACCAGTATTAAACTAGCACCAGCATTAAACTAGCACCAGCATTAAACTAACACCAGTATTAAACTAGCACCAGCATTAAACTAGCACCAGCATTAAACTAGCACCAGCATTAAACTAACACCAGCATTAAACTAGCACCAGTATTAAACTAGCACCAGCATTAAACTAGCACCAGCATTAAACTAGCACCAGTATTAAACTAGCACCAGTATTAAACTAGCACCAGCATTAAACTAGCACCAGTATTAAACTAGCACCAGCATTAAACTAGCACCAGCATTAAACTAGCACCAGTATTAAACTAGCACCAGCATTAAACTAGCACCAGCATTAAACTAGCACCAGTATTAAACTAGCACCAGTATTAAACTAGCACCAGTATTAAACTTAAACTAGCACCAGTATTAAACTAGCACCAGCATTAAACTAGCACCAGTATTAAACTAGCACCAGCATTAAACTAGCACCAGCATTAAACTAGCACCAGTATTAAACTAGCACCAGCATTAAACTAGCACCAGCATTAAACTAGCACCAGTATTAAACTAGCACCAGTATTAAACTTAAACTAGCACCAGTATTAAACTAGCACCAGTATTAAACTAGCACCAGCATTAAACTAGCACCAGTATTAAACTTAAACTAGCGCCAGTATTAAACTAGCACCAGTATTAAACTAGCACCAGCATTAAACTAGCACCAGTATTAAACTAGCACCAGCATTAAACTAGCACCAGTATTAAACTAGCACCAGCATTAAACTAGCACCAGCATTAAACTAGCACCAGCATTAAACTAGCACCAGCATTAAACTAGCACCAGCATTAAACTAGCACCAGCATTAAACTAGCACCAGCATTAAACTAGCACCAGCATTAAACTAGCACCAGCATTAAACTAGCACCAGCATTAAACTAGCACCAGCATTAAACTAGCACCAGTATTAAACTAGCACCAGCATTAAACTAGCACCAGCATTAAACTAGCACCAGTATTAAACTAGCACCAGCATTAAACTTAAACTAGCACCAGCATTAAACTAGCACCAGCATTAAACTAGCACCAGCATTAAACTAGCACCAGCATTAAACTAGCACCAGTATTAAACTAGCACCAGCATTAAACTAGCACCAGCATTAAACTAGCACCAGCATTAAACTAGCACCAGCATTAAACTAGCACCAGTATTAAACTAGCACCAGTATTAAACTAGCACCAGCATTAAACTAGCACCAGCATTAAACTAACACCAGCATTAAACTAGCACCAGGTTCCTTTTGGTGGAAAAGGGGTATGAGAGCACTGCAGTAGGAGGGCTTAAAGCTTAAAACTTAAAGATCAGATTTTGATTTACTGCTCAAAGATGTTAAGTTTTTAATTGCCATGCTGTTGTTAGGGCAACAGCTTTGGTCCAAGTTTATTTCCTGTCAGCTACTGCATTAAAACATTACAACCCTTTTACAATCAAGTTTTCATACATGTTACGGTGCATATACACAGAATATTTTGCACCTATTCCTGTGTAAAGGTACAATGAATGGTATTTAGTAGCATCTAGTGGTGTTTTGGCAGGCATGTGAAAATGTGAATGTCTCTATTTGGAGCCAGTGTTTGCCCTGACCATCCAAGTCACTAAACCATACATCTCAATTTGTAATAAGGCTCCGAATTCCTCTTTAATTTCTTCTCGTAACAGTTTCGTTGGTCATGTGCTCAACAACAAGAGGATTTCAGGCTCACGCTGTGATGAAAGCTGAACCCATGACCTGCACGCGAACACGTGTACCTGCTGATCAAACAGAGGACCACTCACTAGGAAACGCTATAACTCTCCACAAACACCCACTCCTGAAAACAATGTGTGTGTTTTTCACATTCTCTGCTTTCCAGCAAGTCAAAAGGGGAGTCTCCTACAACAGCCAATCAGCAGGCAGATAGAGCACCACTGCCGCCGGCAGAACAACACACACATGTATATCATCATCATCTTCATTGCCGTCCATCCTTTTCTGATTCACCATCAGTTTTTTCACACCCACAAAAACAACCCCCACAACAGAACAAACCACCTCCAGATGGAGATCTGAAGGAGGCCACATCCCGACTCCAGCCACTGAAAAAGGCTGGAGCGAGGAGAAGCCGGCCCATGTGGACTCCCTGACTTTGCGTATGAAACCCCTGTAGATGACTCAGCAAAAACACGCTGTCCCGCTGGAACATGAGCCAGAACCAGTGAGGATGATGAAAAATCATACACATTAGAAGAGTTGAAAGACAGGTTTTGTCAGCAGTACTGATTGTGCGTGCCTTGTACAACCTTTTACACTCACCTTAAAAGAAACAACTGGCCTGGTTACATTGTGTAAATTATGTAAAATATGTTTGAAAGAAAGTCACCTGAGGATTATGTCATTGATGAATCATTTAGCCTATAAAATGTGAGAAAATAAAATGCTCCTTTACACATTGTCTCCACATGTCAGACCAACAGTCCAAAGCCCTAAAATATTCAGTTCACTATCATACAAAACATACATCGTCACCCTGGAGACGCTGTTCACTATTTTTTCAGCATTCAACAACTAATCAAAAGAACTGATTAATTATTAAATTTATTATTAAATTATCTTTCTTACACTGCTCATTATTCGGTTCTTACCAAGTTAAAAAAAATTGATTTACACGTTTTTAATGTTGTTTTAAGAGTTAATTTTAAGTGTTCAACTTAAATCAAGATATCCTGTTGAGTGGAATTACCTTGCTGCATGGACAAATAATTTCACTTGTTTTGAGGACTTTTTCCTCATATTGAGTGTTATTATCTTGTTTTAGACACCCCTTTTTTGCAGTGTATAACTCGTCATATTCATTCACTTCCTACTTTTCGGGCTTAGTGTGCAGTGAAAATGTTGTTTATGAGAGGCTAAATGGCAACAAATGTGGACTGAAGCAGAATATACTGTTAGATTAAACATGCTGTGGAATTTATTACAACTAATATTATTGGTGGTGGAAAAATTGCACGTACCGTTTGACTGAACAACCCTTCCATTTAAACTAGTTAAGCAACTTTTACACATTGAAGCCACATTCAAGACTTCTCTGAGGTTCAAGTTCAAGTCTACTGTACCATCATGAGAGCCACTAAAGCCCCGTTTGACATGATCAACTGGTCCCTCTCTGCTCTGCAGTGACTCCCCACCTGTGAAGATGCTACTTCTAGCATTAACAAACTGTACTATGTAAGGCAGTTCTAGGCTTGACTTTAAGACCGTAACATTTAACGTTTCCCAACTTGGTAAAGCAAACATGTCACAAACAAATACATGCTGTAAATGTTTGTACAGTCAATGTATTAAACAGTTATTCTTTAGCAACTATACAATAATCAGCAATGAAATCCCACTATGATAAGTAGCATGCTCATAGAATATTAACTGACAGAGTTATATATATATATATATATATATATATATATATATATATATATATATATAGATAGATATATATATAAAATGGATCTGTGCATCTCTCTATACATTCAGTGACTATTCATGCTGTTGAATAGATGTAATTTATTTTTAAATGTAAAACGCCTTACATTGGACAAACTGCTCACCTGTGGTGTGACATCATTCAGTACAGCTGTCACATGAGTGCAGAGGTAAAAGTGGGCTTGAAGGAAGGTGCTTGAACACTTCTGTCAGACATCTCCACTCACAGCAGACTGTGAGCTGAGTTTTTGGAGGGATGACTCTCTCTCTTTCACTGCCTGCTACCTGTTGACCACAGAGGGACAAATCCCAGCCTCTGAGCGGCTTTGTGGATTTGGAGACTCACCGATAATTTTCTCCTGGTAGCCCTTGGTGAAGAACTGCATGGCGGTGGCGGCCCTCCACGGGGTTTTGAGGAGCCCCTGCCGCTGAGGGTCCTCTCCGAGCCCCCGCAGGATGGTGGTGTAGGCTGCTGCCAGGGACGGGAGGCTCATCTCGTTGTCCTCCACGCTCCTGGTGCGCTCCTCCCTCCTGCTCTCCATCACGGCCCGGTGAGAGCGGGACTCCGAGCCGGGAGGTGGGGCGGCAGAGGCGGAGGCGGCGGGGCGTCCGGTGCCGCCGGCTGGCCGCTTCACCATCCCGTCAAAGTGTCCGTTCAGCACGGAGCCGCCGTCTGTCTGCTCGTTTGAGGTGTACTGAGTGTGTTTGGAGTGCTCCATCACTACTTGTGCCGGTGCTTCCTCTGCGCTGGACACTTGTTGAGTCCCTCTGAGCTCCTCTGGTGGCTCCTGCTGAGCAGCAGCCCAGCCTTTATAACAGCGGGCTAATCCAGGGAGCGATCCTATTGGCTGGCCAGCGGCAGGGGGCGGGGTCAGAATCCAGTTCACCAGAAGAAGTTGTAGGCTTTAAATAAGTACTGAAAAGTAGCTGTATACTCAGTGTAGACATACTCTATTACAAGTTAAAATCCTGCATTCAAAGCATCACTTTAGTAAAATTACTAAAATATTAGCATCAGAACATACTACTATACTTATTCATTATCTATTAATTAATGTGCAATACCACTTCTTTTCATTATACCATTCACTGTGCCATACCAACTACACCCGTTTCTTTCACTTGGTTGTTTTTTCACTGATGGTCTTATTTATTAGCTTTTATACGCTGTCCTTGTAATGTTGCTGCTGTAGTGTTATGCAAATTTCCCCATCTGGGGGACTAATAAAAGATTATCTTATCTTACTTAGTAGAAGTAAGGGCACTCATTATGCAGAAAGTCCCATTTCAGTATTTTATATTACTGGATTATAATTAATGTTGTAGTCGATTAAGGTGGTGTATCATCTTCTTATACTACTATATAATGATTCCTCAGAACTTATTAGCATTCTGTAGTGATTTGTACATTGGGGAGACCAAACAACCGCTCTGCAGGCGTATGGCTCAACACAGGAGTCAACTCCTCAGGACAAGACTCAGCACTCCGTCTGCACCTGAGAGACACCTGAGGACACTCCTTTGAGGACAGTAATGTCCAGGTTTTAGCCAGTGAAGACAGATGGTTTGAGAGAGGAGTTAAAGAAGACATTTTTGTCTTCACCAGCCTAAACTCTCACAGGTAACAAATCCAGCCATCAATACAAAGTTCAGTGTGCAATACATCTATCATCTCTGTCACTGATGCTGTTCTATTAAACACCCCATGCAATATAATTCATTTATTCTGTATGGAGTCTAGCGTCAGTGCATTATATTTGTACATTTCCTGTTTATATATTCACTATTTAGTCTTGTTGTAAATTCATATTCATATATTAAACACTTTTTATACTTATTTTATTCTTGTACACTGAAAGGGAGAAGCTCTACAATTTCATTGTAAAATGGTATTATGACAACAAAGGTCATTCTATTCCACTTATAACTCAGTATTGACCTTCATCCTCAGAAACCTCAGCATCCTTTCACACCTGAGTGCAGCACTCCCACGTGAATGGTAACGTCTCCTAACCAGACCTACTGTCTTGATGACTTGTCATTTATTTGTTTTCTGCTCCAACAGGAGAATAAGAATCTATACTCTCTACCAGTCAGTTAGAACTGAAGAAACCTCTTGGATGATGAGAGGAGAAACGTCTTCAACCAACCTCAAGCAAATCCAGTTGACTCATTTTGATTTTAATATTCTGAGTCTGTAAGTAACTACGGCTTATTAAGCACATGTAGTGGAGTAAGAAGTACAACATTGCTTCCTCACTGTAGTGAAGTATAGTGGAGAGGCATAAAGACTGTACTGTATAAAATGGAAAAACTAGTTCCTCAAAAGTTCAGAGGTGAAAAGCAAAAATAAAGTTACCTTAAAGACACATTTTGGGGAAGTTTGGAAAACAGCTCAGCATCAAATACTGGAAACAAGATGTCAAAGGATAACATTACCAAGAAAGTAATTCAAAGTGTTACTTCAGTATATAAATATTAACAATGAAATGTAAACATGCAGAGTAAAGTAACTTTAAGCAGGATCCTTGTCGATCTTAGAGCTGCTGGAGCAAATCTCAGTGATCAGCAGCTACACATATTAAATGATACAATCACATATAACGTCAGATAAATGTAGTGGAGTGAAAAGTACAATATTTACTTCTGAACTGCAGTGAAGTGTTGAAATAGAAATATTCATGTAAAGTGAAGGTACATCATATTTCTACTCACACTCTGCTTCAGCTTTCTGTCTTGCGAGCCTTTAAAGTGAATCAGTGTGGACACCGTGTGGAAACACCGTTTGTTTGTGAGAAGTTGTTTGAAAGGTCCTATATTGGGGAAAAAGTGAATTTTCATGTCTTATAACAACAACACAGGTTTAAGAGTTATAGAAACACTGTGAAATATCAAAACACTCATAACAGCTCGTATTCCTAAACTGTGGTTGTGTCAGAAAACTAAGTCGTTCAAACATGAAACACTGATTTCCACAGAATAAAACACAAATGTTCTCACTGCACTCCCATGTTGTTTCAAAACAAAAAATCTACAAAGATGTGTACATCACAACCTGCAGAGAGTGAGAAAGTGGATGTATTATAAGATTTTTGTTAATAAATGTCCTAAAAAAATCAAAACCAACATTAAATGTTTGTGTGGTCCACCACAGCCTGATATCTCACTGTTAGCCTGGCTGACATGTTCCTTCATCACCATGAACACTTTAATTTAACTTGATCACACACTGCTGAAAATAGTCCCCCAGCAAGTGCTTATGTTCCACCTGTTTGTTTGATAAAAACTGTTTTGGAAATCCACTACTTTAAAAAAAAAAAGACGACAGCAGTGGGGTTGGAGATGAGAGCCTTGGACAAGAAGAACTGAAGAAAATGCTGAGAGGCACACTAACACATTGTTGGTTTTGATCTTCTCATGGGGTTTGATATTTTCAGTGCTTCATGTGAATAAAGCTGCAAAAAAAATTAAAGCAAAGACTATGACCTAACAAACCATTTAAATTTATTTTCAGTTGTTAAAATACAGATATCATATGAAAGTAAAAACAAATGAGGCTCCATTACTGATGAATACCAACTGGAAGTGGGCTTTAAATGTTCAGAGAACAGAGAACTTACTCATCAACACAACAGATTGAACACTTCCCACATGAATTCGAACAAAAATGTAAATGCTTAGTTTTTGTTAAAAGAAAACGCTGAGAGCTTGGAGGTGTCCAGAGATTTCTTCTTCTTTGCATTATTTTCATCTGCTTCCGCCTGTCCATTTTCATTTTCATTTTCTGCTCCTCCTCCTCCTTCAGCTCTCTTCCTCTTCTTCACATCTGCTGCATCTCCACTTTGGCCTTTGGCTCTTTCCGTCCACGTCTGAAGAGAGAGAGAGAGAGAAAAAAAAAAAAACAGGGCATGAAATGAACACACTCACTAGAAACAGGACAAAACAAAATAGCACTGTTTTTGTTTTTTGTTTCAGGCTCCAACACCTACAGTACATGATGACGACTAAACACAGACGTGCTCTTTCAAATAGCATCCTGTCATGTATAATCACTACTGACAGGCTGCTGCCTCTTGTCCCTCCTCATGCTTTCATTTTTTTCCTCCCTTTCTCTCTGAGCCGAGACAAAAGGAAGCGCTTTCCTGGACGTAATGGAGCTGGGATGAATCATCCTGGTGAGAGGACTGGCAGGCCACACACACTCTTCACCTCCAGCACTGCCTATCAACCCTGTGCATATTCAAACACACACTCCTCCATTACAAAGCTGGTAGAGCTACAAGCTGTGACGTCTCATCCAATTGTCTTTTTATTGTATTTGGACAGAGTAATGTAATTAGGGTGCACACACACATCCCCAGGGTCGGACATTATCCAGGTGGTTTCAGGCACCTGCAGGGTCATTATTATTTTTTTTTTTTTTAATGCCCAAACTGAAAGGCCACGGCATCAGCTGTATTTTAAATGACATTCTACTTATTCAAACATGCACTTTGTGCTCCATGATACAAACAAATTTCATTATACAACATACAGAAAACAAGACAAAGACCAAAGACAAAGACATGTTATGTCATAACATGAGCATCATATATAAATCTAACGGCAGTAACAGGAGTGAGGAAAAAGAAGAAAAATAAGAAACTGATAACAAAACAATAATGGTATTAAAGGGAAATAAATAGAACACTGGTATCTTAAAAATATGTATGAAAACAGAAAATGGGGGTTATATAGAGTATGTCATCATGATAGTTCCCCATACTCTGCTTTACAATCGAAATTTTATTTGAATTTGTAATTCTACAATGATTTGTGGCAAGCTGTGCTGGTGTCGGTGAGTTGCTCCAGGCGTCAATAATGAGATGGAGATCAAATCAGGAAGTCCAGCTGAAGGGTCAGATGTCAACATTTGTCATCATTCAAATCAAATCCAGCAGGTGACGGACAGAAAACCTGTCAGCAACTTTGATGACTGAGTGAATGTTTAGGTCATTTATGTAATTACAAATATCAGCTGGGTCTGGCTCCAAATGTGAGGAAGTGCTTCCTGTTCTACAAAACTATCTAAACATTTTATAATTGTGAATATTGATGGGGTTTTGGACAGGGAGGGAGGGAGGGAGGTTTCAAACACTCAAAACCTCAGTGGAGCAACGTTTTATTTGTTTATAATATTTCTTCATGTGCATATGCTCAAAACACCATTTATATCCTGCTGCAGGTTCCTGCCCACAAAGGCAAGAAGACTGGAAGCTAGAAACACCAGATTTACCATTAAAAAAAACAAAACAAAACAAAACATTTGACTTTGAAAGCTTTGCTTGATAAAGGAAATGTATTTATCACTTTTGTTTAACCTTTAAGGATGCTCTGGTGAGAAACACAAAATACAACTTTTAAGTGTCAAATCTAATGTCAACTTCCAACTGTTTGAGAAGAAATACTGTAACCCAATAAAAGCTGAAGCAGTGAGAAGTGTCTTCAGGAGGAGAGTACAGTTATTTTTGTACAAACAGAAAGTATAAACTGGGCTGAAGAAGTTAAAACACCCCAATAAATGTCTCCTAAGTTAAAGAATGTGTCATTCCTGTTCATTCATATTTTCATTTTTTTTTTGTAAAGGACACAACTTTAAAACAAACTGTTATTTCTACTGCAGACTGACCGGCTCACCCTCTCTGCTATTATCATAAGATCAGTGCTTTGTGCCCTCGGCAGGGTTCCCAGGCAACCGGTGCCCCTCCTCCACCCCACCCCCTCTGATTCACATCCACCTCCTTTCTTGCCCTCAGTCTATCAGTGTGGTCCAGTTCTCTGCTGACAGTCTTGATGTATGCAGGGTCAGGACCAGGCTACGGTACAAAACATGCACACTGACATCTGTCAGCACTCGAGTATATGATAGGATGAGGCTTGTCGTTTCTGACACAGCCCTGTTTATTCACCTATTGACTGGCCACAGCTGACAGCTGACCCGGGTTTTTCGTGCAGTGTGAAAGGGGCTTGAGTGTCTGCTAGTGGACCCTCCTCCTCCCACTGAGACTGACAGGAGGGCTCACTCTATTCATTCTCTGTGGAACCAACGTGCCACAATATCAAGGCCAGCAAAATGACCAAGTTTGTTTTCATTTATTGTGCGATTAATTGATCTATTGATTATCATGACAGAGAATCCAGGTATTTCCTAATACCAATTCTCTTTTCTTTACTGCCAGAAACAATTAGCTCAGTTTTGTTGTGGTTCAATTGAAGAAAATATTTATTTGTTCTGGACAGTGACACAACACCTCTATTGAACTGCCATCATCTGGAGACACTGCTAGATATAACGGTGTCACCTGCATAACTATGATTGTCAATATTAAAGTTCCGCAGAATTTGACCAAAAGGGAGCATATATAGGCTGAACAAAAGGGGTCCAAGAGCTGACCCTTGAGGGACCCCATATGTGGCCATTCGATTCAAACTTCCAACAGTCACAAAATAACTCCTTTCCTCCAAGTAGGACCTGAACCATTCTAGAACTGTCCATTGAGTCCTTCCCAATTTTCCAACCTGTTCAACAGTATATAATGATCTATAGTATCAAATGCCGCACTGAGATACAATTAGACTAGAACTGACACCTTTCCCAAGTCAGTGTTCAACCTTATATCATTTAGCACTGATAAGAGCTGATTCTGTACTGTGATGAGGCCGGAAACCTGATTGAAATCTGTCAAGAAGTCAATTTGTGTTCATGAAATTGCAGAGTTGATTAAAAACCACTTTCTCAACAATCTTGGCTATAAAAGGGAGGTTTGAGAGAGTTGGCTAATGCAGAAAATCCAGTGTTCTCTTTTTTAGAGGTGGCTTAATGGCAGCTACTTTCAGGGGTTTGGTAAACTCGCCTGACTGAAGGGAGTAGTTGATTAATTGCTGTAGATCAGTTAGTACAGACTTCACAATAGTTTTGAAGAAATCGGGTGGTATTGAGTCAAGACAGCTAGTTGATGGTTCAACAGTTTTTTTGGTGAACAGTGTCAAATTCTGACATGGTAATTGAGTTATTCCTGGGTGGTGTTAGGAGTAGCATAATTTTACCTTTTTGCTGATTTGTGCTGATGTTTGACCTGATGGATTGTACTTTTTTTTACTAAAACAGCTAGCAAATTCATTGCATTTATGTCTTGTGAAGAGTTCTGGAGCTGTGTGATTAGGAGGATTAGTGAGCTAATCGACCACAGCAAACAGAATCTGAGTACTGTTGAGGTTCTTAATTATTCATGCCCTGACTAACTCTAGGTTAAAGAGTTTGCCTGTAGAAGTCATAATGAATTTGGAGTTTGGAGAGATGCCAGGAGCTGCACAGAAAGGGAGGAAAGGCTTATGTGTGTAAAGGATGGAGGAAAGACTGATGCTGGCTGTATATTTGGTGAGCGGTGGGACACGAGACTGTAGTTCCTGGATGAGCCAAAACTCTCCCAAATCCTGCCTTCCCTCAAAGTGGCAAGTACCCAAACTCTTCTTCATACGGATCTCCTCCTCTTCCTCATCAGCATAAATAAAGCCAGGGCTTTCCGCTCGATCTGTCACCTAGCAACGTGGTCGTGTTCCTGCTCTACGCAGTGCGCCACACTTTCCTTGTTTGGTGTTAAACCAGAAAGATAGTTCCGGATTTAAACTTCCTGGATCAATACGTCAAATCCAGTATGATCTTAAGATGCAAGCGATGCATTTCTGCAGGTTGATGAGCTACTACCATATATTCCCCAAAACGATGCGTCCCGGTGCTCCATGGAAAACATTGCTCCTAATGATCGCTGATCTTTGAGGAGGCCGTTTATAAAGTGCATCACCAGAGTGAAACTCATTCCCCTTATATCTGGTGTAGCCCATCATCAAATTCAGCTCAGACACATCTCACCTCATGCTGCTCAACGTACAACACTGAGTTTGACTAAAAGGGATTAAATTGATACCTCAGGATTTTGGACATAGGGCCTCATTTCCAAGTGAGCTGGAGTGTTGCAGACGTGTGGAGACAGTTTTCAAAAAAATTCTTTCAGTCCTTCTAGTTGCAGATTTCACTGGTGCTAGGCTAATTTCTGAATTATTGTTTGTTTTTTTTATGCAAATCCGACCCGGCACATATCAGTCAGATTCGCAGTTAAGATGTTTCATGGGCGGAAAGGGGGCTCTGTGATGGCTCTGTGATTTTGGTGGATGGTTGTTTCTTGCGTGGTGGAATGGGAGGGGCTGAATGATGGGGAAGGTTAAGAGGTGAGAATATGCTAGACGGACATGGTGTGAGTTGGATTCCAATATTGACAAGGTTCTTCGTCTTGTCGGTAAAATTCAGGAGACTGGGAAAAAGAAATGAGGAGCTGGAAAAGGGCTGGGATGACTCTTCTTGTTGGATTTCTGGGGGTGGGGTGTAGACTCCATTGGTTGAGGAGAATTGACAACGCTGAAGTTGCGTCCGCTGTCCTTCAGAGTCCTGTCTTATCTGTTGTTCTGCACTATTTCTTCTGTCCTTAGCTGATCCTGCCAGTGACGCTGGGTGACGCACAGTAAAAAATATTCAAACTCAACAATTGCACTCCTCGTTTATTAACCCTCGTGCACTCCTCGGGACCAAAAGTGACACTTTGGGCATTTTTCATTGTTCAGGTCCCAATATACTGGTCAGTTTAAAAGCCACCAGTCTGAAATTTTACCACTATTTTTTTCGTTTTATCATCTTAATTCCAAAGTCTTGTCTATTAGAAGTGTATAGAATAGGAGATCCACACTTTGCACCCACATTCACTCCTCGCGACCAAACTTGCCCCATTGACTCCCATTATAATCCCACATTTTTGACATACAATAACCCTGACATATTTTCATGCTTTTCCCATTAAAGCCCCATAGATCTAAACACCTGCCTTCAAAATAAAGGAAAAATATAGTTTAGATTGAATGACACCCTTTAACCACTAGGGGGCAGCACATGACTTTTCCAGGAAATTGCAATGAAGGCCTGGATTTCTTACTTACAAAATGCAAAGCAATAACCAAGTGGAACCCCATAAAATTGTCTTGGGGTATCAGCACTGATATAAAATAGTCATGTGAATATGGTTAAGAGAAAAAAAAACAAACATCAAAGGAGCACTGGGGTTCTTCTTTGAGCCAAGGATCCACAGTACTGGGAAAATTCACACCTCAGAAACATTGAAGGACTACAAGATACACACACACACACACACACACACACACACACAGACACACACACTGTGTATTCCTCCTTTGTGGGGACATTACATTGACTTGAGCCCCTTTCACACTGCACGAAAAACCTGCGTTGACGTGAGAGGGTCAACGCGGCATTTTGGTGTGGGTCAACGACTCAGCAATCAACCCAGGAGTTTATCGGCTCTGATCTGACTGGCTACAGTGTGAAAGTCAAGCAGCGTCAACCCGCGTTGACTCACGTTGACTCACGTTGACTCACGTTGACTCGCTATTTCCCCGATGAAGTTGATGTATCTGCCTGTCGCGTTCTGCTTTAGTCACTGAGCAGCCTGTCAGGCTGTCAGTGTGAAGCTCCAGAGCTGCAGAGCTGATCACTTATAAGATCACTCTATCTGTTGATCTGACTGATCTCTGAAGGACAGAGATTTTATTCAATCAAACAAATCAAATGTGCAGCGACATTATTTTAATAGGAGCGCATATGTGATTTAGTCCGACATCATTCTGGGGAAATCCCACCGATTGGGGAATCCCGGTGTGAACTACATGACCGTGTTTATATACAGCTTGTACAGAGCTCCGACACACCTTTTTTATCGATCATGGCAGTATGCATTAGTACCAGTATTAGCATTAGTGCTGCACTGGGTTTGTACACTTTGCAAAAGGGACAAATTGCAACGCACGGAACAACAATGCTAACGTGACTCGCTCATGTCCGTGCTGTCCATTGTTTATCTTGCAGTGTTCACGTTGTCAACGCGGTGACGTATGGGAGGGAGGAAAAAACAGGAAGCAGCTCTCACAGCTGGAGGTCAGAGCCGCATCAGCTGGCACTGTGAAAGAGCCCAAATGCCGATCCGAGGCGTGTTGACGCGGTTTAGAAAAACCCACCGTGACACGCTAATTTCAGTGTGAAAGCGGTATTACATTCATTTCCTAACCATAACCAGTACCCAAGTAATCCTAATCCTAAACCTAACCAAAATCTAACTTTACACTAACAATAAATGTTCTCTAAGTCTTCAGCCTAAAATGTAACTGTTTACATTATGGGGACCTGCACTTTGTCCCCCCTCAGGACAGTGAGTCTCCACAATGTGACTGTGTGAACAGATTTATGTCCTCATAACCTTTAGTAGTATCCACTCACTGTTCTGTTCAGACAATCAATATTATTTGATATAATGTTAATGTTTTGTTATTTGTAAAATTTATGAATTTTTGCAATGTTATGAATAATAAATACAGTATATCTATGGATTGGTCATAGTTGTTGCAGTTGTATTGCACTTTCACGAGATGGCCTTTTTGTGTACACGAGGAGCTTGTTTGGATATAAATTTTAAAAAAATTCTCCTTGTGCCAAAAATAATAATGCATTAAGATCCATATTGTTATCATTTATTGAGATAGTCAAGACTGTAATATCATCATCAGAAATATTTGACTGTGCACCTTATTTGTGAAAATATTGCATATTTTGTGTTTTTCCTGTCTAAAAAAATCAGGGTTTCATGACAAAAAAGGACACAAAAACATTAAAATACTTGAAAAGTTATAATAATCTTTATATCTACAGATTGGTCTGAAGTTGATTAACAGATTTATGCAGTGAAAGTAAAAAAAAATATCACAGTATTCCATTTTTATTGCACTTTCATGAGATGGCCTTTTTGTGTACACGAGGACCTTATTTGGATGTAAATTTAAAAAATTCCCCTTGTGCCAAAAATAATAATGCATTAAGACCCATATTGTTATCATTTATTGAGCTAGTCAAGACTGTAATATCATCATCAGAAATATCTGACTGTGCACCTCATTTTTGAAAATATTGCATATTTTGTGTTTTTCCTGTCTAAAAAATCAGGGTTCCGTGACAAAAAAGAACATAAAAACATTAAAATGCTTGAAAAGTTACAATAATCTTTGTATATACAGATTGGTCTGAAGTTGATTAACAGATTTATGCAGTGAAAGTAAAAAAAAAATATCAAAGTATTCCATTTTTATTGCATTTTCATGAGATGGCCTTTTTGTGTACACGAGGACCTTATTTGGATGTAATTTTGAGGGGTGCACGAGGGTTAAGGCAGAAACTGTCTGCCTTAAAAAGATACCTGAATATGCTTAGGTCTTGCTCCTAGCAAATTCCAGGGAGGTCTACTGGCTGATTTACTGCCATTTACAGTCTTCATCATCCTCTGTTGTGGAGCTAATTAGCTGTCTGTTAGCCTGCTCCTGTCCACTGGGTTGAGACATCGGTAAGGTCGTCTCATGCCAAGGTTGTCCATTTACCTCCACGTAGACTTTGAGATGGTGAATTCAGTGCAGCTATCTTCTGAAGTTTGTGACAGTCATCAGTGAAAATACTTTGTACTTTTGAGTACTTAAGTATTTTGAAAGTTAAGTACTTTAGTACTTCAACAAGTAAAATCTTGACCAAGCAACTTTTACTTGTAGTTGAGTAAGATTTAAACACACACGCGCACACACAAACTTTGGTATGTACATTACGAGGGCCGACCCAAAAAGTTTTAAGCTTCCAACTTTTTTTAAAAAAGAAAAAATAAATAGGCCTATTAATCGGTATCAGATGGGCCTCAAAAAATCCATATCAGTCATGCCCTAGTAAATACATATAAAAAAAAAGAACCGTACATTATGAAAGAGACAAAAGACAATTTGACTACAGATCAATAGAGGTGTTACTGTCAAATAAATAAGAACCAAAATTTCCCTCAACCGAACCACTGCAAAACTGAGCTAATTTTGGCAGTAAAGAACACAGAATTGCTGTTAGTAAACACCTGGAGTCCCCATCTTTATAAACCAAAGATCAACTCTGAAACCTTGGTGTGCTGATAGACTCAGCAGTCAGATCAAATCACTAAATCAATCACTAAAACAGCCTTCTAGTCGCTGAAGAACATTTCCAGAGTGAAGGGTTTCATGTCCCAAGCAGACCAGGAAAAGCTCATCGATGCTTTTATCTCCAGTAGACTTGACTGTTGTAATGGTCTTCTGACTGGACTCCCCCTACAGAGCATTAAACAGCTGTAGCTCATTCAAAGCACAGCAGTTCAGATTCTGACCAGAACAAAAAGTTCAGAGCACATTACTCCAGTCCTAAAGTCTTTACACTGGCTCCCAGTAAGCTACAGAATAGACTTAAATGTTCTGCTACTGGTCTATAAATCACTGAATGGTTTAGAACCAGAACACAACACTAGTGAAGTCAGCCCCAAGTGTGAATGTTTTTAATTCCAGGTTAAAAACTTCTTTTTTTTCCCCCTCATGTTTATGATTGAGCTTTTAAATAATTTAATAATCATTGTTCTTCCAGCAATTTTAGTTAACTGTCTGTACTTTGACTCTCAATGTTTTTTGTTTTTAAATGTTGTATTTTTAATTCATATAAAGCGCTTGTGTATGAGATGGGCTATATACTGTAAATAAAGCTGCCTTGCCAAGCATCAGCGTTTAGAGACTAGTGTGAAGCGTCGTCGGGCTGCACAGAAAGAATCTGCAGCTGATAATCACTACTGTCTCACAGAGTCTAATTGATGGTTCCACTGGTCAATTTGCTTTTCAGGGCAAACTAGATGAAAGCAGCGTGAACTGTGGAAACACCTCACTGTAGGGAGGAGCTGAAGAGATCATCTGCTACTGTTTGATGGTTTTGGTAAATTAGTGTTTTTTTGGTTGCAACTTTTAGGTTTCTTGAAACGGGCGTGAGGAAACAAATATGGAATTAGCAGCAAAAGATGTTTGAGGCTGAAGTTAACTTCACAACACATGACCACACATGGAGCCAGGTATCCATCCACATATGGTGCAAATGTGAACAGAAAGTTTTCAAAAGAAAATGTAAACAGATGCTCGTTTCTTTCCACTCTCATCATTCAATTAACAGGAGTTGGTTCATCGAGATAAGCAGTGGACGGCAATGCTCCAGTTGAAAAACCGAAGGGGGCATGACGACAGAAAATTGCATGATTAAGAGAATGACAGCTGAAACAATCTGTTCTTGTTTGTTTCACGCATTAAAATGAGATCTGTATGGAGTGATTGGGAGCAGAGGGGAAGCTGCAGGGGACGTTCACATTAAGTCATTGAGTGCCATCGATGTATTTTTTACATCAAAGCGTTTTTTTCAGCAGTTTTTTTCAGATCGTGGTCTCCCACAGCCTGTGAGTAATGTTGGGGAGTTTTTGGTGGGAGTGGCCTCTACCGCTGATAAAACAAGAATGGAACAAAACAAACTTTTTTTTCCATGATGAAATAGAGAGTCTCTTCTTTCATTTGAGCTATTCAGTGTTTTCAGAGTCATAGTACAAAATATTCTGTGGGTCTAGAAATATGACTGAAAATGGGCAAAAACACTGGCACAAGGCACTTTCTGTTTTATAAAGTGGCTGCCACTCAAAGAGTTAATATCTGAGAGTGACCCTGTTGTGATTTCTGCATTACTACGTAGACATTGTAGGTCAATGTAGATTTCTGCTCATTTTCCATGACTTTTTGAGCTCAATCACCAGTCGTCCAGGACATGATCTCTTAGTGTGACCCACACCCTCCCCTCAGTATCTCTTACCAGTCGCTCCTCTGCTGACAGCGTCCTAAAGCGACCCATGGCCTCTTTGATGATGTCAG
This sequence comes from Synanceia verrucosa, assembly GCA_029721515.1. NCBI lineage: Eukaryota > Metazoa > Chordata > Actinopteri > Perciformes > Synanceiidae > Synanceia > Synanceia verrucosa. Next base: position 28,256,537 of record CM056549.1, read on the forward strand.
TCTCCTCCAGGTCCGGGTGGTCAGCAGTGATACTCTTCCTGTTCTCCTCCAGCCAGAACTGGAAACCTGTCTTTGGCCTGAACGGATGAAATCAACAACACAACCAAATCAATCTACCTTGTAGCCTCCAGTGGAGCGCTTCCACAGGGTTAAAAGATTCCACCACCTACCTCTTGTTTTCAGAGTTATCTGCAGGTGAAGCTGGAGACTGGACGTCTGGTTGTTTCTGCTGATCTGCAGCTGTCTGGGTTTTCTCCTGAGGTCGACTACTGGCCCCCTTTGTGCTCGTCATCTGCAGCAGAGTGGACTGAGTCTGGAAGGGAAGGAGCAAACATATCTCTAGTTTTATACTCAGTTTGGCAACATGGGTACATGACACGCCTGGTGCCAAGTGTTCAATCATATCTCTTCAAATAGAGATGCAATTTCATACCCTTTATCATCCTGAGGTCACATAACTAATAAACTACTAGAATATGGAGTGTATGTTAAGAGGATTTTATAAAAAGTAATAACCTCTATAAAATTAATACGAAATTAAAATGGAAATAAAACACCCAAAATAATACATACATACAGTAAAGAAAAAGTTAGATAGTGGCACCTTTATTTTGGGCCTGGGGGCCAGAGGTTTGAGGACAGGGCCTTTGTTTGATTTCCCTGCAGACCCGCTGACTGGAGACGACTTCCTGCTGGATGTCATGCTGTCCAGGATGTTGGTCACTCGAGGGTGACCTGACGAAGATGAGGGCTTCCCTGAGCCGAGCATCTGCATGCATCATATACAGAGCTCCTTTACTTTTTATCTTTTTATTCACTCTAAAATAATTTCACAATCAAACAAGCTGCAAAATATTTTTGCTTCTTACCTTGAAAGGATTTGCACGTCCGCCTTTAGCAACTGCACAAAAAAAAAGGTGGATCTCTGATCATACAACTGATTGAAACACACTTAAGACTAATTATTCAAACAACTACAATTTATTCATTTCATTATATTTATTTATTTTTACTACTCTAAGTGGACAGTCACTTTTATTCTGAAGTAAATTACAGGCTTATACTATATCTACATGTAACGTAAAATAACACAGGGGTTAGTGTGACCATTGAAGTGGAGGCCAGAATCTTCCATCACCTTTCTGAACTCGACACATATAAACTCACTTTGTCATTTCACTCCTTTAACTCTCATTTACTATAAAAACACAAGCAGGTGGCTTCAGAAAAAATGGAAAATTTCTAATTAACTAATTAATTCAATACTTTCATTATCTAAACCCCACATGAACAAGACAGAGTATATTGAACATGTCACCCAGTACTCCAGTGTTACATTTCATTTCACAGGTGTATAGTCTGAAGTGTTCACTCACTTGTCAGAGATGGCTTCACAGGTGAACCCGTGTCTTTCACGAAAGGATTCACACCTGCAGTGGGAGACACGTCCTACATTAGACTCTGAGGACATACATGAGCAAAGGGTGTTAAAGACAGAGGTGGAACTGACGCTTTCTGGGTTCTGCTGCCTCCTCTGTCTCCACGTCCTCTCCATCCTCCTCATCCTCCCTGACCTCTTCCCCTGGCTGCTCCTCTTCCTCCCCCTGAATAGCTGAACTGTAGCTGTGACGTCCTTGTGTGACCTCATTTTGGCCATACCTGCCAAAATAATAAACTTTAAAAAAAATGGAGTGGGGCACTGTAAGATCAAAACAAACAAGGGTGGTGTTCTGTCATGTGCTCAACAATTAGAAGTCCAGTCCAGTCCTGCAACCACAGATGAGTTTGCTGCAAAACGTGAACGTTTGCACTAATTTACTACGACAGTCAAAAGGAACAAATGTATTTTGGCATTACCCAGAGGGCCGTCTGATGCTGGAGTGTTGCGGCTCCTCTTCCTCCTCAGGCTCTTCTTCCTGAATCTGGTTGGCTTTCTCCAGGGCGAGCTCACTGAGTCGCTGGGCAAGGGCCATGCGTCTGGATCGGGATGCGTATCGGATGGCTAGTGTCACCACGTTCTGGTTCATGAGCTCGGCCAGCTCCACACAGCGGAACTCTCTCTCCAGCTTACAGGACAGCTAGAAGAGAGCGGCGACTCTGAGCACAACAGCAGCTACAGTAAACATCAGTGATCAGAATATTGATGTTTTCAGACTCACAGCAAACATCTTCATGAGCAGTTCCTGTTGCTCCTTCTGGGACTGACTCTGTCCATCCTCATCTATCTCATAGCCGCTGGACGACAGGAAGCTAAAGTGGTTATGGAAGAGGACCGAACGCAAGAACTGCTCCTGGAGGACGACAGAAGAGGACAGGCTGAATGTAAATGGGGTACTTCCAATTCACCGTTTATCTCAGGTACAGTCTGACAGAGGATGACTTCATGTCATCTAAAAATAATGCTCAGTGTTAACAATAACTACATAAGAAAGCCTAAAAATCTCATGTTAAGCCTGGATTGCATCACACCAACTATTGTTAAAGCCCATTACTAACAAGTAATAAACTATACGGTAGAGCATAGTGATAGTGTTTGCAAGCACCAGGGACAATGATATACATACATTTATCAATGTATCAAGTTTTGGGTCAGATTAGCAGCCCATCACATGTTCTACACCGAGAGACAGAAACCATTCACACTGACATTCATACGTAGAATGAGTTTAGAGTCACCAGTTAACCTGACCTGACTGTCTTTGGACTGAGGGAGGAAGCTGGAGGACCAGAGAGAACCAAGAGAGAACCAGAGAGAACTAAGAGAGAACCAGAGAGAGACCAGAGAGAACCAAGAGAGAACCAACAGAGGACCAGACAAAATCAGAGAGAACCAAGAGAGAACGAGAGAGAACTAAGAGAGAACCAGAGAGAGACCAGAGAGAACCAAAAGAGAATGAGAGAGAACCAAGAGAGAACCAGAGAGAGACCAGAGAGAACCAAAAGAGAATGAGAGAGAACCAAGAGAGAACCAACAGAGGACCAGACAGAATCAGAGAGAACCAAGAGAGAACGAGAGAGAACTAAGAGAGAACCAGAGAGAGACCAGAGAGAACCAAGAGAGAACGAGAGAGAACTAAGAGAGAACCAGAGAGAGACCAGAGAGAACCAAAAGAGAATTAGAGAGAACTGGAGAGAGACACGAAAGAACCAAGAGACAGCCAGAGAATCAAGAGAGAACCAGAGAGAACCAAGCGAGAACCAACAGAGGACCAGAAAGAATCAGAGAGAACAAAGAGAGAACCAGCGAGAACTAAGAGAGAACCAGAGAGAGACCAGAGAGAACCAAGAGAGAATGAGAGAGAACCAAGAGAGAACCAAGAGAGAATGAGAGAGAACCAAGAGAGAACCAACAGAGGACGAGATAGAATCAGAGAGAACCAAGAGAGAACCAGCGAGAGACCAGAGAGAACCAAAAGAGAATTAGAGAGAACCAGAGAGAGACACGAAAGAACCAAGAGACAACCAGAGAATCAAGAGAGAACCAGAGAGAACCAAGGGAGTACCAAGAGAGAACCAAGAGTGAACAAAGGGAGAACCAAGAGAGAACCAGAGAGAACCGAGGGAGAACCAAGAGAGAACCACGAGAGAACAAAGGGAGAATCAGAGAGAGCTTGAGAGAGACCTGAAAGAACCAGGAGACAACCAGAGAATCAAGAGAGAACCAAGAGAGGACCAAGAAAGAATCAGAGAGAGAGACCAGAGAGAACCTGAGGCCCAAGAGAGACTCCAGTGAGAACCTAGAGAGAACCAGATACGCCTTTTCCACCGGTGTGGTTCCAGGGCTGGTTCGGAGCCAAAACCTGCTGAGCAAAAGTTCTTTATGTTCCCACAGCGTAAGCACAGCGAGGGCTCGGATGATAACTGTGTCACTGCAATACCGTGGTCATGTGATACCTACCGCAAAGCTGAGCTCATTACCGTCACTGCAATATTTTAAAATAATAAAAAATTATATCTCTATAACCGTGGTGATGCGGTTATCGTCCCAGCCCTAGCTGCTCGTCCGCCTCGCTCCCTCACTGTTGTGTTTGCTGTTGCCCTATTCCTGCTGCTTCATGCCTACCAATATGTGTCTGCTCTATTAGCATAGGAGCGCCAAACTTCAAAATCAGAGATTCACCAGAGACGTTATTGCTGTCTGATCGCTCATTGTTTGACCTACAAACAGGACACAAGTCCTGTGCTATCAGATATTCCTTATCACTTGCGCCGACTGCCCTGCGTCTCTTCCTGGAGGAAACACAGCCAAAAGTCATGCTCCACTGCCAGTGAATAATGATGCTCGCTGCCTAGTCAACTTCCCTGGAGAAAGCGCAGTAAAAGACGTGCAAAACAAGGTACAACTCTTTGAATTGAAGCCGCCATCCCTCAACCAACCCCTCTGCCCTGTTGTTTAACGTCCACGAAAATACAACAAAGAACATATTCTAGATCTTGTCTTATCTTATTGTATGGTTTGTCCATCTCTGTCAATGAAATATGTATCTGCCTGTTCTGTTCACCTTGACGCTGCTATGTTCAGCAGATAAACAAACTGCCCAAGACCGCCACCGGTGTGCGATTAGCCCTTGAACTGCCGCACTGTTTCACTCCATTTTTAATGAGTCATTTTTGTGTAGGCCCCACTTGATGATAGCAGTGATCTCAGAGAGAACCCACACTATCACCAGAAGAGCATGCAGACTCCACAGACCCTCCAGCTGTGAGGCCACAGCACTAACCACTGCAGTGCCAAAATGTCATGTATTTAACAAATCAGTGCTCTTTGAAGCGCCTAAGGAAAACCCTGTTGTGTCAGTGTTAGAATGTGATCAAAGCCAGCTGTGCTGGTGTGGTCACCTCCATCTGTCCTTTCTCTGTAGAGGTCTGGCACAGGGGCAGCTTGAAGGGCAGGATGGCCACAGCAGGTCTGGGCAAGGTGGGAGGATACCTGGAGCCTTTACATGGAATACACCTGACAATGAACAAACACCAGCATTAAACAGAGATCATGTTCAGGTAGGACTAATTATACCCATATATTTTCAGAAAAGATCTGCACATGTTCAAGTGATAGTTCAGAATTTTGGACATAGGGCCTCATTTCCAATTTAGCCAGAGAGTTGGAGACGTGTGGAGACAGTTTTCAAAAAATTTCAGTCTTACCCTCTCCACAGTGCACCCGAGGCAGATCAATTATAACGCCACACTATCGATGTAAATGTCTGTGTTGACAGAATAATGTTTGAAATAAAACTAAACTTGCATTGCATGAATCATCACATTTTGGGGGACTAGTTTCTCCATAGCAGCAGAATTTCACTTTGCTCTAGTTGAGTTCCACTCCCTGCAGTAAAAGCATTCCTCCTCCGTCTGCATTTGTGTGCATTTTCCTCACTGGCACCACCAGTCTCTGGTTCTTCTGTCCTGGTTTTCTGCAGCTCCAGCGGGGGCTGTCTCTACAGACGCTCTCTCCCGTTCTTCCCTTTTACCATCCGTCTCTCTCAACTCTTCGTCTGTGTATTCCGGCTCGTCCAGGTACGGTTCATTGGAGAAAAATTGCTCATCGTCATCTTCAAAGGCATCGGAAAGTCCTCCAAACGTGGCTAAAACTGGTCTTAAGAACAGGCTTCTTCGTGTACTCTACGTCGTCTATCCATGACAGCTGCATGTAAACAAACTATTATAGATCCGGTAACCTAGCTGTCCGTGATAACAGTCCGCCACTGTCGAGCTTACTACCGGGAAGTATAAGGCACCACTGTTGCCTTCAAAATGCAAGGTAGGTCTTATTTCTAAAATTAAAACACAGACATTTACATTGATAGTGTGGTGTTATTACTGATTTGCCTCGGGTGCACTGTGGAGTGGGTAAAACTATAGGTTATTTACATAACCCCGGTTCTCTGAGTAATATGAGTGAGATGTCTCACTATGGGATGCACGCCCCTGCTGCAGCCCTCAGAAGCATTAATCTCATCACGCCAATCCTGATTGGCAGGTGAGCACGTGGTAATCCACGCCCGGTGGTCCGACCCACCTTAAATAGCGGACCTTGACGGCACCACGTCATTCAAGATAAGCACCTCTTCTCACTCGCCCAAGCAAGAAGGGTTGTCTGGTGAGACATCTCACTCATATTACTCAGAGAACCGGGGTTATGTAAATAACCTGTAGTTCTCTTTCATAATATTTAAACTCGATGTCTCACTATGGGATATGGTAGCTCCCGTATTGCCAGACAAGCTTATCTAGCGCCACCAATCCTCAGGGAAGTAGATCGTTCCAATCAGGACAGCAAAACGCAGCGTGCCATGCGGAGCGGTGACGTCCAACTTATAAAAACGGACAAAGCGTGAGAGGTGAAGACCAACTCGCGGCAGCACATATGTCCTGAACAGAAACTCCCTGAATAGGGCCCAGGATGCAGCCAAACCCCGTGTCGAGTGCTTACGCAGACCCAGAGGTGGCTGCAGACCCTGACTCGTATAGGCTAAAGCAATTGCCTCCACCACCCAGTGGGACAGGCGTTGCTGTGACAGGCTTTCCCTTGCACGAGGATTAGCCCAGGAGACAAACAGCTGATCGCTCCTCCTGAAACTACTCGTCCTGCCCATATAAGTGCGCACTGCACGGACTGGACATAAAGCATGCGACTGCTGCTCACCCGGACGAGGCAGCAAAAGCCACAAGATCAATAGGACAATATGAGCCCACCACCTTCGGCACAAAGGCCGGGTTGGGCCTCAAAATCATCCTCACATCCCCGGGAAGAACGGCGCATAGCGGATGCACCGAAAAGCGCATGGATGTCACTAACTCGTTTAGCGAAGCCAGAGCGAGTAATAACACGGTTTTTAAGAGACACGTGTTTCAAGTCTACCTCCAGTGGCTCAAAGGAGGGCTTTAAGTCCCTCCAAAACCACAGCCAGATCCCATGGCGGTACCAGTGGTCTGGAGACAGGGAGAAACCTGCCGCTCCCTTCATAAAAGCGACAGACCAGTGGGTGCTGGCTCGCCCGTATGATTCCCAAACCCCACATGATAGGCGATAGCTGCCAAGTAGACTTTAATTGTGGGAGAAGGCTTTTGTTTGTCAATCAGCTCCTGCAAGAATGACAATATTACTCCCACGGACACTGAAAAGGAACATGGCCATTTCTGTGACACCACCCCTCAAACACTCTCCACTTACAGTCGTATAAAGACCTAGTGGAGGAGGCTCAGCGCTCTGTATAGTGGAAATCTGCGCTGTGGCAGTCCCACCGCCACAGATTGAGCCACTCAGGGCCAAGCCCATAACGCCAGGCGTTCGGTGCGGGTGGAAGAACGTCCCTCTCCCCTGCGATAACAGGTCCCTGCGCAGCGGGAGCTGCCATGGCTGAGCGCACAGTAACCGATATATCTCCGCTAGCCAATGCATGGCGGGCCAATGCGGAGCTATCAGAATCAGCGCGTGGCCGTGCTCCCTCACTCTGGACAGAGTGGGAGACACCAAGGCCAGGGGGGGAAATGCGTAAAGAAGCTCGTGCGGCCAGGCGTGCGCTAGAGCGTCTACGCCTAGGGGAGCATCCATGCTGTGCAGAGAGTAAAACAGCAGGCACTGCGCGTTTTCTCTCGGCCGAACAGATCCACCGTGGCCCGGCCGTACGGTCCATATCTGTTCTACAATCTCGGGTTCAGAGTCCACTCCCGTATACGGCGTGCCCCTGGACAACAGGTCCGCGCCCGTGTTCAGGGCCCCGGGACGTGCGTCGCTCTCAAAGAGAGAGCGACCACAGCTCCACAGGATCAGTTTGCGTGCCAGCATGTGTAAGTAGACGAGGCGCAACCCCTTGACGGTTGATGTATGCGCCACTGTCGTCATATTGTCCGTCTCACCAGGACATGATGACCCATGAGACGGAGAAATGTTTCAGGGAGAGGAACACCGCTGAAAGTTCCAGGAAATTTATGTGAGACCGCTGGAGGTCCGCGCTCCAGCGACCCCACACAGATCGGCCTTCGTGGATCCCGCCCCAGCCTGTCAGGCTGGCGTCCGTAGTGACCACCTTCCTGGACAGAGCGGGCCCATGGGCACCCCCTGTGTCAGAAAGGACGGGCCCGCCAGTGGCGGAGCTCCTGGCGCACCCAGCGTGACCAACACTCTCCGTCGCCGTGGCCTTGCGGGATCCAGCCCGCATGAGGCCACCCAAAGCTGGAATTCCCTCATGTGGAGGCGACCGAGGCGGACAACGAGGATGGCAGAGCATGCATCAGTCCGAGCAACCGAAGACATAATCTGAATGGAACAGACTTGCCCGGATGAAAAAGTGTGAGACATGTCCCGAAAGCTTTCACCCGTTCCGCCCGGCGCGCTGTGAAAGTCACTGAGTCAGGAATAATCCCAGAAAGATTATTTCCTGCGTGGAGACAACGTGCTCTTTTCGCATTTATCTACAAAACCCAGATCGAGCAGGTGCCTTGTGAGAATATGCGTGTGCCCTGGCTTCCTGCTCGATTGTGCCAAAAGCAACCAATCGTCCAGATATGTATTAGCGGATGCCCTGCCGTCTCAGCGGGGCTATTGCTGCTTCCGTGCACCGCACAAACACCCTCGGGCTTAGGGACAGACCGAAAGGGAGCACACGGTACTTTCGTAGCAGACCCCTGGAAAGCAAACTCAGATACTTTCTGTGAGGGGATAAATTGGGATGTGGAAATACGCGTCTCTCAGATCGACAGAAGTGAACCAATCGTTCTGTCGCCACGAGAGCGCAGCAGGGATGCGTGTGTAAGCATCCTGAATTTGTATTTCCTGAGATATTTGTTCAGAGCCCGCCCAGATCAGGATAGAGCGACACCGCTCCCCGTTTGGGGACCAGAAAATACCTGGGTAAAAACCGCTCTGACAGTAATGTGCGGGAGGGACGACACAGATTGCTCCTTTGTTCAACAGTGAGAGGATTTCCTCCTGTAAAACACGAGCCGACTCTCCCTGAGCCTGGGAATATATTATGCCTGCAAACCGCGGGGGAACAGCGGCAAACTGTAGCCTGTATCCCCTCGAGATCGTTTTTAACACCCAGGACGGGGCTGCGAGTGCAGCCCATCTCTCCCGTCTGAGGGAGAGAATAGACGCACACTGCAGCTCTTCCATCATGAGAGAGCCCATCCGCTGTGCGATGGCGCCCTCCTGTGGTGGAACGATACGGCCCCCCGACAGCGTCGTGTCCCCGGGGGGACAGCGCAACGGCGTGGACCCCACAGCCTCCACCCCGGTACGAGCCGCAGCCCTTCGCCGGGGGGGGGCAGAAGGTGTTGCCACCCGTGCTGCTTATTGTGGCGGGTTTGGCTGACTTTATTAGCTGCGCCCTCGGCCCTTGGCCTGGATGCGGCAGCGAAACACAATTTATTCTTTTAAGAAACCTTGTGTGCGTGCGTGCTTGTGGACATGAGAGAGAACGGCTGAACCCTCTGTCGTCAAATGTCCATCCTCCCGGCTCGCTCTGGCACTGTCCGAGGCAGCCGGGAGATAGAGCGTGGGGGCCTATTGCACGCTGAAAGCGCCCGAACAGGTGGTGCGGGAGAGCAGGGAACATCCAGCTGCATCACCGGCGAAGAGAGGGGCAGTCAGGCGCTCTTCTTCTTCCTGGCCTGGTTGGTGACAGCTTGGGCGGGCGCTCTGGGCGCCGGCGGGCTGCGTGACGAGGGTTTTGGACCAGCCGGGCCGACCTGTCGGGCAGGTGGGGGCGGGCTGGAGCCTCATTTGTTTCGGGACTTTAAACTGGGCAACTTGCGAAGCAGCCTGCACAAAGGTCTTACGCTGCGCAGGTGGAGAAGGAGCTGGGGCCTGCGAGGGAGGCAGAGCTGAGAGCTTCATCCTCCTTCTTCTTAGCCCTTTCGCACCGTCGTTGCATCGAGGCTAGCAGGAACCGAAGATCCCCTTCCGGGACAATGGGCATGTCCAGAATTTCCTCCTTCTCTCTGTCCCTGACAGGTTGGCGAGGTTGAGCCACCGCGCTTCGTTCCTGCAGAACCATGGTCCCAAGCGCTTTTTCCCGTGGCCTGGACCGCTGGCGTTGACACGGAGACACAGGTCAGTAATGACCGGTATCTCGTCCACGTGGCTGGGTCCTGAGTCTGCGCCAAAAATCCTCGCACAGCTCAGCCTGATAAGCCGTGAGCAGGAGAGGACATTGAGCGCTCTGGCCGAGCGCAGCCGCTATATGTAGGCCTTTTCAGTCAGGGCTGACTGAAATCGGTCCGACGGGCGGCAGGCTGGGGCTCGGGAGGATATCGCTGACAGGCGGGGTGAAGGTGCGCGCAGCAGTGGCTCCATCGGAGGCATGCGGGCAGACCCAGGCTCTCATCGCCTCACAGTCGAGGGGCGAGGCTCGGGAATCGGCTCCTGCTGCTGTAGAGGCGGTCTCTCCACGCGGCCAGCGACCTCATCAAGCGGCTCTGGGAAGATGGGGAGACATTGCTTGGTCGCGCTCTTAGCCAGGGCAATTTCTTCCCCTAGCGGATCTGGTGGTCTCAGCTACAACAGTGGGCCAGCGGATTCCCAGCCGGGCAGCAGCGCGTTTGCACACGTCGAGCATGTCCAGGCTGGGGAGAGAAGCTGGTGTGCTTTCCCCATCCCGAGGAAGCGGCGGAGGCAACGGGCTGTGCAGCCCGAGCCGGGAGGATGAAACATCGTCCTGCGTCATCATCCTCTGATATGAGGAGTTCAGGCGGCATCTTCATCGTCCCCATAGTCCAGTTCAGGGCGTCTTCCTCATGCGGGGGATCCGCGGCTAGGTCAGGCTGGGAACCCCAGCTGGCGCTAGCCTCGGTGTCGCCACCGCGCGACCACCATCTCCTCTCCGGCTTCGACAGCGTGCCATCGGAGAGAGAAAGCGGGTCAAGTCCAGACAAGCTAGCCTGGCGGGCGAGCCGTCTGCGGAGACTCTTGATCGTGAACACCGCACAGTGTTGACACAAGCCGGGGGCGTCGATAAGCTAGCCGGGCGTGTTCCAGCTCCCAGGCAGCTCGAGCAGACCTGGTGTGGATCTTTGCTCGAAATCTTGTTCCCACAGCGACAGGGGCGGATCCCGGAGTCTCGAGCCCTCTGGTGTGAGGGTAATAGCCTCCATTCCTAGCTAGCTGGTGTCTGCGTGCAGGAAAAGGCAGTTAGCACGGTTTGCAATCGCGAGGAAAAGAGAAACAACTGGTATGTTGCTACTCAGTGCCTAGGCGCCCGTGGTGGCGTCAAGGACAGCGCTGACCAAGTCGTGGGGGACGAGGAAAGCACCGAGGTCGATCTGGTGTGACCGGCCGAAGCAGAAACAACGTCCAAGGCTAGTAGCGCCCGCAACAGAAGCCAAAGGATCCGTCTGTGGACAGTTTAGCTAGCTAGCCCTGGGCGAGATATGTACTCGGTGAGAAGAGGTGTTTGAATGACGTGGTGCCGTCCGCGTCCGCTATTTAAGGTGGGTCGGACCACCGGGGCGGACGTACACGTTCACCTGCCAATCAGGATTGGCGTGATGAGATTAATGCTTCTGAGGGCTGCAGCAGGGGCGTGCATCCCATAGTGAGACATCGAGCGAAATATTATGAAAGAGAACTGTTTTTAATGGCAGGCTAAACTAGAACCATTGACTTGTGTTAGCCTAACACCAGTGAACTCTGCAACCTGAATATGTGATATGTGTCATCTCTCCTTGAAGAAATGTCAGACACATGACAGTAGGGCAGAGACAGCTCACCTGAGCTGCTGAGGGTTCTCGTGCACTCCGACTACCCAGTAGTGGTCTGATTTGCTTTTGCAGGTTTCTCTGGTGTTGCACACTGGCGTCCATGTGTTTCCCAGGGAGCGGTTCAGCATCCGGACCGCCCCATCTGAATCCACGTAGCACGGGGTACCTGAAAAACCACAACATAACCAGGCCGTCATCTTACAAATCCAAAGATGAGGGTGCAGCTGGAGGGAAATGCTGTGTGTAACCAAGAACGTGTCCTCTACAAACTGACCCTCTGCAGTAAACCCAAGCCAGCACAGGTAGGACTTGGCGGACAGTGGGAGGGGCTCGCCATTGATGAGCTGTTTCTTCCTTCGACTGAGCTGCAGCAGCTGGACACCCAAAGCTTGATCCCCATCAAAACCTGGAGCTGATGACATGAATTAAACAAAATGTTTAGCCTTCAATACAGCGACTGGTTTCAGTACATTTCTGTGTACTATGAAATTAGCAAACGTAAAGCCACTGGAGCAGAAAATAATATTTAGTCTTTTTGTATTTTTAGCCAAGCCAGACCATATTCAGTTCAGATCCTCCTTCTCTGTGGACACCTGGTTTAGTCTACACTGAGTGAGCAAGACGCAGGCAAAATAACCTTTTAAATGCTGCATTGTTTGTCAACAAGTGGCCACATGACACCAGCTGGCACACAATTAACAATGTTATAATGACAAGTGTTCTTCACTGTCTTGGAAAAATAAATGACGGGTGATGGGTGTAACAGGCAAACCAGCTTTAAAGGGACAGGAAACGTGGCGTACGCCAGGATCCATGCTCATGTTCTGATTTATCAATAGTGAACTGAGCATGAAAACTGGCACTGCTCCACACCAACTTCATAGCTGCCGTGCGCCAGGTTCTGATGCTTTTGGTCCGTTGGTGACACTCAGAGGGGATGCTGGGAAACTGTCCCTAGTTGGTAAACAGCAGTGAGGAGCTGTGACCAGCCTTAGAGCACTTAAGGAGGAGCTGAGCGCGGCCAGAGCCACACAGGTGCTGACCACACTGGGCTTCTTGGCCACGGGAGCTGGCCGACCCATCGGGAGTGAGCCAGTCGACCCTGAGCCGGACCACCTGTGTTGGACACATGTCAGCCAGGTGTATAAAATTTCCATAACATGCAGTTAAATGGGCCAAGTTTGCAGATTATTTGTGATGCAAAAATGAATCTGATCAACATCACTGTGAGGTGGTCTGGCACAACGCCCGATTCATACTTCCTAAATAAAAGCATGGTGGGAACAGGCTGCAGGTGGGCATGGTGCGGGGCGGCTGGAGTAAATATTGACTGATCATCAGTCTTCCCCCGACTCATGGTTTGCATGTGTGCGTCCCATAAAGTCACAAATAGCTTCATCAGCATCTTTCCTGAATTGCAGTTATATTTCACATCAGTGTGATCCAAGTGCAGCACATGTGGCATCTAATCCTGTGTTTTCAACTCAGGTGACCGTAGCGACACTCTGAAGTTTCTATGTTTCTATGTATTTATGAGTGCGATGAGGGAGTCCGCAACTCCGACATATGTGATCAATTCCACGCTGATTAGAATGTATCAAATAGGGCTGTAACGATATGCGTGTCGAAACCAAAACTGCAATACTCAGAGCCACGATCCTGTATCGCGATATAAGAAGGCAGAATCGCTATACGTGAAAAATTATCATGATTTATTTGAAATTAATAATCTATTTTAAAATATATAGACCTGTCACATCCCGTTCCATACCAGAAAGCTGATCTGAGCTGCTGAGCGGATGTTTGATGCTGCCGCTGATGTAGACGCATTTTGCACAAGCGCAGGCCTAAACCAGAAAACTAGTTATGATAATAAACAGTAACTGACTGCAAGAAAAAATCTACCCCTAAGGAAAACTACCAGGAATTTGCAGGTACCCTGCTCCGTCATGTCGGCAGTAGAGTGCTCTGTTTCAACTACTACCAGGGATCTTGTTGCTTGCAGCTACACGACTATAAACGTTTCTCGGAGATATGGTGGATAGCTGTTGTGCTCCGGGATGCCAGAACAGCTGAGGACGAGCAAAGAGAAGATGATTTTACTGGATTACCAAAGATCCTGAATGAAGATGGATAACTGCCATAAAACGAGCGACCACTTTATATCAGGTACAGAATCCAGCGTTCCCTAAACTTTATGTCTGATTTATTTTACATGCGTTTATTACGATTCTGAATGGTTGTACTCACATTAAATGCACGTTAGGCCAAGGTATTATGGTGTGGATTTTGTGGTGCTTCCCGTTGCTCACACAGCAACAAGCAAACAACGTAAAAATGTTTGTCTGCAGAGTCGTTTCAGTCTTCCTTCAGATAAAACCCAATGCATGTTATGTCTGCTAGTGTGCTGTTTGCATGGCTGTTCTTGTGATACAGCAATGAACAGAGCTCTCCCCTGTCCCCTGCCAGTCTGCATTCACATTACACTAATCCAACCATGCCTCCGAAATACACGCCATCACGTTGATTCACGTAATACGCATGGTGCAACATCATCATAAATTTGGCCATGTTGTTGCTGGGGACGCTCTTGTTGTTGTATGGAAACACCACGGGAAACTCTAGAATATACTTCTCCAACTGCATAATATCTTATCCAATTCTGTAGCCACGGTGACCCCTCATAGTTCTTCGTCGTGATGTGTGTTGTGCAGCCCTGCCGTGAAATGCATCTCCTCGCAATTCGCCTTAATATTGCACACAAACGCAGGGGAAAATACTAGGATTTAATTATTTGTGAGGGAGATAAGAACATCGGTTGCTTACAGTCTTTAAAAGCTCCTCCAAAGAGTGCAAATAACAGATGTTCTTCTCAACACAAAATCGGATAATAGTGAACGCAAACCTTTCGATATGATCTGTGGAAATATACCCCAGCCATAATTACAAAATGTATTAATTTTTTTTTTTTTTGAATGTATGATGTATTGAATGTCCTATCCGCGCTGCTGCGGAGGAGACCTGTCTGTTTGTGTCGGGCGAGAAAGTGCATTTCACTCGTCGCGGCTGTGCACACGCGTGGCCAACCGTGCCGTGCCCAGGCCCACCTCTTCAAATCAGGCCAAACTGGGGATCCGATTGGAACTCATACTACCCATAGAATCTGGACTTAAGCAGCAAATGGGCCTGGGCGCGGTACGATGGCCCCAGTATGAGCGCATCCTAAATCTACAACAACTACTAAACCTTTTCAAGATTTGTGAAAAGTATACTGGGGACATGATAAGGGTCAGAGATATTTATTCTCTAGTATTTACTTGTGCATATAGCCATATCTTGTGATTTAAAACTCCGAAGGCATAAACTGACTGGGATTTCACAGCCAAAACGGCGGCGTAAACAAAGTCACGTGGGGTCCAAATCGAATTGTGAGTTAGTGTATTGTTACAACCCTAGTATCAAGGGAAGCCGCATGGATTCAGGCATCAGGTTTGACACATCCAGATTTTTGACTCTCTGGATTACAATGTACACCATCAGTATAAAATCCACACAAGTATTGATACATCAGGCCCCAGAGCTCTGTTTGCTTTAATATTATTATACATCATTACTGTTGATTTTGAGGCTGTAATAAACTCCATTCAAGACATCCCTTCCACAGTTTGCAGCCATTTAGCAAACCAACCGGCAGGAATCAGTGGTGGAGTCGCTTCAGCAGACAACGTTAAAAAAAAAATTTCTGATCCGAGAATTGTTGGTTTTAGAACCCAATGCCGATAATGGATCAGATCAACCCCATCCCTAGTTTTCAAGATTGTAGCACTTGAGATTTTCTTTGAATGTAGTGTGTTACAAATAATATTTATTATTACTATTATTTCATTTTGAATTTGAATACAGAGAAACAAGTGTGTAAACAGTGTGTGTGTGTGTGTGTGTGTGTGTGTGTGTGTGTCTAACCCCGGTGGTAGACGATGAGCAGCTGCTCCCCATGTCCGACCATGCACACCACGTTCCCCGGCAGGCTGAAGATTTCTCTCTGGACTCCACCGATGGAGAAGAGCCTGAGCATCAGTGCGCTGGTGGCGACCGCCGCCCAGCCTTGACCCAGACACACTGCCCGCACATCCTCGCCCTGCGGCAGGTCCACCATCCAGTCCTTGTTGGTGTCCCACGATGAGAAGTGGAGACACTGAAGCTTACTGGGATCAGGAACAGATAGAAAGGGTTTCTCTAAAGAACTGACACAGAAATAGAGACAAAACAGGACAGAAGGTGGTTTACCTGGCAAGCTCGTCAGTGCTGGGGCAGGCCAGCAGCACGGCCTCCTGGGAAAGATCGGCCATGGTGTGACCCAGCGAGTTGGTGAGGTGCATGGCGTGGTGCACGGCGGTGTCGTGAAACTCCACATCAATGGCGTTGTCCTGCTCATCGTTGTAGCCTCGAACTATTCCCACCGAGTTCCACATCTGGTGCACAGTTTAACTTTTAATACAAGTGAGACTGGAGCTCATTGTTTCTACAGCCTAAGCACCGGCCCCCTGGCGCTTACAACTTGGGCCAGGCAAACACCAAGTCTTTGCTGGTCCAGAGCTGAGCACTGATTACGTCAGGAGCTTGGGGCGGGGTTACTGCAGACCGGAGTAAATACTTACTGGTTCGATTGCATATCAAATGTATTGAAAGCTCTCCTGGGACACAGGGACGTTTTGCACAAACTGTTGCTCACTGAAATCCAGAACAATAGTATTCCACCAGTACCGTGATTGTGGATGTACCCAGGCAATAAGCGACCTGCGTCTCACTGGCAGCCGCGATACAATCTGTTCTCAAATGGAGCCGCCGCTCGAAGCAATTGCGAGAGTCGGCAGTAACAGTTATATGGCGTTATATTTGTGCCACATTCCTGAGTGAACAAAGACAGATTTTGAGCAAACAAATGCAGAGTTGCGCACATAAGGTAAATATATTCTGTGCTTAGTAAATTTATTTTTTTGCACGTGCCATAATCACAGCTGAGTCTCAGTGTTTTTTCTGCTCGTGCATTTGCTCGCTCAAAATCTGTCTTTGTTCGCTCTGGAATGTGTCACAAATATAACGCCATACAGTTCAGTTTTATCGGCTCTGGGTTTTTTGCAAAGCGTTTTAATTTCACACTGCACAAGCTTTGTCGGGTGAAAACGAAAATGCAGTGACGTAATGACATGGCTCTGACTGGGCTCCTTGCCAGTGGATTAACAACCGGTGCTCAGGAGGAATGCAAGTTGAACCAACTAAGAACCAGCACTAGCACCAGCATGGAACTAGCACCAGGTTCCTTCTGGTGGAAAAAGGGTAAGGGAGGCATGGGTTGGAGCCTACCATGAAGCGGTGTGTGAGGTGTGCCGGGGTGGAGCCCGGCTGAAAGGCCTTCTGGGGAGGCGTCGGCAGGGGTCCTTCATAGACAGGACGCAGGGGCCCCAGTGGAGCCTCCGCGGCGGGCAAGATGGCGCTACCTGCATCGTTGTCGTCCCCGAATTTGTCATGACCAAGCTTCAGCGATCCAGTGTCTGAAGAAGTTTTGAGTTAGATAGGAAACATGATAACCTGATTATTCTCGTGACTGTGACACACAGAGACTGAGCAGAGGTCAAACAGGACAGAAGTCATGAGATTAACTTTACCTTCTTCCAAAAAGTAGTGCTGAAACACTGAATTGATCAAGATAAGTCATTTTCATTTCATCACAGATTGAAACCATTTATCAAATAAGAACAGAAAATCTCTGCTGCTATTCTCTGCTGCTTTTCTATTGTCTATTTAAGTGAAAACTGAATATTTTGGTTTTAGGATGTGACAGGGATATTTCACTATTTTCTGATTTCAAGTGGAAACATTTTCATGGACTGAAATCTTAATATAGCATCATAAATTTTCAAATCGCAATATTTATTAAAATCATGAAAGTGAAACGTGTGTAAAAATACCATTTCAAATTTAATATTGTCATGCTACAAAGATACGCATATGCCAGCGTACGATGATGTTTTGCAATGAAAATGAGATGTAAAAAAAAAAAAATCATATCCAAATCACATAATATTAGACAAAGTAAACACAATTATTATTTTTTTTTACCCAAAACAACACAGTCCCTGTCGCAAAGACCACCAGATTGTTTTCATTCCAACCTAGCCATTAATCACCATTAAATTGTACCATATTGATAAGTCTACTGCCACTTTGTCAATTAACTCTTTGAGTTCCACTGATGTAATACTATGTCAAAGAGTTTTTTATTTTTTTTTTTTTTGCATCTGGTCGCTGATCACGGTCTGACGCAGCCTGTCAGTAATGTTGGGGCTTCTGTGATTTGTAGTCGGGACATAAAGAGTGCCACAGAGATCAAAGCAGGAAGTGGAGACGATCGTGTTTAGAGAGGAAAAACAAACAGATTCTGTACAAAAAGTGGTAATTTTGGTGAAAGTGAAAGGAACAAGGTAAAAACAAACTTTTTTTTCATGATGAAATAGCGTGACTCTCCTTTCATCTGAGCTACTGTGTGTTTTCAGAGACATGGTACAAAATATTCTGTGGGTCTTGAAATATGACTGAAAAAATGACCAAAAAACGCTGGCAAGGCACTTCCAATTTTAAAAAACGGCTGGCACTCTACAGAGAAGCTCCACTTCAGTGAAAAAGGAAAGAAATAATAGTTTTGTTTTGTTTATATAGTACCAATTTATTTAACAATTTTCAGATTTTATTTCATGTGTTTAAAAAAAAATATATGTTGGGAGATTTATTCATTTATTTTTCATGACACAGCTGTCACTGAATCCCCAAATACGTGAGCAAACAGCGCTTCAGTGGCCACCAACTCTCTGAAAACGAGTAATTTCACTGTAACTATGTGAGGCTGTTAACACTGATCTTTGAGTAATGTACTGTTGTTTTTCTGATGTTGTTCGGTGTTTTACTATGGGAATCGCCTGGGCATGACCAACTACGAAAGCTCCAATGACATCACGTCTGTCAGTGACAGACAGGTCAAACTGTGATGGGGCTACACGCCCTCCTATTACCACACAGTTGACCCATCCATCACATTCATTCTCGCTTTCTTCCCATGCACAACCAGCACAACTGTTTGAGGATCTCCTTGAAGTGGAGTCGGGCTGTGAGGGCGATGCCAACTCTGACCTCCTCAACATGGAGGATGAGGAGGATGACTCCACATTTCCTGTTCAACAATCCAGACCCCCCAGTGCGCCTGACGCTGCTCCACCAGTTGACAGCAACTTATGAGATCTGCAAATGGGCCACGTCCAAATTAGGGATAAAATGGCCAGCAGCTCAGGATGCAGCATGGACAGAGAGAGACATCTGTATGTTGGTAAGAGGCTCCCACCAATCCAAACACCAGCTAAACAACTCCTGTCAGCAGTGCCTGTCTGCATGATAGAGATGAGCAGGTACTGGTCGAGGCCATTTAAAGGTAGCGTAGGGCTACGCTAAGCTAGAGATCCAAGGAATGGTGGAGCTGGGGATGGCCGAACACCCAGTGGTGGAGCTTTCAGTGGCTTAACACCTCCACCTGAGGTGGAGTAATAACCTCACCGCGTCCGTTTTCCAGAGGACATACAGGTACGCTGCACAGTTTCTGTGCTCTCTCAATGCACTGACACTGCTGTCTGCGTACTAGACAGAGATCCTAGAGGAGACTGGAGTACAACTGGACTCTGGCTTGCCTAACCTTGCTCTCTGGGATGAGATCTGTGGTGAATGACCTCATCCTGCGCTCCTCAGAGGGTGCAGTGCAAGGCTGCAGCCGGGTAATGGGACTTGCCGTTTCAGGTGAGAGGGCCCTATGGCTGAATCTCTCAGGCCTGAGTGATGCACAGGAGGCAGAGGTTATGGATGCAGGATGTGCATCCCCAGCCAAAGGTCTTTTCAGTAATGTGGTGGAAAAGATGAGAGAGACCAGCACCCTCAGGAAACAGGAAGTCAAAGCTTTTGACCTGTCTTCCCCAGCGAAGCACCCCACACCCCCCACGGGGGCAGAGGGCTAGCTTTGCTGCAGCGAAGCGGAAACGGGGCTCCCAGGCCGCAGAGACAGACAGCTGTCCAGCAGACTGACCAGCAGCCTCAAGCAGGGAATCAGAAACTGTGGGGTAAACACTCTTCTGCTGAACCATCCATCCCACTCTGGGAAGAAAAAAAAAACAAAAAAAAAAAACAGGCGACCTAACCCTCCTTGTTTTTCCCTCTTCTCCCCTCTTAGAGAAAAGGAAGTGAGCAGAGATGGAACAGAGCCCCAAAGTTCAGTTGTCAGAGACCCACTTCTCCAGCGATCAGTTTAGTCTTCCACTCACAGTCAAGGAGGACTCACCAAAGTCTACCTACGGCCCAATCCTGCTTTTGTGCCAAAGGTGGTGGAGTCTGCCTACAGGTGTCCCATAGTGGAGCTTTCAGCTTTTCACCCACCTCCTCAGAAGAACATGTGTATGTGAATAGATTAGCAGGTTTCACACGAGGAGATGACCTTTTTGTCTGGGAGTGATCAATATGTCCTACAGTGAAACACCAAACAATGTTAGAAAAAGAACTTTAGGTTACTTAAGGTAACCCCAGTTCTTTGATAACAGACAGGAGTTTCACTGTCATTTCCTCCTTGCACAGACAGTGAAAGAAACAGGTCTAGAATGTGGTAATAAGAGGGGGCGTAGCACCATCACATTTTGACCTGCCCGTCACTGACAGACGTTAGTTGGTCATGCCAAGGTGATTCCCACAGTAAAACACCTCACTCTCCAAAAAAAAAAAAAAAAAAAGGGGTTACATTAAGTACCCTTAAGTTTTTGCAAATCAGGCTTGTTTGCATGGAAAAGTCTATTTTAATTGACAAGTAAACAGTTTCTTTGTCTTATTGGTTCATGTTCAGTCATTACAAAACCATAAGACCAGTGAATTCACCCCACAGTGAGTATCATCAACCAAGCTTCGGGCATTAGATTTGAGAATTAAGCTGCAACAACTAGTCTTGTGCTCATTCCAGTGGACTTCCACCACACTTTACTTTGCCACACATCAGAGTCGTCACTCTGAAGCACCTCTTTCACTCACCCAGTGAGTTCTCATCATCCAGGATCCCTCTGTTCCTCACCCGCCCGGTGGCAGGCATGGGGAAATCATCGTCATCCTCATCATACCCCCCAACAGGCTTCTTAGCTGGCGAGTTGGTGTCACTCAACCCTTCATCCATGATCTTGTCGTCGTCGTCGTCATCAAACAGGTCGTCGTATTCTTTTGCTGTTTTTTGTGCTGGCGTCTGTAGAGTGTACGGCGAGAGTTATTTAAAAACAAACACCGATAATTAATAAGTTGTACGTAATATATGAAAACTACACACAAAAAAAAAACCATTCAAATCAGGTGTTATCTGAGTCGTACCTTGGTGGTGTTAGTTGTGGACATGGAGGTGCTGAGTCCATCCAGAAGGCCCAGGCTGCCCTCCATGTCTGTGTAGGCAATCTGGCTGCCTGATGGATGCCAGGCCAGACCACAGACTGTGAAGCCCTTCTCATGCTTCTGTCTGCAGCGAAGACGAGACAACTTCAGCTGCACTGATCCTCCACCAATGCACACAGTAACACTAACATTCATTCCAATTTCAGTGATGCAGCAGTCATCAACTTTCAATGTCTGGAATTTTCCAATCCGCTGTACCTTTCCACACACAGTTTGCTGTTCACATCCCAAACTGTTAGTGAACCCCCCACGCTGCCGGCCGCCAGGAACCTCCCACATGGAGACCAGGCCACCACATTGATGAGCTGCACGGAGAAAAAAAAAAAACGAATAATCAGAGCACAGACAGAATGACCCTTCAACCCCTAAAACACAACCTGGGAAGAAGTCATTCCACTGTTCTTGGATCATCGGAAGATCAAATATTTATTCTGAAAATGTGCATCACGCTTCAGGGCTGCAGAGCAAATTCATGCATCTCATATTTAAACCTCCAGTGGAGACAACGCTTCCTAAATGTATGCCAGTGTATGCCCGGAGCTCACCCACCTGTGTCAGCAGATCGTCAGACAGAGTGCTCACGTGATCCCAGGACCCTCGCTCGTACAGGTGCACCTTTGCCTCGACAGGAACCGCTAAAAACTGAGCGCACACACACACACACACATTTGTTTAGGTATTTTAGCTGTAGAGATGCAGATGTTAACACCGGAAAACTTCAAAAAAGAGCTGCGTTACTGACCTTCGCCATCCCAGGCTGCCAGGCCAGCCGACACAAAGACTTTGCATTACTGACATCATTGGTCTTCTGCAGCAGAGGCCAGCTGATCGTCTGAGACTAAACAGACACAAAGCAGATCAGTATATGACAGACTAGACACATGGAGGCCACACAAAAATATATATTGTTCATTTGAGATGCTGAGATGTTTTTTTTCCTTCCAGTTCCTGAACTTGCACATTGGCTATTACCGTATAACATAACACATACATACAAAGAATGAATGCCATAGTGCTTATCTGGATTGACAGATAAAAATCACAAACAGCTGATTTCAGCACTCTCTGCTGATCAGTACCAGGCTCTTAACAGAGAAGAGAAAGAAGCGAGGTGACTCACTCGTTAGCTAGTACTATCGCAGTACTGATCGGACAGGACACTTATCATAATTATTATTATTACAACCTTTATATAACCAGGTTTGTCTAATTGAGAACAATGATCAAATAAAAGATACAAATAACAATTAAATATCCAAGATTAATTAAAATAAAACATTTGCATTCAAGTAAAACAGTTGCACTCATCAAGCCTAGATATAATGGGACTTATCACAGACAAAAATACATTCAGAGGTATCAGATTTTGGAGTTTGATTTCTGCCTATAAAATGTTCCATGTAGTTCAAAAAACAAAAAGAGTTTAAGAGTTAAAGGTTGCGTTTCCCAGATTCAGTTAAGAAGCTCTTAGCACTAAGAGCTCTGCACTAAGTGCTTCTTAGAAGAAAAACATGTTTCCCAGAGCGCACTTAGCTTAAGAAGATCTTACTGTGCATATGACAATAAACACTTTGAATCTTGAATCTACATGTTATATGAAGGCTCTGTGGGTTAGGGTTAGGGTTAGTGTCAAAACTGTGGCACAAGTGACGCACCGAAATCTGGCAGAAGAAAAATAAATGAATAATAAGCAAAAATAAGTAACATTAGCAGGAATAACAAGTGTGAGTAATGACTATCATTTATCATAATTTGTCACACATTCCACATCTGCATGTCCATGTGAGATACCGTACCTAAAAATGCGTCAGGGCGCAAAACAAAAAAAACACATCAACTGTCCAAACCTGCAACATTTCACAGAGATCAGGCACTAATGTCTGGAGGGCAGCCTGGTGAAATTTGTCCCTCAGACCAGAACTGCACTGCATTTTTATGCATTAGGGAGCTTCATGGAGGAGATGACAAACTGCCCGAAATGCGTAGCCAGAGACGTAGGACACAGAATAATCTTTATTCAAGATTAAAAGAGATGATCAATAAAATGGAATCATCTCAAGAACAGTAAAGAAAGACCAGTGGCAGAGCTGACATAAAGATGGCAAATTTCCTTTGGTGACATACAGATATGGGCGTGGAACAATGTTACTGTGTAGTAGGGCTGTGTGATGTGGACAGAATTCTATATCCCGATATAGCAAAGTTTATATCCCGATAATGATATCTATATGATATAGTATTTTTTTTTTTCTAATGTGTTTTAGCTTTTCATTGCGCTCTCCTCCGTCTCCTCTGTGGCGTCAGAGGGTGTTAAATCCCCTATATGCTTTTATTCTGCAGACTTACATTGAGAGCAACCTGAAGTCCGGCTCTGTTTGCACTGTACTTTTACTATGCAGTTTGACTGCTAATAACGATGTGTTTTGAGTGCTAATAAATCATTCGCACACAACACGACATCCTCCATGCTGCTTTACCTCTGTTTACTCCCGAGCTACAACTGCTGCTAACCCGTCCTTATGGGTGACGTAAACATGCTTCCACAAAGCAGTAACGTTGCTTCAGTTACAGTAGCCTTCATACCATTATGTCTATGCTTCATACAATGAACATGTTTTGAACTCTCATGATACATTTGGATTATCCAGTGGTCATTCTGATGTTGAGATGTGCTTTACACTGTGACTCTAAACCACAACCAGAGTAACGTTAGTGTAGCAACAGAGCTAACTAAGTAGCTACATGTTAAAATTACAATATAAACAACAGTGGCTAATATTGTACAGTAGACATTTTTATACCGCACTACGATATATATCGTAATATCGCACAGTTCTACTGTGTAGTAAATGAGGTGATAAAATCATGGTGAAGTGCTGCAACAGTGACATACCTGCTCCTCGATATTCCACACCACAACAGAGCCGTCACAGCTGGCAGACGCCTGACACAGACAGAGCAGAAGTGCTTGTGTTGCTTCCAAGTCAAAACAGTTTGAGTGGGCAACATTAGACCTGATTAACATGGATGTCCGAACATTGTGCAGCTGCACAGTAATTCATCATCTATCAGTCCTTGACTTGACATGAAGTATAAAAACTATAAATATGTCACTTTTGCTGAACTACTGAGGTAAGAAATGCTAGGTCATCTTTTAGAAGGAGAAGATCACAGGTGAGCTTAGGACTTGGCAGATGAATGACTGGCTACAAAAGGAAAACAACCACTGTGTTGATCTAGTGTAACATCATGTCAGGTTGCTCACCAGGAATTCATCTTTGGAGTCAAAGGCGACACTGAGGACGGGCGCTTCGTGGCCCCGGAGTGTTTTCTGCTGGCTGCTGTCTGACACCTCCACCACCTTAACCATGAAATCACTGTGGGAACAGAGACAGATATAAAGAAGAATAAACAAGTCCAAAAGTACATGTGGAGGAAATCTGTGTTCATGTGACCACCAGCAACAGAGCGAAAGGACCAGCTGTGAACCATCACAAGTGCAAATTGCCAAATTGATGAATGAGAGAGGCAAAAAATAATCCAGATTTCCTCCAATATCCACCAGAATGTAGATGAAGAATTCACCCTAACAGCCTCAAACACTTTGTTTTGTTTTACAATCAATACCACAACAGAAGGAACCAGCGTGAAAACAGCAACATCAATAAGGCGCCATGTTCTGGGCTTCTATTGCTGTGATGAAACCATTTAGGGCAAAATCAATTCTGGTCGCGAACAGACGTTTATCTCTAATCAGGACTAATCATAAGGCAAACCAGAGCTGCTCTGGTTGTGAGTTGGAAATATTGTCCAGGTACACTGCTGTCTGTGTGAGAACAGGATCAACAACAGTGTGAACCTGGGACTGAACCATAGTGAGGTTTAGTCATAGCACACGTTAAAAGTGACGTTCTGCTCATCTTTCAGCTCTGGAACCCTTATTTATCTCATAATTCAAAATGTGATACTTTAAGGATTATGGTTAGACCAAATGACCTGCAGCTTTGGCAAAAGTTCTAATATATTTTTTAATAAAATAAAAGATTGCACTCAGTTTTTAACGTGATAATGATATGAAAATATGCAGATGTTGAGTATAAAATCATCAACTATTATTCATTTAGTTCAGAATCCAATTTGAAGCTCTTGTGATCTCTTATAGCGCAGTCTTTCAGTCTCATTAGAGGTCGACTGCAGTTCTGTGTTACCAGCAGGTCTCTGAAGTCCTCTCTGTTTGATCCAGGCTTAAAACTAAAGGCTGATTTATAGGTAAAGAGTATTTACATATGAGCGCTGGCATGTCTACGTTGCTCTGCAATCACACCTCAAAATGCTCACAGTCAGTTATCCATGCTACAGTGTCTAGTTGTTCTAGTTGGGGGGGGGCCTTGCTGACACAATAGCAAGTGAAACAGAGCAAATCATGCTGGAGTTGGCGAAAATGATTGTTGATCCATGGTCACTTCATCTGGTCGTCACACAACTGCACATAATCCTTCACAGTTAACCTCCCCTTGATTTGGTCCATGTTCTGTTCTCGAAGATGACGGAGCAGGCAGAAATGGGTCAGAGGAAATGCAAACCCAGCAGATTTGGTCACATTTTCAGTTGACTCATAATAAAGTCAT
The DNA here is from genome assembly GCA_029721515.1 of Synanceia verrucosa. Taxonomy (NCBI): domain Eukaryota; kingdom Metazoa; phylum Chordata; class Actinopteri; order Perciformes; family Synanceiidae; genus Synanceia; species Synanceia verrucosa. Next base: position 28,282,381 of record CM056549.1, read on the forward strand.
AAAATAACTAAACTTCTTGAATGTTTCTTGTGACAAAGAAGTATTTGTTCCAGTCACTCTATTGGAGAAAAATCTGAGTTGGAGAAATAACTGGAAACTCAAGAGAGCCATGATATTATCATGATTAAGTGTATGTACACTTTTGACCATGACTGTACTTACTTGTTTGCAGTTAGATGAGGAAACCACTCTTATGTTTGAACCATAAAGCAGAAGCTGCAGCCAGCATCTGGGTAGCTCAGCTTTAAAACAAAAATAAACAAAAGTGATCATAAGTACCTGGAACCGGCAGCGACCCTGGAGCCGCTGCTGTTGAAGACGACATGTGTGGCATTGGTCGTGAACCGGGTCAGGATGCCATCGGGCTCGCCGTCAGGAAATGTGTGAATCTGCACTGTGTTGTTGGCGCTCGCCGTCACCAGTTTACTGTTCTGAGGAGGGAAGAGCACAACAGATCTCATTGGGAAAACATCCTAAAAGATCATAAAACAAACAGGAGACAGATGTCCAACCTTGAGTGTCAGTGAGTGCGCCTTCTCCCCAACAGTGATGAACTTTGGATCATCGTCATCCAGGCCCTCCCATATTCGAACGTCTCCATCATTCCCACAGGTTACAATGAACCTGAGGACCATTTTATCATGGTAAGATTTGAATATTGTGAAACAAAAGAAACAGTAATGGAAATGTCAGGTCAATTATTGCATTTTCAGACAGTAAAGTTGTTTTCAAATGTTTACTGTGAGGACTGACAGACATGTGCTACATGCTCAGTTTTATTTATCAGAAGCTCAGACTACACAGTGAAGTTGGTCAAACCTGTGTGCAATAACGCTGTAAAACTAACAACTAATACTAAACTAATAAGACTGATGAAAACCAAAGAAAGACTGTTTGAAAGACACAGGAAAATGAGTTCAAGTGACTGTCTGATCGGCAGATCAGAGATCTAAACATTAGCAGTCACAGAAATGACAGCTACATGTATGAAGCATTACACTGTCGGACTTACCTCCCAGACTCATCAAAGCACACCTCGGTGTGTCCCTCCGAGTGGCCGTAGCGCATCGGCTTCCTCTCACAAGGCATTTTCACTGAAACCACCAGACTGACGAGCGGAAGAATGAAACAGTAAACAATTCATGAAGGTGACACAGCACACCTTGGTGGCACTCTGTGTTTAACAGTTATCATCTGTCCTGTCATTGTCTGCCATTGCTGGTTCCTTTTAAGAACTTCTTAACTAGCTTAACGAGTTGAGCTAACGCTAACAATACAGCCAATGCTAACTAACTACCGTCATGTCAGACTAAACGGGCCGACCGATAAATGCTGTTTACGAGAGGACACGTTACACTCGAACTTACAACGTCATTATTTAACTAGTTCTTACTCAAGTAGACAGTTAGCATGAGAACTTACAACTTGCCGGCTGGCTGACTGCCTGTCTCCACAGAGTCCTCCTGAATCTCCCGCGCTGTGTTAAAAACAAGGAATCGCTGCGTCACAACTCCCGCCAGCTACGTCATGACGCAATAGTTGTAACGCCATATCTACGTCAAGACGCAAGAGTTACAAGTTATTTTATATATACTATATCCTCTCTGATAGAGTGATTGGAACAGATACTTCTTTGTCACAAAAACATTCATGAAGTTTGGTTCTTTTATTTCTTTATTATGGGTCAACTGAAAATGTGACCAAATCTGCTGGGTCAAAAATATACATACAGCAATGCTAATATTTGGTTACATGTCCCTTGGCCATTTTCACTTCAATTAGGTGCTTTTGGTTGCCATCCACAAGCTTCCACAAGTGTCCTAACCCTATGTGAGGATAAGTGGTAGAAAATGGATGAATGGATGGATGTAATATACCATGAATCTAATGTAACACTTTCAATGTTGGCTTTGCATTCTACCTCTATCTCTGTACAACTAATGCACATGTATGTGTGTGTGTGTGTGTGTGTGTGTGTATGTATATGCATATGTATATTTTTTAAAATGTATTTTTTTAATTTTAAATTTGTTTTATTTAATTATTTTCTCTTTTTGCACCCCTTATTTTATTATTTATTTATCTACTTATTTATTTACTTTTGTTTATCTATTTGTTTATTTATATATATATATATATATATATATATATATATATATATATATATATATATTTTTTTTTTTTTTTATTTTATTTTATTTTATTTTTTTTCCCTTCCTATTTCTTCTCTGTATGTTGTATAGAATAACAGGTTATTTAATTGTACCATATGTACCCGCGCCTGCCCGATTTTGGGGCAGGCGCGGGTTCATATGCTTTAGGAGATGTGGCTCCTGAACTCTGTACATTGACGAAATATTTAAGGTAAAATGGATCAAAACACAAATATACACTTAGTCCATTATCCATCACAGTATATTTAAGTGCATACCTATGTATATGCAACTGGTTTTCAGTGCATTTACTGCATGACTATAAAACCTGTTTGACTGGTTAGTTTACTGTTACTTCCTGCATGATAGAATAGGTTCTCTATGGGTTCCCACTATCCCACCACCTTCACCCCTTGTAAACCGACATTAGGTCCAGACCGAAGGACCCTGAGAACAGGACTATCAGTGTTTACCAGATGGTGACTGAGTGTACACCTGCCTAGAACAGCATTATATTATACTACTGTATGTCATTCCTATGGTCTGTGGTTTTGATGGTTGGAAAACCGCACAAAAGAACACCTGCAAACCTAAAGGCCGTATGAAGAACATTTCACTGTTTCACTGTATTCATATAAGTCACCTCATTTCAGATTTAGTTCACACTGCTAGTCAGAGAGAGTCTGAATGGCATGAGTCAACCAAACACAACCTGAATCCTGCCCCACTTGTGGAAGGGGAAATAGCCCTTTTCATGTCCTTATCTTTCCACTTGCTCTGCTGACGTGCTGGCATTTAGAGGTGTCCTTTGCAGAGAGCGGGATGACTTGTTTTCAGAGCACAACTTCAAAAAGCAACATTTTCCATATCATTAGCCTGTCTGACTGGAGCACAAGCCGACAGCTACAGGCACGGATGGGTAAGCATGACTTGAGCGACACCATTAAATTGGTCCAGAGGCGACAAAGAAACAGAGACACGGTCATACAACAGAGGCCATGTAAATGGCATTTATTGGTATGTTTATCAGTGTGGTGAATACAGTGTGGTGATGGAAACACTTGAGAATACTTCAAGTAGTACTTGAGAGTACTTCAAGTATAGTGGCCCTTGGAGGTCAGAGCACAGAGCGGAGGAGCATCTATTGGTGTGATGCTCAGAGGCCATCCGTACCATAATAACACTACTTTAGAAGCAAAGGGAGTCAGACAGTGGCTTATACTCTATGACTCACTTTACTGCCACCAGTGTATTGAAGAACCATGGTGGCCTTCAGCTAATCAAAAATCATGAAAGGCCCAATCTAGAGCCAGTGTTTGGTTTGTCTGGTCTGGGCTACCGTAAAAACATGGTGGAGCAACAAGGTGGACTCTGTGAAGAGGAACCACGTGATTCGACACTGAAGAAAACAACATTATTGGTATTATATTCCATTTCTGCCAATAGATCCCTTGAAATGATTAACCCCTTTATGAAAAATAAAGACAACATCATCATTTTGACAACATATGTAGCATTTAGAGAAAACATAGAAAACACAACTACACACTCACAACAAAACCAAACAAGACAACAGCTACATACACACAGAGCCCATTACAACAAAATGGAAATGAGTTTGAAAATGCATTTTGTACGACTTGAAGCATTTCTGTATTTGGTTGAGTTTTCTCACTTTGCTTACTCTTTCTGAATGATTGTGTTGTGTTGTCAAATTGGTGGTGTTTTTCTGGTGTTTTGCAGCTCTCAAGGGGCACTGAAAGTCTGACATGTGAACAGTTTTCCCAATAATAATACTTGTGAAAGCTGTCGAGGTACAATATTCATTTACACACAAGCTTTCAGCTGAGACTGAATAACAGAAGCAGCTGAGTTGTGTGAGACAGACAATTGAAGTCCTCTAATCACTGCAGTTGTGCCGCCATCTTGTGGCTACAGAGAGGGACACAGTCCCATTGAAGCTAACTTCTGTGCTTGCTTGGACATATCGACAGACTTCAAGAGGTGACTATTAAGGTATCTGAACCAAGTCTTTTTCTGTTGTCATCTCTTTTTCTCTCTCCCATACTGATACCAACAGTCTTTGTCTCGGACTCTTTTCTTCCACTAAACCCAACTTTCCCAAGGGGAGGTAAATGTGACTCCCTCAGTCTTCACACAACCTGCCAAAGCTGATGAGGAGCAGCCTGGCTCTGTAGCACTTCATCCAGTCTTAGTTAGAAGAATTAATGTTTGGATATTACTAGATTAATTTGAAGTCTCTATACCTCAGAGCTGTTTGTGGGCAGGACAAGGTCATAACAAAGTATCACATGTTGATGTTATCATGGTACATTTTAAGGGGTCTGGTCTTAATCAGGCAACTGTGAGAGGTGCAGTTCCTTTAGTGGCCACTAGAGATAGTAGTAGCTCACACAAGACAACGCTGCTTGAACTGAGGCCAAAAGGAAAAATGCTCAAACTTAAGGAGTCATTCACAAAAGGTGAGGGTTAACGAATCCTTGCACCATTAAGGATACTAAGGCAAGTGTTTTAAGGGCATGTTTGCTTAATTACAGGTGTCTCAGCATATTGACTCCAGTTGCTGTCAAATTGTCTGAAAGCAGAAAGTCTAAATGGCTAAATGCTTCAAATGATCCATTAGTACTGGAGGGAGTCACATTACGTCCATGTGTTCTGACAGCATATGGCTTCAGACCTGTAGAGAAGGCTTTGTAGGTTTGGTTGTTCTGTCTCTTGATGCATCAAGATCAACAAACATCGTAAAGAACTCTTCGACTCAAAGAACAGCAACAAGTTGGCATTCAGTGGCAATACTTTTGCCTCTTTGCTTGTTCATTCTTTAGCTTCCATGCTTTAGGGTCTGCTTTGGACAGTCACACAGCACAAGCCCCGTCACACTTAATGTGGTACTGCTGAAGGTAGTCCCTGAGCTGAGGGGGCAGCAGCAGGTTGTCTATGCCCTGGTAGGTGGTGCGGCTGCAGATTACAGCCCTGCACAGGTGCTGCAGGGTGAAAGGGAAGGTCCTCGGTAGTGGCATGGACAGGAGGGGCTCAAAAAAGAGGCATGTGGTCGGGTCACTGTAGTGTTGCAGCAATCCTGTCACGCTGGGATCTCGATACATGCACGGGTCGCGCACATCAAAGCTGAACCTCTTGTCATTCTGCTCAATGCGTGCGTGCAGGGAGCGGCTGTAGCGACGGAAGCTGACCGAGAAGAGGAACTCATCTTGGGCAGAGTCTCGTAGCAGAAATGTCCCCTCTGGTTTGCCCTCCAGTAGCTCCTCTGCCTCAAACCGGTTCAGCACACCCCAGTAGCAGGAGCTGTTGTTGATCTGGAGGAGATCGGGCACCAGGATGTAATCGGTGTGGCTGCAGTTGCCCTCTGCTCCTCCATGAGGACAAGAAGGGTCCCAGTCCTCCAGACTGGTGCCTCCAGGCCCAGGAGAGCAGCAGATGTCCTCCCAGGAGAGAGGGGTCTGTGGTGGGGAGGTAGAGGAGGATGAGACATTGGGTCTGAGGGGAGCCTTCATGTCCTTGAGAGCACTTGGGTGGGTGGCATGATTCTTTATAAGGTGCCAGCATCGAGCCAGTTCAGATTTAGGTGAGAAGGGACACTTGTCCTGCATGAGTTCTGAGACGTGGATCTTGCGCTTGGACCAGAAGAGCACCGAGAAGGGTCGCGAGGAGCCCGATGGATGGTGGTGGTGGTGATGGTGGTGAGAGCGCAGTGGAAAACACTGGCCAACGGCGTCCTGAAACTTCTGCCGCAGAGAGCGGCGAGTCAAGGCCTTCCGACACACAACATCAATGTCTGCAGAGGTCAGCGCATCCCCTAGAGCACTACAGCTACACTTTCTCTCTCTGCGTCGCCTCGGGCAGGATGTCGACCTGACGCTCAGCTCCTCCGTCCCCTCAGCCTCTAGCCCTCCGGGACTTGAGCCATTACGAGAGCTTCGGGACCGTTTCTTCCCCCTCCAAATATAACTGTCTGCACTCCAGCTGCGGAGGCCACATTTGGGACGCGTATCCGAGCCTCGTGGATTCTTCTCTGACATGGCTGCTTCCTCTTTGTACTCTGTGGCACATTAAAAAACAAATTGAGTCATGACAGTATAATAGGACCTTGCCTCATATCATGTTAAAAATATTGTCTAATATCACAAAGTATAGAGTTGAGCATAAGGGACATAAGAGATAACAAATGTAAAGCCCCACCGATAAAAAATTGTATCCTATTTTTTCTCATCACAAAGACTTCTGTGGCAGCAGAAAATATCGTATGCACCATTGCAAGGTGATTTTCTTGTGCCAGAAAAAAACATTTTGGAAAAGGTTCTCCTCAAAACATTTAAGTTGGGACTGATAACATCAAAAACACGAGAGAGCCATGCTGGAGTCTTAAATCTTATTTCTTTTACAGCTTTTTAATTTTTTTTTCATATCTGTTTTGGTCACACTGTACACTATAAACATAAGCCTTGTACAGTACTGCCACCTAACCATTTGGTACAAAGCTTACAGGCTGACTAACAGGACATTTCTTTCTAATCATCTCCAGTGGTAAGAAATCAAATTAAAACTGCAGCATTCAGAAACAGCCTGCAGATGAAAATGGATCAGTTCCAAACCAGGCAACAGACTTTTCTTGCTTCATTATGAGACATTCAGGAGGAAAGTTTTTTTGAGCCGCATACAAAGCTGTTTACAGAGATGGTGGGTGACAATACAAAATAACTTTGAGGTTTAACATCACTCCTTTCTGTTATAACTCTTCGAAGATGAATGCAGGAGATTATCTTACCTTCCAGACAGTGTCAGACATCTACATCCATGTTATTCACTGTATATGAACGGACATGGGTGACCCGCCTGCAGCCAGCTCCAGCTCTAACAGACGACAGGCTGTTCTGCTTCCTATATAATTATGATGCCAAATCCCAGAGGGGGCAGCAGTTTCCTCACTTCCTGAATGGAAGAATGAATGAAAGGAGGCAGGGAGGTGGAGTTGGGAGGGAGGAGCGCAAAGGGGGGGGGGGTTTGTTTCAGGTTAACGGCAGTGAGACATAGTCTTCTCCCTTTTACATCTCCTTTACACATTCATTGATGGACTCCATTTCCAAAAAGAAGAGAGCAAAGTGAAGCAGAGCTGCCGGAGAGTGCTTTTCATTCACTAAGTGAATTATTTTGGCCTGTAATTCAATTTGCTGCATGCTGATTTGGGTTGTTTTTATTTCATCAGATCACCGTTGCATATATTACAGCATTAAATCCAGTTTCGTGAGGTGCTTTAAATTATTCTATACTGAAAGTCTGTCTGTGGTGGATGCTGTGGAGGATCCAAACTACAAACAGATCATTCCTCTGGTTTACAAGCAGTATGTAGGCCTGCACACTATAACCTCTGTCTAATTAGTAGAGGAAACAACCAAGTGGTTTTAAAGATTCACTTACTCATGGAATAACCTTTGAGTTTCCTAGTTAAAACTTCCAGCAAGTGCTGCTGAATGGACTCATCTGTCAAGGTGATGTCATACGCACAGTGTAGATGACATTTTGGGAGATCTATAATTCATGAAACAAAGACTAGTGGAGCTGATAGACTACATCTATCAGACAAATAGTATTACTCCCAGTGGTTTAGCATGTGTGAGTGCGTGTGTGTGTGTGTGTGTGTGTGACCTCTCAGCTCCAACAGATAAAGGATATTCATCAATAAATGCCTGACATCTCAGATAATGTAGTGACACTCAACTTCCTCTTAACTGAATATTTAATGCTCTTCACATTATCACACAGCCCAGCAGGATGATAGCCCCACATGCTTTGGCAAACTACCAGATCAATTTATCTGACTACAAACAAAAAACTAGTGATAAACTGAAACTAGACTGTCTGAACTTTGGCTGAAAGGATCTGACAGCCTCCAGAGAGAAAAAAACTATAAGGTGAGATAGTTTGACTAATGCAAATTACAGCCATTGACTGTTCTTCATCGAGGTGGTTAACAAGCTCCTTGGTGGCAGGGCCCTGGGGGTGGATGAGATCCGCCCAGAGTTTCTAAAGACTCTGGATGTTGTGGGACTGTTGTGGTTGACCATGCCAATGCCTCAGACCGGGGTGGTGGTTCCCCTCTTTAAGAAGGGGGACCAAAGGGTGTGTTCCAACTATAGGGGGATCACACTCCTCACCCTCTCTGGTAAGGTCTATTCAGGGGTTCTGGAGAGGAGGGTCAGTCTGGAAGTTGAATCTCAGATTCAGGAGTAGCAATGTGGTTTTCATCCTGGCCAGGGAACAGCAGACCAGCTCTACAGCCTCGGCAGGGTCCTGGGAGTTCACCCAACCAGTCTGCATGTGTTTTGTGGACTTGGAGAAGGTGTTTGACCGTATTCCTCGGGGAGTCCTGGCTGGGGGTGCTACAAGAGTATGGGTTGCCAGACCCCTTGATACGGGCTGTTTGGTCCTTGCACAACCGGAGTCAGAGTTTGGTCGGCATTGCCGGCAGTAAGACAGATTCGTTTCCAGTGAGAATAAGATTCCACCAAGGCTGCCCTTTGTCACCGATCCTGTTCATAACTTTTATGGACAGAATTTCTAGGTGCAGCCGCAGTGTTGAGGGGTTCAGTTTGGTGGCCTCAGTATCACGTCTCTGCTTTTCGCAGATGATGTGGTTCTCTTGGTTTCATCGAGCCGTAAACTTCAACTCTCATTGGAGCAGTTAGCAGTTGAGTGTGAAATGGTTGGGATGAAAATCAGCACCTCCAAATCTGAGGCCATGGTCCTTAGTCAGAAAAGGGTGGAATGCTCTCTCCGGGTCGGGGATGAGATCCTGCCCCAAGTGGAGGAGTTTAAGTATCTCGTGGTCTTGTTCACGAGTGAGCGAAGAATGGAGCAGGAGATCAACAGGGGGATAGGTGTGGATTCTGCAGTGATGCTCTGCATCGAGAGGAGCCAGATGAGGTGGCTTGGGCATCTGGTCAGGATGCCTCCTGGACGCCTCCCCTGGTGAGGTGTACCAGGTACGTCCCACTGACAGGAGACCCCGGGGACGACCCAGGACACGCTGGAGAGACTATGTCTCCCAGCTGGCCTGGGAACGCCTCCAGATGGATGTATGGATTGTCACTTTTCATTATGTTCAGTCATGCTCTTTTGTCATTCCCTGTTTTATTTTGTGTTAATCGTTTCCCTCTTTTTTCAGCCTTTCCACTTCCTGCCCTCTTATGTGTGGTGATTGTTTGCCCCCTTATTGTTTTCAGCTGTGTTCCCTCACCTCATGTATTAATAGTCTGCATCGTCCCCTGTCCAGTTCGTCTCGCTCCATCTGTCGAATCAACCAGCCATGTCGGCATTATTATTTTCACGTCAAGTCTGTTGGTCAAGTTTAGTATGAGCCTTTTCTTTGTTACTTTGCTTGTTGGTTGTTTAGTAGACAGTCTAGTCAGGTTTTTTGCTACTTTGATTATTTTTTTTATACCTTTTTGAGTCATGCTTTTGGATTCCATTCTTCTGTGAGCCTAAGTTCTAACACAGGCAAACTATGCTTTAAACAGGATTAAGAACAAGGAAAAATATTTATGAAAATAAAAAATAATAATAAAATGTAATATAACACCATAAACCAAAACAACAACAAAATAACAACAATAAAAGTGTTTTGCAAGAGCCATCTGCTGCAACAGCTGCACTTCTTATGTAATGTGATTACACCAGAGGAGGATTACTGTTACTAGTTCACTAATTCAGTGTTTACAGCGCTCTCCATGAAACATTCAGCTTCTTCAATGAACAATGATTGACTGTACGCACACACACACACACACACACACACACACATAGAGACACAGTCAGAAGAAGAAACTTTAAAGCAACCGGATATAGGATTGTGGCCAAAACTGGTACTGCAATCACTTTCTCATGTCTCCCCTCTCCCTCTCCCCTGACTCGAGGTTGCCAGCTAGGCTGGAACACAGTGTTACAGTGAATGAAAAGCAGCCACCTTAGGCATCACCATGGACACTTAGAAGGAGTGAAATGTGCCAAAGGAGAGCTGTGGAGGGACGGGGTAAAGAGAGCGGAGCTCTGGGGTGGGGGATGTGGGTCCACGGTGAGCAGTGCTGCTGCCCGTCTCCATCTTTCAAAGACATCTCCTATACAAATCCTTGTTTTATTTCAGACTTTGTCACAACGTATTTCAGATTCATATCGAGGTCTTTTAGGTTTCGTAATTTTAGACATTATTTATCCGACATGTTTGTAGCAGCAGCTGTGGTAACTAGAGCAGAGCTGGCAACCTGGATGCTGAAACACTACTGAATTGGTGATTGGGAGATAGGTGGAGGGTGGCGCTTTAGGCCAAAACATGATTTCAAAACATCAATATGATTTGCGGTCCGCAAAAGATTTTTTTGAATGAGAATATTTTGGCTGTACTGTTGTTGTTGGTGAGTTCAGTATGGTTTATGAACATTATTCCTGAATCTCTATGACATATTAGGATGATTTTACAGCCAGCTGCTTTAGATTTCTTACACATTGTAGCTTTAACCTTGTTTCTTCTAATCAAAAATTAAATCTATTGCGATCAACACATGGATGAAGTACTTTTTTTTAAATTTATAATTAGAGATCCAGTCTTGTGTTCGCCTGAATTAACTTAACATTACTTTAGTGTTATGTTGATGCAAACTGTCCATTTTTTAACCCTGGTAATTTTTAGTGCACAGTCTTAAAAGAATTGATTGATTAACTAGTGAAGAATTATTTTAATTACATTCACATTTCACTTCTCCTTCTTGGATGATGAGAGATGAAACTTCAGCAAACCTCCAGCTGACTCTTTTTTGCTCTTTTTGAATCCCTTCGACTACCTCCCTTCCCTTCTCTCCAAGGAGAAATCTATTCATAGTGTTTGTGTGGTGGAGATGTCAAGTTTCACATATTGGACCAATATTGGGAAGAAAATGTTCCCTTTGTACATTTAACGTGTTTGCTTGATTGGCAACAGTTTCAGCCTATCACAACCAGTTATAGTAAATGCCACTTACATGTGTCCCTTGAGCTTCAGAGTCCTCGTTGAATGTGTATCATTTGGCTGCACGAACAGATGGTGAGCAGCAGCAGAGCTGAGCTGCAGGGTATTATGTGCATACAGTCTATAAACACAGCTCTCTGTAATCATCTAAAGTGTGTGAGTGGGGTGTGGCGCAGAGTTTTATCCACGAAGTGCCTCCTGCAGTGGGTGAAATCCAGTCGGCCCATTAACCTGCTGCAGCCAGGACTCGACCAGGGGCTCGTATCAGTCCACATTACAGAGGCATCGATCCCAGGAGCAGAGCGGCCGACAGGGGCAGTCTTGAATAATTGATGCTGCTCTGACTGAATGGAGACTCTACTCTGCTTGTATTTTTATATGAAGACCATTACAGGATTTTATCGACATTTACACAGGAGTGCATGTGTTACACTTTTGTTTGCGCTCAGCATTGGATGCACGTTCCCTGTTTGTTTTGTATGCTGACAGTAAACACGACACACAAACCTGCAACTTTCATAGATGAGGTGGCCAGGTAGAAAGGAACAGGTGCTAGAGGAAAAAAGAGGAGGGATTTAGAGAGAAATGAGACACACCCCTTGTTTCCAGACTCACCTGGTGGGTTTGATCCTGATTGAATCCCAAGTCAAGTCAAAGTCAACTTATTTTTTTTTATTTACTAATGATTATATTCTGATTACAATTATGTGATCTAAATAGCAGAAATGCTGCCTTTTGTTAACCTTTTTGTGTTTTCCATTCGTCCTTGCCTTTCTATGAGTGTGTGTGTGTGTGTGTGTGTGTGTGTGTGTGTGTGTGTGTGTGTGTGTGCTCGCTCTGGCTCAGAGGCAGTGCTGTACGATCATGTGAATTACAGAGATGGCAAATTGAATCAGCGGGGAGTCTCTGGCTCCACTGGTCTCAGTTGTTTCCATTGATCTGTATCAGAAGACTCTTCTGAGCAGCGGCAGTGCTGCAGCTCTCACTTTAGATGCCACATGGCTCTCATTACATCTCACTTATTGCAGCATTCTTTTGTATAAGCGGCAACCTGAGCTGCCGGACATTTGCTTCACAGCAAAGTGGATGCTGGACTTAAAAATGACCTTCTATTAAGTTTGCTTGCTCAGATTATTTGAGGTCTTTGTGCACTTTTATTCTTAAAGGTACCCAATAGTACATTCAGAGCATAGATATAGCATTAAACAACATACGTAAAGATGTAGAGCAGTAATATCTGCCTCAGAGCATGGAGTCTCTGTCATGTTGAGAGTCGAGTGGAGGCAATAGAAACACTCAGCACCTTTAATAAAAGCATATTATTATGAAACCACTCAGAGACATTTCACTTGGGAAATTTTCTATAAGTCTCTTTTAGAAAATATAAAAGAGGCTCTTTTATATAAGTCTCTTTTATACAATGTGAGCATATTTATGATGATATGATTCACAGTAAAAGTATGAGATGCTTGTACACTGTAGTTCTTATGATGGTCATTTGTCTTTTATTGTAGAGACACCAGAGAAAGGACATTCTGAAAATACAGTAGAGGGAATAGATCTTGTGATTTTGTGAGATCTCTGTGTTTTGTTATCTTTATATTATGTTTTTTATTCTTTTCCATTCTTATTTGATTTATTTATTTATTTATTTATGCTCTTCCTTATTTCCATTTATTTAGAGGCTTATTCCCTCACTTTGAGTTTGTTTGCAAGACTTTTGGACATTTACTTAAGGCTTTGAGTACTTCTCCCACCACATATTAAGATGCCTATAACATGCACACATATTTGCAGACATCAAGAGGCAGACGGGGTTGGATTTATTCATCTACTGTGGACATGTGAGCTGCTGTATCGACTTTCCTCTGGGGAGATTTATTTATACCTCACAGCCGCTCTGCTTCCCGCAAGCAAGGTGCATCCAGGGAAATTTCTCTTCTCCGTCGTGTCAGGGAGAGCGTAACCAAAGCCAGGCTGGTCACTCAACATACACAAACACACACATGCACATATAGATACACTCCCTATGTGTATGCATTTCCCTGCAGTGGCAGATTGGGTGGATGTGGATGCACACTGCTGTAATTACACTTCACACTGGCCTTGTCGTGCTATTTGTCTCTGTGATATGATAAATTGAAAGCAATGGCGCCTTTATTTTCCATTTCATGCACTGATTTAAGACAGCAGGACACGAGTCGACACTCATTTTCACTCCCTCAGCCTGTCATGTACTAGAGACGGACAGACAAGACATCACAGCATGAATCAATATTAAGAGGATGAGGAGGATGGAGCTTCAACTGGATAACATAATTACTTCTTATTACCGCAGCACGTCATTGAATCACAAGCACACAAGCTGGAACTCTGTCCCAGTGCCACTGTCTGTTTATTTACTCACTCCTAAACCATCATCGCTCATAAATGTATTTTACACTAGAACTTTAAATAGATACTCTTGTGTGTTTGTAAAATATTTGGCAGAGAAGGATTGGTAATTATGCCCACCAACATGCTGGTGAGATTTTACAATAATTAGAGGAGGCGAAAGGAAAAAAATTCTATATATTGTAAGGGTCAAAGGTCACATATATTATAATTGTACAGTCTGCAAACCTAGATTATTGACATATATGTGTTTAAAAATGCTGTGCAGCAGAAACTAGAGAAAAAGATTGCAGAAATGATATTTTCAGACACAGATTTAAATTGTATTTAAATATATGGGAGGTGAAAATGAGGTTCTGGTCTTCATGCATAGATGCATTCAGCAGGGAGAGGAGAGGCGATATGCTACATCACCACCAAGTCCCGTTCAAAGCCAATATATCAATGTTGTTTTATCACCTTTATAATGCAGACACTTATTACTATGGCTGTGCAATATGGTCAACATGTCATATCCTATAAACTCTTCAATACAAGCCGCACTGAAGACCAGTTTACAAGCACAGATAAGAGGAAGAAGAAGAAGAAGAAGAAGAATTCCTTTATTGATCCCTCAGTGAGGGAAATTACATTTTTTCACTCTGTTAGTATATATATATTTTTTTTTTCAGTTGCACATTACACACACAAGTTATGAAACACACATGCACATGCATTAGAGGAGAAGCTAGCATGATAAGTTAGCATTGAGCTAAAGGCCCAAACATACTCAGCTGAACGGACACAGAGTGAGCAAAGCTCAAATTTTACGACCCCCACTCCACACTGTTGTCACACAAAACACTGCTCGGCACCTATTTTTCACATCACATTTATGATCATTAGCAGTGCTTTTAAATCATTTCATTAAAAGGATCAAAAAAGAACAGAGAATAGAGTTTCAGTTATGTTCCAACAAACAAGCCTTTCATCCAGAATAGCTGTCAGCGGTTCGTTTATGTCACATGTTCACAATGCTCATGTATTTCTTTCCTGACCCTAACTACAGTGGTGTTTTCGCCTAATCATAATGTGACACTAAAGGTAACTGCAGTGATTGTGATGCTGAAAATAAAGTGGAGCCAAGAGGGACACAGCTGCTACATTTGACGAGTTGGGATGAGAACATGTTGCTATTGATTGTAGAAAGGAAGTTCTTTTTCCTCTCACCTCTCCAGGGAACAAGTCAAAGGTCAGAGGTCAGAGTCGGCTGAGAAACATAAACTGGCTGGTCCTGATGCAGACTTTTGTCTGGTATAATCAGATTTTTTTCAGTTTGGTATCTCAGAGTAGTTATTTTTTTCCTGTTATGTGAATCAAGGGTCTAAACCAGAGGGTACTGTATGCTGTACAGATTGTGTTTTTCTGTTAATCTGAATAAATAGGAGGTTGCTGAGCTACGAGGAGAAGATCTGATCAGAATTCAGCAGGAAACATTATCACAGAGCTGACATTGTCTTATCTTTGGCCTCAGCCATTTTAACCTGGGACGATCCTCCTCACTGCTGTCGGTACGATGGCTGTTTCTTTGGTCTTCGTCAGAACTGTATAACCTCTGTATACTATGTGTATTTTCTTGTGTGTTTGTGTATTCTGTGCATTTCTTTATATTTTTATTTATTTATTATTTGGTTGCTATACCAACTTATTTTTTTATTGCATCAAACAAACTTCTCCACTGATGCAGCATCAATAGCATGTAAATTTCCCCATTGGTGGGACAAATAAAGGTTCATCTTATTTTATAAACGTATTCTCATCAAACCCCCTAATCCTAAAGGTGGAGCTTTTTGTTCATTATATTTTGTATTAACCATACTTTTAAATATAATATTACTGTATACTCATGAAACTTATTAGATATCCAGATTAAGAAAACAGCAACAATACATGTGACAGGAAGGTCAAGAAGAGTTATAATGAACCTCCCCTTAACAGAGAAAAATAAAAAAAATAATTAAAAAAGCCAGAAAAAAGAAATGATAAATGACAAAAGATGAGAAAACTGAAACACTCAACATTGATCCAATAAATATAAATAACTATATGAAAAACAAACAACTACAGAAGAAAAAACAAAGAAGAGAACAAATATATACAGTGCATACTGTATATGTATATATACATATACACAAGCAGAACTAAATTTATCAAATAAATATAGTAAAAAGTGAAATATTCTCCCCTGAATTGCAGTCAATCATAAGTATTAAGACAAATAAAATGGAGTTATTTAAAACTGTACACTATGTACAATTGTACAATTGCTCAAGTACAGTACTTGGGTAAATGTACTTAAATGTACTCAGTAGCCGCAACACTGAGCAGCATATTTCTAGTAGAAGTACTCAACATAACAGTGGTGGTATAACCAGGGCTTTCTTAATCATACTTTAGCTGCCTACCATTAGAAGATACAGGCCAGAAGAGCGGCTGCGTGGTTTGCTGTGTTGTGTTGTGAACCGCAGGCGGACTATTGATTAACTGAGGATTTAATTGTGTACTTTTGGGAGCTCTTACTTGAAACATGACCTCACATCCTGCTGTGCCCCTTCATGATAGGAAACAAAGTGATTTCAGTAGCACCAATGTTTTGCCACAGCTCTAACAGTGTGTCTGATTTGCTGAAAGAGAAACTGTGATCGTTTGAGACAGCAAAGGACTGACCACCAGAGGATCTGCAGCTTATCATCTGGCTCACATCCTGTCTGTCTCCTGGCCTCTAATGCATGGAGGAGTGAGAGCAAAGAGGAGGGAATCATTTGAAGAAAAAAGCTCTGCATGTCTCTGTAAACATTTGCAAAAAAAATCAATAGCAGAGAGGAGAAATTCCAGTAACTGTGTGTCTGTGCATGCAGCTTGTCTTACAGTGGAAGTGTGGGCCCTGGTGACACAAATATATTAACATACAGAGACCATGAGACCATGAAATGATCAGGATTCACCCCGGGATTCAACTAGTTTAGCCTATAGACTGTATGTTCATGGACCTAAATGTAGCTGTTGGACAAAAACATATTCTTTTTAAAATTCAGATTAGTTTAGCAGTCATATTTTTCATGAAAGGACTTCTGTTTGAAAGCGTCACTAATAAATACAGGGGATAATTAATCACTCTTTTTAACGTTTTGGTTCAGAACGGCACCAGTGAGATTATTCAGTTTTTAATGTAATAGCTCATCAACATGGAGCCAATTTCAGATACTTAGTGTACTACTGATTAGATTAGAATAGTATAGTAGTATAGTATTGTATCATATCATTTAAGAATAATGTAGGAGTCATCTGTTTATTGCTGGCATTTCATTTTATTTGTAAAATCTTGCAGTATTACTTTGGACACTGGGTGACAGTCATTAAATGCACAAAGACCAGCAGAGCAGCACCAACTACTGTATGACTACACCTCGCAGCACTAAAACCCTGGTTTGTTCATTATCATTGTTCTACTATTTCAATAAACACCAGTCGACAAGGGACGACTGGCCAATCTGAGTGCATCACCCCATTCATAACAATGAGGTGAGCATTGTTGTGCAGCGAGCTGTTTGAATGATCTGTGTTTGGCTGCAGAATCCAGCAGATGGCAGCAGTGAGATATGGCTCAGGAGTTTAAACCAGCTGAGAAACAGTAATATCAGATGTTTAAACCCTGCATTTGTTGTATTTTATTATCATTTTAGTAGCATTATAATTGACCATAAAGACTGTTGTGTAAGGTTCAAATCATTGCAGCACCACAACAGGACAAAAAAATAATGTTATGCCACATATGACAAAATAATTTTCTT
Organism: Synanceia verrucosa; assembly: GCA_029721515.1. Lineage (NCBI taxonomy): Eukaryota > Metazoa > Chordata > Actinopteri > Perciformes > Synanceiidae > Synanceia > Synanceia verrucosa. The sequence goes on from CM056549.1 coordinate 28,299,792, forward strand.
CATTTTTAAATCATGAGGTCATGTAATCTACATATATATAATGTAACATATGTGCTATAACAACATTAAATTAATTAGTAATTGGAGTACCAGAGAGAACCCACGCAGACACGGGGAGAACATGCAAACTCCACACAGAAAGGCCACAGGCTGGGATTCGAACCCTGTTCAACAAAGTCTCATCTAAGCTATAATAAAACATAAAAATATTATATGTAGTGAAGTAAAAAGTACGATTGTTACCCCTGGAGTAGAAGTATAAAACAATGTACGACAGGTGACTCTGTCTATAAAGTGATGCTGAATGCTTCAATCCATATCAAAGCCAAAATTGTTTGAAAACAGAAGCACTAAGCACAGGGCATTTTCCCCCTGATTCAACAAACAGTTTCACAGCAGCAGCTGTATTAGTAGTAATGTTACAGACTCTCTTTGGCATTTCTGACCATATAATTATGTAGGCAGTCCAGGTGCTTTTCCACGTTGCTTTATTTGTTTCCTCTTTCAGCCCACAGCCACAAAACAACAGACAGGCTTTCTTATTTATGAATATATCAGCGCCTCAGGTCAATCATCCCAATCACAATTTAGTGGAGATTGGACAAATAAGTCTTTAATACACTGTTGCTAGAATATTTCTTTGCTTGGTCATTAAAAGCTACAATTATTAACATTTTACATTAACAATTAATAATTATAATGAGCAGTTTTCACAACTTTCTGACGTTTAATAGATTAGTTATCACTTTGTCAGAGAAGTGGCTACTGTCTGAGTCCTGATTAATAACGTGTGTATTGACTAACAGCTGTTGCTCATAATTATGCATTTATTTTTCTCTTCCTGCTGGTCTAATATTTCTTTGGGTGTGTGTGAGTGAGAGGATTTTACATCCAGCTATGGGATTTCTTGTCCTTGCTTTTATTGTTTCCAGTGTTGTTGGCTTTTTAATCATTGTTTTTATATGATTTTAGGGATTTAGTGCATCATTTGGGTTAATTAAAGTATTAAAGGCATTATTTGAATACATTGACAAAAACACAAACATTGTTAAGCCTCTCAGGCTAATACAAATTAATTTAGGTTTCCTCTCATTGTTGGGGAACTGATCGAACCTTAACTTGAACCCCAAACTGAGTATTTCAGGTCTCTGTTTGTGATGTCTAACATGCTCCCTCTACTGATGTTTCTTATTCACCATAGAGGCAAGAAGGATTGTGCAGCTTGCTGCCATATTTACACACAGGTCTCATTATGCAGTAAATGCAGCTGGAGCTATTTTCAAAAGTCAGAAAGCTCAAAAGGGTTTTTTTGAGTGGAAGTAGTTGGATGCAAACCAAAATCATACTTTTGCCTCCAGGATATGAAAATGCAAATCACCAACAATCTCCTTGACATGATCATCATTAACGACTTACAAAGTTATACAAATTGTGTTCTTTCCATTCACAGAGGACGATGTGTTAAATACTTTTTCATTTTGCATTTCACTGAGTCCTTTGTCCTTAATCACATTATCATGCATCTATTGCATGTTTAGAAAACAAAAGTCCATGAGCTTTGTGCACATGATGAGAATCAAACACAAGCCTGAATTTTTCAAATGCATTTTTGTCTAAATATTAGCATCTGGAAACATTATGCAGCCCTCAAGCCCTCTGATGCAGGAGCAGTGGCAGACACATTACTAAAAATGTTCACTTATCTACTGATCCTGAAGAGGAGCTTTGCTTGACCAGCATGCTTAAAGTGTGTTCACACTGAAAGGGACTGAACAGGAAGTGAATTATATGAGTGGATGGAGATTTGTTCCTTAAAAAAACCCTGATTTTTCCAATTTACAGCTGAAATCATTGTAGATAAACTGACAGATTTTTGGTCACTGGAGGGCAGATCTTCTCTATACGACAAGCTGAAAAACACAAACCTCTAATTTACTGTATGATCACTTGTGAAGTTGTTCTGGCTACAGAGGCAAGAGGAATCGGACAGACTCACCACTCTGCACACATGGTGGTGCATTTTTGGCAAATTGGGCTGTTAGTGGACATGTTGCCATGCTGGCACAATGCTTATAGTGGAAAGGGCGGGGGAACCCACATATGTGGGCACAGGTGCGTATATGTCAACAAGTATAATGCTGACTATCAGCTGACAGTCAACTAGCAGCAGGTAGTGGAGACGCTGTGGCATAATTCATTTTTTTTCACAGCATTTCTGAGCTGGCAGACAAAACACTGTTTGGATACAAGCATCATGAAATATGTGTTTGGTCGTCTGTGTTGTTTTGTTATGCTGTTGGTACAAGTGGCAATTTGCTTTAAAAAAGCTGCATGTAAAGTTTTATACAAACAACATGTCTAAAGGGCTGTGGCACCATGCCAGTCAGTAACTTTTTGAAACAGTGTGTTTTGTTTTATTCAGTTTAAGTAGGTTTGTTGTGTAGCATAAATATTTCACTGGGCAGCTATGTGTTGTGAAATACCCCGTGACTGTATTGCTGTGTTATTATATATTATATTGTGTATTTATGCAGAGGCAGAACCACTGTTGTATTTAGTTGAGAGTTCATTTTTAATTATTCCCTAATGATAATTTTCAGTTTGGATTCATCATTTCTCCAATTGCAAATTATAACTATTACTAACAGTGGCGTGCATAGACTTTTTGAAGGGCAGGGGCAAAAAGAAAAAAAGGACACCTACAGCGCGATCTCACCACTGAAGAGGGCACTTTAGGTCAGCGTGTTTTCGAGGGCACTTCGGCACGTGTTTTTGCCATCCAAGGGTAGACTGGGCCCACCCATACTTCCTGTGATGCTACACAAAGTTTCGCGACCAAGTCAGTCTGGCCAAGGTGCCTATCTTTTCGATTTCAGATTCACCTAGAAATGGGGACCAATGAAAATTTAGCATTTTCCATGGCTCGACTCAGGTGTGTTTAAGGCAATGACGCACTAGTTCTTTGGATCAAGCAGTTTTCGTGGCTACGCATATGTCAGAGGAAAGAGTGGTCTGAAGCTTTGTCCAGTAGCACACAGAGGCATTTGATAGACGCGGGTTAAGTCCACCGAACTTTGTAGCAGAACTTTGTAGTCGCGATAGCCAGGCTAATCCAAGAGGGTATTTTATCATGTTTTAACAAGCCAAGAGGGAAGTTTATTATGTTATTTTTCCATTCAAAAAGGCAATTTAGGCCATGTCCACACAAAGACAGGATTAGTCGTGCATGCGCAAAAAATGTATCTTTCTTCTTTGTTGTTATGCTGCGTTCCATTTGTACACGGAAGTCAGAATTTCCAAGTTTCAATGGGAATAATAATGCACTGGACTTATGTAGCGCTTTTCCTGACACTCAAAATCACTTTACAGTATAGATACATTATTCATTCACTCCTCATTCACACTTGGTGATGGTAAGCTACATGTGTAGCCACAGCTGCCCTGTGGCAGACTGACAGAAACGTGGCAGCCTACAGCCTCTCCGAAGCATTCATACACCAATGATATCACTGGAGGCAAGGAGGGTTGAGTGTCTTGCCCAAGGACACAACGACAGATGGTCGGGGAGCAGGATTCGAACTGCCGATCTTCCGATCACTGCGCGACCTGCTCTACCACCTGAGCCTGAGCCACCCGCCCAAAATCGGATTTACCACTCGAAATTCAGACGACGACCCTCACAACCCCCGACTTGACCACAACGTCATAATCCAAGATGGCAGCACCATGGGTTAGTGCAGGGTAGCGTTACACGTTAGAGCCTACAGTAGATTCAAACATTTTGCCCACACAGAATTACGCTGAAGAATAAACACACACTCTGCATCTTCTTTGTTCCTATTTATTATGTTTGAGGTGGAACTCATATTGCTGCATTAGCTTTCTGCATTCCGACAGAGCAAGCACAACAAACTTTTCACTGGAGGCATCCATCTTGGTTTTCCGACTTGTTTACTGGACCGCCGTCAACTTGTGACTTCCGAGGTAAATGAAGCGCAGCATTACATTTATATGCACGCTCTATTTCTTCTTCTCTGTTATGTAGTGTTTGTACTGCTGCGTTACAGTGCCATCCACAGGCCGGTTGTATATTTTACGTTTCAGCAGTTTCGTGGGGACAAACATTTCCTGAGATGGCACTCTGAGTACAGAAAACCAAGTCAGCTCTGTTTCCATGTGGACATGGCCTTAGTGTGTTTTGCCAATCGGAGGGCACTTTACCACATGATTTTGCCTCCAAAGAGGGTACTTTATGTGTTTTTTTCCCTTCAAAGAGGGCACTTTGCTGCATGTTTTTGCCTCCAAAGAGAGCACTTTAGTGCACTTTTTTTGCCTTCAAAGAGGGCACTTTAGCACGTTTTTACCTCCAAAGAGGGTACTTTGCTGCATGTTTTTGCCTCCAAAGAGAGCACTTTAGTGCACTTTTTTTTGCCTTCAAAGAGAGCACTTTGGTGCATGTTTTTGCCTCCAAAGAGAGCACTTTAGTGCACTTTTTTTGCCTTCAAAGAGGGCACTTTGGTGCATGTTTTTACCTCCAAAGAGGGTACTTTGGTGCATGCTTTTACCTCCAAAGAGGGCATGTTATTGCATGTTTTTACCTTCAAAGAGAGCACTTTGGTGCATGTTTTTGCCTCCAAAGAGGGCACTTTGGTGCATGTTTTTGCCTCCAAAGAGGGCATGTTAGTGCATGTTTTTACCTTCAAAGAGAGCACTTTGGTGCATGTTTTTGCCTCCAAAGAGAGCACTTTGGTGCATGTTTTTGCCTCCAAAGAGGGCACTTTAGCACGTTTTTGCCTCCAAAGAGGGCACTTTGGTGCATGTTTTTACCTTCAAAGAGAGCACTTTGGTGCATGTTTTTGCCTTCAAAGAGGGCACTTTAGCACGTTTTTACCTCCAAAGAGGGCACTTTGGTGCATGTTTTTGCCATGAAAGAGGGCACTTTAGCGCACTTTTTTTGCCTTCAAAGAGGGCACTTTAGCACGTTTTTACCTCCAAAGAGGGTACTTTGCTGCATGTTTTTGCCTCCAAAGAGAGCACTTTAGTGCACTTTTTTTGCCTTCAAAGAGAGCACTTTGGTGCATGTTTTTGCCTCCAAAGAGAGCACTTTAGTGCACTTTTTTTGCCTTCAAAGAGGGCACTTTGGTGCATGTTTTTACCTCCAAAGAGGGTACTTTGGTGCATGCTTTTACCTCCAAAGAGGGCATGTTATTGCATGTTTTTACCTTCAAAGAGAGCACTTTGGTGCATGTTTTTGCCTCCAAAGAGGGCACTTTGGTTCATGTTTTTGCCTCCAAAGAGGGCATGTTAGTGCATGTTTTTACCTTCAAAGAGAGCACTTTGGTGCATGTTTTTGCCTCCAAAGAGAGCACTTTGGTGCATGTTTTTGCCTTCAAAGAGGGCACTTTAGCACGTTTTTACCTCCAAAGAGGGCACTTTGGTGCATGTTTTTGCCATGAAAGAGGGCACTTTAGCACGTTTTTACCTCCAAAGAGGGCACTTTGGTGCATGTTTTTGCCATGAAAGAAGGCACTTTAGCGCATGTTTTTCAAAAGTCGGGCCACAACCGCCCCCCAGTGCACACCACTGATTACTAATTATCATCTATGAAGATAATAAGCATAGCAATCAAATGTGTTTATGATACTAGATTGTTTACTTGCATTATAAAAGCTCCTCTTTATGGATTGATATATTAAATGATACTGAGGTCATGTATTACCGTGTTGTGTCTCAGCAGCAGGTAGATTATTAGAGACTCTTTCCTGCTGTGACGGCAAACTGACAACCGGGAGCGTGCGCGCGTGTGCGCGCGGCGGATTCCCCATTACAAACCAAGATGGCGGCGGAGCGGACAGCCGGCACGGCACAGTGACTGGAGGACGAGCGGCTAGACTGAGACAGAAAGATAGATATAAAAATACCTTGTCCTTTCATTTGACCCACTGCTGTGTGATGAAACAGCACCGGTAGACGACACCGGGGGGAGCTGTGCGTGAGGGCTGAATTGACGTCCAAAGCGGGGTAAGTAGGAGATGATGGACCGTTACAGGGACCGATGGCTGTGGAGGGATTTACTGAACAGCTGCGAGTTACGGGCTAACAACAAGCTTCAGTACCCTCATGCTCACTCCGTTTGTGTTTTAACTGTCGCTCATCTCAGTTGTACCGCTTATCGTCGCTTCTGAGCCAGTGCTTCCCATGCCTGTTACCTTGCTGCTTCGTTGCTGAGGCTCAGTGTGTGCCACAGGTTGTTCACAATTAAACCACAATCTGTGGGTATTGTAGTCACCTGCACTGACAGTCACACCACATTATACCAGTGTTCACCCAGTGATGTGTCCGTTTTGCCCGCTAGCTTGTGGCCGTAAAGGACTAAAAATACAAGCAAAACACCAGGTAGCCTCCCTCTCCATGTGTGTCCTCCATGTCTGGAGGTATTTTAGGTTAAGTTTGTACTTTTTAGTCTCAGAAAATGCCTCTTGCTTAACCATGCTTTCATTGGTTGTGGCACAAAATTTGCAAGGAGTCATGATTCTATGTCAAGAAGCAAGTCAAATTAATAGTATCTATGTAATCCAATATAGCAAATAATGTATTATCATACAAGGGGGTTTACAATGTAAGTCCTTACACCCTAAATACAGATATAAACCATGCAATAGCACCGCTCTGACAATCAGGATGGAAAATGTATAGATTGTGAACATAGGTCAGTCCATAAGGCTGCTTTTCACAGGGTATTTTTGTAGTGTAAAGCAAATATCAGAGTGCTCATCACTGGGGAAGTTGATGATGGGTGTATGCAGTGTTGAAAATATGTGTAAGTTTGGAGGATATTGTTGTGCATCTCTTGCTGCCTGAGAAATGTGAGGAAACTGAGCTGGAGAGGGGAAACAGCAGGCATCCAGTTTGGAGCTTTCAATCCCCAAAAAATTTCCAGTGTTGCATGAGCCCAGGACAGGCAAGTCTCGTCAAATCATACTTGTGACAGAAATACTCCCAAGCCTGTCATTTTGAAAACCTCAGCTCAGCTCCACATACCAGAAAGGTAACATACTCTGTAATGCTGTACGGCTCTGGGTACTTTTTTTTTTGCTTTTTATTCAAGGGTCCCCTCACTGATCATGGAATGTCTCATGATGAGAAATGTATTTGTTTTCCACAGTGATGAACGGGATGTTTGTGTTCTGTCTTACTGCCGTGTCTGTTCATATTCGGAGGGGTAGAAGGAGCCCTGTTGGAATTTCAGAGTTGTACTTGAAATGAATTATTGAGCCTTGAGAGCCAAATGGCATGGATTGCATAGGAGGCTGGCTTGGGCCGTGTAGTCTCTGTCTGCTGGTCTGTCCAAGAAAAGAGGATTTATGGCGGTGAGTAGAAGATCAAAAGGACCAGACAGCTAGACATTGTCTGTTGAGTTGACTCCAGCTACACTCAGTGACCCTGGTTCCTCTTATCCTGACACCAGCCTCTGGGTTTAAGTCTGCTGTCCTCATATAACCAAAGTCCTCCCTCGTGGCAATGATGGTGTTAACACCTAAAGGCTGTTCTCATCTTGCGTAATTCAGTGACCACAAACAAAATTGGGAAAATAGTCCCACTTCATAGAGTAGCCAACACAGAATGTGGGTGCTGACTGCTTTACTGTAGCATTCACTTTAACTAGTTCAGCATGGAAGCGCATGCTAAATGCCTGAACTGGAAGTTGCAGCAAGACCTCATTGGCAGCAAGTGGAAGTGTTTTATTTTCAAGTGTCTCTGCAGTTTTGCACTCTGCCAGATAAGTTGTATCACAGAACCATGTGAGAGGACTTCATTGGAAACTGTTTGGAAATACCTGGCAGGTGATTGGATGAACCATCTGTCAATCAAACCGATGAAAGAGACACAGTGCTGTTCTTTTCTTTCAGTGAAAAAATACTTTACAGTTGTGATATAAATGGTGAAACCGTGGCATCTACCCACTAACCTCTTAAGAGTCGCCATTGTTGTTTAGAACGAGAAGTTGTCTTCTTGTCTCACCAGGTGTCATGAGACGTGTCCTTTGATAGGACATTCGGCCAGACCTCTAAAAACTTTTCCATTAACTAGAGCTTTGCGATATGGACAAAATTGTATATTCCGATATAGCCAATTTTATATCCTGATAACGATATATAGTATAAACAATATAGTATTTTTATTCTGATGTAACATTACTGGTAATGTTATTTTCACTCTTCTCTGTCTCCTTTATGGTGTGATCAGTGTTATATCCCCAATGTGCTTTTATTCTGAAGACTTACTTTGAGAGCGACCTGAAGTCCGGCTTTGTTTGCGCTGTGTTTTACTATGCAGTTTGGCTGCTAATAAAGATGTGTTTTGAGCGATAATAACTTGCAGGACTCATTCACAGGCGTCATGACATCCTCCATGCTGCTTTACCTCTGTTTACTCCTGAGCTACAACTTTTTTTTTTTACTCCCGAGCGACAGCTGCCGTAAACGAGTCCTTGCAGGTGACATAAACATGCTAGCACAAAACAGTAGTGGTGCTGCAGTTACAGTAGCCTTCACACCATCATGTCTATGCTTCATACAATGAACATGTTTTGAACTCTCATGATAGATTTGGATTATCCAGTGGTCGTTCTGACATTGAGATGTGCTTTACACAGCATATGTAAACCACAACCAGAGTTACGTAACTTAACGGTGCATTAGCAACAGAGCTAACCAAGTAGCTACATGTTAAAATTATAATATAAACCAGGGTTTTTCCTGCGTTCAAATTTGCGTGGCGGCCGCCTCCAGCTATTTTTGTACCACCCCTAGCCAGAGCGATTGATATTGCTCAACACAGCTCCAGCTGTGTTGATTGAGCGATTGATGTCCCTCTGCGGCAGCTACGTATTTTAACTGCAGTTGCAGCGTTGCGCCACTATTGAGGCGCTACATCAACAACAGTGCACCCGAAAGACCTGAAGCAACTACCGAAGAAGAAACAGATCGAATCGTGTTTTTCCCAGTTTTTTTCCGCTAACTAACTAACACGATTCACAGCTGGAGCTGTGTTGAGCAATATCAATCGCTCTGGCTAGGGGTGGTACAAAAATAGCTGGAGGCGGCCGCCACGCAAATTTGAACGCAGGAAAAACCCTGAACAACAGAGGCTTATATCGTATGGTAGACATTTTTATACCGCGCTGCAACATATACTATCGTAATATCCCACAGCTCTACAATTAAACCATTGCCAATCTTAAATGAAGACAGATTCAGAAACTGCATGGCTTATTTCTTGCCTAAAATGAATTCAGAAATACATTTCAGACTATGTTTGAAATATGAGAAAAATAAATATGTGTTTGTAGTTTGAAAGACTTGGCTGGTGTGGTGCCTCACAGGACGCTGATTGGGTTGTTGGCTGGCGTGCCGAAAACAAATGCATTACTGGGACAAAATGGATCTTTGTGTGACATTTGATCCTACAGTTCTTGTGTGATCTCATGACCTCACATATTTTTGCAGGTGGACTAGAATAAGTTATATTTATTTTGCTATTATTCCACTGGTCCATGTGGTTTTGTTATTTGTGACAGGTGACAGTGTGGCAAGGTAGCTCTGCGCTGTGCCCTGGTAAAGACATTTTGATGCCAGTAAGATGCAGAGAAGTCTGCAACACTGTGGATCGAAGAGAACATGGAGTTGGTAATGAGCTGAGATGTAACCCTGAGTGAGAATCGCCTGGAATGATGTTGTAATGTTCAGATAAACCCTTATTCAGCATTTTCCCTGCCTTGAGTGTACATTTGGTTTTACCAAGCAAGTTGGATTTAATTCAGTGCAACACAAGTCAAAACGAAGATACTTTGCCTTGGAATGACCACTAGCCTACATTAGGGACGCCCCTGGGGAGATTCTGCATGGGTACTTTATCAGTAAAGTAGTACAACTGTTATTCATAGTGTAAAAGAAATCCCACTTGCTCTGCTGCTTTGCTGGAGTATTGTCATGAAGCTGTAGCAATTGGACAACAATTTCCACTAATGCTTTACTCTTGTCTCACTTGCATCAAAGTAGAATGGTTGGTAAAGTGTAGGCTACTTGGTTAGCTCTGTTGCTACATGAGTGTTAACATTATTCAGGTTGTGGTTTAGATACGCAGTAAAGCACATCTCAAAAAATACTATATCATATGTATATCATTATCGGGATCTAAAATTAGCAATGTCAAAATATAAAATTTTGTCCATAACCCTGCTGTTTTTGCACTAAAATCTTAACAGAAAAATACTGCTTAAATAAAACATTGAATAAATTACTGTGATTATGAAAGACTATCTGATCAGTTTAGAAATGCACAAATTCAAGAATCTGGTGCCAAGTTTTGATAATCACAGTGTTAAAGTACTATTGTAGTGTAGATGGATAAAGATGGGTGGAGCTACAAAGCCTAATATTTGAGTAGCAGGACTTGTTGGAAACAGAATTGATGAAAAATACTTTGATAAAAGCAGGATATTGTGTGGAGGTCACAGGGTGATTGCCATTTTTCTGGAGTGTAGCCAAAAGGAGACACTGCAATAGAAAAGAAAAGCCGCTACAGATTTGCATGAAGAACAACTGAGAATAGGATTACTAGTTCCCAGGGAATGACATCCACAAGCACTAATTAGCAGTAAGCTCCTCCATGTATTGTCTGCTGGGAGAAAGGATGCAGGACGTGTCCTCAGTTGGTGGGTGGCATGGCCAGATAAATCTGGGCGTTGGGCACTGATCTCATCGTCTAAAGTGAGATTGATAGCACCCTGTGCTTTTTTTTTTCCTCATGCAGCAGTCAGCAGTGTGTGTGAGCCGAGTAACATAACTTTTTCACTTTGGATATGATACCGATATTGCAGCCTTGAGTATTGGTCGATACCGAACGATTCAATATGATATCAGTGTGAATCATACAGACTTTTATTATTTATTTTGTAGAATGAAATGTTAGAAAAGGCTTGATCAAGTGAAATTACTCAGAAAACAATGAAACAGCAACAGCAGGTCTGAGAAAAACTGAACCATTTATTATTAACCAATGGGTTACATTGATTTCACCTTAAACAGAAGAATATTCTACAATTGAAAAAATAAAAATACATTCAAAGTCCCTGAAAAATAACCTCAATAAATCCAGTAAAAACAAAAAATATATATATTAAAGTGCAAAATAACCACTAGTTTAACCTAACCATTGTTTAACTAGTTTAACATAAGCATATTCTATAATTAAATAGATTAAAGTCTGTAATGGACTGCTTCTATTGGGGTGCTTATATGGGAGATTTTAGGAGCAGGCCAACGCTCCCTCTAAACTGCACAATTGTACACTGCTCCCGTGTTCTCCGCACACATCTCAGTCTAGCGCATAGACAATAAACACAACTATTTATTCTGTACCATTTTTTAATGCAACTAAAAAATAAATAAAGGACTAACACGGTCTAGCCAAAGATATAACGTGGTTCACTTCACACATATTTACTTAAGCAGCAAATCAGTGTCATTAACAGTGCTTTATGAGCATGTGTCGGTGTTTGGCACATAAATGCTGCCAATCCCTCATTATGGCAAAACGAACAAGCCTTAGTGCTTATTATAGTGACATTTATGAAGAATTTTCATTTATAGATATTAATCATTAAATGCTGTTACTAGATTATGAGTAGTAGAAATGCGAATAAAACACTGTCTAATTTTATATTTTACAGACAACGTGTTACATGAACTGACACTGTATCACATGCTGGTGCTACAGCACATCTCACTGTGCAAAATGTGAATGTTTGCTGGATACCGCACTTCAATACTGTTGTAGCACTGACCGAAAAGCTCTGATCCCAGTGGAGTCATTAGGTCTGTTTTTGGGGGTCTTAAGCCCCCCTAAATAATTTGGTAATGTTTTTTACTTTTACTTTTAGTTACAAAAATGCTAACAAAATCAGTATAAAGTCCACAGAATATGAGTCTAAATAAATAATCATAATATATATATACATATATAGTCAAAGTAGCCTCACCTGAGGGTTAAGCCCCTGTACTTAAAACCTAGTGACACCCCTGGTTAAAGTATTAAAAGAAAAGCAAAAGAGAAGTTCTTTTCATAAACGCAGCGCTTATTAATATGCTAATGTGGTGTCGCTCTGATTTTATCAGCTTATATACATGTGTCTATATACATATATATATATATATATATATATATATATATATATATATATATATATATATATATATATGTGTGTATATATACGTATATATATATATATATATATGTATATATATATATATATATGTATATATATATATACGCGCACACACACACACACACATATGTATACACAGACATGTGTGTGTGTGTATGTGTATAGACACATATATAATACAAATAATTATTTTCATACGTTTGCTCACATCTCTGTGCATCTCCAGGGTGCTAAGCCCCCCATCCTCAAAACCTAGTGACGCCCCTGTCTGATCCTATCAGGTATCAAAAAATGAATCTTTCAGTGCCAAAATCAGATACTGAAGTGTCTGTGAGCCATGCTCTCAGATGTCACTGTGGACGGGAGGACATGTCCCCTTCAGAATCATAGAGACACTGATCCGTCCCCCACTTTACCCCATCAACACTGGGAGCCCGGCGTTTGTGTGTTTGAAAAATGGTACATTCAATGTATCCAGGATGTCGGAATTTCCAAGTTGAATCTCCAACTGAGAAAGTCGGACAAATCTCACCAACCTGGCATAGAATTCATGCTATCTGCTACTGATGTAAACAGTAGCTACATGTTTTGTGTCTGTAAGGCTGGAAGAGCTGGGTGCACTAAACTTTGATGCTTTGAAGTTGCATTGATGCAAGTTCCAAGTTCTGACTTCCAGTGAATACACCATAAGGCAAACTCACTCCCCAGGGTCCTAAAGATTATCTAGTAGCAGCCTGTTGACCATCGTCAGACCATTGTCTTGTATGTCTACCATGATAAAGCCCAAATTACACAAAAATAATCTATTGAGTTGAAATCCTAAAATAATAATAATGATAATATTGATGAGAACCATAATTAAAGCTCAAATTACACAAAAAGCACTTATTGGGGTATCGAAAAAAATGTTGCTCACAGCGGTCCAAGGAATGTTCAGAGAGTTTGTGTGTTTGCTCAGACATGAAATATATTCATGTGTCAGACATCATTGGTGCAGGCCAATGTAATTCTTGTTTTTGTTTTTTTTTCTGATCGGGCCGATATGCATATCGTATTGGAACACCCTGACTGAGTGACAACATTTTCATAGAATAGTCTTAGGACACTGACCCTTTGGAATGCCAGACAGTTGCTCCATGACTGAAGCTCCTTGGTTTCCGATTCACAAGAAAGTACTGAGCATTTTAACTAGAAAACTGGCAGAAAGAGCCAAATAAATCAAGTTCATATTTTATTAAAAATCACTGAATATCCCCACAGAAGTAATAAAACAAACATGCATATTGTTGCTAATGTTTAATTATAAAAAGCTGAATGGATTGACTATAAAAAATGGTTTTGAGAGCTAAATGTTATGTATAAATTCAACAGAGACAGAGCAACATGCACATATGTCTGACTCACATTATTCTACTGCTGTTGTGTGGTCTACTGGGTTCACAAGGGGAAAGAATTATTCCACACTCTTTTTCCTTTATTCTCATCATTCAGACAAAAATGGGCGCTTATCAAGGGAGATTTAATGCCGTTGCTAAATCAAAACTGGCAGACTCTGCAGTTAACAAGCTTCAAATAAATAGAGGTCACACTGGAAAATAAATGCGTAAATCTCTTTGTCTGACTTGAAGGCAAAACACCAGCCCAAAGAACGGGTTTTCTGCCAACTAGGGAATTAAAAGATCAAGCTTGGAGAGAGGAGGCAGGTTGATGGGATCAGGTTTCTGGAGACATGGTATTAATGCTCACAGGGCTCCATGCTTTAGCACTTCCTTGTGCTAATACTGTACACAGCTAGGTTGGTCACCTCTACCATAGGGTTTAAGCCTGGGGATTGTGCTCACAATATTTATCTAGATAACTGGAATATGACGTTGAAATGCACATTGCACACTGGAGTTGTTTTTTTCTTACTTTCCATGATTGCATGACAGTTGAAAGAACAAATGTCCATGACTCTATCTGCATATTCAACCTGTTATTACTGCAGAGGAGCATTCAGCGTGGGACTACAGTTATGTTTAAAGTACAAAGGTTTAAATTACAACTGCAATCACAATTTCATCTTGTATCTCGATTGTGTCATTTTTCTTCAGGTGTTTTTTAATACAGGCATAGAATACACAAGTTATAAGTTAGATCTGTAGATCAGCTGTTGCTCTCAGTTCCCAGGGCAATGCTTAAGATAGTTGGGCAAGATTTTGTAACGTTTTCTTTGTGTGTTATGCTTTCATACATTGATTTCTGTATGTATATTTTTGACCCAGCAGATTTGGTCACATTTTCAGTTGACCCATAATAAAGTCATAAAAGAACCAAACTTCATGAATGTTTTTCATGACAAAGAAGTATCTGTTCCAATCACTCTATCAGAGAAAAATCAGAGTTGTAGAAATAACTGGAAACTCAAGACAGCCATGACATTATGTTCTTTACAAGTGTATGTGAAATTTTGACCACAACTGTATGTGTTTCATACAATGAACATGTTTTGAACTCTCATGATACAATTGGATTATCCAGCGGTCATTCTAACGTTGAGCTGTGTTTTACACGGTGAATCTAAACCACAACCTGTGTAACGTTAACATTAGCAAGTAGCCTACATGTTAAAATTACGATATAAACAACAGGCTTATACGGTAGACATGTTTATACCGCACTCAGGTATATGTTGTAATATTGCACAGCTCTGTTTGAGTGCCAGCTATTTTCTAAAACAGAAAGTGCCTTGTGTCAGCATTTTTACCCATTTTGAATCATATTTCAAAATCCACAAAATATTTTGTATAGGGTTGGGCGATGAAAAAAATTGGAAAATTTTTTTTATCATGATATGTTTTTCCATATTGATTGATCTCGATTCTCATTACGATATGTAGTTTTTGCAGATGCTACCAGTGTAAAGGACATTGTGAAGTTTTAAGAAACAAGAGATTCACTGAAACTTATCATAAAGTTTAATAAGAATAAATAATATGCCTTCCAATAATGAGCATGTACATGGGGTCTAACACTTTGAACAGTTTCCTGAAGCTGTCTTTTTCCACTGTGCTCAGGGGCATTATATCTGTAGTGAGGCAATTAATAATATGGCTCTAGAGCCGTGCGATATTACGATATATATCGTAATACGGTATAAAAATGTCTACCGTACGATGTAAGCCTCAGTTGTTTATATCATAATTTTAACATGTAGCTACTTAGTTAGCTCTGTTGCTACGCTAACATAAACGTTAATCTGGTTGTGGTTTAGATATGCCGTGTAAAGTACAACTCAACGTCCGAATGACGCTGGATAATCCAAATGTGAGTTCATGTGAGTTCAAAACGTGTATTGTATGAAGCATAGACATAATAGTATGACGGCTACTGTAACTGCAGCAACGCTACTGCTTTGTGGTAGCATGGTCACGTCACCCGTGAGGACAGGTTTGTGGCAGTTGTAGCTCGGAAGTAAGCAGAGGTAAAGCAGCATGGAGGATGTCATGTTGCGTGTGAATGATTTATTATCGCTTAAAACACATCTTTATTAGCAGCCAAACTGCACAGTAAAAGTAGGCTACAGTGCAAACACAGCCGGACTTCAGGTCGCTCTCAAAGTAAGCCTTCAGAATAAAAGCATACAAGGGATTACACCGCAGAGGAGAGCGCAATGGAAAGTAAAAACACATCAGAAAAAAAAATACTATATCAGAATATATATCGTTATCGGGATAGAAACTTTGCTATACCGGAATTTTATCCATATCGCACAGCCCTAACCGTAGCAACGGTACTGCTTCGTGGTGGCATGTTTACATCACCCGTAAGGACAGGTTTGTGGCAGTTGTAGCTCGGGAGTAAAAAAAAAAATAGTTGTAGCTCGGAAGTAAACGCTTTCACGTTTGGCATTATTTTCACGTGATATTGAATATGTTCTATACATATTATCAAAATCGATTGAAATTTTATCGCCATCCCGAATCGAGATTGAATTGTTGCCCAGCCCTAATTTTGTACTATGACTCTGAAAACACTGAATAGCTCAAATGAAAGAAGAGACTATTTCATCATGAAAAAAACATTTGTTTTTACCTTGTTCCATTCCTGTTTTATCAGAGGTAGAGTAGAGGCTACTCCCACCCTAGACGCCACTTTTTCTCTAGAATCCGTCTATTTTGCTCTCTAATCTTGATCGTCTCCACTTCCTGCTTTGATCTCCGTGGCATATACCGTCTCTTTATGCTCAGACTACATCTCCCAGAAGCCCCATTATTACGCACAGGCTGTGGGAGACGACAATTGGCAACCCACTGCCCAAAAAAAACGTTGACGTATTATTACTTTGATGGCACTCAAGCGTTTGATTTTTAATGACGTTGAAACACGTCAGTGGCACTCAAAGAGTTCAGGTGGTGCTGTGTTCTGTTGAATTGGTCCCATTGCTAATGTAAAGGCCAGTAGTGGATGGATAACAGATACAACCCCGAGCTTCTTCCTCCTGCTTTGACAAGTGGATTTAACATGAAGTTGAGGAACGTTCATCTGGAAACAAAAATATAATGTCTAAAATGCTTGACTTTGTATAACAGCAGGTAGGAGACTGTAAATGGTTCTATATGTAGTGGGCATCAACACACATTAGCTGTGTCCCAATCCAGGGTCTGCATCCTTTGGAGCACCCAGCCTTCGCGGTCTACGGAGGATGCATCCTTCGGAGGCACCTCCGAAGGCCGCGTCAACCGTCGGTAAATGGGACGGTCTAGCCTTCAGAGCATTTCCTGATTGCGTCATGACGTCGTAACGTCTGCTCCCCAAGCCCGGGAAAAACACACGCTCGCGACAAAATACACACGAAAAGACAACGGACAGATCACAGGACACACAACGGACAGACGACAATTAAAACACGACAACAATGGACCCAGAAATTGTGATTTTGTTTTTTTTAATATTTTTTTTAAGCTAACGTTACAAAGCTGGCTCTACATTCCTGTGATGTTAGCGTTATTAACGTCACGTATTTTAACAATTGTCCCTTAACAATTGTAAGGCCATTTTAACTCTGGCGTTAAGAAAAAAAATGAACTTCGCGCTATTGCCGCTGCTGTTGCTGTCGTTAGCCACCATCGTAGACAAAACAGACGCGCAAAGCATCTTGGGATATGGGAGGCCGCGAAGGATAGTGGCGGTGCATCCTCCGAATTCGGGGGAAAGGAGGACGCATTTGGAGGATCCTTCGAGTTTGAACGAATTGGGACAGCCTTCGCGCAGCGTTGTGACGTAAGCGGCCTTCAAATGTGCACTTCGAAGGATGCAGACCCTGAATTGGGACACAGCTATTGAGATATTGCTCATAACTACTACTCTCTTTTGATTTTTTTTTTTTAAGTAAAATTACACTGTAGTCCTTCATTGCCCAAAGTGATAATGCAAAATTACTCATTAATAGTAATGATAATATATTTTATTTAAAGGTGCCTGTCTTGGCACTCAAGGATACCAAGCAGAATAAAAATATACGTAAAAATGCAATACATCCATCCATCCATTATCTACCGCTTATCCTCATAGGGTCGCGGGGGGGCTGGAGTCTATCCCGGCTGTCTTAGGGTGAAAGGCAGGGTACACCCTGGACAAGTCGCCACCTCATCGCAGGACACATAGAGACAGACAACCACTCACACTCACATTCACACCAACGGTCAATTTAAATTAACCAATTAACCTAATCCCCATGCATGTTTTTGGATGGTGGGAGGAAGCCGGAGTACCAGAGAGAACCCACACAGACACGGGGAGAGCATGCAAACTCCACACAGAAAGGCCCCGGGCCCGGGATTCGAACCTGGTACCTTCTTGCTGTGAGGCGACAGTGCTAACCACTATCGCCAATGCAGTACATGTTAAAAAAAAAATCTGACAAAACATAGATAGAACCTTGGGTCACTTCCATGTAGTGCAACATTTCTGCTGTGTACAAATCTTTGCATCAAAATAAAACTGATCCCTTCACAGCACACCTCTTTGAAGCAAAATAAAGCTGTACCAAAACTTCATTTTAAACTATAACAAATCTCTACATAGGGATAGGGTTAGGGATAGGGTTGCTCTTCACTGCTTCATCATCTCAAACCCAAGTTTGCCAGACACTCGACCCACTACAGCTCGTAAACCAGGAAGGTGGTTGTGGATGATGCCATCTGCTACACAGGACTTACTCTCATCTGGAACGGAGTAGTGCTGTGTTCTTTGATTTCTCAAGCACCTTCAAGTCCTCTACTGAGAGACAAGCTGGCAGATATGGGGGTGGAATCACACCTGGTTACCTGGATCACTGGCTACCTCAGGAGGAGACCACAGTACGTCAGACTGAAGGACTGCTCCTCAGAGACTATGGTCTACAACACTGGTCGACCATAGTGGACAATTGACACCATATTTGTTTGACTTGAGTACCCTTTCCCAAATTTAATATAAGTACCCCTCTCACAGACAGCATTTTTGCTTTTATAACTAATACCACAACTAATGGTAGGCTATATGCTATCATAACCCCCCTTTTCAAGAATAAAACCTTCAGCAGTGCCTCCTGAACAGATCTATTTTCAACACTGACCATAACATTCAGTCCACGGCGGAGGGTTGTTGTGGTTGCTGCGACTCTACTGCATCCCTCCTCTTAGCGGCAGTGTCGTCCTTATATTTGCTAAACAAGTCTGGGTCTTCTTTTCCAAGTGGCGTATTAAGTTTGTTGTTCCAAATGTCTTAGGCGTTGATCCTCCACAGGTGACTTTTGACTTGCAACCATTACAAACAGCGTGTTTTGGGTTGCTCTGGCACACACTGAAATAAGTCCATATCACCGACATGTTTTCTTCCTGAGTCTTGCTAGTTTTTAGCTGTTTCGCTCTGAGCTGATACGCAGTGCGTGACCCGCATGCACATGCACCGCAGTTTGCTCGGGGAAAATCTGCAAATTTCGACAGTGATCGGCCGGTCACCGGTTGGGGCCGATTGGCTATAAAATCAGCTTTTTAAATCGGCGGCCGATTGATCGGTGCATCTCGGCTGTAGACACCACATTACAGTGCAACTCAGAGTCATGCCACGTGTAGAAATACTCTGACAACACTGTGGGGTGTATCAAGGATAGGGCTTTGAGTTTTGGCCAAAAATCATATTTGAAGTTTGTTTGTTTATTAATGTTAATATTTGAATATATTTGAATGTTTATTAATAACATCTTGACCATCAAATGCCTTCAGTAAGACCTACATTGGCATCAGAGTTTGTGGATGAAAGCTTGAAACCCGCTCTTATATATCATGTTAATTGGCCTATCTTCGCAACGAACCGTGTCAGGAAATCTGTCGCTCTGTTTTGACGGCATACGGGAGGCCTTGTGAAGGAGATGGCACAGAGTTGTTTCTGGCCTGCCTCGCCCCCGATCCCCTCCTCCTCCCTGTCTTCCAGCTTACCAGGATGTAGCGTTGACAGGTGGGCTCTCACATTGCTGGTTGTCACGTGATATGTGAGTTTCGTCCTACATATTTTACATGTCGCTTTGTCCTTAGTCATGAGTGGTCATTGTCGCGGCCATTGTTCTGATATGCAAAATAGGCACTAACCATGTTGCTAACGTCACCTACAGGAGCACAGATGACCAATAATAGCCTTGCTAATGAGTAGGGCAGGGTATCGATTCGATATTTGAAGGTCCCGATTCGATTCGATTCACAATACGATCCGATTTGATAGCAGCACTAACCCCTGATCACGCGAGACGTCTTCTTCTTCTTTGGTTTTCGGCAGACTAGCTATGCAGACTAGTGGTATAAATGGCGATTGATGCCAATAAGCAAGTTAAAAGATTGATCTTTGGATTTTATGAATCGATTATCAACCATTTAAATGGAGATTGATTAAAATCGATTGAATCAATTTTTTTAACCCAGCCCTAATAATGAGCTTGCGATTCACAACTTCACCAGGAGTGAAAAAGCCTCGGAATCTAAAGGGCTGCCTAACATTTGTTTGAATATCTTTATTTTTGTAAATATTCAAATTATATTTGAATAACAAAGTTTGGAGTCAAAGCCCTAATCAGGGATGTAGAGGAAGGGGAGTACGGGAGCTTGGTGGAGGAATTTATGGTGTGGTGCAAGGCAGACCATCTGCAGCTGAATGCATCCAAGACCAAGGAGATGGTGTTGGATTTTCAGAGGTCCAGACTACATCTGCAGGAGATCTCTAGTGAGGGATAGGATGTGGAGGTAGTCAGGATTTGCATATACCTGGGACTGCAGCTGGATGACAGACTGGCCTGGTCATACAGCTCTGACATCCTGTTAAAAAAGTCTCAGTGCAGACTTAACTTCTTGAGGAGGTTTGGCTTTTTTTGACATCTGTCAGAAACTACTGCTGATGTTTTAGCAGTCTCTCAATGCCAGCGTCATCTTCTGTGCTGTGATGAGCTGGGAGGCAGCATCAAGATGGGGGACACCACCCGGCTGGACAGGCTGGTGAGGAAACCAGGTTCTGTGGTCGGGACAGAGCTTGACTCCATCACATCAGTGGCAGAGAGAAGGACTCTGAGCAAACTGCTTTCCATCATGGACAACATCCACCACCCTTTGCACAGCACCATCAGCAGACAGAGGAGTGTGTTCAGTGCTGCTGTCTCCATCCTGCTCCACTGACAGACTGAGGAAGTCCTTTGTCCTACAGGACATTGGACTCTTCACCTCCTTCTCACTTTATCACCTGCTCTTTAGCTTATCATTATGTTTACCTACTGCGTACCTGCACACTATTATGTATTTCCGCTATTTTTGGTATATTTTTTAGTTTATATTTATGTCTATGCTACTGGTTACTTGACTTTCTCTAGGGATTAATAAAGTATCCTTCAAGCTATCATTCTACTTTTGCCCTATTTGTGACTGACCATCATTGGTTTACTGTTACCTTGTTAGAAATTAAAGTTAGAAATAAATGGCATGTTGTTGTAAGACAAGATTGCCTATATTTGCTCCTGAAGGAAAGTTAAAATGCACGCACACACGTACACACTCCATCTAAGAGCAATTAAAATGCATGTTTAGTGCTCGTTGTCGTGTAATTAAATTGATGGTGATAGAGGGAAAACACGGTACATTTCCTGCAGGGCCAACAATAATGTTTTTTTTTCCATGCATAAAGCTGACAAAGTCTAAAACTTGTTTCCATTTCCACTGTGGATATGTCCTTCTTTTATATGTGTTTTTAATGTGTTTGATCATTAGTTTGGGGTTGCTCATTATTTTGGGGCCTTTAAAAGATTTTAATAAGATACCGCTATGTATATCACAACTAACAATAACTCTGTTTTCTCTTAGTTGACAATGTGGAACAGCTCAATTTGAGTTTGTTTGAATAGGTTGAGTAAGTCAGGTGGACAGTGTTACAGCAGTAATGCATGGAAAAGTAAAGCGTATTTCTCACAGTGATCATCTTCCATCCAAAACGTTTCATGACCTGATGCTGCTGAAAAGAACACAGAGCCAAGTGACCACCCGTCTGAGCTAACTAGAAGCAGATGCTCGGCTGGTGAGGCTTCCTACCGGTTCATGTTTGTGTTCTTGAGCACATTCCTCCTCACCTCCTCCACGTGTCTGCCCGCTGTGCTCGGATGTCTACACAGCTGCAGCCGAGAGCAAAGACCGGGGCCACTCGAGCTTGGAATGGGAGTCCCTTTTGGAGCGTTTCATTGGCCTGCGGTACTCACGAGATGGCTGGAACTCGTTCCCCTTTCACTTTGGCTGAAACCAAATCCCTTGTGGAAGCAGACGAAGGCCCGTTGAGTCCTGATGTTTTATCAGAACTCCTTCTGCGGTTCATAAGTCAGTGAGTTTAGGCTAGGGAACTTGACTTTGACTCTGGCATCAGGCCCCCTCATGTGGCTGAGTTTAATGTTCCCTGGCCTGTAGTGTTTTCCCACCAAGTCTGTTTGTCTTTTTTCTGTGGCTCCCTCACTAATTACTGCAGAGTATCAGATAACCCATGCATCCAGCTGTGTCATTTCGTAAGGTACCCTTTTTCAAGCAAGCTAACCACATCATTTAAGGTGCTCTTTGTCAAATGTGCTACAAAGTCTTTGGGAAAACCGTGTCTTAAGGCGTTTGAGCTCAACCTACATCATAAATGATTCATTATGTGTAGTTTCTCCTCAAGAACTCTGTGAAGGCCTCCGGTGGCCTTTTTAAAGGGGCTTGTGGCCTGAGCACATCCTCTCTCAGATATTCACAGCTTTTATGCAGGGAGGAGTCCTTTCTCTCTGGGTATTTAATTCAAGTAAGACCAAGTCAAGCCTTTCTCTCCAGATCAGTCTGCCAGGGGAGAAGTAGGGCAGCCAGGAAATGAAGATATTTGGAATAAGACTGCTTTATTTTAATGTGTCAGGCACAGTGAGTCACAGCTCTGCGTCTTCTTGGATGCAGTACTTGGGAGGGAATCCAGTGATGACTAAATACCCAACAGATGGGTGTTTCTTACCGCTGTGTCTTCTAAGCACTTTGATGCATTGAAATTCAAGGCTTTCTAAAAGTGTAAACCTGTGAGGTAACTGGTTTTACACAGACTGAGTATCAAAGACATTTTAAAAGATTACCTTTTTTTCTGGGGTTTCATCATCGTCACACCAATGCAGCATCCAGCCTTGTATACTATATAGACTGCAAGATATTAAATGCTGCGCTAGTGATAAAAGCATAAAACTAGTGTGGGAGGTTGGGTTGTTTGAACAAACACTGAACCTTTAACTAGGAGACCCATTCGAGACAGTAGTGTTTTAATTCTTTAAATCAGATCCCCATTCGTCACTACCTCAGCAGCGACTATTCTTCCTGGGGTCATGTTCAAAATTCAGAAAAAAAAAAATTATAATGCAGATAAAATTAACAGGTAACAGATTCACAGCAACAAGAACAACAAAAACAAGGCAAGAACTTAAAACAACAATAACAACAATAATATAAAACTGATAACAAGAAACAACTCATGTAACTTAAATAACACAAGATTACAAAAACATAATTAATCGGACCTGAAAAATTAATTGGAAGGCCAATTTAATGGGACGGCATTTGCATCAATCTCATCCTAAATTATTCACTTCCCCAGTATTTTTAAAAGCTACTTTGTTGGTGATAGAGACTAAATGTTGTGAGAGTTTGTTCCAGTAGGTTATTGCCCCATACATTACCATTGTGTAAGATAATGTCTGAGGCATTATTATTCATTTTTCATTCTGTCACCTCATCTGTCTTCAGCAATGCTGATTTCTTTGATTACTGATATAAATGCCAGGCAGAGACGATAGGTGGTTTGATTCCAGTAGGAGTTCAGGTAGAAGTATATAATGCATTGTGCATGTGTTATATACTGTGTGTGTGTGTGCGCGTGTGAACAGTTGTATGTATACATATCATCCTTGTGTAGCGTGTGTACTACTGCTACTTTGGTTCACATTGTATATTTTTAGCAGGCTGACAGCATGGCAGGAATGAGTATCATTCTCTGGTTGGTCATGTGGCTCTGTGGACACTGACAGGGAGGTGACACTGCAGAGCCCTCCACTGCTTCACATCCACAGGACTGCTGTGAATCAGGCCACCATCTTTCCTCTGTTACACTTTTTGTACCGAGTGAGAGTTAACTGTTCTTACTGTGTGCTCCATGATACGATACCTTCCCTGCGTCTGTTTCTCGTCAGTCAAGTCTCACACAAAATCCCCTTTTGGTCAGTAAAAGCAGCACTCATTTGCAAGAAAGGAGATACCCGCTGCACTGGCCGACACACCCTGTGTTATTCCGCCCCTCCTTTCATTATACACTGCACGTAATGTTAACATTTTTATTTGGGCTGCATGTGTTTTTGATATGTTTTAAATAAATAAATAAAGAGATATTGAGTTTTATTTGTGTAGTAGTTTGTCCCGCTGTTGACTAAACCACACACATGTTGTTCATGTTAGTTTTCTGCTTTTCATTAATGCAAAGAATGTGACCCCAGGACCTTCGTGCTCTCTCTCACATGCACACATGCACACACGCACGTACACACACACACACACACACACACACACACACAAAATTTTATTTTATTTCATGCTGTTCTGTCACCCCACCAAAAACTGGGAGGACGTGTGACTTTTTCTCAATAATGATCCGTTGTATGGATCGGTATGGTGACAAACTTGAGTTGTAGCTGTTTAAACCAGCTGCACAAGTAATAAGACACTCTCTTTTTGTATTTTATATGACTTGTATTGCAAAATTCCTGAGTAAACACTTGTGAGCACATATTCCACATCCTGTGCTTTGGGTGTTACACCACTGTCTCATAAATGTGAGTGTCCAAGGGACATTTATGAGTTTGCTCTCTGTGTGGAGAGACAGGAAGTTGAGCATAATAATGTGGTCTTGGACTCGGGATGCTGTGCAGATGCGCAGCCCCTTAGAGGTCAGTGCCGTCAGTCCCAGTTTGATAACCACAACAGTGCTGTGAGTATCAAGACGGAGTGAAGATTAGGCCTGATTGTCCTGGTGCCATATGAAGAAGAAAAGAATCTGAGGCATTACCAGGGCTGAGCAGTCATGGCAGTATAATTAGCTTGCTGTGACTGCCTTCTTTGGTTTCCGTCAATAGCTGGATAACCAGAGACAACACATAACCCGTAGTTTGGATGTAATCTTGGATTGACATTTTCTCACGTATTTGTTGCCTGACAGTATATTGATGATGAATTGGCTGGGTTTTTTTTTGGTTTTGCTTCTTCTCTATTGTCATGGCAGCAACACTGTCTGCAGGATGCTTTTACATGAAATATTTCTCAGTTAGACAGGAATAGAGAACAATCTTATTAAGCCTCTCTTCCCACACCCTCTTACTGCATATGGATTGAATCACAGACTAGGTCCAGTTGAAATAGAATTAAAATGAAAGCTGCTGGCAGTGAGATAGTTGTCAGGGTGAGTTATCATGGACTGTCACCAACTTGGGTGAGGTTTTTAAAGAAATAAAACAGCTGTTTGTGCAAAATTCTGTTTCATATGAAAACCTTGAGACACGTGAATTCTGACTCAAACTGTCATGATTGTGACATGTTCTTGCGTTCTTGCATGGCTGACCAGGAGAGAGTGAGAGAGTGCTAGGAGGATAAAATTTAATTTTAACCCATGGAGGCAAACTGGGAGGCTTGAATTTCAACAGTAGGGATTTAATAACATATTATTACAGAACTGTCATTTCAATAGCCTCTACCAGGTAACTCAGAATGGGCGAAAGCAAAAATCGAATCCATTGATGTTTTCATAGCAACGGATATACAACCGTACTCCATTATTGATAACCCAGATTTTAAACATGATGGTTAGTTACCTGAAAGGTCACCCATTATGCAAAATTGACTTTATAAAGGTGGTAGTATGTGTCCCCATAGCCTGTGAATGAGGCCCCAGGAGTGAAAAAAGTCTGTCACCTGCTGGCTCCTCTTCTTTGCCAATGTGTGCTGAACCAGACGGGCTGAACATTTTTCTGCTTATGATGTCAAGAGCAGGGATGTCCCTTCCTCCAGTAGAGGGCACTGCCTTTAAGCAGTTTCAAATTCAATCAAAAATTTCAATCAGGTTTTAGAGCACTACATAGTACGGAAACCGCCCTCTTAAATGTAACCAATGACCTGCTTTTAACAGTCGACAGAGGGGAAAGTGCAATTTTAATTCTTTTAGACCTCAGCGTGGCGTTCGATACCGTAGATCATGCCATTTTACTTGACCGCCTTGAATCGTGGGTCGGCATCAAGGACACTGCACTTAGCTGGTTTTACTCTTACCTTTTAGAAAGAACCTTTGCGGTCACCATAGGTAATCGTTCTTCCTCTACAGCTCAAATTACTTGCGGTGTACCGCAAGGCTCAATTTTAGGCCCGATTTTATTTTCTATCTATATGCTCCCGCTGGGTCACATCATTCAGCGCCACAATGTCTCTTTTCATTGCTACGCAGACGACACACAGATGTACCTTCCGCTGAGACCGCATGACCTGAGAAGCCTAGCTGCTGTTTTAGACTGTCTCGATGATATTAACTGTTGGATGGCACAAAATTTTCTACAGCTTAACAAATCAAAATCTGAAATTATCTTGTTTAGTCCCCCAAACACAGACAACACCCTCATTACTAAGAATCTTGGACTGCTCGCCACTTCTATCAAACCCTCTGCCAGAAATCTGGGTGTCATATTCCACTCTAGTCTCACTTTTGACCAACACATTAAATCAGTAACCCAGTCCTGCTACTTCCAACTTAGAACCATTTCCAAAATCAAACCCATTCTTTCTCAATCTGATCTGGAAACTGTTATTCATGCGTTCATTTTTTCACAACTCGATTACTGTAACTCCCTCCTTTCAGGCATAAATCAAAAGTACCTCTCCCGCCTCCAGCTGGTCCAAAATGCAGCAGCTAGGCTTCTCACTGGTCTTAACAGACGACATCACATCACCCCAGTCTTAGCTTCCCTCCATTGGCTCCCTGTCTGTTTTAGAGTTGATTTTAAGATTTTACTGATCACTTTTAAAGCTCGTCTTGGTTTGGCCCCAGCCTACATAACAGAAATGTTGACACCTTACGAGCCACTTTGCAGCCTTAGCTCCTCGGGTGGGGGCCTCTTGGCCGTTCCAAAGTCAAGACTAAAATCAAAAGGTGACCGGGCCTTTTCTATCAGAGCCCCTCGACTTTGGAACGACCTACCCAAGGAGATAAGGCTTGCGGACTCTGTGACTTCGTTTAAATCACTTCTTAAAACTCACTTTTACAGACTTGCCTTTTTGTGATGTTGTCTCCTGCTTTCTTCTTTTCCTTTTTATCTTTACTTTCTAGTTTACAATTTATTTTACTGATCTATTTATTTATTTCACCTTATTGTATCTGTATTTTATTTATTTTATTCTTATTATTTGGTTACCTTTTGGTCTTACACTTCTCTGCTCTATTGTTTTTAATTGTTTTTTTATGACTTCTTTTTATTGCTTTTAGTTTTCTAAATGGATTATTTCCATGTCTATTGGTTTGATCATTATCGTTTTTATCGTGGTCTGCCTCTTAAAGTTGTTATTATTATTATATTATATTAAGCCAGCCTCCCCCCCAGATAGACAACCCTCCTCTAAAGTTGCCGAGCGGCCGCCATTTTTGTTCCTCACTAACTTTCGCAAACAAACCTGACAAAGATGGGAGTAAAACATGGCAGCTGCTCTGTGTGTTGGCTGCTTCAATGAGTACAGGAAGCTATTTTTACTCTGTTCGTCCTTTGAAGATCCAGTGGATCAATTTATTTTAGCTGGAAATGTAGCAAGAGAGCTTCCCAAACTTAAGCGTGTGTGCGATCATCGTCTCACAAATCAGGTTTCACTAACCAGTTGAAGATGAAGCATGGATCTGTACAAACTGTCTGGGACACAGCTACAAACGTGGAGCTGTAAGTTATTTCATTTTGTGTTGCTTTGTAAACATGTCCCTTTAACGTTACCACTGCAGGTACCGGAGGGTAGCTCCGGTACCTGCAGTGTAAACATGTCCCTGTAATGCTAGCACTGCAGCTACCATCCAGGACATGTTTACAGGCCATCGTGCTAAGTAGAGCTACACAGTAAAGCAACACAAAATGGATTAACTTACAGCTTCCACACCTGTAGTGTCCTGGACAGTTCCGATCCATGCTTCAACTTCAGCTGTGTAGCTGTATAATAATATGTATGGGCCCATGTTTACAAAGCAGTCCTCTGGAGCTCAGGTAGCTGCAGTGCTAACATTTGTGTCCTTGAATAATTAATATCAGGATACATTCAACATAAGCTCTATCTATAAGTAAACAGAAGCACACAGTAAGGGAAGAGAGAGTCACTTCCTCTCTCCAGAGAGGGGGCGTGGTCAAACACAGCTCATGAACATTTAAAGGTACAGACACAGAAACAGTCTCAGACGTGCACTATTGTTGCACGTCTGAGACCTATATAAAATTGCCAACAAAGTTTGTAGTATGTGATCATTAATCCAACATTAATTCTGTGCTGTGCTCAGAATCACTTTGTTACAGATGAATATTTATTTAAGATGAGATAATCCTTTATTTTTCCCACCAAAGGGGAAATTCACATTATTACAGCAGCAACATTACAACAAGGCCCTTTATAAAAAAAAAAAAAAACAGTAAACAAGTCAAAAGATATGTGAAAATAAGATTTTTTTTTCTTTAGCCACTTAATCAGGTGATGGTGAAGGAGAACCATCTTTTCATCAGTTTCTGGCTCCATGTTTTTTTTTTCGAACTTTATTTCGAACACAGAAAAAACAAAATACCAAACATTCCTTGACATATATAAAATAAAATATACAACCATTCCACATTGCCTCCAACAGTACATCCCCGCTGGGTTATCTACAAATTTGGAAACCACTGAAGGTGTCTGAAAGAACCTTGTCTTCATCATTATCTTCATGTTACTATTAGCCCCCATTTATTTTTAATATAAAGAGAGCTGTCTTGTGTATCTAGTAATAGATTTCTGTATATATGAGAAACATGCTTTTTAATAGGTAGCTTATGTTTAATTATATGAATAAGATAAGTTTCTATCATTGATGGAGAGTTTTTCATTATATTTGCCTCCATGTTTTTATTAGTAATTTGGTTTCAGGCTCTGACCTTAGTGATCCGGACTCCTCTGTGTTCTTCAAATGGCACTCGCTGTGATCATGACACAGCAAAAAGCCAGTTGTCAATGCAGAGCCAGATCAAAGCACCACTGAACTTTTCAGATTCACTGCCAATCCTCAGAGGGTGGTGAATGTGTTTTTTGGGTCCCCCTCTGCTTCTGCAACATAAAATGCACTGGTGTGGAGATCTGTGCAGCAAAGCTTTATGACGTCCTAGCATTGAGTGAAAGCTACTTTTGATTAGGAGCAAATTTTACTGAGGGTAACTTTTAATTTTACTACTTGAAGGTGACCCTTGGTATTTCTGTAGTGCCAAAGTGTTTCACCCACCTCTCACCCTGTGCTTCTTTTTTGTTTCCTCTCTTAAGGAAACCACAGTTTGGCTTTTAGCATCCTGCTCAATGGGCTTCATGATATCACAAGGCTTCTAACTGGCAACTTTTTCTGTTTAATTGAGGCGGTAATGTCAATAGTGAAGAAATGCCTCACTGCTCACTTGATAAATTGTACACTCAGGTCTGCCTAGCCAGCCTGGCCTTAACTGTGCCGGTTCAGGTTTTAGAACTAGAGAACAGCAATGAGTGTTTAGTCCTGCTCAGAGCCACAGCTCAGTGTTTCATCAGAATGTCCTTGAGCCAGGACAATGAACTTTTTAGTCGGTCAACTAAAATCTGGTCAGAGATTGGCAGCCTTAACTGAAAATGGCTGCTTGGCACCTAATCAAAGCCCCTCTCCTCCTCACGTCATACTGTCTGCTTTCATTTGCCCTTCTATTGACCTCCCCTCAGTAAGATTTATGACTGGCAGATTTTATTTTACTGCCATAACAAGGACACAAGAACCATCTGTACCTGCTACAACAAAATCTATCTCCCCTCCCTCTGTCTCTTACTTTTCCCTCTGTATCTGTGCAGGCAGCTGGCGGGGATGGGAGATGATGGAGGACAAAGGCCCTCGTGTAGCCGACTACTTTGTGGTGGCCGGTCTGACGGATCCATCGAAGCCGTTGGACCAGGAGATCCACTTTGATGACGTCTGTCATAAGACGGCCAAGCCCAAGGCGCCCATCACTGACGTGGCGGTGGTGATCCGCTCGATGGGAGAGGAGGTGCCGCCTGGGTTCACCTGCATAGAGGAAACGCCAACTGGCCATTCAGCTGATCTTAACAACGGTGGCCTCATGGCACCCCAGATCTTTCTGTGCTACAGGAGAGGTCGAGACAAGCCACCACTCACTGACCTGGGGTGAGTAGCACAGTGCCACACTAGCAGTTCAGTGATACTGTATATAAGCAGCCAAATATATCATTAAAATCACAAATGTAAACCACACAGTGGCATTAGACTAAAAGAGACATTAGAAATTATTTACCGATATTGCAGGCTTGACCGTTGTCCGATCCAGTATTGATCTGATATGATATCAGCACGAATCATACACACTTTTATTACTTGTTTTGTAGTATTGAATGTTAGAAAAGGCTTGATCAAGTGATATTCAAATGATAGTGATATTCTCATTTATTATTAACCAATGGGTTATTTCAATTTTAACCTTAAACATAAGAATATTCTACAATTGAATAGAATAAATCAAAAATAAATTAGAAGACACTGAAAGTCCTGCTGCTGTTTTTGTGATGCTGCTTCAGTTGCTGATGAGGCCGAAAATGGTATCAATGTCGGATCGGAATACTCCTACTACGTAGGCAAATGGTAAAGAATAAATCAAGTAACTAATTTTCAATATGTCAGAATATGCCGCGCTGCATTTGGGAAAACAAACATTTTATTTCCAATATTCTACAGAAAGTCTAAGGTCTAATCTACATATGATGACCATTTGTCTACACCTAAACAACATTTTATGACACTGAACTTTTTTTTTCTCTTGAAACTGAGCTTTTGAAAAACTCCAGCCTTGGTAAAGATGCTCAGAAACTGCTTTCAGTGTTTATTTTACTGTAGATGGGGAAAACAGAGTTTTTGCCTTGTAACGTCACAATGGGTGCTGTTGTCTCCAGAGTTCTTTCTCAACACACCCATGAAGAGCAAACATGAGTTAATAACCTGGCTTACATTACTTTTAACACATAAATGGTACTCTTCCATTATATTGAGGGATAGAGGCGTCATTATGTGCTACGGCGGTCACTGCTACTTATCCAATGCAACACAACACAGACCCACTGCCAGTCTGTTGGCATGGGTAATTACAATGTGACCACAAATTCTAAATTGGAGAAGGTTTTTGTTGTAATAATGTTAAAAATGCAGCTCTTGGTCTCTCCAATCACAGGGTAAGTCAGGATAGTTTGCTGTTAATGATGTTGGTATGTAATGAAGGCAGAATAGTTTTTCTTCAGATGAGACATTTTAATGTTGTGAAACAAAAGATAAAGGACATGTATTAAATTGCATGTAAAATTTGTTTCTGTTCTGTTTTATTCTGTGACATTTAATTTTCATGTTCAGGTTCTCTGAAGTTTCTGGGCAACCACACTGAATCACTGTAATGAAAAGCCTGAACTTACCCTTCACAAATACAACCATACTGTTTATGTATTGCAACATGTTGCTGTGCCCATTATTTGTCCCATTCCCAGTAACGATCAGCTGCTGCTCTCAGCAAACATTGCAACGATCTGTATAACTCTGCTCTTCTTTTCTGTTGCAAGTCAGGAGGAGTTGAGTTGGTGTCCACAGAGTTGTCTATATGTCATGTCAGTTCTGAAAAGCTCAAGTGCTCTGCTTTCCAAATGCCTCCTGTGCAGCAGTTTTCCCACACCAGTCTTTTTCTGTCTGCCGTGCAGCCATTACCCTGTTGTGATTTTGCAGCAAATAGAAGTGCTGTTATAGGTGTCCTCCTCAGCAACATCTTTTTAACTGAGGGGATCCAGTACTGCTTGTTCAGGCCTCTCACACCTCTGACTGACAGGAGGCAGATGTTGACAATGCTAAGGAGGTGCTTACGAGCCTCTGATGCTACAGAGTGCAGTGCAGCAGAGGCTCTGCTCAGACAGGATAAGCAGCTTCACTGTGCTGATAGCCCTGACAGGCTGCACTTCCCACACACTGCTAGGACCAATGGGAAGCTGAGGTGTGAGAGTAGGTGTGTGCAGATAGTCACTTACATTTCTCCATGTGCTGGTGAGTTGTTATTGAGGACTGGAAAGGAATATTGTTGATGGTAATCCACCCAAAAACAGACACACTTTGTGATCTTCAGTCAGTAGCTGATGGCCTTAATAAGAGCCAGTCATTTAATATGTCTCATAATGATTTATTTTGTTCTCTTCGAGCAGAATTGGGCCACCTCACCTCAAAAATAGATTAATCAGTTCATCTCTGAAAAACAGGTCTAATGTGAGTGCAGAGGTTGTCCTCACTGCAAGCAGAGCAGAATTACCACCACACCGAAAAATATATATAAATAATAATAAAAACAAAAACAGAAAATGGAAAAATTCACCCGTTCACATTTTGTCCTCTTTTCAGCTTTCAGTAAAATGCCTGTGGAGTTCCACTTGAAACAGTAATGGAGGATAAGTACATAATGGAAGCAATGACTGCCACTGTTATGTACTGTACCTCTGAGTACTAAGTGGTTTGTGAGTGTCCTCTTGTGCCTTGTTACTGTGCTGAATTGGCGTAATATGTGTTTAACTCACAGTGCACAGAAAACTACATGCATGTACAACAATATTTTAATTTGTCATTATAGTGTTAATAGGTGATAAAACAATTTTGAGTTAAATTTTTATTTCAAAAGATCATATATTGTATAAGAATAAACATAATAAATATGTGATGTGTATAAATACAGTGTCATGCAAGTATACATCCACCCACTTCAATAGTGAGGCACCATGGCTACAGTTGTTTCCTCTGTTTATGTGAGCTGCCATGTTATTGTTACCATTGTTAATATTTGCATGCAACATAGCTGCTTGTCTGTCATTCATTTTGTAATCATGAGTCACAAAGAAACCAAAATTCCTGAAGACTTACTGTAACTGAAACAGAATCATCAGTTTTAGATTACTTCTAGCTTCCATCTTCAGTTGTGTCAAAAACGTAATGGTGTTGTACTTTTACCTACATAGTATGTTGTTTTTGCCTTGTTGATTCCCATAACTTTTTTCCACTTTATAAGCTCATAGATCTCTGACTGCTTTTCAAGAATCCCATTCAATTCTGCTGTGCAGTTTATGTCAGACGCACAAGGGGAGCGCTGCCTAATTGAGCTCATGACTGGAAATTATGTTGATTACTTCTTCATGGTGATTGCACTATAACTGCACGCTGACGTGGTGTTTGGATTGGCTGACTGCCGTGCTGTGCCTCCTCCCCACAGTGTGCTGTATGAGTGGAAGGAGCGGCTGATACAGGGCTGCCAGCTCATCCAGACCACGCCCTCCGGCCGTCCTGCCAACATCAGTGGCAACTCATCCCAGCGCATCTACGTCACGTACCGCCGGGCACCCGAGAGCCAGCCGCACACTGCCCTGGCTGTCACCGACATCTGCATCATCATCCCAAGCAAGGGAGAGATGCCCCCACACACCTTCTGCAAGGTGGAGAAGAATCTCAATAGTAGCATGGTGAGAGAGACACTTTTACATTTTGATTCAGTGTCCACATATTTCTAGCAACTGCAATGGACTTTTGATACATACTCAAGAAGAGAGCCGTCATCTTGTAAACACATGCATAGGATACATGAACATGTAGTGCAGATACTAGTTGTAGGGTTGTGATGACACACAGGGGTCACCGTTCAGTTTATACCCTGCTTTGGGAGTCATGGTCTTGCGGGACTTCATTGCTTTTCTGTATGCTGGGAATTGTGAAACTCCAACTCCCACACCGACACATTACTCAAATCCTACTGTAAATTTCTCTGTGAGATGAATAAAGTATCTATCTATCTATCTATCTATCTCCTTCTCCACACGTTTTAAAGGAGAGACTTAAATGGTGATACCATTTCTACTGTTATCCTCATGGGGTTGCTGGGGGGTTGGAACCTATCCCAGCTGTCTTATGGCGCTTTTCCACTACACAGTAATGGCATGGTACGGCGCAACACGGTACGGCCCAGTTTTGTTGCTTTTCCATTACAACTGAGTACCTCCTCGGCGCGGGTAGGGTCATCATACGGCAGCGCGAAACTGCCGTAACTTGATTTACATGCGACACAGAAAACCGGGAAGAAGAACAACAACGCAAACAATGGAGGACAAGGAGGTGATCATGTATTTGTTGCTCGCTCTGTGGCTTTTTGTCACGCACAAAGTAAAAGAAAAGAGAGAAGACTCCAGGAAGTGTAAAAATAGTGAAGCAGTTGACGGTTTTAAAAATGTTGGAGTCAAGTTGTTTTTGGCTTTAACAGTCCAATCAGACATCCCACATCCAATGACAACACTTGTTGGCCAATCAGTGGAAGGCAGTCGGCTGACGCCACTTTTTAGTATTGCTTCGGCTTGCTTGGAACCAGGGCTGAGGATGTACGAAAAGAGTACCTTGTACCAGTTACTAGTGGAAAAGCAACACAACCGTGTAGAGCTGTACCGTACCGCGCCTGTGGAAAAGTGCCATTAGGGTGAAAGGCAGGGTACACCCTGGACAAGTCTCCAGTTCATCACAGGACACATAGAGACAGACAACCACTCACACTCACATTCACACCTACGGTCAATTTAAATTAACCAATTAACCTAATCTCCTAATTTTTGGATGGTGGGAGGAAGCTGGAGTACCCAGAGAGAACCCACACAGACACGGGGAGAACATGCAAACTCCACACAGGCTGGGAATCGAACCCAGTACCTTCTTGCTGTGAGGCGACAGTGCTAACCACTGCACCACCGTGCCGCCCGATATGAGCTTCACAAATATAAGAAGACATTGAATACATACTCGTACTGCAGTAATGAGTAAGCCTGACAAAGACTGGCAAATTTCTCTGTCATACTTCTGTCCCAGATGACTCGCATGATTTAGCTGGTGCATCCAGTTAATGGAAGGTTATCTAAAACCAGGAGGTATTTTTAATGGCATGTGTGTTTACACTGTTTCAGTGTGCTTTCTTTTTGATGAGGGAAGTCCCTCAAGTTGGTTTAATCGTCATCCAGTGTTTGTGCTGTATAAAAATATCTTTCTGTACACTGTTAAAACCACACACATTTGTACAGCTATACTTGTGAGGACATTCATTTACATAATGCATTTACTAGCCCCTTACCCTTACCTTAACCATCAAAAATAAACGGCTAACCCCAACGTACCCTAACCTAACCTAAGCCTTATTCTACGCCTAACCCAAAAATCAAGTCTTAACCCTCAAAAAGCTCTTTAAAGGTCTGTCAGAAAGTGAGGACTGGCAAAAATGTCCTCACTTCGCAGAAAATGTCCTCACTCCCATGATCTAAAACTCCAACAGCCAAAAATTGGTCCTCACCAATATAGCTGTACAATTACACAAACACACACACACACACACACACACACACTAGGATTTTGTAAAAGGCCTTGCTGTGTCAGCTTGGTCTACATTTGACATTTCATAGAATAAACGACTAACTGTGTGATATGTTGGTTTGTGTATGTGATGGTACATCTCTCAAACTTTGTGGCCATAGACCATCTTCCCCTCACAGTGACTAATTGTCACAAACAAAATGTGTTTATCAGATGTATCATCACTTTTCTTTGCATGCTAATGGTTTAATTATACAATATGCACATCGTGTAGTTGGGCTTTTTGATGTGTGTGCCTCTGTTGGAGGGGTAATAATAGTATGTCATCCTCGTAATGCTTCTATTCAGGGTTAGGAGAAGGGTTTGGGGGCTGGAATCACTCCCAGCAGTCTCTGGGTGAAGGCCAATAGACGGATCAGCAGACCATGACAGGGCCGACAGAAACAGAACCATTCACACTAGGGCTGCAACTAACAACAACTAACAATTATTTTAGTAATCAATTAATTGGTCAATTATTTTTTTGATAATGATCGATGAATCGGATATAAGAAAGCACTTTTCAGTTTTCATCCCTTAATTCAAAAACAGGATATTATTTCAAATTGATAGTGTAAAAAAAGTGCACAAACAATAGAATGCTGCGTGAACATCCTAGAACTCTTACAGCAATTAAGTATGAATAATTAAAAAAACAAACAAACTAAATGTTAATGTCAAGTAGCTTGTGAAATGGGTCCTTGAAGGAAGAGTGTAGCCAGAGTTCAAGATGTAGATCATTATAGTGAAGTCATCAACTTCAACCATCAATAGAGACCTCACGTCTCCATATTGAGGATGCTATTCATCGAGACTGCAGCTTATTCTAGTTTACATTCTGTATTTTTCCATCAAGCCTTTCCATCTTATGGTGTGCTGTTTTTTTTCTGCAATCAGAGAGATAGTATGAGTGAGCGTGTGTGTGTGTGTGTGTGTGTGTGTGTGTGTATATATATGTGTGTGTGTGTATACATATATATACACTATATTGCTAAAAGTATTCGCTCACCCATCCAAATAGTCAGAATCAGGTGTTCCAATCACTTCCATGGCCACAGGTGTATAAAATCAAGCACCTAGGCATGCAGACTGCTTTTACAAACATTTGTGAAAGAATGGGTCGCTCTCAGGAGTTCAGTGAATTCCAGTGTGGAACTATGATAGGATGCCACCTGTGCAACAAATCCAGTCGTGAAATTCTTTGCTCCTAAATATTCCACAGTCAACTGTCAGCTGTATTATAAGAACGTGGAACGACAGCAACTCAGCCACAAAGTGGTAGACCACGTAAACTGATAGAGCAGGGTCAGCGGATGCTGAGGCGCTTAGTTCATAGAGGTCACCAACTTTATATATATATACGTATATATATACGTATATATATATATATATACACATACATGTACGTGTATATATATCTATCTATCTATCTATCTATATATATATATATATATATATATATATATATATATATATATATATATATATGGTTCAGGGAGCATGAGACATCATTTTCACCACAGAGTCCAGACCTTAACCCCACTGAGAATCTTTGGGATGTGCTGGAGAAGGCTTTGAGCAGCGGTCAGACTCTACCATCATCAGTGCAAGATCTTGGCGAAAAATTAATTCAAGACTGGATGGAAATAAATCTTGTGAAATTGCAGAAGCTTATTGAAACAATGCCCCAGCAAATGCATGCTGTAAGCTATATTAGAGTGTGTGACTTTTTTTTTTGGTGGCGACTTTTTTTTTTGGCCAGGCAGTGTATGTGTATATATATATACAGTCATGGAAAAAATTATTAGACCACCCTTGTTTTCTTCAATTTCTTGTTCATTCTAATATCTGGTACCACTAAACGTATAATACAATGAACACAACAAAAAATGCAGCTGGTCACATAATACTTTATGTCCTATTTGACATTCTTAAGCTTAATTGATTCCCAGGGTATATAAGAGGCCATTTCATGTCACAAGCAGCACTGCACATGCAAAGGCCTAGAGTGATTTCCTGCTTACATTCAAGCCGTAGCACAACTCAGAAGTTGTCAGCTCTCACATAATGCCTAAAACAAAAGAATTATGTGAAGCAACAAAGGCAGCCATCTTGGCACTGCTGGAAATTGGCATGAGTGAGAGACAGGTAGCGAAAAACCTGAAGATCTCCAAGACAGCCGTTCATTCCAACAAAAAAAAACAAGCTGAACATGGCACTACCAAATTGCTACCTGGCCGTGGCAGGAAACGTCTTTCTACCCCACGAGATGACCGTGCACTCATCCGTTCCTGTGTCAGGAATCGTCGTCAGACCTCCAGGGACCTTAAAAATGAGTGGGCACTGTCGAGAAATGTGACTTGCTCGGCAAGGACAGTTCGAAACCGACTTGTTGAAGCTGGTTTGAAGTCACACAGAGCACGCAAGAAGCCCTTCATCAATGAAAGGCAGAGGAAGGCCCGGTTACTCTTTGCTTGAGACCACAAGGATTGGACTGTTGATGATTGGGCTAAGGTTCTCTTCAGTGATGAATCCAATTTTGAATTGATGCCCACTCCAGCCAACTTACTGGTTAGGAGGAAGCCTGGAGAAGCTTACAACCCAGACTGTCTTGCCCCTACAGTAAAACATGGGGTGGATCAGTCATGATCTGGGGTTGTTTCAGTCTGAGTGGAACAGGGCAAATGCAATTGTGTGAAGGCCGAATGAACCAGGTCAAGTACAGGACTACCCTTGAAAACAGTCTTCTTCCATCAGCTGGAAAACTCTTTCCTGCCTCGAATGACTGGATTTTCCAACAAGACAATGCCCCTTGCCACACGGCAAGGTCAGTTAAAGCCTGGATGGAGAACCACAACATTCGCACCATGCCTTGGCCTGCTCAATCACCAGATCTTAATCCAATTGAAAACCTGTGGAAAATCATCAAACTCAAAATGGAGAACCACAAGCCCAAAAACAAAGAAAATTTGTTTGAATTTGTCCAACAGGAATGGGCTGCTGTGACAGCAGAACAATGTCAGAAGCTGGTGGAGAGCATGCCAAGACGCATGGCTGCAGTCATCAAAAACAATGGTTATGCAATCAAGTATTAACTCTTGTGTGTATCATGTGTTTAAAGCAAACAGAAAAGAAAACATGGAATGCTTAAAAGTAGTGTTTTTGGCGGTACAATGCCATAGCTATTGATGTAAGAATTTAAGTAATTTTGGTTATTATCAAGAAAACCATGGAAAATGAATAATCCTTAGTTCTTAAATTAAACTCTCATGAGCTATTTTTGTTGTTATCATTATAATTGTCCAAACAAATGTACCTTTAGTTGAGCCAGGCATTAAAATTAACAAGAAATTGAAGAAAACAAGGGTGGTCTAATAATTTTTTCCATGACTGTATATATATATATATATATATATATATATATATATATATATATATGTATACATGTGTATATGTATATGTATATATATATATGTATGTGTGTATATATATGTATATGTATGTGTATATATATGTGTGTATATATATATATATATATATGTATATGTATGTGTGTATATATGTATGTATATATATATATATATATATATATATATATATATATATATAGTAGCACATTTATTTAAATCAACTCAGCACATGCCTTGTTGTTTTAGTGACTAGTTATGTCAAGAACCCAATGAGCAATTACAGACAAGACATGTTTAAGACAGGTATGAATATCTTATTACAGCTACTCAAATGTGTGTAAGTAGGCAATTTTTAGGGTCACTGTACTTAGCTTGTTCATTCAATTATTACAATCATTGTAATAAGTATAAGTTAAGTCATTTATACAGCACATTTAAACACAGCTTAAGCTGACCAAGTGCTGTACAAAAAGAACATTTAACTGAAATAAAAAGAAAAACACAAATATATTCCAACATTCACGATAAATGGTAGCACAGAATATGTGGATGACAACAGATTGAAAAGTTAATGGGCATAAAAAGGCAAGTGAATATAAACGTGTCTTTAGTCTCGCTAGGTAAACTGCAGCAGCCCTGCTCTTCCACTGTCAATAACGAGATAACGCTAACATTAGTTTAATGAACTTGTCTTGCTTGTCCAGCTGGATGATGAGTACACACACCAGCACCAGGAGAGACTAACATTACGTTTCCTCACTTTAAAAGGGAATAAACAGATGATTCTGTCGTGACTTACCTGCTGCTGAGCTCTCTCTCCTCATCAATGACTCACTCCAACATGTTTTAGTGTCAGCTGCTGTATCATCCCTCTGCTGCTCCTGTGCAATGTCAGCTCACTTTGGCAAAGCTTGCAAGCAACGCACTTTCTAGTGTTATGTAAAGTGAAATGCTCCCACAGTTTAGACAACTTAGGTTAGGTTTCTCCACCTAACCATGTTGTTAAAAAACGCTGCACTCTGCTCTTCTTCTGTGGTGTTTTACGGCAATGTGCATCCGTCCACTCAGCTCGGCGAGCTCTGCGATGTAGCGTGTGATTGACATTGATCGTGTGACACAATGAATCATTAATGAAATTCGTTGCCAACACTTTTAAAAAACAATTTTTAGCGATTTTAGAGATTCATTGTTGAAGCCCTAATTCACACTGACATTGACACCTAGGATCAGTTTAGAGTCACCAGTTAACCTGACCTGACTGTCTTTGGACTGAGGGAGGAAGCTGGAGGACCAAGAGAGAACTAGAGAGGACCAAGAGAGGACCAAGAGAGAACTGGAGAGGACCAAGAGAGGACCAAGAGAGAACTAGAGAGAACTAGAGAGGACCAAGAGAGAATTAGAGAGAACTAGAGAGAACTGGAGAGGACCAAGAGAGGACCACGAGAGAACTAGAGAGAACTAGAGAGAACTAGAGAGGACCAAGAGAGGACCAAGAGAGAACTAGAGAGGACCAAGAGAGAACTAGAGAGAACAAGAGAGAACTAGAGAGGACTAGAGAGGACCGAGAGAGAACTAGAGAGAACTAGAGAGGACCAAGAGAGGACCAAGAGAGAACTAGAGAGGACCAAGAGAGGACCAAGAGAGGACCAAGAGAGAACTAGAGAGGACCAAGAGAGGACCAAGAGAGGACCAAGAGAGAACTAGAGAGGACCAAGAGAGGACCAAGAGAGAACTAGAGAGGACCAAGAGAGAACTAGAGAGGACTAGAGAGGACCAAGAGAGAACTAGAGAGAACAAGAGAGAACTAGAGAGGACCAAGAGAGGACCAAGAGAGAACTAGAGAGAACAAGAGAGAACTAGAGAGGACTAGAGAGGACCAAGAGAGAACTAGAGAGAACAAGAGAGAACTAGAGAGGACCAAGAGAGGACCAAGAGAGAACTAGAGAGAACTAGAGAGGACCAAGAGAGGACCAAGAGAGAACTAGAGAGAACAAGAGAGAACTAGAGAGGACTAGAGAGGACTAGAGAGGACCAAGAGAGGACCAAGAGAGAACTAGAGAGAACTAGAGAGAACCAAGAGAGGACCAAGAGAGGACTAGAGAGGACCAAGAGAGGACCTAATCTGTGAATATTTTTGCTGTGAGGCTAAACACTGCACCACCATGGCACCCATCATAAATAGTAGTTATTGGTTGGTTACAGGTTAATTTATGGAGACTTTTTAATTAAGGCCAAATGAATAATAATCATGAATAATAATAGAAAGCACTATATGGTGCTTTTATACCTAAGTGGACAAATGGCTTTACAATTAACCCATGTGGAAGGATTGATAAGACTGGGTATCATTAGGCAATTGCAAGTTGTCATGTACAGTACAATGAAAAACATATACACATATAGTTCATATTAAATGATAAAAAACAAGCATTATATTTTTGCAATAGTGGTTCTGATCAGCTTGTTGTGTGTTTCTCTAGCATCATGGCAGAGTGTTTCATATTGTGCAGCTAATTTTATAAATTGTGGATCTTCTCCAGGCGACATGATGGTGGTTAGCACTGTCGCCTCACAGCAAGAAGGTACCGGGTTCGATTAGGTTAATTGGCTAATTTAAATTGACTGTAGGTGTGAGTGTGAGTGTGAGTGGTTGTCTGTCTCTATGTGTCCTGTGATGAACTGGAGACTTGTCCAGGGTGTACCCTGCCTTTCATCCTAAGACAGCTGGGATAGGCTCCAGCCCTCCCGCGACCCTATGAGGATAAGTGGTAGATAATGGATGGATGGATAGATCTTCTCCAAGACATACTTGTTACAGTTCATCACCTTTTGTTGCCTGATATGATATATGTGCTGCAGTTATCTGCTGGAGGAAAGCCTCTCTGCTCAGTTTGATACAGGGGGTAGGAGAGGAGAAAATGGGTCTAACTTTCTATTTCTCATGAACAACAGTATTGACATACTCTTAAACCTCTGGGCTTCCATTCTTTCTAATGCCGACCTTTTTCAACCTGTAGTTGATGGTCGCTGAGTCTGTACATCGTTAATGTGCGTCTCTGATAGGGCTTTTTTTATGCTGACCAGATATTGTGCTGGAGAATATTCTCGATCCAGTAAGTGATAGCATTCTAATTTACTGATAAATTTAATTTCATTCTTCCAATTGTTAATGTAAGTCATTTTGGTTT
This sequence comes from Synanceia verrucosa, assembly GCA_029721515.1. NCBI lineage: Eukaryota > Metazoa > Chordata > Actinopteri > Perciformes > Synanceiidae > Synanceia > Synanceia verrucosa. Next base: position 28,341,881 of record CM056549.1, read on the forward strand.
TATGTGAACCTGGAACTTAATTGACCTTTTGATCATGTGTAGAGAGAGGCAAGTGTCCCAGCTCAGTTCTACATGCATGGTTTGGACAGTTTCCATGGACCTTCAGGATTTCTTTGCAGAATTGAAGGGTATTGTGTCCCATGAGGTGTGCCTCTGGGTAATTAGAGGGCCCCACACTTCACTTCCATACATAAGTATGGGTTTGATTGCACTGTGAAATAGTTTTAGCCAGACTGTAATTGGAGGAGTAAATTTGTATAGTGAGCCATTGATGCTATAGTAGGCCCTGCTTGCCTTTTCTATGGGGGAATTTATTGCTTTGTCAAAGCTGCCGGATGCACTGATGATGATGCCTGGATAATTATATTCCATTGTATGCTGAAGTGTGGTCCCTCTTACCCTGAAAACATGTCTGGATTCCTGTAGCCTGGCCTTTTTTTGGATTCCATGAATTTGGTTTTGTCAAGGGTGATATCTTGCGCCCAGCTTTGACAGAGCATTTCCAGTAGAGATAGGTTCTGCTGTAGACCATGTTCTGTTGGGAACAGAAGAACCAGGTCATCTGCATACATGAGGAATTTGATTTCTTTGCCTTGTAAATCTAATCCTGGGCTTGGAGACTGTTCAAGAAGAGTGGCCAATTTATTGATGTAGATAAAATCCTAGATGACACAAATAAGCAAACATGCACTTTGTGAAATAAATTTATAGGTTGTGTATGATGAACTACTTGCTGATTCTGCAGAAGGTTTTAAGCTTCTAATTGTTTTGGGGATGGAGAAAATCAGACCAGAAATGTGCTTTGGAAAGTCTCCAGTGAAGCTGTCAAGAAGAAGGGTCATTTAACACCAAGCTGAAAGTCACTGTTTCACTGACTTCTTCTGGTTTAAAAACACACAGTTTCCAGTCGGTTTAGTCACAATGGGCTTGAACAAGCAAAACCACTTCAGTGGTTGTTTTAACACATCTCACTGACTTTGTTGTGTGTGGTTATCATTTCAAGTTTGAAAGGCAATATCTGGACAACAGTTTGTGCGTTTTGCTCCTGATTGGCCCAAAGGTGCCCTGATTCATTCATGAAGATCAGCATGCTAACATTTCCCACTGTCCTCATTTTCAGTGGGGCTCCTCTGTCTACCTGTGTTATAAGAAGTCTGTGGCTAAAACCAACACGATAGCCTACAAAGCAGGTAAGCCTTCTTAATCCCATAACTGTACCAGTGCAGAACCAAATTCTGATGCATGCCTCCTGTTCCTGCTGACACAAGATATCAGATGTTGTGTTTAAATACAGTCTCTGTTCTCGGTTGCTCCCCAAATCACTTATTTTCCTTGTGTTAATAAAACAAAATAACCACACAATCGGGATAAGTTTAGTTACATTTTGGAAGTTATTGTAGTTATAACTAATATATAATATATTACTAATATATATTATATATAACTAATATTATATAATATATATAACTTCTGAATTTGCTGCTGCATGAGTACATTGAGCTGTGGCTTGTGCTTGAGCTCCAGTATGGGTAATAACAGCGTTAGAGTATAACAGCGTTACTAACAGTGTTATTCTTTTCAGTAACGAGCAATCTAATTAATTACTATTCCTATCATTGCAACACTGTTGCCATTACTGAGAATGTGAGGTGGCGTGTTACTACAGTTGGTTGAATGAAGCGCAAGGTGTCCGGTTTTGGCCACATATCGACTGCCTGGAGAGAGCATGGGTAGGGATGATGACACCGTTGTAAAAGCGAAGATGTTTGGCTGAGTTGGATCGTGCCCTGCTTACGCTGTCTCACTGTATGCTCTGACTGCCAAACACAACAAGGCAGCGATAATGGCAACTAGCCAGGGAAATTCAAAGGTAGCGCTCTCAAACTTGGAGTACCAGCACTACTTCTCACTCATGGAAATTAAAAGCAACAATGTTTATGTTAAAGACACTGATCCGTCCCTCCACTTTCCCAGCATAAGGCGACAAACATCACCGGTAAAACAGAGCATTAATGCTGTGTACGAGTTGTATTGGAAGTCGGGATTCGCAGCTGGGAATGACTTCACACCCGAGTTGACGGCATTCGAGTAAACAAGTCAGAAAACCAAGATGGACGCCTCCAATGAAAAGTTTGTTGTGCTTGCTCTGTCGGAACGCAGAAAGCTAATGCAGCAATATGAGGTCCTCAAACACACTTGATAGGCACAAAGAAGATGCAGCGGGTGTGTGTCTTCTCCAGCGTAATCATGTGTGGGGAAAAACGTTTGAGTTATATGTTACAGCCTATAACTGTATAACGCAACACGGCGCTAATCCAGCGTGCTGCCATCTTGGATTATGACGTTGTGGTCGAGTCGGGTGAGGTGAATAAATTACGAGTTTATGAGTCGTAAATCCGACTTCAAGGGGCATTTCAGTTGAAATTTACGACTCGGAACTCGTAAATTACGACTTACAAGGACAACTTGAACGCAGCATACTGGTGCACTGGGAGCCTTGTACTTGTACATAAATGTTGGAATTTCCATCTTTATGTCAAAATTTAAAACCCCTGTGAAGTCGGATCTCCAACTGGGAAAGTTGGATTAACCAACCTAACATAGAATTCATCGTTGTGGCATAGACATGATGAGTGCGTTGATTTCGGCCACTGGAATCGCTTCCCACTCTTCCAAGAGTGCAGTACGGAGATCAGCAACCGTCACCGGCAGTGGAATACGACGCCGTACACGGCGATCCAGATTGTCCCAAAGGTGTTCAATCGGATTCATATCCGGGGAATAAGGCGGCCAGTCCGTAACCTGCACATTATGTCTGTGCATAAAGTGCCTGCAGGCATGAGTGCATCTGTGGACGCCAAAATGCCTGGCTACCCTCGCTTCGGTCATTCCGGATCTCAGCATACCAATGGCCTGCTCCCTCATGTTTGCTGCTAAGCGTGGCATGGTGACCGTCTGTGACAGCTTGCATTTTTCCTCCGGGTTTTTAAAGCCTAGACCAGTGGAGCTCAAATCACCAAAAGAGCTCATTGAAAGCTTTCAAACAATGTCCTAACGAATCACACATGCAAAAACAGGGATTGGTACCGTCTGCCACGTTAATTTATTGTTTGAGCTGAAAAATGTGGCTCCATAGTTTCAACAGCCACAAGTGGTAGTAAACAAAACATTCTTTTTGTATACAAAGTAGTTGTGTCCAATTTTATTTTACATTCACTTTGTTGCATTTTTAATGCCTCTTAGTATATTTGTCAGTAACTTGCAACAGCACTGTTCAGCACACCAATATTCATCCTCCTTTAAAGGGGTTAAATGGTTACCATGTATTCAATGGTAATACAAGGCATATTTTACATTAAATCCAGGTGGCTTTTCAAATGGCTGACCGAAGATCATTCTCTGATAACACTGGCTGGCTTACTGAGGTTGTGTTTGGCTCAGAAGACTCAGACTCAGAAGAAATTGGCTGTATTGTTGTACATATCTTGTAATATGCAGCAGACTGTGAATGGAGCGATCAGATCTTTTTCTTGTTTGTGCTTTGAATGAGTCAGCGCATGCAAGGTTTTCAACATCTGACTTTATTTATAGGTGTACGTGACAGTTTTATGCAGAACTGAACACATCTGTTTGTTTGTTGGTAGATACACGAGAGAATTTGAGCTGTGGAGCAAATCCACCCCAGTGTGTTCCATTTAAGAGCAGAATTGGTAGGAAGAACCATGTGAAATGACTCTGCATTACTTCATTAGGTTGCATTGATCTTTATGTTTTTATTTTGACATATTGTAAAATCAAAAAACTGAAAGATGTCACTTGCACATTTCAGTCGATGAGAATTAATTAGCTGCCCTGTGGGATAGTTTTGGTTTGGTCTCTGTGCTCTTATCAGCATCAGGCAAATGATTTCCTGATGATGTTTCAGTCTGTTAAAATAGCTAATCTTTCTTCAAATAATTGAACATACTGTGTCAATTCCACAACAAGAGATACAGTTTTGGGGCAAAAATATAAAATATCAGTTGATATCGGAATCAGAAATGATGTGTTGGTCGGCTATCGGCAAAAAAAGCCAATATTGAGCCTCCGTAATGAACAGATCTAGAGCAAACAAATCCTGGTGCACCTGGTGAAAAGCAGATGTTTTTCTTAAAATTTAGTGGAGCTAAAAAGAGAATATATATTGGACTTAAATTCGTCAGGTTAACACAAACATCGACGTCAGAAATTGTAAATTTAAAAAAAAAAAAAAAAAAAAGTAAAACATCAGTTATGGTACTGGCGACAGTGGTACAAATGAGAGATTTGCATTCTGATGCTGCCAGATGTTACACTGTATCTTTAAAAGATTTTAGAAATGTATAGTGCTTAAATTCACTCGGCTGACTGTTAGGAAGAATACATTTTATCTTGTTTGTCCAGACTCTTTCTTTCTCACTGAGTTCCCTACTCCTTTGAACAGGAGTGAGGAATTTAAACTGAATTCACCTTTTTAGACCAAGTTTGAGCCAGAACACTGGAAATCACTGAGAAGTCAAAAGTGAATCCAGAATAACCACTAAAACACAATTTTCTGTTCAGGAATAACAGCAAATAACTACAATTTAACATCTCTATCAAGTAATAATAAGGATGTGCTTATTATTTTATATTAGATTTTTTCTTTTTTTGTAAAACAGTAAATTTAAAAAAGTCACGGAAAACAATAATTTTATCATTAAATATATCATTTTGATGAAAGAGCACACATTGATAGATTAACCAGAGACATAAAAACATAATTTGGGAATTAGCAGCAATGTGAGTGTAGGGCAGTGGTGGCAAACACCTGACACTGGATGGTGGAATAATAAATTAGTTAAGAATCAGAAACAAGTTTATTGCTAAGTAAGTTCGTACAAACAAGGAATTTAGCTTGCTATTGTGGTGCATGACCTACAAACATATTAACTAAGTGCCGAGATGAGAAACCAAAGATGATAAAGTGACTAAGAATAAATATGAATGCAGAAACACTAATTATGTGATCTAAAACAGTGCAATATGGCAGTTAAATGGAGAGAAAAACTGCACAGAAATGTGTAATTAGGCGAGTGGAGGTTCACCCCTTCATCATTCCCCCAACAATGCTCTTATCAAAAGGACTATTGACAGTTTAAGGAAGTATTGACATATACTATTGACAAATTTTGCACAGTTTGTGAAGGACAGAGTGCACAAAGTAAAAATGGCTTTGTCTTTGTGTCCGCTGACAGTGAGTAATGACCTAAAGGCTAGCAGTGAGGCACTGACTCAATAAAGCACATTATTATTCAGATTTTAATGAACTGGGCTTCTTTTGTCTCATTTTATGCTTTGTGGAAAGGTGATTGTGCATCTGCATCAAGTTGCATTGTGCGGAACACTGAACACTTTTTTCCCCCCCTCCTCTTCCAGGTTTATTCAGCAGATATCCAGAGGAGGACTACGAGTCCTTCCCTCTGCCAGAGTCTGTCCCTCTCTTCTGCCTTCCCATGGGAGCCACAATCGAGTGCTGGCCAGCTAACACCAAATACTCCCTGCCTGTTTTTTCCACCTTTGTCCTCACCGGCGCCTCTGGAGAGAAGGTAAAAGGAAGGATGGAAGGATGCACACTGCTTTCTTTCTCTCTCTTTCTCATTCAGTAACGAACAAGCATCTCGCTGGCAGCTTCAGACATGAGAGGCAGTCACTGACAGTTAGACCCCATCTATACAGCTGACATGACCACAGCCTAACTCTACAGTGAGGCATGAGGAAACCACAATGCTCTGGATGCCAAGGGGAAAGTGGGTCAGACATGCATGTCGCCTTTGTCAGGAAAAGAACTGTAAAACCACATCTAGTGTTTCTTTTGGTCAGGCTAATCTGCAGGCTAAATGTTTTAAGACTATATTATGCACTAAGAGGCATTAAAAACGCAACAAAGTCAATGTAAAATAAAATTGGATTGGAACTACTTTGTATACAAAAAATGTTTTGTTTCCTACCACTCGTGGCTGTTGAAACTATGGAGCCACATTTTTTAGCTCAAACAATAAATGAACGTGGCAGACGGTACCAATCCCTGTTTTTCATGTGTGATTCGTTAGGACAATGTTTGAAAGCTTTCAATGAGTTCTTTTGGTGATTTGAGCTCCACTGGTCAAGGCTTTTAAAAAGCTGGAGGAAAAATGCAAGCTGTCACAGACGGTCACCATGCCACGCTTAGCAGCAAACATGAGGGAGCAGACCATTGGTATGCTGAGATCCAGAATGACCGAAGCGAGGGTAGCCAGGGATTTTGGCATCCACAGATGCACTATCTCACGCCTGCAGGCACGTTATGCACAGACATAATGTGCAGGTTACGGACTGGCCGCCTTATTCCCCGGATATGAATCTGATTGAACACCTTTGGGACAATCTGGATCGCCGTGTACGCCGTCGTTTTCCACTGCCGGTGACGGTTGCTGATCTCCGTACTGCACTCTTGGAAGAGTGGGAAGCGATTCCAGTGGCCGAAATCAACGCGCTCATCATGTCTATGCCACGACGATCACACAAGATACTGACATTTGTAATCCATGTCGATTAATTTTTCTATTGTTGCTTTTGTTCATTCATGTTCAGTATCATACCAAGTGAAGTCACCCAATAAATTATGAAAATTCAAATTAATATCGAAAAAAATATAATGTTGCATTTTTAATGCCTCTTAGTGTGTCTTGACACTAACTGTTCTCTTTTTGAGTAAAAGTTCATCGAAGACTTAACCACACAGTAATGCATACGTTCTCTCTCTCTCTCAGTCACTCTCTCACATGTAGTTAGCACTGACAGCATACAGTCTACATAAAACTGTAAAATTTATCTCCTGGTTTCAAAAGCCTGGAATTTAACCAGTGTCGTGCAAGCTGCAGTTTATGTCAACAAACCAAGTTTGTGTGTGTGTGTGTGTGTGTGTGTGTGTGTGTGCTGCTGACTTGTGTTTTTTTAACTGGCAAAGGTTAGAAGGAGATGCAGCAGGACTCAGTTGCAGCTGTTGGACTCTCTTACTGAAACTTATAAATTTCAAAGTGTCTTGGTAAAACCACATGTCATGGTTTCAATTCTGATAGCATCGCAAGTAAAAGTAGTGCAGTATTATATTACTAGATTCTTATTACTGTGGGCAGCATTTTAGTGTTGGATAGATCACATTTTAACAACTTTAACTTTAACTTTAACAACTGTTTGTTGTTTGTGGTTGTTTAATCTATGAACTGAACTAAATATAAACAAACTCATGTTAATTACAAAACTATGTGTACATTTTCTAGTGATCGTAGCTGCCATATAATTGTAAGTGCTACATTTTATCCTCTGAAACGTAGGCAAGTAGTTTACAGTAGTCAACAATGGTCTTTCTCAGGTATATTACCAGTAAATGTGCTTCTTAAACTAATACTGTATGTGAATGCTTTCACACCATCACCACAGAATGCCATGTTAAGAAGTTGAGAGGAGATAAAGAGCTGCATGCGCCTCCAGGGTTACTGACCTTCAAGCTGACTTTCTGTTTTTTCTTTTCATGAATATTTGAACATGCGTTGCATGTGTTGCTGCTATGTTGCTATGTGTTGGTGTTAAGGTTAAGTCATTTAAACAATCTACACTCTTAGGACTCAAACAGAGCTGGCTTGAGTTTTTTCTTTTCATGAACCAACACATAGCAACATAGCAGCACCACAAATGTTTTGCTTGCCTTCACACATGAATAAGTGATTACAATTGTTACAATTCATAGAATAGAAATACAATGCTGCAGGCCTTGTTTCTGAACACACACACACACACACACACGCACACACACACACACACACACACACACACACACACGCACACACACACACACACACACACACACACACATGCACGCACACAACAAACAAAGACACAGGCAACCTTGGTCCATTTTGGGGAAAATGTTGAAAAGTGACACAGATAAGCCATGTCAGCTTTGATCTTAGCGTTAATTTTCCAGGAAGCAGAGGGGATATTTGGCTTCATGCTGAAGCTGGCTCAGCTAAGCGCTGTTTGTTTGTGTCCAGTTGCCACTCATGGTATTGATGTTCAATAAAGGTTAAAATGAGGTGCACCATACTTGGTTTATTTTTACGCTTACTGATGTTTATTCATTTATGTAAAAATGCAGGGAAGGGTCTTCTGCTTCCTGAGAGTCTGCCTGCTCCTTCATCTGTTGGACTTATTCTGGAAGTGATTGTTAAACGTTTAAAAGTTTAAATTACACTTTAAAGTGAGGATTTGTTTGGATTGTTGACTTGATTTTAGAATAAGCTTTATGTTAAGGTTACTTGCGATGTGCTAGGATACGCATTATGCAAGCAGGCTCCTGCATGTGTGGATTTTCAAGTATTGGCCTACTTGTCTGTAGTCAACAATGAAATTAGCTAAATAGAGCTTATCTCCATTGGCAGCTTTTATGATGATTGAATATTTGTTTCAGAGGGTTTTCAAAATAAAATGACAAATATTTGAATGTTCTATGTGTTCAAATGTAAATATTTGATGTTTCTTTGTCATATATCATTACATAATGGAATATTTTTTATCATTTTGGGCAATTGGTCTGATTAAAAAAAAAAAAGATGGAAAAAAACATTGTCCATTGCTTAATGCTAGATCATCTCAGATCATGGGCTCACAAACAATAACATACATCCAAGTTGCATCAAAAAGTAATGATTTGGTTTTATGTAAGGTGGATATTATTGTGGGAATGAAGGCAGTTATGTAGATTTTCTTTCCTGAAGGCTGCCTGGTGGGAGTAGGTGAAGTATTTTGAAGATGGCCCTAATCCTAACAATCACATATACAGTACGTACTGCAGTACATAGAGTGAGCAGTGCATCCAAGATGAGCTAAGGAGTGGTGATCTGAACTGCCCATTTGTGCAGCAGACCAACAGACCAGTTTAATCTTTGAAAGAGGTGTCTACCTGTGACTTTGTCCTATCATGACAGTATATCTGTGTGATCCCCTGCTCCAGGTTTACGGTGCTGCCATTCAGTTCTACGAGTCCTTCCCACTGGAGTGTCTGACTGATCAGCAGTGCTTCCAGCTAGGTCTCCTGAGCCCAAATCCACATAAACCCTCCTCCTCCTGCCGTATGGGGACAGCCACCAGCAGCACCACCACTACAACCCCATGCTCGGTCTACACCAACAAATGTATCTGTCTGCTTTCCCACTGGCCTTTCTTTGATGCTTTCCGCAAGTTCCTCACATTCCTCTATCGCTACTCCATCTCTGGCCCTCACGCCCTTCCTATTGAGAAGTGAGTTCCCTTTTTATTTCTTAATTTCACCTTTTTGTACTCCGTTTTGTAATAGTAGCGGAGTCAGAGCAGCCACTAGTTCCAGAAATGTTTGCCCATATTCTGTATCTCCATTTCAAGTATGATTTTTAAACAATACCCAGAATAACTAATCTCTAATTGCTTTGTTTCAGTGAATCATGTTTTTTGAGTCACTTTAGACATGGAAATGGATGGGGCTGGGTACCAAACTTCAGTACTTTTGTAACAGACCAAAAAGGTGTCAAATTCTGATACCCAAGTAAGGGTGGGCAATATGGGCAAAAAATAATATCTTGATATTTTGGGGGATTTTGGCAATAACGATAACCAGTCAATATCCTTTAAAATGTGATTGGCATTGTCTGAGTTAGGGCTTATGACTACCAAACTCGTTTTCAGTGCTGAGAGTGCTCAAAAATTCCCAGTGCCCAGCGGTGTTAAAAGTTGAACAGATTTCAACTTGAAGCGCTCTGAGCATGCCAGAGAGGTAGACCCGTGTCTCGGCACTAATTCATCTGAAGTACTAACAGCTTCAGGGACTGGAGGTGCCTGCATTTTCTCTCTGCCATCACAACGTGCTGCAGCTTCCTGGTAAAATCACTCGTTCTTTCGCTGAGTCGCCCCTCCCCTCGCTGGCTGGGTCATTCATCGAAAATTCAGGAGTCGTGAATGCATGAATGAGGCAGTTCGACTCCCGGCCATCACGTTGAGGTTGAGCTCAAGTGAACTGAAAAAGGAACGAATCAGTTCAGGAAGTGATTCAGTTTAGTTCACTCACTCAAAAGATTTGTCCTTTCGAACGAATCGTTGACGAACTACACAACACCACTGCAGAGAGCAAATGCACCATGTAATAAGTGGATGTGAGGAGTTTCCACGTGCATTACAGTATTTTTGGCAAAGTAATTTAAATACTCCATAATGGAAATTTGCTCATCGTCAAAACAACAATGACAGTATTATCGCAAACGATATAGATTGCCCACTTCTATACCCAAGTGTCTATGAGCCATGCTCTCAGATGTTACTATGGACGGACATATCCCCTTCAGATTCAAAGTGACCCTGATCCATCCTCCTACTTTCCCAGCATAAGGAGACAAACATCACCGGTAAAAAAAGGGGATTAGTGTCTCTGCTGCAGCATTGGGAGTCCAGTGTTTGTTTTCGACTCATGATGCCTTCGTTGTACACGAATGTCAGAAATTCCAAGCTCCAAGTCCGAATTTAAATCAGAACCCCCCCCATGAAGTCGGATCTCCAACTCTGAAGTTTGGATTAATCTCAACAGCCAGACATAGAATACAGCACCTACATGATTTGTTGTATGTCTGTAAGGCTGGAAGAGCTGGGAGCACTGAACTTTGAGGTTTGATCTGAGGGCTAAGTTCTGACGTCCAGTGAACACACCATAAGGCAAACTCTCACTTCCCAGGGTCCTAAACAGGAACTGGTAGCAGCCTGCGCCTGTTGATCATTAGACTATTGTCTAGTATGTCTACCATGATAAAGACCGAATTACACAAAAGTAACTTATTGAGTTGAAATCATAAAATAACAAAATTAATAATAATAAATTAATGCTGATGATGACCAAGATTGAAGCCCAAATTACACAAAAATAAAAAAGTATCCTTCTGGAACCAGTGTTGAAACAAAGGTATTGAAATTGGCATTGTATCAAAAAATTTTGAACGATACCCTGCCATAGGTATGGCTACTTCTTGCTGAAATGCACACTGTTAATGATATCATCAAAATTATAGATAAAGATTCCTCTGAAGTGCTCTTCTGTTGAGTTTTGAATCACTGACCGGTGCAGGCTGTCTTAGGATCACCCTGTCTCCCCTCGAGAAATAATTTTGGTCCGAATTATATGGCGCCGTCCTCACCAAAACTAAAAAAGGAGATGTTATTTATATGTAAGCAAGTGACTGTCAGCAAAGCTTGACGTTAAAAGTTGATGATATTGTTGAAATACCTTCTATCTGTCCACCAGAAGCATGTTGATGCTTGCAGGTGTTACATGTGTACTGTGACGATACACTGAATAACAAACCAGAAAAGCAAAAGCTTTCAGCAGTACAGTCCTCAGTAGTTTTAGGATGGGTAGTTTCTGGACGTCACCCTTGCTGCTCATAACTCCTACCTGTCTGAGAAGGGTGCATTGACGAATTATTCGGCCACCAGCTGCTGTTATTTTTAGCATCACACTCCCTTCTTCTTCCTCTTCCCAGACACATCTCGCATTTTATGCACAAAGTTCCCTTCCCTTCCTCTCAGAGGCCTCGCATTCTGGTGCAGGTGAGTTTGTCCCAGCACTAATGTGATGTTTGCTGAATATGGTACGTAATAGAAATAGTTACTGTTATTTTATGAGAGATTGCTAGTGGCGTGCAGCAGTTGCTCGTCCTCCGTTATGATTATGGAATATTTAAATGATTCAGTGCAGGAATATTTAAATGATTCAGTGCAGGTGTGTTTTTTTGTTTTGTTTTTTGCTTGGTTGGTTGGTTTTTATCTCACTTTCCAGCTTTTCTGCAGCTCTCCCCTCATGACAGCCTGATGTTGAGTCAGCCAGTGTCTTCTCCTTTACCACTCAGGTAAGAGTTGCTCTGATATCTGACAGCATTTCATTTGTGCTTAAATGTAATGGAGTTATGCATTTTGTTGCTGACTGTCCCAGTGATGCAGTGTGTGTGCACTCCCTTTCAAAAGTCAAAAGTTTTAGCTTGTACACAGTCCTCTTGTTTTTTTACATGGATAACAAAACGCTATGCAATGGTTCAACCAGAATGACGACTGAAAGAGACAGAAATCTTCTGAGCAACAGTTCAATAAGACCAAAGAAATCACCAGTTATTTGTTAAAGAAACAGAAAGTTTAGCTTCAGAATATGAGCAGATTTAGCAGTTTAAGTGTCAAGATCACAGTAATGCAGCCGATAACAAGCTGGATTAAAAAAAAAAAAAAGGATTTTTTTTTTTTTTTTTTTTAAACTTCACAACAGACACAGGTTAGTCTGGGGTTAGAACTGTTGGGTATTTCAGCAGAACATAATCCCAGTTTAAACAATAAAAAAAGCTGGTCACAAACTTAGACAATGTAATGTATGCGCAGAGCAACATAGTTCAGATACCACTGATGATATCTACGACTTGTTTTGAAACTGTTTTGATGTCAAATCAGATCCACAGTATTATTGGTCTGAAAATGATTGTTGGAACCAAATAATATTTATGGGTCAGAGAATTATGAAAGCCATTATTTCTAGCTCTATCAGCAACATTTTTATTGTTTTTCTTAGCGGTGGCCGTTTTTCCACGCTGCTCCAGAACCTTGGACCAGAGAACGCCGTCACCCTGCTGGTTTTTGCTGTGACTGAACACAAGATCCTGGTCCACTCGTTACGACCGGCGGTCCTGACCAGCGTCTCTGAAGCTCTGGTGTCTGTAGGTAGCTGCCTTTACCTGCACTATGTAGTTTTTTGTTGCTGTAGTAATGTCTAATATGGTTGTTATAGTCACTACCTTGGTCATAGGCAGCTGAAGTGCACAATTGTGTTTGAAGTGCCGGATTTCTGGTTGTTAGCAGAACAAATTTCATTTACATTGTTCAGTGTTTTTTTGTTCATCGCGAGTTCAGTTGTACTGCTCACCAGACTCTTTGAAATCATTCTAATAACATTTTTACCTGTCTTTATCTTTCTCATCTTCATCCTCCTCCTCAGATGATTTTCCCCTTTCACTGGCCATGCCCATACATCCCTCTGTGCCCCCTGGCCTTGGCTGACGTGTTGAGCGCCCCCTGCCCATTCATTGTGGGAGTGGATTCACGCTACTTTGATCTTTATGACCCCCCACCAGACGTGAGCTGTGTGGACCTGGACACAAACACCATCTTCCAGTGAGCACAATGTACAAAAACACCTTCCCACTGCTGCTCATGCCTTGTTCACAGTACACAATTTTAGCCCATCGGGGTGAGGCAGTTGTCCACTCGGCGAGCCTTTGTCATTAAGTGTGAACACCTCAAAGACACCAGTCAGAAGCTCGCCGATGTCCTGACTCTGCGACACAAATGAAAACTGGACATCTAGCCTGCTAAATATCTAGTCGAGTTGCACTGACGTAAAAAGAGCTGCAGTCAATGAAAGCAGACGTGGTTGAAAGGAGTAGCGGCTGCAGCAGAGCAGCGGCAACAACAACAACAGCTTTTCTCATGTTGTTCTTTCACTACATGGTTGCTCACAAACATCCTCTAGGGCTGCGTTCTGCTCAGTGTTCCTGTTTGCAATGAAAAGCTTGTTGACTGCGCTCCAGTCAGCCTCTCGCTAATTCCTGGTCAAATGAGCCACCCGTCTTTTTCTAGTTCACGTGTTTACAGTGATCACTGAAACAGCTGAAATCCATCTTCAAAGATAGCAGAAGAGGCTTTGTTCTAGTGTTTGGAAGGCAATACAGTGGTGGTCAAAAGTTTACATACACTTGTAAAGAACATAACGTCATGGCTCTCTTGAGTTTCCAGTTATTTCTCCAGCTCTGATTTTTCTCTGATAGAGTGATTGGAACAGATACTTCTTTGTCACAAAAACATTCATGAAGTTTGGTTCTTCCATCCATCCATTATCTACCGCTTATCGTCTTAGGGCCTCCGCCACCTCATCGCAGGACACATAGAGACAGACAACCACTCACACTCACATTCACACCTACGGTCAATTTAAATTAGCCAGTTAATGGTCGCTCAGAAACACCCCGGAATTCGAACCCTGTACCTTCTTCCTGTGAGGCGACAGTGCTAACCACTACACCACCGTGCTGCCCTATGAAGTTTGGTTCTTTTATGACTTTATTATGGGTCAAATGAAAATGACCAAATCTGCTGGGTCAAAAATATACATACATCAACTTAGGTGACTTGATCATGAATGACTACAGCTGGTGACTTCTCTGAGGCCATTTAAATAGGGCTCATTGGATACAAACACCCACAAACTCTACAATGGGAAAGTCAAAGGAGCTCAGCACGGATCTGAAAAAGCGAATCATTGACTTGAACAAGTCAGGAAAGTCATTTGGAGCCATTTCAAAACAGCTGCAGGTCCCAAGAGCAACAGTGCAAACAATTGTTTGTAAGTATCACCTGCTGCTGAGAGAAAACTGGTCAGGAGGGTGAAGAGTCCACCGAGAACCACCAAAAAGCAGATCTGCCAAGAATTAGAAGCTGCTGGAACACAGGTGTCAGTGTCCACAGTCAAGCATGTTTTGCATCGCCATGGACTGAGAGGCTGCCGTGCAAGAAGGAAGCCCTTGATCCAAAAGCGGCACCTTAAGGCTCGACTGAAGTTTGCTGCTGATCACATGGACAAAGATAAGACCTTCTGGAGGAAAGTTCTGTGGTCAGACGAAACAAAAATCGAGCTGTTTGGCCACAATGCCCAGCAATATGTTTGGAGGAGAAAAGGTGAGGCCTTTAACACCATGCCTACCGTCAAGCACGGTGGTGGTAGTATTATGCTGTGGGGCTGTTTTGCTGTCAATGGAACTGGTGCTTTACAGAGAGTAAACGGGATAATGAAGAAGGAGGATTACCTTCAAATTCTTCAAGATAACCAAAAATCATCAGCCTGAAGGTTGGGTCTTGGGTGTAGTTGGGTGTTCCAACAGGACAATGACCCCAAACACACATCAAAAGTGGTAATGGAATGGATCAGTCAGGCTAGAATGAAGGTTTTAGAATGGCCTTCTGTCAAGAGGAGTGGTCAAAGATTCAACTAGAAGCTTGCCAGAACCTTGTGGATGGCTACCAAAAGCACCTAATTGAATTGAAAATGGCCAAGGGACATGTAACCAAATGTTAACTTTACTGTATGTATATTTTTGACCCAGCAGATTTGGTCACATTTTCAGTTGACCCATAATAAAGTCATAAAAAAAACAAACTTCATGAATGTTTTTGTGACAAAGAAGTATCTGTTCCAATCACTCTATCAGAGAAAAATCAGAGGTGTAGAAATAACTGGAAACTCAAGAGAGCCATGACATTATGTTCTTTACAAGTGTACGTAAACTTTTTACCATGACTATATGTCCATATATTCATTAATTTTGTCACTCATATTTATAGTGTAATACAGAAAAAATGCTACAGACATTTTCTGTATCCCACAAGTTTAATAAATGATGTTCTTCAATAAACTTTGTGAAAAAAGAAAAGTTCCTGTCAGCCTCAGAGCTGTTTCAGTGGTCACTTTAACACGCAATCATTTGCGAACTAGAAAACAACGAGCGGACAGTGGACCACGCCTTCCTGTCACTGACCAGTCCTGTAGTGTAAACACCCCAAAACTCTGACCAGAGAACAGGGAGCCGCGTAGTGTGAACAGGAAAGACAGTCAACGACCTTGACAGTTGTGTAGTCTGAACAAGGCCTTTGGCAAGCTGCTGATGTAAGGAATAATGTCTGTGAAGAGACTCTTTGTCTTCGCTACTTAGTTTTCTTCTTATGACGAATATTGAAAGGATTAACTACAGGATAATGAGCTGCACATATGCTGCACAAGAGCATGTATAACTGCCAGCTCATGAGTTCCAAATTTGGAGACCAGGCCTTTTTTGTCTTGGATGTGTTTTTATATGAAGAGAATACATTTTTCTGGTGCTTAAGCGAAAAGTCTGTGGCTAATTTCTTTGGCCTCGTCACCAGGCAGTTAGGGTGGTCCGAACCTCCCTGGTTAGACTGCTGTTCATGTTGGCTTTGGCCTCTCAGCCTCTCCACAGCTGACTATGTGCTTCTGCTTGTACAGCAATGAAGATAAGCGAGCCCTCATATGGAAGATCCTGCCAAAGAAAGCCTGTAAAAACCTGATGAATGTGCTGAGCAATCTCCACCAGCAGCTGGTTGATGGTGAGTTTTGAGCTAATGGAACAAATAATTATTGAAATGCATCAATTTGATTTTGTTGTATTAGATTCCTGCTCAGTCCTGCATGAAAAACAAACTTTTCCATTCACTGGTTCCTTTATGTATTCAGTTCAATAGGAGATGGTAGGGCTGCCATTTTTTTCAAAAATGCAAGTTAATAAATTACCTGGCCGATAGCACAGTGGATGGTTGCATTTGCCATCGTCCTGGGGAACCCAGGTTCGACTCCCTCCCAGTCTCGGCTACCAAAATGGGTGAGGGTTGCATCAGGAAGGGCAGCCGGTGTAAAAAAACTAACACCAAGTCTACAAGCGGATAATCTGCTCCCCGAAGGAAGCGGCCAGAAACAACAACAAGAAGTTCAAATAAATTCAATCCAACGATTGAACCCATTTAGGGTCTTGTATCTTCTTAGACTACATTTCTACCTTTTCTGACCCTCAGTGTAAATTTCACGGAAAGTAAAGTTTAGGAGTGTCCTGATCCGATGTCGGTCCAATATCAACAAAAAAATGAGTTTCAGATAATATTGGCCTGAATCTACAATCTCTGATATAATCACTCTGATAGCATCAGGCCGTCCCAGACTCCACTCAAGCTCTTCTATCCAGCAGCAGAACCCAGTGATCACAACTAGGCCTGTCACAATAACAAATTTTGCTGGACGATATATTGTCCCACAACTACAATATTATTGTCAGCATTATTCTGAGGTTCTTTTTCTCACTGTCGCTAATACTTTCACTTATAAGTTATATTTACTAAAATCCATTTCCTGGTGACTGCATGCAGCAATACATCACACTTCTTTGTTCAGAAAGCAGTATTTATTGCTATTTCACATTTGAAGTCACACCCTCCATGCCCTGTCTGAACAGGTGAGCCACCTGTTTTAAATAAATCAGACACTATGTTGCTCAGTGGAATCTCTTCTTAACTATTTATCACCAGCTTTAAATCGCTGCCACTTCAAAACTAATCAAATTATTGTACTAATAAAATATTACAGACAGCACCGGGCTCTGCGACTCGGCACAATCGGGTATGTTTGCACAAGGTCTGCCGCCCCGCTGCTTATTTTCACTTCACCCGTGCTTTTGGGCAACCGTTAATGTCGGACCCTGGTATTTGTAATCGGGGCTGGGGCTGTGGCATTTAGCTTTGAAATTATCTCTTTTATTATTCGTAATAGTTTCTCCTCGTTACCTGGCTCTCTACTCCTCACCAGCTCACCTACTACAGCTGCTCTCTGTGTCTGGTAGCGGCCCCTCCTCCTCCCACTGAGACAAAGAGACTTTATGACTGACAGGAGGTCTCACTCTGTTCATTTTACTGTGGAACCAAGGCACCCATGTATTGAGAAAGATGTACAGAGTGAACCCTCCTGTCATCCAGCCTCTTTGGTAGAGAGAGACGAGGAAAACAAACATGCATGCACATGGCGATACATCGAGGCTGACTGTTTTTATTTATCGTACAATTAATTGATTTATTGATTATCGTGACAGGCCTAATCACAACAACAGCTGTCCTTATGTGCTAACAAAGTAGAAGGAGGAGGAGTGATGTCGGCCCTGTGGCAGCATTTTTAGTAAAAGTCTGAAAAAGATGTTGAAACTGAGAGCAAAACTTATCTTGAACCAGTCTCCTGTGGTGGGACCGAACCAGCAACTTTAATACGATCAGTTTGTGTAACTCATTGGGTAATAATAAATGGGTCCATTTTTCTCAGACCTACCTTTGCTGACTATTATTCTCTATTTGAGTAATATCACTTGTTAAAGGCCTTTCTCTCATTCCATACTACAAAATTTATAATAAAAGTAGATATGATTTGTGCTGATATCATCCATCGGCCAGTAGTCAAGGCTGCAATATCAGTATCATATCGGAAGTAATGGACACCCCTAGTAAAGGTATTGATTGCACTGTAAAGTATTTCATATCAGTGTTTTATTATTATATTTACATTACCACTGCTTTAATTTACACACGTCAGAACGATGCATCATATTCTGTAAGATCAGTATATGTTTGTAACATTTTCCTGTGAGATCCACGTATCTCAACCTAAGTTTTTTTTTTTTTTTTTTTTTTTTACTCAAATTTGTGCTCAAGCACAGGACTGGAATAAATGTAGTACTTATTGACATTGCACTACTGTTAAAGCCTTATGCATCCTGTTTAGTTTTTCAAATTCTGTTTTACAGTTTGTTCTCCATTCAGTCTATATTCTTCTGTTCCTTATTCTGTTATTTGAAAGCCAGCAATAATCCCATCATTGCATTGTTTTCTAATTACCTGTCTGTTCTGCCCTGGTGCTCAATGAATATTATCAAGTGTTCGTGGAGTGCGTTCACTCAGAGACCATGAATCCTGCTTCTTATTGAGCTGCAGAAATTCAATAAATTCATTTTGTGATTCAGTGAAGTTGAAAATCTACCCAGTTTCTGTCATAAGTGCAGAATATTGATGTGCCTGTTTTATTGGATACATTTAAGCCGTAGGGAAACTTTGATAAGTAATAACTTCATCTTTCCTAATAATGTAAGCCTAATCCTCATTTACTTATACGTACAGCAGTGATCTGACCTCTCAGTACACATGCTTTGATCATGAGGGCTTCATCAGAATGCAAAAGATGGATCATTTTCACCAGCAGAACTGATGACTGACTGTAATACAGCATGTTGTAACAGCTGCTTATTTTTCCTCCCTGTCTGTCTTCAGGTCAGCAGCGGCCTGATGGGTTGCTGGAGCTCAGCATGAGTGATTCTTCAGAGCTGAGCTGTGGCAAGAGCCTCCACATGCTGGAGTTGGAGATCCAGGAAGCCTTTTTGCGCTTCATGGCGGCCATTTTGAAAGGCTACCGCTCATTTTTGCGACCCATCACTCAGGCACCCTCCGAGAAGGCCACAGACGCCAGCTCGCTCTTTGACTTACAAGGTATCTGGAACAATGTCCCTCTGACTTCTTGTACCTAAAAATGTACTGCTATGGACGAGGACAGCAGCAAAAAAAATCTATATCAGTGTAAAGCTATAGTCTGTGATGTTAGAGAGCTAGCAACTGTAGCAACGGCTGTAGCTGTTATGCTAAATTACCACAGTTATAAAATGTCCCGTTCAAAGCCAATATATCAACGTCATATTATCACCTTTATAATGCAGACACTGACGACTATGGCTGTGCAATATGGGCAAAATGTCATATCCTATAACCTCTTCATATAACCTCTGTCGTCACTGACGACAGGCTCACACGCACAGAGAAGCTAATGTTAGCATCAGGCGAATACGCACTACAAAAGTACGGTAGCTAAGTTAGCAAACATTTCATGAAAATAATAACTCCTCCTGAAGCTAAACAAATAATTACCTGTCCAACAGAAAGAAAGCAGAAACTTCTTCATCACTTTTCAGTCCCTTCAGATGTCTCAGTGTCTCCACTGATGTTCACTCTGGTTTGTCCTCTTATCTTTATCCAGAGTTTTGTCTTTCAGTCTTTTCTGCCTCCCTCTTTCTTCTCTTTGTCTGTTTAGCAGGATGAGTCATCAGAAGTAACACTGGAAGTGATATTTTTGGCTGCATTTTCTCTCCATTGTTCCCTACAGAACAGATTCTCCTGATAACTCTGTATTTCTGCAGAGGAGTGTGCTGAATATTTCCAACAACAGTGGGGAGGAGGGAGGGACAGAGGGGGACGTGAGCAGGAAGAGACATGAAGGCATCTGATTGGTTCTTTCCATTCAGACCGAGTGTCAGTTGATTGGTCAGATTTTTACAGTCCTGTAGCCACAGAGGTCTGATTCTTTTCCTTCCTTTTTCTGAACATATCATGTATTGATGCTCTCAGGGTGGAAGGAACATTTCACCCAGTAGAACAAAAAGTGCTTCTGAACAGAATGACAGACTATAGCTTTAAGTATATGCTATATTTACAATTTTTCACGGCTTTACCTTGCTGTCAGACATCCATTTCTGATGGGGAGCTGAGGTGGTTATCTATGCTCTCTTTAAAGCCTTTCAGAAAACAGTACTTTTACCTTGCAGAGCACAGTATCTGGTCTACCACTACCTGCATCAGTTAGTTTATTTCAAATCAAATCAAATCAAATCAAAAGCCTTTATTGTCATTATATGACGGTGCATACAACGAAATTAGGATTAATTTCTGTCATTGTGTGACTTTGGTGTTTTAAAGCTTCGGTTCAGATTTGGCAAATTCACACTATAACACAACAACAAACTGACTGAGACAGCAACACACCAGCAACTCCTGCATCCTGCAAGGTAAAATTACAGTTTTTGTCAAAGAGGTCTAACAGCTTTGAGAGCAAGAATTGATTGAACACTTGGAGGAAATATTGGTTTACTGTGCTTAGTTACTGCATGACTTTGAAGCATTTACACAGTTTTTTTTTAAAATTTAAACAGAAATCAATTAGAATGATGTTTTGAAAATAAAAATCTCATTATAGCCATATATCATGTTTCAATCTAGTCGCGTCTGCCATCATTCAGGCTTCAGACAGTGAAGGCACAGTTTTACAGTTACAGTGTATGATTAGTGCTAACAAGTCTTTGAACATATAAACTAAACACTGCATCATCTGTAGCACCTTCCTCTCAATGCCTCAAATACTGATGGCCTTGTTTAATGCATGAGCTTTCAGAAGCGTCCATCACTACCTCTGAGTAAACACACACTCAGGAGCTGATTGGGTAGGAAGGTTAGTGTTTGGGAAGATGCTGGGGTTGGAGGTTCAAGGCTGTTTGCACACTGACAGTCAGTTAACGGCACAGCTGCTCGATGCCCCAGAGGCTGACGTCACAGCTGGAATGAGTTAAGATTCAATCATGGCAGCTCCATGGGAGGATGGCTGTAGCCAAGGTTGTGTCAAGCCAGCATGAATTATATGATATAGCAAACTGGAATAGCAGCAGTCTGTTATGTAATGACTTGAAAGACATCATGTGCGTGAACTGACCGTTCTCTGATTTAATATTTAACTATGACAAAAAAATTACCGAATGTGCCTGTATAGATTACTTTTAATGCTTCCCTGCTGCCTCTTAAATTCTTTCCTCCATCATTTGATTAAAGCATTTTCAGTCCAACATCTGTGATTTTTAACCTTTGAGTGCCATTGACATAATACAACGTCATTCAAAATCCCTCACTTGAGTGCCATTGACGTAATACTACGTCAGTCAGTCAGTCAAAGTGTTTTTTTTTTTTTGCAGCTGGTCGCTGATCACGGCAGCCTGTGAGTAATTGATTTATAGCCGGGACGTAAAGGGTTAATATGTGCCACAGCGATCAAAGCAGGAAGTAGAGAGCAAAACAAACGGATTCGTACAAAAAGTGGTGATTTTGGTGAAATCACCACTGGTGATTTGGTGATTTTGTGGCCTCTGCTCTCCTCCACACAAAACAAGAATGGAACAAGGTACAAACAAACATTTTTTTTCTATGATGAAATAGCGTGACTCTTCTTTCGTTCAAGCTTCTCTGTGTTCTCAGAGACATAGTACAACATATTCTGTGGGTCTAGAAATATGACTGAAACATGAGCAAAAACGTTGGCACAAGGCACTTTCAATTTAAAAAAACGGCTGGCATTCAAAGAGTTAACAGTATTACTACATGCAGATTGCATCTGCTCTTTCTTATTCTTTATAATCTGTGGAAATGGTGAATTGTCCCTTAGAGCAATAACTATACTGGAGGCCACATGTATTCAACTTAGGGCGATATGAAAATAGAAAAGCAAGATACACTTAGTTTAAGAATCTTTAATGCTGTAACCAGTAAATGTAATCAATTAATCAATTACTAATTAAATCACTAGAAAATGTAGAGGTTAAATATTTATCCACTTCAGGAAGTGTTTATAAGTGTCTGTGTTTGGCTTCTCGCTCTGAGCCAGTGGTCATCCATCCTGCTGTCAGTCTCACAACACCAGCAACTTATTAGTCAGTCAAGCTCCTTTCTGCATCTATCACAGATGCTATTTACAATGTTGTTGTACATCCCAGATTGGCCCTTTGACTAATAACAATGTGTTGGCTTGCATTAAATCTAGACAAATGGAAGATAATATATGTGTATAGACGGAGTTCAAATTATAGTCTGAGCATTGTGAGGAAAAATTTGATACTGTTTTATATAATCTAAGCATTTTAATTCCCATGTTTGTGAAAAGAACATGACAGTTCTCTTGGTAGAGGAAGATGAATGAATAAATCCAGAGTTTTCTTCAGAAATATGAGGTAATGTGGGGAGAAAAGTGAGCTAGCTTGTAATCTATGGACAAAGTTAGGAATAGATAACAAGCTAATGCTCCAGAAATTTCCATCACTTGAACCACTAACAGACACACCTTACCTATGAAAGAAATAACAAACTGTCATCCCTTCACTTTTTTTTTAACCTCTGCCAAGGAGGTTATGTTTTCACCGGGGTTTGTTTATATGTTGGTTTGTTTGTTGGTTTGCAAAATAACTCAAAAAGTCGTGGACGGTTTTTGGGGAAATTTTCAGGATTGGCCAGAAGTGGCCTAACAGAAGTGGCCAAACAAACAAACAAATCCCAGTGAAAACATAACCTCCTTGGCGGCGGGGGTAACTTTAATAAAAAGCCGCCGCTGCCATTGTGGAGGTCTTTTCTAGTTCTTTCTTTTTTTTTACTCCCTGACTTTTGAGGCATCCTGCCGTCTCCTCCTCCACTCTGTGAAAAGTTAGCTCTCTGCAAGCTGTCTGATGGAGCAGCTGAACTGAACCATTTTACCTTAATAGAGGGGGGAGTTGAGAAAAGTTACCACAGTGTTACAAGTTCTTTTTGAAATCATGTTTTTTTAAGTCAGAGAACGTATTTGTGATATACCTCTGACTCCCACATAATTAGAATGGTGTGTATAGATCTTCTATACGATAATGGATGTCTTCAAGTGATAGTTGGAATGTTTTGCATTGGGGTTGTATGAGGTACTTCTCCATAATCAGTACCTACAGTAGCTGAAAGCAACGTGGAAAAAATGCAGGTTAGCCACCTAAGATAAAGGCCCACCTTAAAACATTGATATCAGTGGGTTTTATATGTAGAATATGTTTTTGAGGAGGAACTGAAGCTGCTTTCTACACTGTTCACTCAATTTATGTATTATTTTGACATTGATGAATGTGAACTAACCCTGTCTGACATCAAAGTCATACAATAACATAAGCAGTCTATGGACTACAGATAACTAGCTCATGCTAGTCATGGGGGAAAAGTTTTTCTGTGAGATGATCTGTAAATCATTGCTCACATTATAAAAGGAAATCAGTTTCAGCAAATTAAGATAACTATCATTTGATAAAACAAGAGCATGAACTTTTATGTCCTCAGGGTTCTTGAAGAGTCGAGACCGCTCACATCAGAAATTCTACTCGCTGATGACCAAAACTCAGATGTTCATCCGCTTTATTGAGGAATGCTCCTTTGTCAGCGACAAAGATGCCAGCCTGGCTTTCTTTGACGACTGTGTGGACAAAGTAAGTGTAGTGTTTAAGCATAGAAAACAGTATATGTTTGTGTTTCTTTTCATGCAGTGGAATTAAGCTTCTTGCAAAATCATTCTCCTCTTCCTCTTCGGCCATTTCTCCTAATTCCTAATTTTTTCTCACCAGACCTCCGTATTGCTCCACTTATTGTAATATTAGTAGTTTGTATTCCCTTGTGTTACTTCACCTATTTGACAAAAGTTTTCCTTGAGCTTTTCTTTCTCTTACCCTTTCTGCCTCTGTTTGCAAGCAGCTCTACAACTCAGAGCGGAGTGCAGACAAAGGAGGCAAGGTAAGTCTTCTCCGATTTGCAATTTTCACCTGTTCTGGGCTACATTTAGTCTTGAGATGACAATGACCTGGGCTTTACAAGAGACTCATAACTCATAAGCAAGCCTTTAGACAACCCTCCACCCCTTTGAAAGGAATTCCTTATGATCCCAATTGTCCTACTAGAATTGTCTTGAGACGTTGAAAGCTACATATGGGAAAATATATGTGCATAGTTTTGTGCAAATTATATCTGCCCTAAATTTTTCATGACAGGAGAGAGTAAGGGCTTTAAGCGCTTCAGTGGTCTCTGAGACACTAACAGAGCTTGTGGTTATTTTTTAAACATACACTTGTGTCCTCAGTGTATCTGTGCTCCACTGGCAGCATTTTGCTTAGTGTGACTCCCATGTGCTTCCATGACACTTTGTGTGTGTGAAGTTACATTTTTGTGTGTTTGCAGTCTTAAAGTCCACTCAGCCGTTCAGTTCCCTGGTCATGTCTGTGGGTCACTGGCTCTTGCAGGTGACATTGTAACTGAGGCTCTGCAACAGTCTTGGCTGTCCTTGGATTACTTGTTTATGGATGTGCTGCCTTGTGTCCTGGTGATAATTGAGACATAGTGGAAGTGAACCCTCCCTGTTTTCCCAGGCCTGCAGCTGGCTTTGCAGGGTGTCAGCTCCATGGCCACTTTATTTCCTCCGGCTGTCTGTTTTGCTGCACTGTGGCTGGATTTCATTATCTTTTCTCGCACTGCATACACACAGACAGAAGATAAGGTTAAAACACATTGATCCCTGAGGGAAAGTAACTCGTTGCAGCAACAAATCCAACTAAACCCACCAGGGGAACAAGACAAAAGTCAGACTAATCAAACAAATGAAATGCAGTTAAATAAATTTCAAGCTATAGAAATGCAGAAATGGTTTGAGGGGGTTTGTATGCTAGACTATTCCTTTACTTTCTACAGCTCATTCTGAAAGTGTTTACCAAAACATGCGGCCAATAGATGGTTTTGGCTGAAAAAAATAGGACAAAAATAAGTTGTTTCTGTATTAACTACCTTTACAATTCAATCTGCAGTCATTCATCAGACACTGGGCACCTCTCTGTCTGATTCAGATGAACTAAATGTTCTTTAGCGACATATGCAAGATGTTCTCATCACACCTGTCAGTGTTTATTTCTATCGCTGAACCAACAGCAGGTCTGTTTGTCATCATTTGTCTTTGTCTCCTGTCTCTGCAGAACAGTGTAGGTTTAAATTATCTTGCTCATTCAGAGGCATAAATGACACACTTGAGTCTCAGTGTCTGCCTTGGAATTATTTAGATGTTTATTTGAGTTTACGGCAAGGACAACATTATGTGCCGCACATCTTCAAACATAACACAATGAAGTCCAAAACTTATTTTCGTAGTTGTCCTTGTAAAGACAGCCAAGAGGCAATAGTCCAGGTGAGTAGGCAGCATCACACTACCAACAAACCATCACCTGCATTAGACTAAAAAGACAAGTGTTTCAATTTCCTTCCATCCACCATCAGTAGAATCAGCATTTATTGTGCTAAAGCCTTTCTTTGCGCACTTCTCAATTTATGATACTTCGCGACCCTTGATGTTTTATATTCCGCATAAATCTCAAACTTTCTGCTTAATGATTCATTTGGAAAACTGGAAGTCATATCTCTATAACATGGCTGCAGTAAAAATATGTGTTGCTTTTTTCTTTCTGACAACATTTAATCACCTGTTACCTTCTGGTTCTGGGGTTGTGGCTAAAGACGTGCTGGTAGAAATTCAGCTTTACAGTAATATTATACTTCCACATAGTTGATTGCAGGAGCCGTTATATAGACACCATTTTCACAGTTGTAAGCATTTCATGTGTGTCCTAGTTTATGAGAGTGGCATAAGCCCTGCAGTGCAGTTCTGTTGAAATGGTCTATAGATCCTATTGTACTGGTGAATGTCTGCACGTGTGTATATTGTGGTGGAAGAAGAACTCACGTGTTTCCTTAAAGGGATAGTGGTTTAACTAGCATAAGTATTGTGTTTTCCTTTCACGTTTTTGTTACCTGAAAGCAACTGTGGTTCCCCGACATGCAAATCTTAACAATACCCCTCCTGTACTACTTGCTTAGATTTATGTTTGAAAGGTATGAATAAAATGGATATGTCATTGCAATGTGTATCATCTCTGTAACTGGTATAATTTCACTTGGCATTAAACAGAATATTGTGCTCCAGCAGACAGTTGGAGGAAGGTGGAGGTGTCTGTGTGGTGACAGGTGGGTTACAGAGAGATGGAGTGAGTATATAAAACGGAAGAAAGGAGGAAAAAAGGGAGGCGTGCTCACTGGTGAAAACTAGGTCACCTGCTGTCATCCTCCCTCAGTTCTCCCAGACACTCATTCTGTTGAAATGACAGCTACAAAGCTACAAGCTACAAAGCTGTTTGGAAATTATGTTCAGTTAAAGGAGAAGAAACAGCAAAGGTGAACCAGCCAGGACAAAACCCACTGGCATGTTTATGTGACAGGG
The DNA here is from genome assembly GCA_029721515.1 of Synanceia verrucosa. Classification (NCBI taxonomy): domain Eukaryota; kingdom Metazoa; phylum Chordata; class Actinopteri; order Perciformes; family Synanceiidae; genus Synanceia; species Synanceia verrucosa. Next base: position 28,368,525 of record CM056549.1, read on the forward strand.
CATAATGTCAAGATCTGTGTTGAAGTTACTCCCTGTTTCTGTCAGCTGTGATGGATAAAGGTCATGGTACCACCACCCAAACATCTCCGTTCATGTTGTGTGCTCTGCAGGTGGACAGTGACAGGCCAGAGGAGACCAGGCTGATAGAGATTGATGAATCTCAGCGCAGTGAGCACACTGTCTATATTACACCTCCAGAGCTGCCTCTTCTGCCCGAAGGGGAGGAATATCCTCTCTGCTACAGGTAATAACTCCACTTATTGAAGCGATATCTGCTGGAATAAGAAATAGATCATTTAGCAGAGCAGTACAATACTTAAACACATAATATGTACTAATCTGCTGCTAGGGGTGTCTCAGTTAAGCAAAGAAGTGACACTTCATACATCCCACACATTTCCACTTTGACTATCAAGTTTATAATTATTTGTAAATGAGAACGACTTGCTACTTTACTATTTCATCTCCCTACTGGACAACTTTTATGAGACTGCTGCCTAGCAGCAGGAGGAAAACTGAAGTTGAAAGTCGGTTAACTCACTATCTGATGAATAAGGACTAGCAGAACTCCAGCTCTCTTTCTAGAACCACAGACTGAATGCTGCTGCTGCACTGTGAATGTCTCAATATGTGCTATTTGTATTTTGCAACATGTTTCACACTGATTTATACCAAGAGATTTTGCCTGATCTCTTAAATGTAACTCCCTTAATAGTCTATAATGGCATACGGTTTTCCAAAATGTGCTAGCTCTCTTTCTGGATAATTACAAACAGTCCGTTTATAGTTACTATAACCTTGAAAGAAATGATTTCATGTTAGATATTGACAAAATATGCTTGTTTCCTTTGGCACTCAGGTAGAAAAGCTGCGTGTCTGCTGTCCCTAATGTGTCTATTTATTTTATTTGTCAGGTACGATGGTTTCCCAGTGTTAAGTCTTGACCTGTTTGACCCTGTGGAGGGCTTGCGGACTGCCTCCTCCCGCCTGGCTGCCAGGCACAGCTGCCCCACCAGCCCTGCCCCCATGTTTAGACGCACCAAGCAGGTCAGCACAGCAGTAACTCACTACTGTCACACAATGATTTATTGATTTAGGGAGTGCTCTTCTCCAGAGTTACAGCACCTAAAATGAGAGCAACAGCACAAGCTTGTTTCTGAGTTACCCAAGAAGAAATATGTCTTTGTTTTATAAATGACAGTTCAACATACAGAAAGACTGCCCAAACATTCTGAAAATGGGAATTTTATTTGTAAAAGAAAGTGTTTCTGGCTCAGTGGGTCAAGGGTGATGGGAGGAACATTCCAGCATAACTTTTACACATTATTATTATTACTATTATTATTATTATTATTATCATCATATCACATTATAATATTTCATATAACCTGGCCCTGGATGCGTGGATGAAAAATGGATAGATGGACACACATTATCTCTAACTAGAAGTTCCATGTGTCCATAAGCCTGACTGGTGCATTGAGAAACTTCTATTCCTCATCCTCTTTTTCATCAACAGGAGATCAGATCAGCCCAGAAGATAGCTAAGAAGTACTCGTCCATCCCCCAGCTGTGGTCAAAGTGCCTGCTCCGTCACTGCTATGGCCTATGGTTCATCTGTCTGCCAGCGTATGTGAAGGTGTGCCACTCCAAGGTGCGGGCACTTCGCACCGCCTACGATGTCCTCAGGAAGATGCAGGCAAAGAAGTTGCAGCCCCCTGATGAGGTATATTAGAAATTCCATCCATCCATCCTACCACTTAGGTTTTGCCCTACGTCAGCCTAACCCAGCTGACGTAGAGCAAAAGGCAGGGTACACCCTGGACAATTCGCCAGTTCTTCGCAGGGCATATTAGAAATTCTCCCTCCCAAAAAATTAAGATCAGATCACAACATGTACATTTTCTGTACAGGTCTGCTACCGGGTGCTGATGCAGCTGTGTGGGCAGTATGGCCAACCTGTCCTGGCAGTCAGGGTCCTCTTTGAGATGAAGAAGGCTGGAGTGCATCCCAATGCCATCACTTATGGCTACTACAACAAGGTACAGTAGACCCATGCCTCTATTGAGCATGATGGAGCCAGAAAATTTCATGTATGGCAGGTAAAGTGGTACAATGTACATTTGTGTTCAAAATAATGGCAGTCCCACGTCACTAGCAAGATCAATCACTGTTTTTGTTAGGATTTCAACTTCTACACTGCAAGTAAGTTTCTAGAAGGTTTAGTAAAGGTATAGAAACCAACAGACACAACAGGCATGATGTGCATGCTGCTGATTCTGTGAAACAGAATCATTTACTGAAAGGGGTGTGTTTAAAAAAAATAGCAGTGCTGAGTTCACTTAGTGAGGTCATTGATTCTGTGAAAAAACATAGGTGTTAAACAGTCCCTAATTTAAGGATCAAGGCAACTGATGCTGCATATGCTGGTTGCGCATTTGTCCTTGAAATACAGAGTAAAATGGGTCGTTCAAGACATTGTTCAGAAGAAAAGCGTTCTTTGATTAAAAAATTAATAAAAGAGGGGAAAACCTATCAAGAAGTGCAGAAAATGATAGGCTGTTAAAATGATATCAAATGCTTTAAAATGGCAGCCAAAACCAGAAAGGCGAGCAAGAAAAAGAAAAACAACTGTTCGAATGGATTGGAGAATAAACAAACTGGCAGAGGCTCAGCCAATGATCAGCTCCAGGAGGATCAAAGAAGATCTAAGGTTGTCTGTGAGCACTGTAACAATCAGACAATGTGAAGCCAAGCTACCAGCAAGAAGCCCCCGCAAAGTCCCATTGTTAATACAAAGACGTGCTGAAGCGGTTACAATTTGTAAAAGAATACATTGACTGGCTTAAAGAGAAATGGCCTAATATTTTGTGGACTGATGAGAGTAAGATGTTTGTCAGACGTCCTGCAAACACTGAATTCAAGCCACAGTACACAGTGAAGCATGGTGGTGCAAGCATCATGACATGGGGATGTTTCTCCTACCATGGTGTTGGTCCTATTTATCGCATACCAGGGATCACGGATCGGAGTACATCAGAATACTGGAAGAAGTCATGTTGCCGTATGCTGAAGAGGAAATGCCTTTGAAATGGGTGTTTCAACAAGACAATGACCCCAAACACACCAGCAAGCGAGCAAAATCATGCTTCCAGACAAACAGCATTCAAGTAATGGAGTGGCCAGCACAATCCTCGGACCTTAATCCCATAGAAAACTTGTGGGCTGACATAAAAAATGCCGTTCATGAGGCAAAACTGCAGACAAAACAATGCAGAGGAATTGTGGAACGTAGTACAATCGTCCTGGGCTGCAGTACCTGTTGACCGGTGCCAGAAGTTGGTCGACTCCATGCACCACAGATGTGAAGCAGTTATCAGAAACCATGATTATCAAACTAAATATTCTCAGGAAAGTTGAATCTTCAAGCATTTATTGGTTTATACAGTTCATTTTTTGTTTGTTGAGTTGTCAACGCTGTTATTTTTTTGGACATTGTATTTCTTGACTTTCTGTAAAATGTTATCAAATTCAATTACTTTTTCCAATTTTCTTACTTTGAAATAGAATGTGCAGTGTCCCCAATGCATTTGTGTTCATTAAAATAATTTATTTGAAGAATTTTGACGTTTGCTCACCTTTTTAAACACACTGCTATTATTTTGAACACAACTGCATATCTGCCAGTAAAAGTTGCTCGTCCATAAATAAGTAGCTTGAATTCAAAGGTGGATAAAGGCTTTAATGTAGCAATATGTACCCAGAACAGTGACAGGTGATAATATAAATGTATCAGCACTGGGACTATCTATAGTGTTGCCCCAGGGTGTGATGTTTCTGAAAGGCTGGATTCAGTTTATTCTGCTGGTTCTGCAGCAGTTTGACAAATCTCTGTCCAGTGGGATACTCCCTGACACATGAAAATACAGATTTAGTCAGAGTAATAAAATACAATAAATGTCAGGAAAATTGGAAACTCTACAAATAGTGACAGGCAATGAGAAAGAACCATACACTCACTGTTGAGTTGATTATGGGGTTTTCAGTGGTTGACACAGAAAGTGGATATCATGTTTTTTTCTTTTTTTGTGTCTTGTAAAATATAACAGTTTGATAAATTAAAAAGTTGCTTAAATGCACATTTATTTAACACTGTTATTGTTGTTTGCTGAAGTAGATATGCATTGCAGTATGTCTACAATCTGCAATACATATGCAAAAAACAGTCATTATTGATCATAGTTTAATCTGTTTACTGTGTATAAGAGCTGATCACCAGATCATATATGAAATGAGCTGATCTCCCAGAAGGAATGTGCCTCAGCAGCCCAGTGGGTGTAATTTTTTTTAATTTTTTTTTTTTTTTAAGAAACTCCAGCAGGTTGTGGCTAAAAAGAGTCATGGCAATGCCTATAGGCCTATAAAGTACAATATAACTTGAAGTAAATAAATTTGAAACAAAATAGCCTGAATAGCTTAGGAGGCCTAATTAACTGACTACATAAAAGTAAATAAATGATAAATTACATCTGTTAAATCTACTCTGTACATCTATAAAATAAGTGGATGAACCTACAGAGTAAATACAGCCTACTGGGAATGGTGTAACTAAAAGGACTCTTTGTGCTCTAGAAACCAACCGAATCCAGAGTCCTTTACAGCTGAGAACGCCTGGTTGTCCAAATGGATTAATTCGTTATCTTCATAGTAATCCCTTTTGATTTGGCGTCATCACCGAAACCATTTCGGTATTCTCAAAGAGGTCGGCCACAGATGGATGGATGTGCTGCTGGGAGGAGAGACTTTCTCTTTCTCACACTCTGCAGGTTCAGTTTGTTTTGCTTTCAATGGATTCATTAAACCTGTAGAGCTGAAAAGTCTTGTAATTTTTGGACCATTGACCCTTTAAGATGCTTATACACTGCCAACGTGCTGCATTTTGCGCACACACCTCCCTCAACATCTTTGTAATGTTTGTTGCCATAGTCCTCAGTCCAAAAATCTAAATTTATTGAAAAAAGATGAACGTGAACAAAAGAGGCTTTTGATTTAATTTCCAAAATTCACAGCATTTTCTCGAATAAAATATTCTGCTTCAAACCTTGTCTGTTTCCAGCTAATCACACACGTCCCTATAGCAGCTGATGCCAACTATCTCTAGCGAGCGGTCTATCACTGTGTGTCACTGCAGGCGTTGTACCACATGTGATCAATAAAATAAATCAAAGTTTGGTAAAGCGGATGAGTTTACAATGCAGAGCAAAATGAGTTACTGTAGGAATATTTTAAATAAGTATTGCTTTGTTATGAATGAAATGTTATGAAGTAAAATGACCTCTAAAACACTGCAGTGTCTCAGGAAGTGAAGCCATGCCCTGAATATCAAATTCCTCAGAAAACAGCGCCATGTATTCCAGAGCAGTCTCCATGTTGATTGTTTATTCATGATTCTCAATCGACTCATAAATAAATAAATGATTGTAAATTATTACACTACTGCGCTCCGTTGCTCTCTCTGGCTGGTACTTCATCACGGTAATGTCTCTGCAGACTCTCAGTTTGCAAATATAAAATAACGTTGGTGACATTTGCAGCCTCCCCTACCCCAGGTCATACGCCACCATGTGCGATCATCCTCAGCTGTCAGGATGGATCGAGGCTCTGTTACTGTCGCACCCTGTCCCTGATCTGGCAACCCAGGGAGCAGCAAAATAAACTGGCTGATGAGGGAGCAGTAAAGGTTGACCGCTGTGTTGTGATGCCTCAGAAGATCTTATTTAGTCTCAGAAATAGAAGGGTTGGATGCACAAGGTGGCCAGTTCCTCCACTGACAGAAGCACCATCTACTGCAGCTGCTGCACTGGATCACTGCGGGTTTTCAACCTTTTATGCTTCTTTACATCTTTAGAAGTCAAAGGAAGAGAGCGACGAGAGGTGTGCCTCTTTATTCATTAAGTCATGGGACATAATATTTTTGTGTTAGCTTAACACAGTAAAATAGCACAGTTTGAATATAACCTTTTCCCTGTCGATAACAGGTATTAATTCATAAAGGTGATATTAGTAACATTGAGAATATTCAGCCACTAGGTGTTAACACCTTGTTAGAAGAGGGAACAAGTTATCTTCCATAGAGAAACAAAACAGTCATTTTGGACCTGCCATTTTTTTTAATGATTCACTCGCATTCAAAATATTTCTTTTAAGATAAGTAATAGTCCTCATGAAAGTCATGATTTTACGTTTTGTTTTTGTGAAGATGAAGCCAAATAGATTTTTGGGCAGAGCCAGGCTAGCTGCCCTCCTTTTCCAGGCTGAACTAAGCTGTAGCTTCATATTTAACAGACTGAACTTTTCACTGCACTCACAGTCCTCTCTCAAAGTCAAAGGCTAACTGTGGCGATGTAGCACAATTTAGTTTGTCCTTGCATCGCTGGTAACATCTGCAGGAAGGCAGCCTCTTTTCACCTGGCCTAACCCCTGTAAACCCAGTCCTGCTCAGCGATATAATCTTGTTTTTTCTCAGGGGGCTTCTGAAGTGTATTTTTGGAGCAGACATAGACTGCCGAACATGACGTGGCTATCAGCAGCTGCAGAGCCATTCCTTTTCTGATGTTGGGTGTGACAGTGGAGCTGACATGTCTGCAGTTAAAGCCTTTGATGAAAAAATCATTTCAGTGTTATTTTATATGGGACAAGGATTGGGTCCGTTTTAATGAATTCACTTAAAAATGTTGTGTTGAAAGTGAATGAAGTTGGAGCTGCACTTCACACAATGCGCTCACAGTATTCAGAGTTTTCATGTTCAGTGACTGATGTACACCCTTTCTTCCACCAAAGTTTTTTTAAACACAGGAAGACTAGAAATAGGTGATGGACAGATAGACAAGATGAATACATGGGCCTTTCCAGTAAACAAATATGCCTTTCTGCTTTTTTCCTGGTGTCATGTTCAACATCACAGTGTTATATTGATTACCTGTGCATTTTATATCAATAACGGCTGTTTCCCAGCTAAATCTGTGAATCAAGGGTTTATTTTGACCAATCCAGAGCAGGTGCTTGTTGAAACTTTTTTTCTTTCAAGTTTGAATGAAGTCCCTACTGTGATGATCTGCAAGGTAAAGTCACTGTGGGCTGACTGGAGTCTGGTGGTTTTTGAGTATATATATATATCTATATCATAATAAATTACAATGACATTTATATACTTAATAATTTGAATTATTAGATTACTAGACTAGAATTATTAGCTGCTACAAAAAAATGTAGCATTTTATCTTAATCCTTTCCTTATATTTCTCCTCCTCCTCCGCTGTCTCTCTCCTCCTGGTGTCCAGGCGGTGTTGGAGAGCACCTGGCCCTCCAGCACCAGAGGAGGATACTTCCTGTGGATGAAGCTGAGGAATGTCGTCCTGGGTGTAGCACAGTTCAAACGGGCTCTGCGACGACATGCTCCCTTAACCCAGAGCCCTCTGTCAGGTAATGATCAGTGATCTGTAACGCTTTGCATGTCTGAGAGAAGAAACGTTGTTGTCGCACTAAACTGAACACTAAACGTTTTGTACAGGCCTCCAGTGGTCCCCAAACTTAAATTTTCAAAGCTGAGGATTGTATGTGCCTTATTGAACGCACCCAGTTTATTTTGATGTAGTCTAAACCAGAATTAAAGAGAACCATAACGCCTTGCTTTAGCTTCAAAATACCTCCAGTAAATAATGAAGTGATCCCAGAGCAACAATGAACACTATAGACTGGGCTCAGAATCAGTTGATGGTACAATAAAGGGAGAATACATGTAATTCACCCACTTTTGCATTTGCATTTGGTTTAACTACAAACACACTGGTTTAAGTGTGTGCTAGCTTAAATCAAACATGAAGGATGTTACCTCTGACAGTAGCTGAATTTTAGTACAAATTATGGATTATGGTGCTGAGGTTATTTTGTTTGCTTGCAAGCAGTGCCGCCCCTCCCTAAACGCAGATCATGCAGTCTGCATAGGGCCCCATCCTTCATGAGGGGCCACATTTTGTGCGAGGGGAGACATTTGCATATGTGTGCAATGGGTGCGCATATGCGCTACTGCGACACGTGCAGCGCATACAGCATCAAATCAGCTCGAGGAGGGAGAGAAGAGAGCTGTAATCAGCTGCAATGATTGACAGCACTCAACATCTGACCAATCAGAGAGGAGCTCTGGCATGCACTTACAGAGCGAGTGAGGAGTTGTCATGTCGTCCAAAAGACATAATGAGTCGGGGGTAAAGCAGGCAGATATGTTGTTGAAATCAAACTTTGTGGCACAGTTTACCTGAACTACAACAGCAGTGGTATTTGTATTATATTCTATAAAAATAGATAGTAGTATAATAATAACAGTTTTATCATTATTATTATTATTATTATTGTTATTGTCATTAGTTCTAGTTTGCATTAATTGCATTTTAATTTTATTTGGGATGCACATATGCAAAGTGTGTGGCTCATACAGCATGTGCAGAGAATAGATGGCTTTCGAAGTTATTTTTTTAATATTTATTTACTTGTACTTATTTCAAGTTGATTTTATTAGACTCATACAGTCAAACTGCCTTTACATTTGTTATTTCTAATAAAGGTTGGTCAGGCGGAATGGCATGTTGTTGTACGGTCATTTTTCCAATGATACATTTGGGACGGGGAGGAGGCGAGATGGGGGGCCTCTAAATAGAATTTCGCTTAGGGCCCCAATTCACTCAGAAAAGAAAATCAAATGATCCACCATGTGTAAAGTGAGATTTTCTCAGTTAGAATAAATGACGAGCAGAGATTTTATGGTGAACAGCCAAAGTCTCAACGTGTGTGTGTCAACTCCTTTGCATGTCAGTGAACACCTGCACATCTGGTGCATGCTAATCCTAGTCCCTGCTAATCCCTGCTTTTAAAGATACTCCTGGTTACTGGTCATAAGCATTGTGTCTTGAACACTCCTCAGTTTGACAAAGCTTCCTGTGAAAAAAAGTCATCCATACACTCCACTAAGAGACTCAAGTCACCCTCTACTCCTGTCCAACGCGTCATCCTTATAACTTGTTTTCACAGACACACAAGAGATGATATAATTAACCAATTCCTGCTACTTTATATTATTTTAGTAGAAGATTTCCTAGAAATAATTGTGTAATGTGGTATTAATTAGTTGATGAAGACATATATGTTTACTGCTTTCTTGCAGACAAGTTTCTCATTTGTGCATTTTCGTCTCACATTAAAAACTGTATTAAAAACTTATGCTAAAGTGTTAATTGCAATTAATTAACTGGTAGTGTAACAATAGGGTCTTTATTTTCCCTATAATTAGTAATTAATAGGGGTGGGAAAAATATTGATATATTGATTTTTAATTTCTTAAATTAAAAAAGTCAAAAGTCATGTTTTGGGCTGTTTTGGGAAATTCAGAACCACTTCCGCATGTTGAAATAAAAAATAAAATTAAAAAAAAGTAAATAATCCGCATTACGTAGTTAACTTTGACAGCCCTAATTTATATATGTATGTATATATAGAAATATGTGTACACACACACATATCATGAAGCTATCACACATCTCTGCATTGTGCATTAAGTATTATTAAGCTTGTGAACACTCGTTTCTGTCATGCTAGTTAAGCAAAATGATATCACAGAAGCAAGAGACCATCATATCATATCATCATCAAAAATGGCGCCTGGCTTCCCTTTAATGCCTTGTTGTCTTTGGGCAGATGGCAGCGACCTGGATGCTGTGAGTCACGGCAGCCTGGATAGCTCTGCCGAGCAGGGCCCCTACGCCTCTGACTCTGCTGCCAAAGTAGACCCCACTGACGATAGATCTAGCACAGGTACACCCTGCTGGCTGCTGCTTGACTCCATCTTTCACTGGCAGCCTTCTTGTTCCACATCTTCTCTCTCTTAATGACATTTTTTTTTTTTTTTTTACTCCTTCCTTCATTTGACCCGCTCACTGACCGTCCTCTTCCTCATTTATCCCTCTTAAACCTCTATCCCCTCTGCTGCCTGTTTTTTTCCCACTTTGCCTTCGTCCCCATTGTCCATCCATGTCTCCTGGTTTTGCGGCTGTGGTTTCTGCTGTGCTCTGTGCCTAACCCTGCCCTTCACTCTGGCCCTGCCTGTGTTGCCCTTGCATGCAGTCGGCCGTGGGGGCGGCGGCGTGGGCGCCAGGGCCCTGGTGACCCACTCACACTGGGGGGGCTCTGAGCTCAGAGAAGCCACCCTCCACCCAGGTAAATCCTCTCTGCCAGTCCGCATGTCTGTCTTTCTCTGATTACATTTATACGTCTCATCATACCTGAGCTTTTATTTAATTTTATTTTCTGTCTCCTTCAGTCCTTTCATCGTCTCACTGTTCTATTCTGCCTCTGTGATCTCGCCTCCTCTCTCTGTCCTCCGCTGTCATCCCTCGATCCAGCACACAGTCTGCTGCTCAGCTCTCTTTTCTCTCATTCATTGCCTCATCACGGAGTGATGTGTCATTGTCAATTTTGGCGAGTAATTACCCAGAGGCACGTTCTTTTTTTGCTTGTGGGAATAGTTTTAATCACGGAGATGGCGCCTCGATGGGAGCACTGTGTACAGAAGGACTGAGGGAAGCACAGCTCACGACACAGCAGGAGGGAAGGAGCACGATGCGCCAATCATTGATTGTTACAGCCCCAAAATGAGTTTCATCTCTTCCCTTCGTTCTGTGTATCTGCTGAGCTGTGCAACCTCATGCTTTATTTAGTGATGGTTTGTGAGAAAGATGAAAGAGCAGAGCGAATCATCAGGCAGCTGGTTGCCTGGAGATCCAGGAACATTTCTCAGATAGACAGAAGAGTCAGTCTGGAGTAACGACAGGTTTTTTTTCCCTGTAACGTAAAATCCAAACAGTTAAATTCATCAGCAGCCGTGAAACTACAGTTAGTTTCCTTACAGTAATTGCAGATCTCTGTACGCTCTGAGGAGGACCCTTTTTGTCCTATTTTCCTCTTCTCTTTCTGCAGCAGTGATGTGCCTCCCAGATTTGCTGCGATGAAAAGGAAGAAATGTCTCACTATTTTTTTTTCCCTCTTATCTATGAACATTTTCTACCACAGTGTAAAGCCACTATAGGTTCCCACTTTTATATCACATTAAAAACTGTTTTCAGTTGCCTTCTATAGGTTCTAAGAAAAGAAAGAGCTCTCAGACCTAAACCTCTGCTCAACAATAGAAGTGTGTCACATACAGTGTTGTTATTTTGAAAAATGTGTTCCTCTGCATAGATTCTCCATGCATCATTTTGCATATTTCTGTCATCTTTTGACAATATCAAGAGACTTCAGTGCCTATTGTGTCATTTTTTTTCTAATTCTATCTGGGTGTCTCTGTTCTCAAGGAGATCAGTCAGACTTGGGTTACAACTCGCTGTCCAAAGAGGAGGTCCGGAGAGGAGACCCTGGTGCTCAGGACGCTGCCCCCGACAAAGAAGAGAGGAAGGAGAGTGACTGCAGCTCCTGTTAGTAGCCTGTCTCATTTGATACTGCCTGATATTACTGCCTACTGTACCCTCGCACCCTCGCAGCCTAGCAGCCTAGCAGCCACATGGGATTTCGCCTTCCTCTGCCTTGATCTTCCTCCTCCAGAGAGATACATTCTTTCTGGTTTCTTAACATCAAAGCATTTCGCTCACATGTTGTCCTGCAGTGGATTTTATTTCTCAAGCTGAAAAAAAAAAAATATTTGAAATTGTAATTTCTGTGTTTCCAGTGTCTGAGACAGAGAGCGCCAAGGGAAGTAAAGATTGCCTCCCTCAGCTGGACATGGAGACTCATTCCTCCTTCAAACCCCGCGGCATTGTACGCAGCAGCTGTCCATATGACGATTCATCCTGCAAACCCAAGAGCTCTGCCAGCGCAGGTAACGAAGAAAACTAGAGCAGTAGATCGATTGGTTTTGCCAAAGGGAGGAGATGCTGATAACTGAGACATTTTACTCCACTGTAAACTCTCACCTCAGTTTTCTGTTAATGATAGCCTCAATGTTTCTCCACATTAGAAGTCTTCTTAACAACATCCCATCAGTTTTCATTATTTCAACACCAATGAGCCTCATTTGCTGTGGAAGCCAGAGGAAATAATCTGTAGCAAGAACACAGTTTGAAAATTTGTGATCTAAAGTGTAATGTTTACCATACAACCGTTGTTAGAGGCCAACAGAATCTAGTTGTCAGTTTGCAGATTACAACTGAATTAACACAACTTCTCAAAACTCAAGTGTTTTGGAAAACTGCCAGGCCTGCAGGTAACATAATAAGGTGAAAGGCTCTCTTTAGAGTCAGTGTTTGGGTTGTCCTTTCTAGGCTACTGTAGAAACACAGTGGAGAAACTGGTTTCAGGTGATTATGTACTGATTACAACATTGTTATGAATATTCCATTTCTTGAAGCAAGATATGCCAGGAGCCCTTTAAGCTCAGGGATTCAAATCTAAGCCTTCAAGTGCTTTAAAAGTCAGTCAGCTAACATTGTCTAATGGTAATTTTTTATTGTACTGGAACTCAAAATAATTCCTCCAGCTTTGTCACTTATTGCTAACTCATGTCACCTTTTCCCCGCCTCTTTCAGGCCACGTTGCAGGTCTCCTCTTCTCTTCCTCCCTGGATGAGATTGGTGAGGTCCACACCAACAGTTTGCTCCGGAGACATAGGAGTGCTCTGGAGGAGGTGGTGGGCAGCTCCAGCAGCGGGGCAGCTCCTGACTGGCAGGGTGGAAGGGGCCGCCGGCTGAGCGGCGACACAGTGGGCAGTGGCGGCAGTGGCACCACTGTCCTTGGCCTCGGCATGAGCCAGGGTGAAACAGACCCAGATAAGATTGCGGGACATCTGGGCGCAGATTTCAAAATTCTCTCTGGTGCCAACTTCAGCAAGAGTAAGAGGCCTTGCTCGCTGGCTCTGGGCAGGTTAGAGGGGATGGCTGCTGCCAGACATCACAAGGAGGAGGAAGAGGATGCAGAGGGGCAGGACTCGAGTGATGACGACAGAATTAATACAGAGACCATTTTTGATTTGGAGGATCTGGATTTGGACAAGCCCGCCACAGGGGCCGGCATCAACTCACACAACTCCAACAAATGTCAAAAGAAATCTGTTGAGCACAGTGTCAGCTGCAGTGGCATGAGCACCGTGACGTCCAGAGGAGCTGTGAGGCGCACAGACATACAGACAGGCTATGACCCTCTATCCCTACTGGCAGCAGAGTCACAGACTGGACAGCAAAATGAGGATCAGTACCCAGACGGGGGCGAGGCCAGCACACCTAGCGCCCGTAGGCACCTGGCCAGAGAAATTGAGCTCTACATGAACCACATGGGCAGCCCGCTGAGCAGCCGCACACCCAGCATGGACCTGCAGGACCCGGCCAGTCCACTCCTCCTCCACCCCTCCTCGCTCTCTGCTCCCCGCAGAGCCAGCCTTCCACACAGCTCCCCCCTCAGGACCACTGGAGTGCCGCGATCCCGCACCTTCCACCCTCCCTCACCCTCACATCCCATCTCACGGCAGCGTCTGTTGTCGTCGCCTTCCTGCCGCAGCTCTAGCACCACTCCCAGCGCCAGCCCTCGGCCCAGCCCCTACAGGGAGAGGATGAGTCTGACATCACCTTCGCCCTCCTCCTCCTCTTTTGCCCTGGACACTCTGCTCACACCAACGCTTGATGTTTTCAAGACCAGTGTGGTCTCTGCAGGGAAGGGTGTGGCAGAGAAGGCGAGCCGCTGGTACTCCCGCTTTGCCACGTACACCACACCTGCCAAGGTACTGAGTCCTGTTGTCTGAGCTGACTTACTGTAGTCTGACTATAATCACACATACAGAGGTTGAACATTGAAACTGAAACACTGGCCAATTTAATGTTGTAGGTTTCATGGCTAAATGCGAGCAGCCTGGTGGTCAAACTTCATTGATTGTACACTGCACCAGTAAGAGCAGAGTGTGAAGGTTCAATTAGCAGAGTAATAGCACAGTTTTGCTTAAAATATTGCAATGCACACAACATTATGGGTAACATATCAGAGTTCAAAAGAGGACAAATTGTTGGTGCTCGTCTTGCTGGCGCATCTGTGACCAAGACAGCAAGTCTTTGTGATGTATCAAAAGCCACGGTATCCAGGGTAATGTCAGCATACCACCAAGAAGGATGAACCACATCCAACAGGAGTAACTGTGGACACAAGAGGAAGCTGTCTGAAAGGGATATCCGGGTGCTAACGCGGATTGTATCCAAAAAACAAAACCACAGCTGTCCGCCAGATCTAAATATTATTGAGCCACTTTGGGGTGTTTTGGAGGAGCGAGTCAGGAAACGTTTTCCTCCACCAGCATCATGTAATGACCTGACCACTATTCTGCAAGAAGAATGGCTCAAAATCCCTCTGGCCACTGTGCAGGACTTGTAGCTGTCATTCCCAAGATGAACCGATGCTGTATTGGCTGCAAAAGGAGCCCCTACACCATACTAATGAATTATTGTGGGCTAAAACCAGGCGTTTCAGTTTCATTGTCCAACCCCTGTACGTTGCCTTTTAGTCTTTTCAGATTAATTCAAATTTTTATCATGCTGAAAATGAATGGTAACCAATGGCTGCCTCGATCAGGAAGATCTATTTTCGACGTCTTCTGGCAGGTTTTAGCTTCGGGCATTCTCAAGATCACATATATAAAACTTTTATGTATGTCTGAGTTTTGTACTTTATGTTACATTCTGTTTTAAGGCACCAAGTTACAAACATGTCAGAGGTAGAAATAGTGGCAGTTGTACGTCAATGGGAAAATCTAAAAATCTAATCTATCTTTCATCTGTAATGCAGAGCAGATATGTAATGTTATGTGGATAGTTCATTTGAGATAAATGGTTAAAAACCTACATAGTTGAGTTTCTGTTTCTGTGGCGTTCACTCATACAGTATAAGCCAGACCAGTTTAAAGTGGGGCTGCTGCTGCCATCTTGTGGTGTTTTGAGAGAAGAGTCACTGTATCTTTCCTGTACAAAAAGCTTCCATTGACAAGGTATATTGAATCTGCTGTTCACAAAATCCACGTACAGTGCAGAGGTTTGGAAACTGTAGCTTTAGCTCTAGATTTGAAGGCTTTGTCATTGTAAAGATACATGCACACATTGTTCCCCTTAAATCTTTGTCAAACATAATATAATGTGTGCAGTGTTAGCTGTTCAGACAGTGCTGAACTTGATCTGCTGTGACTGTGTTCATGATGACATTAATCTGCCTCGCTCTCCTCTCTCCTTCCAGGACGGTCAAAGTGACCGTCTGAGTGTTTCCTCCCTTGTTGTTGGAGATCCAGACTGCGGCTCCCTGCTGGATGAGGACTGTGGGGAATCAGATGTTCCTGTAATCTCTCCACAGAGGAACGGGCCTGCAGGGTCCTGCAGGAGTCCCAGACGCAGCCCCCTGTGCAGCAGACTGGACAGCCCCATTGCAGGCTGCAGCAGACCCACACCTCAGCTCCCTGGTAACACAAGCCTCTTTGTGTCTTCATACTATATGAAATATGATACTAACACTTACTCAATCCCTCACTGCTATCATACATATAGGAAGAGACACTCATCTCAAGGCAATACAAAATAAGAGGAAAGTATAACAATGTAATAAACAGTGTGAACATCAACACGACTGCACTAGTATATGAAATTGTAATGAGACCTCGAGAAACATTACAGGAACAGCTTTCCTTGTTCACATCTAATATTTTTGCTGTGTTTGGTCATATGATCTGTGTCATTCTCCATCATAGAAGGAGACAGAACATGTCAAGTTAAGTCTCAAACTTTCCCCATACAGTTTACACGAGGGTGGAAAGAACTTTGTTTATGTCGTCACAGTTTACATTTGTTTCAGGAAAATGTGTCAGGAAATCTGTGCCGTTTGTGGTATGTTGACCTGATCTAATCATCTTTCACGCAGAATACGTTTCGCCCCCTGGCTTCCCTCTGCCAGACAAGTCAGACCTTGGCTCTTCACGCTACACCAGTAACACCAGCATCTTCAACAACTTTGCCATGGAGGTAAAGAGGAAAAGTGGAGTCCAACAGTTGGCCATAATAGTTAAAGAGTGGATAAAATATGTATAAATTTATTTTAGCCAAATTATATTTGTATTTTTTATATTTTTTTTCCTGGAGCTACTTTTTGCCGAAGCTACAAAGACATCAACTATGTTGTGACTTGTTATTTTCAGGAGTGTTTGCACTGTGTTTGCAGCAGACTTTCAGAAAAGGAGCATTTTTGACAACTAAGAATTTTTTCTGCATTTATTTGTCACTTTGTTGGTAGTGTTAGTGGTATCACTAAATCGTTTTAGAAACAGCTTTCAGGAACAGAAAACTGCTGTGCAAGCTTGTCATAAAGATCCCCCCTCAGCAGAATATTTTATTACATTGATATATTCAACTACAACAGTTCAAACCCACAGTGTGATGAACCTGAGGGCATGGCAACAGCCTGAATCTTGGTGTACAATATTATGTTCTGTAAAATCATGCAGTAATTAGAAATTTATATCACTCAATATCATGTTATATGTATTCTGTATTTACCATAGATAATTCTACCAGACTCCTACCAGACAAAAATGCATTTTACCTTGCAAAACACACGAGTTGCTGGTTGACTGCTGCCTCGATCAGTTGTCATGACTTCAGTGAATTTGTACTAATCCTTTTATCGAAGTCACATGACCAAACTATTAACCAGTCTGACTGACCTCTAATTTATCTCTTATAACCCACCTCAAAAATCTGAACTATCCCTTTATGCCAAAGGAATCCAAAACAATAGAGGAGGTCCTTGTTGTAGAATATACACTATATTGCCAAAAGTATTCGCTCACCTGCCTTGACTCGCATATGAGCTTAAGTGTCATCCCATTCCTAATCCATAGGGTTCAAAATGATGTTGGTCCACCCTTTGCAGCTATAACAGCTTCAACTCTTCTGGGAAGGCTGTCCACAAGGTTTAGGAGTGTGTTTATGGGAATTTTTGACCATTCTTCCAGAAGTGTATTTGTGAGGTCACACACTGATGTTGGATGAGAAGGCCTGACTCTCAGTCTCTGCTGTAATTCATCCCAAAGGTGTTCTATCGGGTTGAGGTCAGGACTCTGTGCAGGCCAGTCAAGTTCATCCACACCAGACTCTGTCATCCATGTCTTTATGGACCTTGCTTTGTGCACTGGTGCACAGTCATGTTGGAAGAGGAAGGGGCCAGCTCCAAACTGTTCCCACAAAGTTGGGAGCATGGAATTGTCCAAAATGTCTTGGTATGCTGAAGCATTCAGAGTTCCTTTCACTGGAACTAAGGGGCCAAGCCCAGCTCCTGAAAAACAACCCCACACCATAATCCCCCCTCCACCAAACTTTACACTTGGCACAATGCAGTCCGACAAGTATCGTTCTCCTGGCAACCACCAAACCCAGACTCGTCCATCAGATTTCCAGATGGAAAAGTGTGATTTGTCACTCCAGAGAACACGTCTCCACTGCTCTAGAGTCCAGTGGCGGTGTGCTTTACATCATCCGACGCTTTGCATTGCACTTGATGATATATGGCTTGGATGCAGCTGCTCGGCCATGGAAACCCATTCCATGAAGCTCTCTGTGCACTGTTCTTGAGCTAATCTGAAGGCCACATGAAGTTTGGAGGTCTGTAGTGATTGACTCTGCAGAAAGTTGGTGACCTCTTTGCACTATGCGCCTCAGCATCCACTGACCTCGCTCCGTCAGTTTACGTGGTCTACCACTTCATGGCTGAGTTGCTGTCGTTCCACGTTCTTATAATACAGCTGACAGTTGACTGTGGAATATTTAGGAGAGGAAATTTCAGGACTGGATTTGTTGCACAGGTGGCATCCTATCACAGTTCCACGCTGGAATTCACTGAGCTCCTGAGAGCGACCCATTCTTTCACAAATGTTTGTAAAAGCAGTCTGCATGCCTAGGTGCTTGATTTTATACACCTGTGGCCATGGAAGTGATTGAAACACCTGATTCTGATTATTTGGATGGGTGAGCGAATACTTTTGGCAATATAGTGTAACTGAGAATCGGTGGATCAAATGGATGATTTCAAACGACATCTGTATGTGTCTTGCCAGCTGCTGATCTCCAGCTGTTCTCGCTGTAAGACATGCGACTGCCTTGTTTATGACGAGGAGATCATGGCTGGCTGGACGGCAGATGACTCCAACCTGAACACCACCTGTCCCTTCTGTGGAAACCCCTTCCTGCCCTTCCTCAACGTGGAGATTAGGGACATGCGAGGACCCGGCAGGTAGTAATGAACTGCTGTAAAGTAGAGCTGCTTGACAGAATACTTTTTATTGCATATTTCAAAATGCTCAAACAGAAAATGTAGTGTTTTACTTTACTGGATATAGCCATTACTGATGAAAGTTACGGTGATTACTTACTTATTACTTTTTCAAGTACTGGCCTAATTTTTTTATTAAATAAAAATTTTATTTTAAAATTTTTTATTCAATCTGTAAAGTGGAGGACATTGGTTTGTTTATGTTACCCCATCTACCTTAAAGAGTCTGTTAAAATGTAGCTTTAAATCTCAATAAGATGCATTGACTCATTAATTTCTGACCCCTGCTGTATTTTAAACAAGTCCATAGCAATGTGTGCCCTCTCTTCTTTTTGCAGGCTTTTCCTGAAGAGCAGCCCATGGGTGGATGAGGCGATGACCTCGTCGTACTCTGCCTCCACAGGTTTGGACACAGGGACATCCACCTTGTCCACCCCCTGTCCTACGACGGCTGTCTTCCCTCCCTCCCCTGTGATCGCTGTCCAGGAGTGCTCGGGGAGTGGAAGGTACTCACAGTCACAGTTTTACATGCTTCATTTGTTTAGATGATGATCTTAAAATTAATTACCAGCCGCAACAGCTTGTGATTGTTAATCCATTTTAACTCATATGTCTTTGTGTGTATGTCATGGCAAAACGTGGTCTGTTTTAACAGAAAGTACCACAGAGACGGGCTCAGTTACTTTCCAGGTGTTTATACACTTCTCACAATAAGTTAGGGATATTGTGAGGTCCCCAGTGGATTTCATACATACAGTAAGGATGTTTGTTTCACTTCAGTGATTTTTGGGATATGGAGGCATTTGAATTAGGATGATAGACACACCTCATTTAGTGTTTTCCACGTAATGGTCTCAACTATGTACAGTGTGCCTTACATATTGGGGCCAATACCAAAAAATACAAAAAGACAACCCTTTTCAATGTGGCATCAATTTCAACATTCTGTGGGTATGAAAAGCTGCTATTGTCAGTAAGTCATTCCATCATTCAAGCAGCCATGAACACAAACATCACTTAATGGATGAGCACCTCCACCTGGCCATAGCGCTCCTTCAGGTTGGCAGCAGGCAGTCAGGTGTTGCTCGTGAACTTAGTGTGTCTCAAAGTGTCATCAGCAGACTTGCAGCAAGACACAGAATGACTGGCAGTGTGACTGGCCAGGAGTGATGTACCGAAATGATGACCAGTACCTAAGGACCTATGCACTCAGACAATGTTATGCCACACAGCTGCAGGTCTGTTTAGGAGAAGTGAGGGCTACTAGGGTTTCCAGACAAACCATTCACAACCGACTCCACCACTTTGGCTTGAATGCCAGACGACTGTTGCAGGTGACTCCACTGACACTAAGACGCCGTGACCGTTTGCAGTGGACACAAGACCATGTGACCTGGACAATGCAGCAGTGGTCTACCGTCCTGTTCACTGATGAGTGTCAGGTCACCTTGCACAGAAAAGACGGTCATCATCGTTCCAGGAGAAGGCAAGGTGAGCGATACGCCGAGGTCAACGTGGTTCCCAGGGTTCACTTTGGTGGAGGAGGTGCAACAGTCAGCACAAAACAGATTTGGTGATTGTAGATGGCTCAGTCACTGCACGTTCTGACCTCAGAGACATCATAGAACCATCATCATCCCCCAATTCCACCAGCACACCTCCAACTTTCTGTTCATGGATGATAAAGCTCCACCACATGGTGCCAGAATTGTCACAGCTTCAGGAAGTTGGAGTGCCTCATATGGTGTGACCAGCAATGTCCCCTGACCTGAACCCCATAGAGCAGGTCTGGGACCAGCTGAAGCAGCGACTGGATGCTCGTACCCCACCCCCACCTGACCTGTCTAAACTGGGAGTAGCACTTGTGGAGGAGTGGAAGCATTGCCTCAGAACAACATCATGAGGCTGGTGAGGAGCAGGAGACGTTGCTGTCAATCTGTCATTGAGACAAATGGTGGAAACACCCACTATCCTTGTTATTGTCCAAATTGTTGGGGTAATAAATATTGAACAAATGAAAATGGTGTTTCTTCTCATTCATTAATGGTAATATCAAAGGTAACAATTACTTATTTCAGTAAATTTCAGACCAAATAAGAAAAGCACTGATGTAAAAAATAACAATATCCCTAACTTGTTGTGAGTACTGTACTTCTTTCTTTTCTTCGTTCTTGTCCACAATAATGTGACAACAGTGCCAGATGCAGTCAAACGTTACAGGTATGTAGTTTGAAGATGGGTGTGGTCTAAGCCAGGGTGCTGGAAGAAGGGGGTAGGAAGAATTATGACCCTGGACTCAGAGTCATGACTGGTATGATCCCATCACAAGATTGACTGTAGTTATTTTCTGTTTGTACTATTCATTGTGTTATAGTTAAGTTTGATGAGACGGTGGCAGGCAGAGTTAGTTCAGACTATATATAAATGTAAACTTTCATGGTCTTGCGATGTGCTGTGTTCATTCCACTTCGTCTATAACATAATACTTAGATAGTAGAATACTGGATCTATCTGTATTGTAAGAGAGCGATGTAAGATGATGTACAGCCTATCAAACCAGGGAGACATGCTTGTATTAAATCCCTATTAGGTACAGTGATGACCAGTGCAGGATACCCTGATGCCAATATATTAGACAGCCAATCAATATTATGATTTACTGTATGCTGATTGTAATATTGAACCATAGGGTTCTGTTTCCTTTGTGTGATGTTTTTAATAATACCATATCACACCTAGAGTCATCACTGTTTTGCAGACTAAATACACCTGTTCCTCAAAAATAATTGTGATACGTTAATGGTTGTGACTGACCTGAGTGTTTTCACAGGACTAAATCGACCAGAGCTCAAGGTATCAACATGCGCTCAGAGCACCGGCAGGGGACGCTGTCCCCTGGGGCACCCATGGCCCGCAGCGTCAGTGCTTTTGGTCCTCTGGATGGAGCATCTCCACTCAGCCGCTGTGTGCCAACATCAGGCAGCCTGCCCAGCCGCCTCAACGAGACCACCGTATGTCTCCTCTTTATTTTTCCTGCTGAGGTTTATGCTCTCTGGCTGTGGTCACATGTGTGTGACATTTTAATATGATTACCTGACTGCATGCTGATCAGATACAGGATGTTTTGTGGTCCAAGGAGCGACTTCCTAGAAATTCATCACAATAAAAGTCCCCCCGTCATTTTTAGTGGCGATTGCCAAGTTGTCTGTGTCAGGATTCAGTAAGTTTTTCTGATTTCAGCCCAACTCCACATTTCCCTCATTTGGACTACTCCATTCCCATTAAATGGATGAGATGTGTACGAACTTAATGTCTGCTTTTACTTACAGTCTGTGGTCTGGACAACCAGACATCTTGTATTGTCCAACAGCAGCTCAGTCGGTACATTTCCATTCTGCTTCAGAGGACATCTGTGCATGCTAAGTAGCATAGCTCAGAACATAAACAAGACAATGAAAAAAAGAAATGGCTGAAGCGCTACTGGTGTCCCTCAAACCCTAATCTCAATCCTAATTTTACCCTAATCAGTATAAATAAGGAGGAGAATCCACAGTACACAAAATAAGCAAGGAATATTGAAAACATGTACAAACTCCAGTGCAACATATAAATTGACCCACGTGATGCAATAACCTCAAAAAAATACAGGAGAGCTCACTTGAGTGACCTTTGAGTAAGAAAGATCTCTACAAATAAGATGAGAGGTCAAAATCCTCTTTAAGATCAGGGTCAGTGGTGGCTTTAAGGGCATAAATCTAATCTGCCTCTCTTTGTTTGAGGCATTTGATTTTGTCCCCTCCCCTGGCATCAGAATTTAATACTTCAGTACCTGGCACTTTAAGGGTTGAATCACTTCCATCTTCTGCTTCTAGGAAGTGTTTGGCCATGGGATAGTTCAGGTTCCCAGTCCAAATGGCATATCTATGTTGGGCCACCTTGTCCTTCAGGCTCCTTTTGGTGAGGCCTATATAGAAACAGCCACAGATACATTCAAGTCAATACACAAGATGGGTGGTATTACAATTTATGAAGCTGGTGATAGAATCATTTTTATTACTGAAAACATCTATAAGTGTGTCATCTTTCACCATATTCTCACAGTACTTGCAATTACCACAACAAAAATTGCCCTTTAGATGGCAAAGCCAAGTGTCAGGTGCAGGAAGATAACTCCTAACTAATTTATCCTCAATGGTTGGGGCCGTTCTGAAGCTGATCCCTGGAGGTTGAGGAAAGATCTCCTGTAGAGAAATGTCACTCTCAATGATGTCCCAGTTTTTCCTGATGATGTTTTTGATCTGGACAGCTTCTCTGCTATAATGTGTAACAAAGTTAGGTTTCTGATTTTGTTCTTGCTTGGGTTTAGGGCTGAGCAGTTTTCTCCTCTCAGCTGACAGAGCTCTGTTGTGAGCCTGAGTGAGAATCTGGGATGGATACCCTCTCTGTTTAAAACGCTGCTGCATGTCCATAGATATAGGTACTAGGTAATATATAGGTACTTGGAAATCCTGATCAGAATCATATATGCCTCTTAGTCTCTGGATTTGTCCATAAGGGATTTTCTCAATTAACCTTGGAGGATGGAAACTTTCCACATGTAGCAAGGTATTTCGATCAGTTGTTTTTCTGACAATGGAAGTATGCAGGTGCCCTTAACAACTTTATATTTTCATTTAAACTTTTCACATAAGCATGGAAATCCAGAGGCTCTTTTTCTGGGCCTGAAAAAAACAAAATCACACCGTCAATGTGTCTGCCCCACCACACAGTTTTCTCTTTGAATGCATTGTTACTGGAAAATATGTGTTGTTCCTCCTATAGTCCCAAAAACAAGTTTGCATAATTGGGTGCAAAACATGCACCCATTGCTGTCCCTTTTTCTTGTCTGTACAGTTTGTCTTGAAAGAGGAAAACATTGTTTTTAAGTGTCCACTCCGTAAGTTGAACAATAAAGTCACTGGGAGGCATCAGGTCATCAGGTCTTGATCTCAGGTGGTGTCTCAGGGTCTCCAGGCCTTCATCATGCACAGTGTTGCTGTATAGGGACTCAACATCCATGGTAGCCATAATGCAAGAACCAGTGTTCTGTATTTGTGCCACTTTATTTAGCACGAGTGCTATTTTGAATGAAAGAGGGCAATTTTGCAACAAATGGTTTTACAAAGTAGTCAACAAATTTAGAAGCAGGTTCTGGGATGGAATCATTCCCACTAATAATTGGTCTGCCAGGTGGGTTCTCTAAGTTTTATGGACTTTTGGGAGCATGTGGAAAGAAGGAAAATGTGCATATTGATAATATTAGAAAATCATATTATTTCTTGGAAAGCCAATTCTGGTTTTTAGCCATGTCCAGTAACTCCTCCAGTTCTCTTTTCCTGTTGTCCAGTGGGTTTGATGGAGGCATCGAGTAGTACTGGGTGTTTTCCAATTGATGCATAGCCTCCATTATATATTTGTCTTTGCCCCGTATGCAAACCACGCCCCCTTTATCAGCACTTTTGATGATAATATCATTTCTGTCCGATAGCCACTTTAGTGCTTCAGATTCTTTTTTTGTTAAATTGTACTGTCTGATCTTTTTCATTGTTCATTAAAAACCTTTTCCATCTCATAAGACACCTTCTCAGTAAAAGTAGTCAGCTTGGGATTTGTAGTACAAGGCACAGACAATGTTGGCATCATCATCATCTTACCCTCCTAGGACCCACTGAGTATGGAGTGGCGGCTCCACAACCCCGAGCCGGTGACGGTTCCCTATCTGAGCCCGCTGGTGCTCTGGAAGGAGCTGGAAAGTCTGCTAGAGAATGAGGGGGACGCAGTGATCACAGAGGCTGACATGGTGGACCATCATCCCATCATCTACTGGAACCTGGTCTGGTACTTCAGACGACTAGACCTGCCCAGCAACCTGCCCGGACTCATGCTCACCTCTGAGCACTGCAACAGAGGGTCCCAGGTCAGTCACACAGGTTTCACTTTCACTTTCATCTGATTTCTTGGATTGGATATTGCCTATTGGTATTGGATGATTTTATTTATTACAGTATACAATAAACAAACTGTAACAGTTGGCTAGATGTACTGAACTGAACCATTTCAGTACACAGCTGTACCGAAAAGGCACAGTACGTTGAGATGAAAGACGTCGTTCGAGAGGAAATTTAAATCAGCGTGAGCACACACTGACACAAAATCACATGTGCAGAGTACATTATTGATGTGGAATAGCACTCATTCATTCACAAATTAACACTCTCCACTTAATTTAGCATCAGTTTACTGAGCCCTGACCCGAAACCAAAAACATATTGAACTGAAATTTTTGTGTACCGTTACAGGCCTAATAAACAATAAATATCCTAGGGTCATGGATTGTGGGGAAAAAAATGGATCTTGGCTGCAAAACACAAATACTCATTTCAGTGTAGATACTGTAGATATCTGTCTGTAAATGACAGGGGGCGTCTCTCTCTCTCTCTCTCTCTCTCTCTCTCTCTCTCTCTCTCTCTCTCTCGCTTTCTCTCTCTCTCTCTTTCTCTCTCTCTCTCTCTCTCTCTCTCTCTCTCTCTCTCTCTCTCTCTCTCTCTTTCTCTCTCTCTCTTTCTCTCTCTCTCTCTCTCTCTCTTTCTCTCTCTGGTCAGATCCCTCGTCAGTGGATGTCAGAGGACAGTAAACACGTGTTGATCCAGATCCTGTGGGATAACCTGAAGCTGCACCAGGACTCAGTCCAGCCTCTCTACATCCTCTGGAACACATACAGTGAGTCTCCCTGCAGATCACAGCAGCATGAATCTCATCAGGCAGTACTGACTGCTGCTGAGAACAGAGATGCTTGTTGCTTTTCATTATGTATATTTTAGAAAAGGCAGCATCATAGAAACACACAGAGAGTTCTTTTCCTTTTTTCTGTATATATCTATATGTGCAGAAAGACGTATGGATCTGGAGACACCCTGTCATCTGTGCAGGTTTAGCTAAATTATGCATTAAAAATATCTAAATGCGCCCACACATATCAGTGTACAGTTCTTACGCTGACCTTTCCAACATATACACATCATATACTCACTATAAAAGAACAGCTATACACAAACAGTTGAACCAAGGGAGCTTACATTTTCACTCTACCAACCAAGAAGAGAAAAGAGTAGCAGACAGCAACGTAAAACAGGTTCTAGTTATAAAGAATAAATAAAAAGAGCAATATAATAATAAATGTAGTAATAATAATAATAATAATAATAATACTCAGGTCATACGTAATAATAGTAATAAATATTTACTATATGTACTAAATAAAAAGGGAGAAAATGTAGATTTTTCTGGCAAATGAAATGTTAATGACACAATAATTAGATAAATAAAATTATTTTATATTGTAAGTATTTATTATAGATGTGACTTTTAAATTGTAACATATATTTATAGACATAAATAATAATTAAAAAGAACTGCACATTTGATCTGCAAATTAGTGCAAATTAGTGATTTAGGAAAAAAAATAAACAAATGTCTTCATGTATTGGGATTTTAAAATGACCTGTTATTGAATGGAAAATCAGCAGGTGTTTATTGCATGTGGCATTTATGTGCCCAAATTCTGAGACGTACCATAGTAGTGGATGGAAACATGCAGATTTTTTTTGCAGATTTTCTGGGAATTTCCTCCAAATCTGAATGGAAGATAGCAAAATGGACAAAGAAAAAGACACATTTTACTGTACTAATCATAGGTTAGTGAAGTATAACTGCGTTTCCATCCACCTCTTTTTCTGTACAGTTTTATTTTGCACATTAAATGTCAAATATCACAAAAAGTCTGCTTGGCTGAGGTGGAAAAGTTGTTTTGATAAGGTCGCAGGTTTAGAGATGAATAAATCGGTACAAGCATGTGTCTTACAATATAAATGTCACGTTTTCACCATGTTTTTCACTGATGGAGCTTGGACTGAAGCTCTTTTATTCACAACCTCTCTCGTGCCAGCACGGCTGCTGCTCAGCTCACTTTGCTCTAATTGATTCTTTAATGGAGGAGGCAGCTAGCGTCTCCTGGGAGCTGGCTAATCCTTGTGCTAACAGGCTGTCTGCTCTCTGTCTTCCAGGACTTAATTGTACTCTGTTGTTAGAGAGTGAGTGATCTCTGCTGCAGACTGCACAGATGAGTCCTGTTGTTGTCCTCCTGTACTGTCTGAGGCCTGCTGTCTGTCCTGTGCTCTCTGCTTGATGCACTGCAGTGTCGTCTGTGGAAAGTCAGCCTCTGTCTTTTCATAGTTTCACTCTTTTGGGATGAAAGTCCAGCGTATGTGCAGCGTCAAATCTTATGAGGGATTACCTTATGTTTTGTGTCAAATACAGCTCTGTATTTGAGTAGTCTGACATTACTGGTGAATGTGTGTGATGTCGACATCCAGTTGTTTCTGTGCAGCTGCTCACAGACACACACTGTTGTGGTACTGAAAGGGCTGGGTAGTGGCCACCAGGCTGAGTGCAGGACTAGGTTTACACTGGCTCATCAAATAAATACATACATTTTCTGAATGAAGTTCTAATAATTAATAAGTAACATCTCGGCACGTATGTGGAAAAATGTGTGTTTCTGACATAGATATTAATTTTGTGAATACTACTGAAGATGCAGATATTCCTGACTTGGTTGGTCATTTGGCCTAATTGGCATATTATTAAGGAAGTACATTATATATACGAATTCAGAAAAATCTGATTATAAATTGGTAAGTATTGTTATGGAAATGCATTAAAATTACTTATAAACCACTTTTATTTTTACCAATACAATATGCAGAATATTGTTACTGTGTTTTCCAAATGAAGTACTGCTTTACACCAGAAGATACCCAGCCCCGAGTACTTTACATCTGTGTGAAAACCTGTTCTGGAGCGATAGTCTAAGATCAAGTCTGCCATCATTTTGCATTATTGTTTCATGTCTCATCAGTAATGTGACGAGTCCAGTGCTGACCTGTGTGTGCTCTCTAGATGTGGGTTACCCTCTGTCCCGGCCGGTCCCGGAGGAGGAGAAGCCGTTCAGCGAGGAGTTACTGCAGAGCGTCGTGAAGAGCATCCAGAGGAACGACGTCAGCCGGCCCATGGCTCAGCTGCTGCATCTGCTGGGCGAGACGCTTGGGGTCAAGAGGCAAAGGTTAGCACCGACACATCACAGCAGGATTATTTAATGTCATCACCATAATAATAAAATCTGATTCATGTAGCACATTTCTGGGAATCCAAGGGCGCTTTAAATAAGGAGATTTGGCGTGTAATAAGTGGAATGAGTTTGGAGAGGTTGAAAGTGATGGAGAATCTGTGTTTAGAGCCATCTCCTCTTAACCCTTTAACACCTGAGCCTAAATATTTCTGTCTGCACCTTTTTTTGCTTATTCAGAAGACTGGGAAATTACAATATCTGGCAATTATTTACAATTTACTGCATTTTTGTAATAATAGTTTAAAATGACAAAAGAGAATTTAATTTTAGAGTTTCATTTAGGAAAAAACAAAGCAATTGAACATGAATAACAGTTGAATAACAACCGTTTACATGTTAAAGGTTAAATTATTTACAACACAATTTTGAGTCTTTGTCTCTAGATGTGAAAAAAATTGGCCATCAAATGGAAACAGGGAACGAGGCTGCTTCACCGGCCTCCAGGGGAGGCAGAAATAAAATTATTTTAATGACAACATATAGGCTGTAAAGAGCAATGTCTCAGCTTAAGAAACTGTTGGATTTTAGCAATAGAATAGTAGTCCAAAGTGCACATGTGCAGTGTATCGCAGGCAACATGTTAGTTTAGGTTAAAGGGTTAAAAAGCCTTGAGCGATTGCTCTTTGGAGCTCCCAGGGTTATAATATTGTTTTCCCTTAAGGTTTCCACACCATTTATGTGACTGAAATCTATGAATTTAAAAAGTAAAACGCATAAATTGAATGTCTTTGGTCTTCAAATCTGTAAATCCATAAAATTCAATAAATCAGTTGCCTTTGTTGGAGAAGAGTTGATGTGCTAAATGAATCCAGAGAACATTTAACTCACGTCTTGGTCTCCAGACTGCATGAAACATGGGCAGACCAGCTGACATGATAGAACCATTAACATGCAGCATTTCTGAAAGTTGCATGACGGTTGAATAGAAAGTCTGGTAACTTGACTCTGTCCTCTTCAGGAGTTTGTACAGAGACATCCTCTTCCTTTCTCTGGTGGCTCTAGGAAAAGATAACATTGATATTGGTGAGTCAGAATTTTATTTTTAATGATTACATTGTCATATTGTCACATTGCAGTGAGACATTTTTTAATTTAGATGTGTTCTGGGACAAGATGCTCAGATTTAAGAAAAAAAGTCAAGAATCACTTAGAAGAAGTTCAAAGAATATAAATAACATAGATTTATTTTATTTTTTTTTTCATCCCCCAGATGCCTTCGATCGTGAGTATAAATTGGCGTATGACCGTCTGGCGCCGAGTCTGGTGAAGCTGACCCATAACTGTGACCGTCCTCCCAGCACCGGAGTGATGGAGTGCCGCAGGACGTTTGGAGAGCCTTATCTGTAAACACACCTCATGGCTTTAAGACAAGCTCAGGAAACCTGTTGGAAGACTGTGAATGTGTTTGAGGAGAAAAGGTACCGTTGATGTCTGGAAGCGAGATGTAGCCTGAAAGACCACTCACACCGTTCAGAAACACAACGTCACCCTGTTTCTCTGGAGTCCTGTGAAAATGTAAATACACAGCATTCATTCTGTATAGTCATACAGCATATGAAGACTAATATTAGCAATATTTTAACTTGAACTATTTATACAGTATGCTTTATTTATTGCAGTGTCTTTTTGTCAGGCGTTTAGTGTTTTATCGATGTTGCAGGATTTGTTGTCTCACAGTTTAAAGCAGAGCGTCCTGATCATCAGGATGAACTTAGTGTCTGTCGGTTTTGTGCTTCTTTGAGTCGGGGCATCAAAAAAAAAGGTTTAAATTAGAGCTGTAATGATCCGTAAGTCCATAGACGCCTAAGTGAAGCTGCTTTCACAAGTCAAGAAGATCTCAGTCTCTTGTAGTATTATTGAGTGTGAAGCTGCTCAGTGAACTTCATCACTTCTAACTGGACATGTATGATCTCATCACTTGTGTGAGTTTAAAAAAAAAAAAAAAAACCTTAGACACAAAAAAATGCAAATTGTTCTCCTGTGAATGTTATATGTCTAGAGCTTTTATTGTGAACGGTAAGAAGAACAGTAGGGGACGTGGTCTGTCTGCCCTTTTAAAGCTGAAATGAATAATAACACTTTCTGTCCTGTGAGGACGGTGGACGGTGTTTCAGAAATACAGGCTTGGTTGCTGATTGATTGATTCTTTTATTGCTATGACAAAGATAAAAAATATCTGTAGGTATATATTACATATATACACGTATATATTTTATATCCAAAATAACGTTCTGAAAGGAGAGAGACTTCAGAACAAATAAATACTTATTCAATTAAACATCAAACTAATGAGCAGAGGACAAGATAAAGTATTCCTTTCTTGCAGCCCTAATTGAAATGTCTCAAACACTTTTTTTTTAAAGCTGTCTTCAGTTTAAGTCCAGTACCTGAAGATAAATGTGCTGCCACAACCACTTACACTAGTGCTCAGTAGTGCTCCACATTCATTTGAATTTTAATGTAAAGTTTTATCCTAAACAGTACGTTTGTAGTTTGTTGAACTGTGTCGTTCAGATGATGATGAAATATTTAGTTTTCAGTGTAACGTTCAGAAGTGCTGTGAAGAGAGGAAAAAAAACAAAAAGTTTCTTGTGATTATGACTTAAGATCAGGTGAAAAATAAAACAGGAGGAAACTTACCAAACCTTTTTTTTCACCTACCAAACCTTTTTAAAAACCTAAAGACCTGCTCTGAAGTCACAAACACAAAGTAGATCACCAATCTTCACCTATCCTCTGCCTCTCAGAGCTGTCGTTAACAAAGGAAAAAAAACAGTATTTCTGTTCTCTCAATCTGAGATGAGAGATGAATTTAAAGTTGGGAGGGAACTCTGCAGTATGAACTGTTTGTCTTAAAGACACAGAAACTGCTCTGATAAACAGAGAAAACAAAACTTAGATGTCCGCACCGTCACTTTCCTGTATTGAAACACTTTTGGCTTCTGGCAGCCATGTTCAAGGTTTACGGTTCCTCATAAAAGCTTGTTACATTTCTGAAAACAAAAGTCTTGGTAAAATTGTAACATGAATTTTATTTTCCTAGTTTTATTCTGTATTTAGTTACTACAAAATTGTAATAGCTTGTGCTGCTACAACAGAGTTCAACGGTCATCCACTTCATCTAAATTAATTTTGGAGATAAAAGTGGAAGTGAGCACTTTGTTGATAATATCTCACAAAAAGAACAATGAAAACAACACACAGCCAGTGAAAAGTACAAGAGTTAATAATCTTTGTTAAAAGTCCTCTAGATGATGGACATGTGTGCTAACCATGGGACGAAAACCAGGACTTTAACATCAACAGTTTGCATCTTATCACATAATATACGCTGTCGCTTCCTGAGAGCCTCCTTAACGTTTGGAGACAAGTCACCATGGTAACCTGAGTCAACCTCATGTGACCAAACAATCCTTTGTGAAAAAGTCTGAACTGAAGGGTTACTGACATTGTAGACGTTACAGAGCAGTCCGTCATCATCTGTTATGAATGTTGTCACCACTGTGTTGTGTTATTGTTTGCAGACTGGAATATTCCTGCATAATATGAAGTATTAAATAGTAGGCAATTTCACCTACAATTGTTTCAAACTAACATTTCAGACATACCAAAAACAATTTAGTATGGAATTTGAAAAGCTAAAGCTCTGTTTTATCTCCACTATAGTGATGGAAGTGAAACACGTTTCTTCTGGGTTATTAAAGTTTTGAAAAGATTCTGTTGGGGGTCGGCTTCAGAAGGATATGAGCCGCACCTTTTGTTATTGTTTTCATACATTAATCCAAAGTGAAGACTGACATGATGGTTGAAGGAGGACCCTTAAGTCTAAACTCATGAAGGTCTCATGAATCTCAGTCATCTTTGTTTGCATAAACCAAAAAGTCAACAAGTTGCACTTTGCCCTGAAAAAGTGAACCAGCAGGACGAGCAGCTTGAAGAAGAGCTGCCATTCATCTGTGGGTTTTGTTGTGTTCAAAGTTGTACAAAATTAATGATTTTTGCAGAATTTGGGGCCATGTACATTTTAACTTGCCCTTTGTAGAAATCACATTTTGTAACACATCACGCTTCAGGTCCTTTTCAGGTGTGGTGAAGGATCGACGGGAGTGTTGAATTGTAAATAAAATCACTTACTCATTGTTGGCTTTTTGTGTATTTTTTAGAATTATGGCTTTTCTGTAATTTTTCATCCTTCATACCTAAGAAAAAATAAATAAATGTCACTAAATAAATAAATAAATGAATAAAAATATAAATTTGTAGGAATAAATGAAAAAAAATAAATGTATACATAAAAGAGCAAAGAAAGAGATAACTACAGCTAAATGCATAAAAAGTAAAGTGTGACTAAATAAATAAATGCTTGAATAAATACACTGAATCTGTTATCTGATCTTTGTTCTTGTAAGTGTCTCTAAACTGAAGGCGTGCTGACCGTCATCTACTGACGGTGATACACTCAAACAACCACACGTCAAAACATCCAACTTTTCATTTTTCAACCATCCAGCCTTTTATTTTATGATGTGAACAAGCAGCACATACTGCACACAGCTCTGCTGGTTCACTGTTAAAAAAATAATTTATTGCAGCACGGAATTTTAATTTGAAATACTGATAGTTTTCCTATCAATACATGTTTGCATCCACTTCGATCCAATGAGAGCATTTAACAAGACTAACATCTGACAAAGTGACACCTCTCAGGTTTTTTTTTTCTCACAGATAAGACAGTCTGACACAGACACAATCACGATTATCTCCACCACAGTCATGTTGACAAAATGAAATATTTGTTCACACAAACAAAAACCTTCTTTCCTACACTGAACAAACACTAGGTTTGTTGAACACAGAACAGTTTTAGAGATTATATTAAACATACTAAACTTGTTGCATCCAGTGGTTTTGAATTGCTGCACAATCTGAAACCTTCACTGCTCTAATAGTTTTAATTGATTAAGTCACCTTAAAGGAAAACTCCACCCTGGAACTGATGCACTGTTAGATGAAAATCAGTTGTTGTGTCTATGTTGCATTTCTAGTACAGTTTTGTATGTGGATGTGACTAAACAGAAGCACAAAATATATCAGCTGTCAAAAAAAACAACAGGAGAGGCGCTGACACCAAGTCAGTAAGCAAGGGTTTCTTTCTAGAAAAGTTCAAGAGTCTTCCAAGAAAAAAATGATCATGGAAATGGTGTTAGTTCTGCGGAGGTGACATGGACGACATGTTTCAGCAAATGCACTTTTTTTTTTGGGAAGTTGCACACACTCTTCACTAAGGTGTATGTGTACTTTAACACCTGCAGCCTCTGAACACATCTGAAAAAGAGGGCATCATGGTAATGTTCCTTGTACAGGGAAACTGTTGCCATGACAATAATAGAAGAATCCTTGAATGTGAAAAACTAGTTTGTCCATGTCACCTCTGGGGCTTCATTCTGTGCCCTAGGTGCAGGAAAAAGACAAACATGCACTGCAGTTCTAAACAAGTTACATTTAAGTAAATTTCTTTGTGCTTTTCACACATGATCACATTTGGCAGACGATGTTCACACATGCAAAACACAGGAACAAATGCTTTTTCTGCTCAAAACCAGGTTGGATGTGAAAGTTCGGGTCAGTTCTCGTCATCTTGTTTTAGACCTCAGAGTGAGAGACTGTGAGTCTAAGACACTCTGCTCTCTGAAGACATGAGCAGCATCAGGCCAACTGACAGCGAAGGCTCTACGGTAGCTGAGAGAGGCCAAATCAAAGAGTGAATGTGACCAAAGTGCTGCTTCTCTGGACGGGGATGCTCTTCAGTGCTGAGATATAACTGACATATAGGCCCATTGTTTGGGGAGTGTCATGTGACACTCCAGTGTTTTGGGATGCAGGTGTCATGTGAGGCAGGCATGTCACTGCAGTTCAGAGTAAAATGACTTCAGTGCTGACAGAGCTCATGAGTCTGAAAAACCAAATCAAGACTTATTACCCACAAGCACAGAATACAGTTCAGGGGACACTGACACTGGATTGGGTAAATGCATTCTGGGAAATGTAGGAAACTGGCATTATTCACTAACAGCCGTAACCTTGCTGAAGATCACAGAGAAAAGCTGTAAAGCATGCTGAGGGTGGACTTTTCCTTTAACATCACGGTTCAGCGTTCCTATCGTGTGTCTACTGAGCGCCAGGTCAGCTTGTGACATTGGTTCTTCTACCTAACACATCCAGCGTGCAGCACTGATCCTGTCTGGAGCTCAGATGGAAACGGGGCAGATGAGGACGCGATCCTCCAGCAGGACACTGAGCACGAGGAACACAAAGTACAGTACGAACATGGTGAGGCCCAACATTCGGCTCATCTTCCAGCGGCAGATGGCGATGGAGATGATGACGAAGAGGAGCATGAGGAAGAGCAGCACGATGGCACAGAACAGGCCGTTGGAGCTGACGGTCACCGGCTCTCCGCTGTGTAACATGGTGTATATGAGCCACGGCACCGGCAGCCTGTGAAGCAGAGAGGACAGGCAGCAGAGTTACCACTGCTCTACTCGTTCTTTACTGGAAGAACTCTATTTGATACAACCTAATAATCCCACTTATCCACTACTGCTCTACTACAACATTGTGTTTTTTCACTTTAAGTCCACTACATCTATCTGGCTGCTATAGCTACTAGTTACTTTTCAGATTAGGAATCAACATTAAAACACAACATACTGTTGCTAATTAAACTTGGTTTGGTTTGTTATGCCTCCCAAAAAGCTACTTCATGAGGTTTTTCTCCACTGACACCAAATGTTTCAATCTGATTTTAGCTGCTGGGATTAGAAGAAAAAGGAAAACAGACTTTTTAATGAAGACTGTTATATTTAAATTGTTGTATCGATATATTTTGCTTAAGCAAAGGATCCAAGTAATTTTTCCACAGCTGCATTTAGACGAAACATCTCAATAAAAACCCAAAGAAATATTTCTCGGCCCACTGGGGAACTTGGAGAGAAAGTTCACCTCTTTGCTGTCCTCAGGGCTCTATGAGCTGCGTGAGGCTTTCTGCAGGGAAGGAATCATTCACATTCTCTTTGGTTACAGCTGGTAGAGGACGTTTTATTCCAGTCACTCACCCCACAGTGATGTCAAAGATGTTACTGCCCACTGAGCTGGACACGGCCATGTCCCCCAGACCTTTACGGGCCACGATCACACTGGTGATCAAGTCAGGGATCGACGTCCCGGCCGCCAGAATGGTCAAACCCATGATTTCCTCAGAGATGCCCACAGTCTCACCCACCTGTGAAACGAGAGGCAGGTCAGTGCCACAGCGCTACAGCAAAGCACGTTAACTCTGTTTATTTTGAATATTATTAAATGTGTGGCAATCTGAAAATGAACAACTCAGCAGAAACTCCACAGAGATTGTTAAACAAGCAAGGTGTGTTAATGAATGAGAGGTGCTGGCAGGCACATTCTCATTTGTGTCTTTGTGCTCAGCTAGGCTAACTGGCTGCAGCTTCATATCCTCCATAAAGACATAAACTGGTATCAATCCTGTCATCACACTTTTGACAAGAAAACAAACAAGTGAATTTCTTTAAGAGAGTTGTAGGCAACCAGTGCTGATCATCATTTTATGTAAAACACACCTAATACTCCAGAGCACTGAAGCAGCACCTCATAACTGTAAGCCTGACCTGACATTATGTTTCTATTCCTACTGAAGTACCACAGACAGCTGTCCACTAGAGAGACAGGAGACATTTTTCACACCAAAAAGTCCCGAACACAAAGTCTTGTAAACATGACCTAATGAGCCGTCCACCAACCTGATGAGCCCACCACACCATCAGGTAGGAGAAAACTCCGATCCACAGGATGGAGCCGAGGAACGTGATGGCAAAGTATCTCCTGGATGCCTGGAAAACATGAAACGAGTTCAGTAAAACTGCCCCAGATTGTTGGGACATCACGTCAACGTCTGGAAATAAAGGTTTGGACTCAGAAAGATAAACTGTGATTTTTAAGAAAATGCGTTTGAATGTGTGATTACATCTGTTTGACAATTTAAACATATTACTTTAAAAACACACACACACATTCAGTAATATGTAGCACATAGAGAGACTGCTCCCTTCAAATACAAGAGCCTGTTCAACTATTTATAGGCATATATACAAATAACGTGAAAATGAATTAAGAAGAAGGATTTTTTTTGTCATCATCATCACT
The DNA here is from genome assembly GCA_029721515.1 of Synanceia verrucosa. NCBI lineage: Eukaryota > Metazoa > Chordata > Actinopteri > Perciformes > Synanceiidae > Synanceia > Synanceia verrucosa. Next base: position 28,404,349 of record CM056549.1, read on the forward strand.
GTGATGGCATTTAACCCATTGCACATCATTTTTATGTTGCTGTTTTCTTTGTTGAATAATGTATGGAAATATGGAGTCATTTGTTGTAATTCAACAAGCAATTTCTTGTATTTTGGCAGTATACTGAAAGCAGCAAAAAGTAGTACTGAGTACACTTAAATATATTTTAACAGTCTGTATCCCTTGTGGACAAAAATGTACATGCCATAAAGAATGCTATAAAAATATTACCTAATAATGTTTTGTTGGAAAGTTTTTATGGATACTATTATCAAGTTCAGTCCTCATGTACATGTCATGTCAAATACAGATTACTTCTCAGAATTTTAATCCCTTAAATGCCAGTTTTTGGGATTACACTTTGATTCAAATTCAAGGCAAAAAAACCCTCAAAAAGTGAATTATTTTCCATACCATAAGTGCAATTTTTTTTATTTTTTTGCTGGTAATATCAGTGTCTATAATCAAGTTCAGCCCCCTTAAAGGGCCATTCAACGGGAGCATTGGCAGAAATTTCTTCCAATGCTCCCGTTGACCATTTTGGTGCCCTGGTGATGTAAAATGCAGGATTTCTAGCACTCTACCCCAGCCCCTGGAAATGCAGAGGTGGCTGCTTTTCTTTTATTTCTTTTATTTAACCTTTATTTTACTAGGTAAATCAATTGAGAACCAATTCTCATTCATAATGACGACCTGAGTGGGCAGGAGCACTCTCAGGCGGCCACTCTCACCGCCGCAGACCCCCAGTCCCCGGCCTAGCTCTCTGCACCATGTGTAAATAGCACCATCTGGTGCAAATTAATTGCATCTGCAATTTAAAACTGTTTTTGACCTTTATTGATACAAAAAAAAAAATCAACCGCCAAAGGCTGTGTATTGAAAAAATGTGTTTTGAATGGGAAGCAATGGGACATTTTTGTACACGAGGCATACAGGTGTCACTAAAAAAGTGCTATGAAGACAGGAAAAAAAATATGAAATACAATAATTTACCAAAAAACACCCTGTGAAGATTTTGTACCATTTGCATCAAAGCATAGCCTAGAAATCTAGACACACCCTAGTGACAAAAAATAGGATGGTCGAGTGTCGCACCACAGCAGATAATCCTGGCTCCAGCAAAGAGTCTGTCGGACCAATCACAATAATCTATCTGCGTAGGAGTCTGAGGCTGAGTGACGCCGGAGAGCAAAACAACCAAGATGAATGTGGCTAACAAACAGTGGTCGTTTGAATCGCATCTATCATTGATTTTGGAAGAGTTAGACTTGGACTTTTCTTTGAAAGTTGAGCAGAACACTCAAGTCATCTGTTTTAAAGAAGGATGTATTTGTTGTTTTGCTGACCAGCTACGGCAAATGTCTAATATACCAGCTGGCTCTACTGGTAGCTAAAAGAATTGCTCTGAAGACGTCACATTGTACCAGAGGTTAAATGGAGGGTTAAAAACTTCTTCATGTCTGCCATTAAACTGGGCTCGTACCACAGTGGAAATCCACTCCACTACATGTACGTGGTAAAGTACAACATGAACTTAAAGTTTCAAAAGTAAAAATACTCGTTGTGCAATAAAATGTTCCCCGTCAGTGTTTCATTATTATACGTGATGAATATAATGAATTAATATACTGTTGGCTAGTTTATTCTGATCACACAGATCAGTAGTGTTGTTCTACTAAAACAGTTTTAATATTTGTGATGATGCATTTTCTAGGTGATCCAAGAGGCTTTTTATCGTAGTTTGTTAATGAGTTAATTTAGTTTAAGAGCAGGAGGATCCTCTCACCAAATAAAGGAACATGTCTCAGTTTATCACAGATATTTAAGTTCAAAACCACCAAATCTGGAGAAGTTTGAAAAGTGACTAAAGCTGTCAGATGAATATGGTGAAGCAGAAGGTAGCACAGAGTAGAAATAATGAAAAAGTACATTGCCTTTGGTTGGTGTGTACTCACCAGGTTGCGGACGTCAGGCAGTGTGAGCCACAGAGGGAACACGATGGGCAGCAGGAACAGGTAGGTGGCCTGCTTACGTCTGGTTTCAGGCCACTCTAAAGACAGTGGCTCGCTCTCCTCCTCCTCTTCCTCCTTTTCCTCTTCCTCCTCATCGTCTTCATCACCTTCACTCTCCCCGGAGTCACCTCCGTCCTCGTCGCTGCTCTCGTCCTCATCGCTCCCCTCTGAGCGCTCTGAGCCCCTCGCTGCTGCCTGCAGGAGCAAACACAAGCCTTTGGATCATTTCATGGTTACGAACAACACTGGACGACTCCATACAAGAGGAGCAAACCTGTCACACGTCTGTCCATGTTGTTATTGCATCACTTCAGTGAAGAAATTGGATTTAATATTTCTTGCCTTCTAAATTAATTTACACATTGGCAGTTGACACAATTAGTTTTTCAGAAAATTACCAAAAAGTTTGACAATCTTGATGTAAAAACTTTGGTTCCAGCATCACAAACATGATGAGTTGCTGCTTTTATAGTGTTATTAATGTGAGTGTATTAGTCATAATGTTGAGGTTTGGACTAAACAAACAGTGAAGGAGTCACTTTGGGCTCCGAGTCATTGTGATGAACATTTTCTTACTATTCTTACTATTCATTTTACAAACCAAACCATCATCTTGGTTAATGGAGAAAACAATCACCAGATTATCCAGGGTGAAAATAAATAATAGTTCAAAAAAGATCCCCACCTCAACCAACTACAATAGTAAGATCTTGTTTTTTACATTAATGCAGAAGCAATAATAATAATGTGATGAGAGGGGGAGGAGGGGTGGAGCTTAGAGGAGGTGTCACTTTCAAATCTTGCTGGATCCCCAAGATTACCAACTATAGCTTTAATTTTGGACCTGCAAACATTTATAAATTTAATTCACAATGATGCTATTCTTTATTAATATATTGTATTTAATTTCTATTTGGCAACTTTTTCAGCAGACTGAAATCACCTCTGGTACCTTTGACTCTCCTGGCTGTTCGGCCGTCCTCTCGCTCGTCTCCTCTGTCTTTTGAGGCTGTGAGGTGGACGGCTCGGCTGCAGCGCCCCCTGGTGAAGCAGCGGCAGCACTGGTGGGCTCTGGCTTTTCATCAGCATCTGGACAGAGAGGAGGAACCACAGCATGACAGGGATGCTTACACACAGTATGTTCATAATGTACATCACTGGTATACACAGATACACTGAAGAGGACCAAAAATACCTGTCTGTCTTGACTTTAAACACATAAACAATCTACAGTTTTTCTTTAAAACTGCTCACAAACACTTTACAATCCTCTGAGAGCACTTGTCAAACAGGAAGTCCTTTTTACTTCACACTTGCAGAAAACAAATCATATTTTTCATGTTAAAGTTGATAAAATGATTATTCTGTGTGGGCTGACATGAAGTGCCAGTGGGAGTGATATGAGTGTTTGGAGATGAACGTGCTCTCACACACACACACACACACACACACACACACACACACACACACACACACACACACACACACACACACACACACACACTCTGCTTGATTGGGGCTTGTTGAGGCCTCTCCACACTCCCTGCAGCCCCACTTTGCTCTGTACCTCAGACTCTGAAGCACTTCATTACTCCACTGTGACGCACAAACAGGCAGACTGAGAGGCTGATTGCAGAGAACAACCTCCTTCAACCCTCACATCGTCTCTGATGATCGATAGATAGCCGACCTCTTTTTACAAGAGCTTCAGCTTACAAACTTACAGCTCTTACAATACAAAGACAAACTTTACTACAATCATCATACACAAATAGGTACATACAAGAAATCTGACCTCTGCATTTAGCTGCTACGTAAAAATAAATATAGACATGTTTCAGGCTAAAAATGGAGCCTACTTTATCCTCTTTACCAAACAAAAATGAATTTAGGGGCAGTTACAAGGTTGGAACATTTATTTGGAGTATTATTATGCTTAATATTTGCATGTTGTAACATCCTATAATATACAAGCCTTCAGGTTAGGTTGTTTTAAAACAACTTAATTAAAGAGTAATCAAATTCAGTTTTGTTTTTGAGCTGGTAATGTTATATAAGGAGAATTCAACCAATAGCATAAATCAGTAAAGCAGAAAACCAAATGTCATGTTTGGCAAAGCCTGTATAAAATACATCATTTCTGTGACGTCACGGTCTCCCTCAGCTTTGTGAAGCTCAAAGTGGACGTCCCAGCTCCATCTTGGCAGTGAGGCCACAGCACATAACACAACACAGCACAACACAACACAACACAACACAGCACAACACAACACAACACAGCACAACACAACACAACACAGCACAACACAGCACAGCACAACACAACACAACACAACACAGCACAGCACAACACAGCACAACACAACACAACACAGCACAACACAACACAACACAACACAGCACAACACAACACAGCACAACACAACACAACACAGCACAACACAACACAACACAACACAACACAACACAACACAACACAGCACAACACAACACAACACAGCACAACACAACACAGCACAACACAACACAACACAGCACAACACAACACAACACAGCACAACACAACACAGCACAACACAACACAACACAGCACAACACAACACAACACAACACAACACAACACAGCACAACACAACACAACACAGCACAACACAACACAACACAACACAACACAACACAGCACAACACAACACAACACAGCACAACACAACACAGCACAACACAACACAACACAACACAACACAGCACAACACAACACAACACAGCACAACACAACACAACACAACACAGCACAACACAGCTAGCAGCTAGCGACCTGGTGTAGCACCCACCTGTCACTCAACGTGGCAGGGCTGACCCAAGCCTCAATGGGGCCCTAAGCAAAATTTGAATTTGGGGGGCTCTATTACTGCCACTAAAACTAATGTATTGATTATTTAACTAAAACAACAGTGAAATTTATAAATCCAGAAATATGAGCTAATATGTGGAGCAAAGTGAGCTAGCTTATAAACTACGGACAAAGTTAGGAATAGCTAACAGGCTAATGTTCCAGAACTTTCCATCACATGAACCACTAACAGACCCACCTTACCTATGAAAAAACTGATGACAAACTGTCGGCCCTTCACTTCTTTCTCCTGTCTGAAATTTTTCCTTTTTTTTTTTTTTTTGAGACCTCCTGTCATCTCCTGCTCCACTCTGTGAAAAGTTAGCTCTCTGCAGACTGTCTGATGGAGCAGCTGGACTGAACCATTTTACTAAGAGGGGGAGCATTGAGACATGTTTCTAAAACAAATAAATAAAGTGTTACCAATACATCCATGTGGATTGACCCGCCTCAAGTGGCCATTTGAGGGACTGCAGTTTTTAGCAAAAATAGGTTAAACTGTAACGTACAACTCACCTTCAGATTGATGGTGATGTGACTTGCTTTGTAATTTGCCCGTAACCGGGACGTTCAGAGGCTTTACTTTGTTCTTTGCTGCAATCAAGAGAAACATCGCTTGTACAACATGAGACTGTTTTATATTATATATACACCGATCAGGCATAACATTATGACCACCTGTCTAATATTGTTTTGGTTCCATTTAACTGGCCGAGCAGCCCTGACCTCTGACCCCTGAAGCTGCTCTGTGCTAAGTGACTCCTTTCTATCTTCAGCAGCATTAACTTCTCTGGTCTGTAGGATCAGACCACCAGGACCAGCCTTCACTCCACACCTGCATCAGTGATCCTTGTCCTCTCATGACCCTGTCTCTGGTTCACCACTGGTCCTTCCTTGGACCACTTTTGATAGATCCTGATCACTGCAGACCAGGAACACCCCACTAGTGGGACAGTTTTTGTCCCAGGAGATATGATGAAGAGATGATCAGTGTTATTCACTTCACCTGTCAGTGATCATGATGTTATGACTGATCGATGTATATCAAGGGATACATTCGTCCAGCTCTGTCAGTCAGCATGCCTTTCACCTGACACTCACTCTGGCGTTTTTGTCAATGTTGGCATATAAAATAGAGCAATATGAAACAAACCCACTGCACTGAGTTATGCTGAAATGTAGCCTATATCTCATCATCTTCTCATGTCCTTGTTTTTATGTCCATATACAACATACCATAAAAAAGTGAAACTTGAATTTGCTTTAGTATAAATACTTCTCTTTAAATGGGTCCCCGGTTATTGGGGAAAAGTGTTTTGTTTCATGTTCTGTGTTCTCTCATGTAAATCACAGATGAATATAATGAATATTGAGTTTGCACAGAGCAGCTCATGTTACTGCAGTGCTTAACAGTGTGATGAGTCTTAGTGAAGTGATCAGAGTATATGATCACAGAGATGTTTTATTCAATTAATGCTGCTGAGAAATATTTCTTTTTAATCTACAATGACCCTGACATGGTGTCCTCATTTCCCCTATATCCCAGTTCAGGACAAAAAAACAAAACACCAAAAGAACAACAACAACAATGATAACAACAAGAACAACAACAACTTCAACAACTACAACGACATCAAAAACCACAGCAATGACAACAACGACAAGAACAACAACACAATGTCATCAACGTCAACAACAACAGATGCAGCACAAATATCTTACCCTTCTTCTGCACTGACCCCTCCCCTCTGACATCGCCATTAAAGGACGTCTCTGATTGGTAGAGATACACATCAGACTAAACACTGAACATCGTCTCCTCCAGTTATTCCACTTTAACCACATGCAACACATGAGAATTTACTTTTGACTTGGTCAATTTGGTTTTCAAATTGCATTTCAATTATTCTTAAATATTGTGCAAAACGATGTCAGTCAGAAAAAAGACAGTCGGTGTCATGTTTTAATAAGATTCTCTCTGTTTTTTGTTTGATTTACTGCATGTAAGTTCAGCTGTAGAAAGCACAAATGAACTAGAAAAGCACTTTGCAGACCTCCACCAAGCAGCATTCTGAGAGAGCGTATACTCCTTCAAGCCCACAACGTCTAAGAGTGAATGTGATGATTTTGACGCACCTTGAAATCCACATTTAACATTGTATTCGCGTTAACGTCATGTACTTTTATTTATTTTCTTTCATATTTTGTCACATTTGATACCAGTAAAACTTTTTCAGATTTTTTGAGACCAGTTGCATCGCTCTAGCTCCTTCCTACATGACGTTATGGTTAAATTTGACCTTGGTGACCTTGATCTTGACCAAAGTGAATCAGTGTCTTCTGGATTCCTATATTAGTTTATTTACCAAATTAGGTGACGATTGGCTGAAAATTGTACACTCTGGAGCGTTCAGAAATATGAGAAAGCTCCTATACATTACTATGGTGTGACCTTTCATTTGACCTTGATGACCTTGAATCGGATCCGATCACCACCAAAAATTAATTAAATTAGGCCACTTCTGACCAATCCTGAAAATGTTGTCAAAACTGTCATAGCTTTTTGAGTTATTTTGCAAACCAACAAATAAATAAATGAACAAACCCTGGTAACTACAGGGTAACGACAATCACAACAGAACGTGACAGGAAACATCTCATTGACTTTGTTGCCTCACTCACCTCTTCTGGCTTTCCTCAGGCTGGGGGTTTTTACGGCCTCTCTAAAGACGGCCTCTAAGGAGGAAACCCACAGTAACCATTTTAATTTCTGACCTTCACTGACTTTCTGTGTGACTGACCGTGATCACCCGTCTGTGCAGTTCAGCATAATCCAAACAGTTAGCCAGTATTTTATGATGAAGCATTAAAAAGTCACAACAAGTTTAATTATGCAACATTTTGATCTCACACAGATCTTGGTCAAGCGTTATCAAAATTTTGCCTCAAATGATGAACACATTTTCTGGTATTTTAAGCAATTAAAAATATCTGCACATGATGTGACTGATACTTATTTTAAGAGGAGGATCTTTCCTTTCATACCTGAAATGAAGAGGGTTAAAGATTTCAAATGATCAAAAAGCAAAGCCATTTTCTACTTAGTCACCCTTTTATACCTAATGGTACTGTATGGATGTTTAATACTAATGCTTTGTACATCTTCAGTGCACATCAATACTTTTACATACAGTGGAGTATTTTTACTTACTCCATGCTTGAATTCAAGCAACTGAAGAGAAAAACCACAGACAGCTGTTTTGTCAGACCTCCTCAGGTGGGAGTTGACGATGCTGACAGTTTACCACAGTAATGACACGGTCTCAGCTCCATTCCCAATGCTACACTGGCTCCATAGAGATAAAGAGCTTGGTCTGTTAGCACGCTGCCTCTTATCCAGCTTTTATTAGCCTGTATTGAAAAGCTGATTAAGGATCAGCGGTGGCCAAGTGCTGCGAGAGCGAGGGAACGGCCCTGTGAGTTTGAGGTCAGGCTGAAGGTCACGGTGGTTCATCACGCTACCCTGACTTACAGACAGGAACAGGACGGACAGATCGGGTTAGAGCTGAGTCATTGCATCCAGAGCTGGAACGAGCCCTCAGATTTGCTGCTTTATATTATATACTATATATTATACTATATATTATAATTAGATTTTCAGCAATATAATAGAATATAATTCATAATGATGAAGATTCATGATGAGAATAATCAGCCCTACTGCATCCTGAGATTAAATAATATCCACAGTGTTTTTTTTTTTGCCTTATTCTTAACTTCAGGGGCATGTTTTAATTTGACTGTACTGCATTAAGTGCTACATTTGATGACAAACAGTACTTGGTTTTAGAAAACACAATTTTTCAAAAATGGTGTGTGATATTTTTGTTTTGGTTTACTAATTCTCTGAAATGTGTATTTCACATCTCAAAGCTACTGCAGATTTTTGATAAGCTATAACAACTTTGTCTCTCCCACAGCACACTGGAGAAAAGCTACGGTAGCCCACAGGAGACACTTTTAACATGTGAGTGACAACATGATGACAAGGTGGTCAGTCGGCATGCATTTGAACTCAACCACCAGGCTGCAGATTTGATCTTTGAAGAAACCTGAATCGTTGGTTCTGGCTCTTACCTTCTCCCAGAGGGTCCAGAGTGTGGATCATCAGCTGGAAGATGGTGCTCCTCAGGGAGGTGTTGTGGAGGGATGCCGAGCTGCCGCCTCGCTGCAGGACAGGACGCACCTACAGGCCAGCAGGCAGTCAGAAAGTCAGAAATCAAACTGCAATAACTTTATCTCATGCACATGCAAATGTATGCACACACCACAGGATGGAGAGGGACAGTTATTTTAGCGCTTAGCACATTTACTAAAAGCAAGCTCTCATCAGCACAATGCCTCAGCAGATGAAAAACTTAAAGTTTATCTCCCAAAATCCACCGAAACATGACTTATTTGAAAACTGTGTGCACAAGGTTGTCAGCCAAATGACAAACTGTATTTCTAACTGGTTGCATTAATATGATCTTTCATGTTCTTACTGTGTGTTTGATAATGAACTTGCAGCATTTTCTTAAATGAAGAAAGACTGACTTTCTCTTTGGTGATGCTACTTGTTAGTGTACTAACAGGTTGTCAGACAGAGATCCAAGCATCATAGCAACAGCCATGACAATGATGCATAGATGGATTGACACATAAAGACAACTCAAATTCAGACGCGTTGCTTCTATTGGTTAGGTAATAATGACGAGGACAGACAGTTGTGGTGTGAACCAGATGTTTTAGTGATTTAAAGATCTGTAACTAGCTGTACATGGAGCTTCAACTGCTGAGGGTGCTGACTTTGCTTTAGCATCAGTACTATATGATATGTATGCAGTCATTACGTGCATATTTAAAGCTGCTTCTACAGGGATTCATTTTAATAAGAGTTAGCTGGAAACCTTGTCAAGTCATCCAGACACTGTGTTGGGGTACATTTAGTTTTTCGTACCCTGAGTCGTGCTTTGTCCTCTTGTGGATCTGATATCGGTTTGTTGCGTTGAGGGATGCACGGAGGCGGTTCAGGTTTGGATTTATCTTCAGTTTTTGGTGCAGCAGGAGGAGCAGCAGCAGAAGGAGCAGCAGGAGGAGGAGGAGGAGGTGCTGGTGGAGCTTCACTCTCCTGTAAAGTCAGTGACAGCTTAATCAGCTAACAGCACCTCAGAAATTCACTCTCCATGCATACCTACACACACACTCTTTTATTAATTCCATCACTCTGGGAGGAAGAGTATGCATCAACTATATTTCCATTTCCAAAAATCATCAATGTATGGAATAAAATCCAAATGGTTGAGTCTGAAGCTTGGTCAAAACCAAGATCAAATCTGCTCACTGGTAAGGAGTGTAACAGTGTTCCTGTGTGAAGCAGACAGAGGACAGTGCAGTAATCCAATCACTACAGTATGCATGAGTCTCTCCCTATCAGCAAAAAACACATCACAAACCTTAAGCCCTAAAGTGGATCCTACTTTATTACTTCATCCTGAGGCGATGTGTCTAAACAGGGTTTCAACACTTTCATGATATTGTTTGCTTACAAGGTGAATACAGCGAAACTTAATTTGTGTTCAGTCAAATCAAATTAGCACACACCACCTGTGTGGGCCTGTGTAATATTGTGGCACAAAGAGACCCTCACAGGTTAATCTGGCCGTGGCTGTAAGAAGATCTGGGTTTCACTCAGCCTCACTTGTCTTTAGACTTGGTTCAAATCACTTGTTGAGCTGAACTGAGCAGATTATTTATTTTAAAACTACTGGTCAAAAGACACAATTTCAAGTGTAAATGCAGCAACAACATTTAGGGCAGGACAATTCAGCATTTTCATCCTTAACTTCTTTTTATTTTTTTCTGTGGTAAGCCAGAGTCAAACGAGATCTTCAAATGGGATATGTGGTCATTATTATAACCCAAGTACAACCTGGTTATTTCTTTTTGTGTGCAAATCAAAAGGTGTATACTAGTGCTGACAGCAGTGACGTGTTAATCGCGTTATTTCGTCGCTTTGACGCACCCAGTGAGTAACACCAGGGTCTGTTCAGTGAAGCCCATACGGAAGCAAATAAATTTGCATTCTCTCCACCAGCCAGCAGGGGGCAATACTGGTAGTTTCAAAAAGAAGTTTGTACTGATGTCTATGAGAAAATGACCATTTTCTCCCCTGGTGTATTACCTCTGTAAACAAGTTTATGGTCTGAAAATGGTCTTTAAATAATCTTATCATACAACACGGTGTCCATTTACTGAATTATGGTCAAATATATGGTGAAAAAAACACATAAAGCAGGAGCTGTTTGGAGGCGTGGCTACCGTGTGATTGACAGGTCTCTGCTGCCAATCAAAACTGAGGAGACACTGGCACCGTTTACTGGTAAGTAATGTTATGTTGAGGAACAATTAATATTACAGTTAATATCACTGTTCATGTGAATTATGGAGGCTCATTGCTAATCAAGCTAGCTCATTAGCGCTAGCATTAGCTGATAACATAGCGGTTGCTATGCTAACGGTACCAGTGTAACATATATATCTCTATGTCTACCTTCCTGTCTATGAAGAACTGATCCTCCTCAAAGTAGTGTTACTGTACATTTACTTTTTCATCATGAGTGTGGAGCTAATGTTAGCATCACATTAACACATGCAACACAGGTTAGCAGCCTGTTATCAGCTAATGCTAGCGCTAGCATCTTTTAAGCCTCCATAATTCACATGAACAGTGATATTAAGTGGAATGTTAATAGTGGCTCAACAGCAATATGCTTCTGAATGGTTTGTCTTATTTTGAAAAGCTCAGACGGCTCAGTGGCGACGTCAAACATAATATGCACCTTGTGTAAAACATCATTAAAATATCACTGCAGTACTTCCAGTCTGAGCAAGCAGCTACAAGCTAAGCATGCTTGTGCAGCTAAAGCTACTATTTAGCAGTGATCAAGACCTGAGGATGAAATTAAATGAAGAACTACAGTGCTTGTTAAATGGGTGTCAGCTAGGGTGACCAGGTTTCCCACTTTGTGTGGGACTGCACAAGTCTGAGAAAGTATTTACAAAGCCACTGGAAAACAGTTCCCAGAAAGTTCATTAATATACAGCAGCTGAACTAATGAACATTTACCACACTGTGCAACATTCACAATATAAACACAAATAATAATAATAAATCAGCTCCGGTTATTTTTAAGACTTGTATATGTTTACAAGCAAACTGCCCCATAAAGAAATGTGACTTTTGCTTCCACAGACCAATAAATACAACTGCTACTTTTTTAATAGAAGTGTTGGAAAAATCCATTCAAGCCACATACTGTATATGTTAGGTCCTTTGTATTCAAAATAAAGGTTCATTGCACAGCATGCATTAGTATTTCATTGTATTGATATTTATAAGTTAATGGTGCCAATCGAAATGTTTATTTTTTAGGTTTAGATGGACATATTATCAAAATCTAAAGTACCTCCCTGCATCAAGATGTCCCACATTGTCCCACACAAACATCCTCTCTGACCCACATGTGGGTGGTTAGCTGGTAACCCTAGTGTCAGCTGACTGCAGACCAGTCATGAAGACTCTGGTCTTGGCTTGTTGTGAAATGAAATCATTGTACTTACAGTCACTGTTAATAAATTATAAATCATAGACTTTTTAATGTACAATAAAATATGAATAATTGCAATTAATAAAGAAATAATTTGACAGCCCTAGTGTAAATAAAACCTGTTCCCAGTAAATTGGCAAACCATGATGCACATCACACTGATACTGTGACCAGAGTATTAATTCTACATTATTTTTGTTATTGTCTCACAAATTCGTTCTACGGTGAGAAGGTATACTGTGATGAGAGCATCAGTTAAGACCTTCCAGTAAAGATCCTTCTCTGAACACTGTAAATACTCAAAAACAGTGCTGGATAATGCACATTTGGAGTTTCTGTTCTGGGACATTTTGAATTCCAGTAATTGTGACCCATTAATGTGGCAGTGTGCGTCATTACGCCCAGTGTTAGTACTGAAGGAGCACACACTGACTGCAGATGTGCTTCAGGCTAACTGAAGAATGTGCTGGCGATACTTAAACACTGAAACACAGCTCTGCATGTTAATTACAGGCTCAGAAGCTTTCGGTCAGCTGCGGGAAGCAGTTTAGTCTGCAGGCTTTCAAAATGACATCATTCCTTTGTTTTTTATTATATATAAAATGCTCACTGCATTGTGACATTTCAGGGCAGTGGCAGAGATGGAGTGACGTTTCAATCACTTCATCACAGTGACACGCCATCTGTGACACCTGGAGTCCTTTCTGTTCAGCATCATCAAAGGATTTTACACAAATACAGGCCGTCACCTGCTCAGACCCACAAAATCACAGTCCTTCTTTCACTGTATCTGAGCAGGCAGCAGTCCCAACTGGGAGGAGATGAAAGGATAGGAAATATACTGTGTGCAGATGGAGGTCTATAACTACTCTGCAGAGACACCTGTGTTGTGTGTATCTCTGGTTATGTCTGTTTCCTTCTTGATGGCTGCACAACCACAAAACAGTGTAAAATCAATCCACATTAATCCACATGTGTACTCTAGGGAGTATCTGTTGCAGCAGCACGATGGATATTGAGTCTAAATAAACTACAGTGTGTGTTAGTGCTGATGAAGACGCCAAGGTAGACACCATGTCAGCCAGGACAACAATGAGGCTCCCTGATGTTTTAATGGAGCTCTATGGCTCAGAGGAAGAAGACACATCAGGCTGTGAAAGACAGTGGATTCAAGTTTGGTTTTACTTTTTGATGACAAAAAGAAAAGAAAACAACCTGACAATGATTATATTGCATTATAATGTTGGGCTGTCAGTGTTATACACGATTGGATTTAAGTCAAAGCATGATGCTTTGTTTTCTTTAATTTGTTTTTTGGGATGAGCCAATCCTTCAATTGAAAGTTGAAAACTGAGGCTGTAGTTTGCATCTGTATTGGATAATGAAATCAGCTTTGATGGTCGCAGACTGACAGGCAGATGATTGTTTTTAGAACCTCCATGTAAATATGTTGCTTCCTTTCCTGAGATAAAAATTTAAGCAGAACATCTGTCTTTGAGCCCCCCAGATGCGTGGCAGTAACTGACCTTCTCTGGCTCCTCTGCAGTCCACACCTTGACGATGCTCATGTGCTTGTTGATCTGGGTCTTGATCGCATGCTCGATGTGACTGTTGAACTTCATGAAGCTCACATAGCTGATGTAGCCCAGCAACAGCAACATGCTCTCCCACCACATGATCGTGTTGTCCAGGAAGAAGATGATGAGCATGATGAGGTCCAGGATATAGAAGTTAACGTCTCGGAACAGCGGCCACCAGGTCAGGTGCAGCATCTCCCGGGAGAAGATGGCACACATGCCAATCACAAACAGGATGTTGAAGACGGCCGAGCCCACGATGGTGCCGATGCCCACATTGCTGTGGGAGATGAAGACACCAATCAGGGAGGTGAAGAGCTCAGGGGCAGAGCCTCCAGCCGCCATGAAGGTGGCCCCGGCCACATCATCAGAGATCTCCAGCTTGACAGTGATGACCTCCAGTGCGGGAACAAAGAACTCGTCACAGACGATGGCCAGGGCGACAAACATGTAGACCATGCCGATGATGTGCAAGACCACCCAGCCCTGCTGTCGCTGCTCCACTGAGAAGATGTCCTCTGGGTAATCACCCTTCCTGTGAGGGGGCTCGGGTGGAGGACGATGGGTAACTCTGGTGGTCGGCGGTGGGGGAGTTGGAGGAGGTTTGGGAGGTAGAGGATCCACGTAGACGCATTGTTCAATATCTGTTCTGTTGACGATTATCACCAGAGGAGGTTTGGTGCTCTCAGGCAGGACAACTTCTTCCTCCTCGTCTTTTGTCTCATTGGATACCATCACCTCCCGAATGTAGACCTCCACAACATCATGGCCACCACCTGCCACCTCTGCCTCCAGAGCGTCATGCGTCTGGGCGGAGGCTCGTGGCTCTGACAGCCTAGCCTTCAGAGCCAGCGTGTAGATGAAACACAGCAGCACACCTGAGATAAGGAAGAAGACGCGGCTGCTCCTGAGTCTCCTCCTCGGAGGCGAGTGCACGTTCATTGCCCTCGTGGTCTTGACTCCAAAAACAGCAAGTTATGTCAGATGCATCGCTCCTCCTTGGTAGTTCCAGTTCTGTTGTGTGGCGAGAAGATGCCACTGACAGGGAGGAGACACACACACTGACATCGAGTGTGTTTCATCTTTTACAGCGGGCAGCTTCGACCTGTGGAGGAACAGAAAACAGAAATAATCATGACCATGTATTTGTACCATCCTCTGCTTGCATAGCTGCAGAGGATGGAGTCTGTGTGTGTTGGGGGGTGTGATGGGGGATGCAGACAGCCACCTGTTACTATGGCTACATAATCACACTGGCTTTGGCTTGTCACAAAACAGGAGTGCAGTGGAGACACGTCAAACATGTTAAAACGGAGGGAAAAACAGACATGCTTCGGGATAAAATCAATTAAATCCCAAATTACCTCTGATTATATTTAGACAGAAACAACGCGATGAAACGCGCGCGTACAGTAAACGATCATTGATGAAACAATAATTAACCCGCAGTGCATTAAGAGCTGTGTGTTCATAAAACCAGCACATCTGACACCATGAAGGACGCGCTGGGTGTTAATTGTGGATCCATTGCGAATCACTCTGTAACAGATCGTTAATATTGCTTCATCATGCAGAAATAATAACAAGGAGAGCATAAAATCCAGAAAGCAGCAGCTTACCTGTGGCTGCTTGGCCCCTCGCCGCTGCGCACCGTCCCTCCAGCTGTGCGTAACGGGACGCAGAGATGCTGACTCCGGGTTTTGGGGAGCTACAAGGGCGCACCGCATGGCAGGGCTTGAAGGAAGCTCAGCATAATGCTGATAAGAGGATTAGGAGCCGAGCACCTCTCACCTTCCCTTTCACACACACAGACTGCTGTATCAATACACCAACATTCAAAGTGTTGGGTGCTGGTCAGACAGGAGAGTTTGGGGCGTAAATCTGTGAGGCAGTGAGCAGTGCCCATTGTAGAGTGGTTACATGGAGGTTCAGAGGATGACGGGAGCAGTAGGACGGTGTCTGGGTGTGGTCAGGTGTAAGCTCGTGTTAGGGGTGTGGAGCATTTATTGTATTCCTCGAATGCAGGAGCAAGACAATTCACGTGGAAAACATGGTGTTTGACATATTTTGCATTTTTGCGTCATTGATGACTCACACTGTTTAAAGTTCACATGTTCACATGAGCAAAACGTGCAAAAAACATACTTTACTGATTACAGGTGCCAGACTTCCATCCATTATCTATCCTCATATAGGGTTGCAGGTGTCAGACTTTTATGTCATATTTCAGACAGTTTGGTCACAGGAGGTCAAAACAAAGTTTAAATGTTTGTATATAATAGCCAGAGCAGTGCAGCAAACGACTATTTATATAACTATATGTGGGGAAATGGCAGAGTAGCCTGCATCACTGGCTAGTTAGCAAGCAGTGACGCTGCAAAGAACTCTTGGGGCTCCAAGCAGGATATTCCCTGGGGCCCCCACCCCACCCTTGTCATTGCTGTGGAGTACAATTTGGCAGCACTATAGGGGACACCATATTGGCCCGTGCTCCAAGCAATACGCCCTTCAATGCACTTTGAAGGACGTACAACAAACGAGTCGCTGAGAAGTTCTCATCAACCACGTAACCAAAACTTGACAAGAGATACAAATATTTTGTTGAACGTTAAATGTTTGATTATGAAGGTCTTTCCTCTGCATCCCCTGTGTTAGCGAAGACGCTAAATAGAGTTAGCTGTAATTATCAATTTGTTAGCTCTGCATAATGAGACTTTTTTATATGTATATACAGTCATGGAAAAAATTATTAGACCACCCTTGTTTTCTTCAATTTCTTGTTCATTCTAATATCTGGTACCACTAAACGTATAATACAATGAACACAACAAAAAATGCAGCTGGTCACATAATACTTTATGTCCTATTTGACATTCTTAAGCTTAATTGATTCCCAGGGTATATAAGAGGCCATTTCATGTCACAAGCAGCACTGCACATGCAAAGGCCTAGAGTGGTTTCCTGCTTACATTCAAGCCGTAGCACAACTCAGAAGTTGTCAGCTCTCACATAATGCCTAAAACAAAAGAATTATGTGAAGCAACAAAGGCAGCCATCTTGGCACTGCTGGAAATTGGCATGAGTGAGAGACAGGTAGCGAAAAAACTGAAGATCTCCAAGACAGCCGTTCATTACAACAAAAAAAAACAAGCTGAACATGGCACTACCAAATTGCTACCTGGCTGTGGCAGGAAACGTCTTTCTACCCCACGAAATGACCGTGCACTCATCCGTTCCTGTGTCAGGAATCGTCGTCAGACCTCCAGGGACCTTAAAAATGAGTGGGCACTGTCGAGAAATGTGACTTGCTCGGCAAGGACAGTTCGAAACCGACTTGTTGAAGCTGGTTTGAAGTCACGCAGAGCACGCAAGAAGCCCTTCATCAATGAAAGGCAGAGGAAGGCCCGGTTACTCTTTGCTCGAGACCACAAGGATTGGACTGTTGATGATTGGGCTAAGGTTCTCTTCAGTGATGAATCCAATTTTGAATTGATGCCCACTCCAGCCAACTTACTGGTTAGGAGGAAGCCTGGAGAAGCTTACAACCCAGACTGTCTTGCCCCTACAGTAAAACATGGGGGTGGATCAGTCATGATCTGGGGCTGTTTCAGTCTGAGTGGAACAGGGCAAATGCAATTGTGTGAAGGCCGAATGAACCAGGTCAAGTACAGGACTACCCTTGAAAACAGTCTTCTTCCATCAGCTGGAAAACTCTTTCCTGCCTCGAATGACTGGATTTTCCAACAAGACAATGCCCCTTGCCACACGGCAAGGTCAGTTAAAGCCTGGATGGGGAACCACAACATTCGCACCATGCCTTGGCCTGCTCAATCACCAGATCTTAATCCAATTGAAAACCTGTGGAAAATCATCAAACTCAAAATGGAGAACCACAAGCCCAAAAACAAAGAAAATTTGTTTGAATTTGTCCAACAGGAATGGGCTGCTGTGACAGCAGAACAATGTCAGAAGCTGGTGGAGAGCATGCCAAGACGCATGGCTGCAGTCATCAAAAACAATGGTTATGCAATCAAGTATTAACTCTTGTGTGTATCATGTGTTTAAAGCAAACAGAAAAGAAAACATGGAATGCTTAAAAGTAGTGTTTTTGGCGGTACAATGCCATAGCTATTGATGTAAGAATTTAAGTAATTTTGGTTATTATCAAGAAAACCATGGAAAATGAATAATCCTTAGTTCTTAAATTAAACTCTCATGAGCTATTTTTGTTGTTATCATTATAATTGTCCAAACAAATGTACCTTTAGTTGAGCCAGGCATTAAAACTAACAAGAAATTGAAGAAAACAAGGGTGGTCTAATAATTTTTTCCATGACTGTACGTATATATGTATATACATGTATATATACGTATATACGTATATATATATACGTATATACGTGTGTATATATATATATATATATATATATATATATATATACACACACACAGATAGATAGGCCTATTACCAAAATGTTTTATTCTATTTCCCTATAGATAATAGGAATTGCCAAATTTCATTATAATGTAATAATAATTTGTAATGCAATAAATGTAAATGTGTCTCTTGGAGTGCCATTGACGTATATGTACGCCATTTAAAATCCGATGCTTGACTGCTGACAGATGACAGACTGACTGGTTGCAGACTGACATCACAGCATCGTGTTAAAGCACATTGATTGTAAATTCATTGAATTATAATTGAAAATAATATTTTTCAGTAAAATATACCTGGAGTGATCATGAAACCACGATTTGGAAAACTCAGTTCAACTGATACCCTTTCATTATTTTTTCCTGAGCACACCATAGCAACAGTCTGCCAGGGGCTGGTATTTATCTTCTGGTAGCCACTGCTAATTCACTCTCAGAGTCACCAGTTAACCTAACCTGACTGTGTTTGGACTGTGAGAGGGAAGCTGGAGAACCAACAGAGAACAAGAGAGGACCAAGAGAGAATCAGTGAGAACTAGAGTGAACCAAGAAAGAACTTAGCGAGAACTAAAAGAGAACCAGAGAGGACCAGACAGAACCCAGAGACCAACGCTACCACAGAACGAACAATGCAGACTCTGCACAGAAGGAACCATGACAGATTTGAACCTGCATGTTCTCCCTGTGGCAGCTTGGGTTCTCTTTAGGTTCTCTCTGGGTTCTCCTTCAGACAGATTCCAATATATTCTCAGCAGCAAAAGAAACGTAAGTTTTTTTTAAGCAGCCCCAAACTACCTATAGAAGGTGTTAAATATGAGTCAGCATTTAGTTTATCACATCCTTTCAACAAATGCACAAAAGAATACTGTCTCAAGAACATATTTATTAAAAAAAAGGCGTATTGGAGTTAACGGTAGACCAAAGTATGTCCTGCGTGCTCATAGGTCACCCTCTCTGAGCTGCCTGCTCACTGTTTGAGCACTGATATGGGGTTGGTGACGTCCAGGTGTCTCAGCAGCAGTAACTGTGGTGAGAAGTGTCCGGTCTCTGAGATGGCAAAGACAGATATGGCGATCCTGAATGTTGGTCGTCACACGTGATCTGCTGCTGCATGGACAACCTGAAGTGCTGTTTGTAGCATGGAATTTGGAATTTGGAACTTTTGGCACATTACCACTCATGTGCATCCTTTTGTCGGCGGCAACAACTAGAATTCACTTTATAAAACTTGTTTCTTTTGTTGTTGAGTATAACTCATTTAGCCTTATGAGAAACAAATCACATAGGTTTTCATGGATTGTTTTTCCATCCTTCTTTATTTTTTAAACAGACCTGAAAAACTGTCGCTGAGAAAGATCCCACATCAAACACCTTCCCATCTCTCTTCAGAACAGTTGTATGTCCACTGTACCCTCCTGAAAGACACCACTGGAAAAATCAAGCAAAAACAAATGAAAATCAAAACAGTTAAAATGCAAATAATAATAAACAGTTTGGAAAGGAGAAAAGAAACTAGAGTACTAATGTACAGTCAGAGGAAAACATGATGAGAACAGGGCTCATCAGGACAATTAGCAACATCAGAAACATTTATTCTTGATGAATCTTGAATCTTTTGGAGTTATAAGGAGGAACTCACAGTAACGACTTCCTGCACACAGCATTCTTGAACAGCAAGTTCAGTTAGGAGATGCACTCTCCAAATGGAACAAATATTCATAATAAAACTACTTGTTATGATGGACTGTTGGAGTCAGCCTGTACAGCTCATTGAGTCCACTCACGAAATCTAAGTTTTAGGAATCAGCTGCTTGTTACAGACATGAACTGTCTAAGAAAATAGGAACAACATATTCCTGGTGAAAGCTGTGGTACTGTAGGGAAAATATGTATAACATAAGGAAACTGAAACAAAATGATACTGGACTTAGGCTGACACCAACATCAATATCAAGTGAGATGTTTTAACATCTCACTAATTCTGAGTGTAGCTTTCAAATGGCTCCTCCTTGGATCTGTGATCATTGTGATGTGTTTTCCAGTATGACCACTGGGGGGGGGGCAAAGTTTTACCTTTAAAAAAAAAACTTGACTTTAAAGCAGAGAAAACCAGACTGGACTTATAGTGAGCTAAAACATTTTTGGAAGTTCAAAACAGATTATCTTTGACGAATCCCTTCATCATATTTGTATTCTCTCGTCACAGTTACACACAAAAAATATGCTGAAATGGCAACAATCAATAATTCCTTAATAAAGTGTCAATCACAACTTCCCTCAAGCACCACTTTTCACAGACTAATTCATGATATTGCAGTCTTTAATTCATTGGGTTTTCAGTCGCATGTCATCATATTGAGACACAGGACAAAAAAAGTGTAGCTCATGACATAGTAGAATTGTCACACATTGCAAATTATCAATAAAACTAATGTAATGTGTGTGTGTAAAAACTGTTATAAATATTTCCTCTCACAGTAACTTACATGCTTTGTGAACAGTCAAATAGCAGTGAATGACTGACAGTTTCACCCAAGGCTCAGCGTAAGGAATGAAAACAATTATCTATATAGAAAACAATAATTATGAAGAGTCTCTGTTTTTATGCAGGGCATCTGAAATCATTTCTCTGTCCATTCAAGAACCACTGAAGTGTCTGTGTAGGGTCTCAGTCATCCAGGTCGAGGTAAATCAAAAAAAAAAAGCAAAGGTCTGTGGAGGTTTTTTGTTTTTGTCTTTTTGAACAATGAAAGTGGTTCAGAAGCTACAAGTTTAACTTGTTTAACTTGCAGAGACTTGTTGTGTATTCATGCAGCGTCAAGCAGGAACATTTCAAACTCTCACGCATCTATGTATGTCCTGATATTCCAGATTTCAGTCTACTTTTCAGACAATAAACCCTGAAAAAAAAGCAAACAGCATTAAAAAAAATTCAAACAAATTAAAAATTCACAGATAGCGAAGCATCCTTGAGCACACCACAACAGAAAGAGTATCAGAACTGTGTTGGCTTTCAATTGTATATTGTAACACGCCAAACAAAATAATAATCAGTGCTTTCTCAATTCCCACTCGTCAAATACATACATGAACGCTTGGTCAGACTGATGCCTTGACATTATTTTTCAACGTACAGGGAAGTTAGACTTTGCATCATAGTTTGATGTGTCGTGCCACTGATCAAGGCTCTGTAACTGACAAGTTGGGAGAGAGAGAGAAGGGTTTGCCAAATTATACATTAAAATATTAAAATATTGAGTATGACGGAGCTAGAGATTATAATTACATTGGAAAAATACCATTAAAACAGGTTTTTGTGATTTTGTATGATTTTTGATCCGACAGTGTGAAACAGTTTCCCTAAACCACATTATCTCACAATAATGAATTCTGTATGTTCATAAACACTTCTTGATTTCTCCAAAAGGAAAATTAAAACAACAACATATTTCTGTTATAACAAAACCTTGAAGGTGACTCCAGACACTGAGAGAAATCATGACAAACCAGGACAATGTTAAGATACTGGTCATGGTGGAAGTGAAGCACTAGGTAACTTGCACAGTGTTTTCAGGTGACGGAAAAGGCAAATAGAGAAAAAGAAAACAGCTGCTTAATCTTTCAGCAAACAGCAGTTCAGGCTGTGTTAGAAATAAGCTGAATTAGGGGACTTTCCTTTTCCTCGAGCTGTATCGTCTCCTCCTCTGCTTGTACAGGTGGCGGAAATTGATGAAGAGCCCTGGGGAGGAGAGGAAACCTCTGTCAGTATCACATTGACAGTCATTTTTCTGTCACTGTTGACCAGACATAGGCAAACAACAACCTGCAGAATCTATATACAGTCAGATTTTACTATCTGCTATTTCTACAATTTGACAAACTGAAAC
This sequence comes from Synanceia verrucosa, assembly GCA_029721515.1. Taxonomy (NCBI): domain Eukaryota; kingdom Metazoa; phylum Chordata; class Actinopteri; order Perciformes; family Synanceiidae; genus Synanceia; species Synanceia verrucosa. Next base: position 28,426,801 of record CM056549.1, read on the forward strand.
CCAAATAACACACCCTTGTTTTAGTTGCATTTACTAACAAAAGTCATTTTCTGTATGAATTTTGCAGACAGCATCGCCTCCTATTCAAATCAATACACTATAAAAAGTGTCAAACACTTGTGACCCTGCTTGAGTTAGGTCATCAATCGCAGTGGACACTGTACCTAATTTTATCTTGCAGTGCTAAAAAAAAGTTATTTTTTTAGAAATTGAAACAAAAGTGCATGAGACGCATAATCTGCAAAAAAAAAAAAAAAAAAAAAAGTTCCTGGAGGAACACAACCAATCGGAGCCAAGGAGCCTCTACAGCAGCAGTCAGTCAATGCTCATGAAAGTCTTGATATGAAACTAGCGCTAATCAGATATGAACCAAGATCTGTCATCCTTATACTGATTTCTAGCCTGAAATGTTATCAGAAACATATTTTAGTAATCTGTTTAGCTGTAACATGGACAAACCACAAAAAGGTAGACCCACTAGACATCAATAAGTGCTGTGGCTATAACTCACCCAGAAACATGAGGATCAAGTAGAGCTGCAGGGTGTAGGAGAAGCTCAAGGAGTGTCCCAGCAGTGCAGGGAGGCTGAGGCTGAACAGACGCGTCTCATCGAAGATGGGCAGGGACTGGATCACAGCCACCGCTGCAAACATGCACAGAACGACACACTGGCAGCAACTAACATGTGGAAACATGACACTTCACATGATGGCCCCAACATCTGTTCAACCACTTTGCCTCACGAGGAGCATTTCAAGTTGTGTTAATGCTTATGGCATACATTTAGGCAAGGGTTGAGTCGTTTTAAAATGTTGACATTTTTTTTGATCCCACAGCCATCACAGCATAAGGCATTCTGTCAGGCTTCCAATCTAAAGCCCTGGCTTCAAATTTGTACTTTCTGCCAGCATGAGCCCTTTTCTCTCGCGCTATGGGAAAAACATACCATTTCCCCACTTCTTGCATAAAAATATCATCAAAATATACGCGTATATATAGTTGTGATAATAAAGAATGTCCCCTAACATTTAGCATGAAGTAAATAATTTCAATTTGGTGTTTTTATTAATAAAACTGTAAGGCTATATTATTTAATATATTATAATTTTGTAATTGTTTTTCACTAGAAAATGTTATCAGAGTGCTAATATTTAATAATTTTTAGCAGTTTTTTGATAGAGGTGTTGGAGCAGATTTTCATAGTGAAGCATAAAGTTTAAGCCACTGTTTTCTGAGCAAACTAGTTCCTAGTTACCTTCAGCCACAACCCCCAGAGGGTACAGAGGGATCCACAAGCTGTATCTGAGCCACGTTAACAGCTTCCACTCTGTATTGATGCAGGCCAGCATGTAGAAAGGATACCTGATATGGAGAAAAGGAAGCGCTGATGTTACAGCAGGCCACCACATGTTCACCAGAGACAGAGAGAGGAGGAGGAGGAAGGTGATCTGAGCGCACCTGAAGATCTCGATGGTGCTCCACAGGTAGAACACGAAGAAGACAACAGGTTTGTTCTGCATCTCTTCCAGGCTGCCGAAGATGACGAACAGAATGACGTTCCTGCCCGCCACCTGTAAAACCACAGCGCACTGAGTCAGTTGAAAGAGAGTATCTGTTGAAAACTGCACTTTCACATACTGACATTCAGCTACATTTGTTTGACAAAAGAACAACAGAAAGATTTCCTTTCATGACAACAATCTGCTATATTTTTGCAGTGACTGTGACACTTTTTTTTAAAATTTGCTTTTGCTTTTGTTACGAGTAAATATGACATTATATCATATGTTGCTCATTCCAAGCAGCTCTTGTCAGATGGCAGATAAGCAGTGTATGAACTACACTCCAAGATGCTTTTTTCAATTTGTTCAATGACAATTTTTTTGCTTATCTTGTTTATAACCGAGAACAAAAAAAAATGTTGGCTGGTGACTCTGCACTGAACTGGTTTCAACATGTGAGGGAAGCCTGGATCCTGGAGAACAGCAGACTTGAAAATGAAACAAAATGAGAAGTGACCACCTCCCCTGTATTACCTGTATCATAGCAGGAAAAAATCCTGTCTTAACCAGGCCCAACAAGGGGTTAATGACCTCGAGCACAGCCATCATCTGACAGAAATACATCATATCAGCCGTGGTGTGGAAGGTATCGTAGAACGAATCTGTTGATGGTGAAAGAAACAAATGAGCACAAGCATGAGCAGCTAGCTATAATCCTCACCATTTGCAAAACAAATCCCTGCTGTGTTGTTATGTTCCTGTTTCAATTCAAATGAGCTCATCTGTGAATAGCTCCTTCAAAACAAAAACAGAGACCTCGCTCTGTTTTCCGGACCTCCTGTTTGTTTCATTTAACAGCACTGCAGTGACAATAGTCATTTTTTCTATGCTCCAGCAACACACACCCAAAAACTGCTAATTACTTCATTCATTAATTATATGGTGCATAAAATTCAAAAGCTATTGAAGGAGTACACTTGTTGTTTTATTTTGGTTTTGTCTGTATTTAGTCCATCTCTAAACAGTCTACCAATTCTGCTTTACCTCAACTGTGTCACACTCAGTGTCTCTGTCTTCACTTTTACAGAGATTTGTGTGCTGAGTAACAGAATAACAAGGTAACTGACATTGAGGTGACTACAAATAAACTGAGATGGATTACCTGTTTGAGCAGGTTCATGACTCTGCAAGCACTCCTTTATGGTATACTGAAGTGAACTGGAAATATTAGCTGAGTGAAAATTAGCCCACAAGGGTTCAGCATATCTTTGGAAATGGTTTGCAGTAATATTAAAAAGGGGAACTAGAGCTGACTAGAGTTTTAGTTTAAACCATGAACTAACATCTTCAGCAGAATGTGAAAAGATTACATTATTCAGAGACATCCATGTACCAAGTGGCAGAGGTGCTGACCAACTGGAAGTATACGCTGTTTGTATATAAGACATTTTCTTTTCTTCATAGTTCTGACCATCTTACAAAGATGTGAACAGTAAAATTATTACACAAACTGGAAGTAAACATTACTGTCTCCGACAGACTTTGACCTTCAGTACCATATGTTCTGTTTTTGTGCAGACATTTTTCTTGTTCAGTAACAGTGAGGGCTTGTCACTGAAATTTCATCACATTTACTCCTGATTAAGAGATTTGTTGGTTTGTTTTTCCACAAACCTTCACCAAGAATGTAGAGCCGGACCGTCATGTTGACAAAGATCCAGGAGAATCCCAGGAACTGCACCAGGTTGTACATGAACAGGTAGCCTTTCTTCAGTCCGAGATAGTCTGAGGAAACAGAGGGAAATAACTGATGCTAAACCTCAGGACAAGTCAACATTAACGACACCTTAAAATCATGAATGAGTTTGCAGATGAAGAGCTCAGTGTGACTCACGGTCTTTACGAAGCCTTGACTCCACACTTATCTTGTTTATCTTCTCTTCCTGAAAGAAATCATCACTTTTTAATATCTAATGCCATCTTCATTTGGTTTGACATTGTTGTTGTGAATAAAGGACATCTGATGACAGGGAAGCACAATAAAAAAATGTTATTGATCCCACAGTAAATTAAAGAAAATCAATTTCGGTACAAAGCAACCACAACCTAGGTTTGTAGGATTCAACAAAACTCAAGAACCAGAACCAGATAAATGGCTGATTGAAATAATTAAAGCAAGAAGTAGCCTGTGTTGCTGGAAATATTTTTGTCAGGGAAACATTCACTGAGTCCACCAGTGGATCAGATGATGAAGTCCCTCCTTGACATCAACACAGACATTCCTCTTTGTTTTGCACCAAAAAGATTGGATCATTTAAGAAAACTGACAGCATTCCCATAACAGTTGCTGTTTTTCCACTTCATCAGCTCACGTGCAGGTTCACAAATTTACATTCCAGTGAAGAAGAGCTCTGTCAGACAGCATATCTAAAATTACACCTGCCCCACAGTGAGCAATGCAAATTTTATGGGCTGGCTTTGCAAGGCTAAGCATGAAGCGCTGAGCTGGGGCTAAACAAAACAAAACCTCTCATCCTGGGCTGTGTTTTTCCTTTTCTTCCTACCTTAGCCTGAAGCTCTATCTCAGCGTCAGATTCATCCAGCCAGCGGTCAAAGTCCGGAGCCAAGAACAGAGGCTTCTTCTCCTGCAGTGTCAGCCGATCCCACCAGCGCTCTTCCTGCTTCTTGAGCTTGATGTCCACCTGACGCTGGGTGGACTTATGGTTGATCTCAAAACAGTATTAGACAACACAGTATTAGACATTTAAGACACAGATAGTGATTTTTCATTTGAACAGCAAATTCACCGTTGTTAGCAGAATATGTTAAAAACAAAAAAGATCAGGTCTATATTGCATTTTAGTTAAAGGGACATGCATTTTTTTTTAAGTATTTTATTACCTCAAATCAACGTCTTCGTTCATAAATAGATCCTCATTGGTGTAAAATAACATATGCCAACAATCTGACTTATCCTCCTGGGTGAAGAATCAGTTATCTGTCTTTACATAGAGCAGGTCGCTCATACGGAGGCTTTCATGTCTTTCTGGTCTATCAAAAAACTACGATTTGCTGAAAAGGACAGAAAGCACTACCTGCTAGTACCAATAGGGCAAAATGCGTTTTCATGGAGAAGCAGCGTGGAGAAGACGTTATTACCTACCCGGCACTACGCTAAAACTTTTAGTCGTGGTGCAAGACCATAGTTATGCCACGGCGAAGGAGAAGGACTCCTCATCACCAAAAAAGCGTAAAAGGGAATTAAAAAGACAACGGGACCGGCAAATTAACAAAACAAGGGTAAACATCGGGACGCCTTTCCTAGGTGGAAAGCGCTCATGACTGAGAAAGATTTCCAAAGGGATGCTGAACTTACCTGCTTTCTTCTTGACAGGTCAATGTTACTGTGTAAATTAAAATGTCTCTTTGCTTGGGTGCGTAATTCATTACGTTGGCGGCATAACAGTAGATCACGTAAAGCACTGACCTTGTTGGTGGATGGTAAGGTTAGCAAATGTTTGATTGAGTAAGCTAAGGGCATTTCATACCATTGCCTACTACCTGCTCACACAAATGATTCTATGCAGTTTGAAATAACGTATGTCATTACCCGAACGACAACTCAGTGAATTGGTGTTTGAAGACATGTTGTTGTCAACAGCTCTTGAATCTCGATTTTCGACCTATTCTGCCTAACGTAGTTCCAACCATGATGCAAATGCCTGGCGCTAGAAAGCAAATGTAATATAAAATTTAACCACTAGATGGGAGAAAATAAATACATAGTGTCTGTTTAAATAAGGTTATTTTTAGAATATTTATTTCCGATCATCTGTAAGAGATGCTGCAAAAAATGCTAGAGAAAAAGACAGGAGACCTACAAATAATTAACAAAAGACACTGCAGGAAAATAAATCATCAAAAAAAGATTGGTACCTCTGGTCGAACAGGCCCAAGGAACTCCAAACTGAATTCATACTCATTGTCTCCTTTTGCTCCATGACCCTGTGCTGTGGAAAAATATGAAGATGTTTTTCACTGCATTTCATATAGAAATTGCCATCATTATCCACTCCAACTTCTCTTGTGTGGTTCTCATCTTATGCCCATGTAAGTATCAATGTGATGACCAACCTTTGAACTGAAGTGTGTTGTTTTCTCGCAGGCTGATGTCAAGATTCTAAAAAACACAAAAGGAAGCCATCACAAACCAACCAGACTCGGTGCACACAATGGAAATTATACAGCTATGTGCTGGTTATATGTTATAGACTTCACTTCCGGTCTGCTGCACTCAAACGCAAACTCTACTGAAATCTTTCAAAACAGGTCACAAACATATAATTTCATTCATTAAATAAGGCTAAATAATATTCCAAAACAACTGTGCAACTGCAGTTCTAAGCAATGTTTCTCAAATTGGATGTCTGGGATTACGATGTGTATCCAGTGATTATTTACAGCAGCAGGTAGTGTATGTCAGTATTTGGTCAAGATTGGAGCTCAACAGCACAGAAGATATATCAGACTTTGGCTACACAAAATACTTGTTAGCAGGATCAATTCCTTGTTGATTTTTGGATTGGAAAAATGTAGAATATCACAGGTGTTATCCTTCAAAATCAGGAGCCAGTGTCTAGATAAAAGTAATGCAGTCCCACACCCCTGTAATAAATCATGTCATTGTGAGGGTGCAGCTTCAACTTTGTGGGCATTGTTGATGATGTAATGTGGTGTTAACATATTTTATGGCATTATAATGAGATACATTTCTTTTATTTACTGTTTCCTTGTTGAAAAATGGGCCTGAGAGTGTAGTGAGACAGCTGTTCTTCTGCCAAAGAGGCCAAACAAGATCCAGAGCAACCATTAAAAGTCATGCATCTTTTATAAGACTTGAGCCCAACAGATGCAGGATGAGGATGATGGAGGAGGAGGAGGAGGAGTATTGTATGTATGTTAAGTTACTAATGCAAAAAAACACAGCCTGTACAATGGAGGTCAGATACAGCAGTGACTCCTGGTCCCTGCTTCTGGGACCCATTGCTCTTCATGTGAGGGATGAAAGTGACCTGACCCACCCCAATAACTCAAATAATCCTGAATACTGTGTAGGTTTTGACTGGCTGACACAAATCATTAACTCTTTGCATAGCTCTATTGAGCTGGTCTTGGAATCTTGAATGCTCCCTTTTGATAATGAACTACATATTTCTTAAAGTAACGTTAGTAGCTGATGCAGCTACAAAACATGGAATTCAAACTGTTATTTTCAGCTACTATTCTCCAAATTGGAAATAAGGGAGGGGATTAGTAACGTTTATAATGCCAGTTTACACACAAAAAAACCACACATTTAAAAACATAAACCCTGTATGACCTCGAGGACGACAGACAATAAACTGCTATCAATGTACGTTAAACGGTGTTGTTCAGTATATTCTTTCAAAGATTTATTTTTCATTAATATAACATTTCATATGGACTTTTCCCAGAACAAATATATTTTATTAGCTTTCTTCTGAAGTAAACGTTGAAGGTCAGTTTAGCCGTGTTATCACTAAACACCATCACTTAGTTAAGCTAGCTAACGGCTGGGCTAACGTACCGCTAAGGAGTAGGGCAGAATGTTAACCGTTAGTTCGCTCATAGTACACGCGCAGCATTAATACAATAAAGTTTAGATGCCTTTGAACACATCACTTGCCCAGTAAACGACGGGTATGAGAGAGAGTTAAAGCCGGAGAGCCAGTTGGATGTTGCGGACTTGTCCTACCTTTGCATCGCTCAGTTCAACCCGCAGATAAATCTCTCCGTGCCGCTGAGCCCAGTACACATGAGGGGTGAGGATATGCATGGTCATTCTGTGTTGTCTGATGCTAACATGCTAGAAAAACAGAATAAACCGCTCAAACTGATGAGTCTTCTGACAGGCTGCAGACCCTAGAGAGGGCAGCTACCACCACAGAGCGTATTGTCACCACTGTCATTGTTGCCACAGATGATGGAGCATGCTTCCGGGAAAAGGAAGTCTCTCATGGATTTCAAAATAAAAGTGATCAAAAGCGCCCCTGGGTAATAAAAGTAGCTGGCCGGATACCAAACTGCATTTTGCTACCTCATTGCACGTGCACTCAGGTGCAATAAAATAAAATAAAAAAAATAATTCACTCAGTCTCTGTCAGTGAATTGGCTTTATAGTTTTTGCTCTTCTTATACTTTATTCTGTAAACATAACTACTTTTTCTGTTTTATATTGCATTATCTGTTTTTCATATTGCCTTTTGCTGTTGCTGCAAAGTAACTTCCCAGGTTGGTAATTCTAAAGTAATTCTCTTCTATTCTAAAATGCAGACTCTATGAAAGTTTAATAGAAAGTTTAAAGTTAAAGAGATTTCACCTCCTTCACTGAAAAGTCCTTCCTCAATGTGTGTGTGTAGACTAGCACTAATGGTCTAATAACGAAAGGCTTTCACTGCTGCTGCAATTTCGCAAGAGCAATAAGAGAAGGTTTCTCATTTATTACTGATAACACAGCTCTAATGCAGTCAGATCTGTAGATTCATAGTCATATTGATCTCAGCCTGACTGGATGGATCACAGAGGTGAGATGTTACTGTGGAAACAGATGTGTATAAAATGGTTTTCAAGAATTCAATGGTTGCTATGGTTTTTCTCCAGGTTTATCATTTTCATAATAACATAATTCAATATATATATATATACATTGTTTCTGAAGTTCAAGAAAAACTTGAAAAATGCTCAGAAAAAAACTTTATGAACAGCTGGCTGACTTTAGTCTACTTATTTCTGTATATTTGTAAAAATACAAAACAAAAAAGACTCTCCCTAGACCTTTTACTCTAGTGATGATGCACATGTGTCAGAAAGCCTCCAGCCAGCCAGTGTCCATGCAGCAGCAACCACCAGCTGACACATTAAACTCTCCAGTTTAGGATAAACTGTGTGTTCCATTTTGTGAAATTCTTGTTGCAGCCAGATGTGAACTAAATGAAAGCTGTATCTTTGCTGTTTTATTGCTGTATAGCCTATAGCATTGTATAAACCTTATGTTTTAATTTGAAGTATAATCTTCTTCAGTTCATCTGGGGTGGTTTCTCTCGTTCTCTCTCTGCTTGCTCCGCTCCTCACAGGTACAAAGATGGCCAGCCTCGTTCATACAGCTTGGAACTGGGATGGCGGATCAAGCAGAGGCTGTGGGTAGGCATCAGTGAAGACAGGCAGGTTCAGGTGAATGTATCATATGGGGCTGGACTCCACCCTCCAACTTAAAGTGGATATTTCAGAGAAACTAAAGCCCCCCACAAGCTAATACATGGAGATGCTCAAACTGTAACTGTAAATAGTGTGTATAAGTCACCTCATTTTTAAGTTTAAATATTTTAGTTTAGTCACTGCAGCCTCTTTTAACCTGCTCCATCTCCTCCACCAGTAGCCTCTCACTGCAATTATCTTATGCACTTTTGTAATCCTTTGTTGTTTCTATTATATTTCAAACAATATATGTGAGATTTTTCACTTACATTTTTCAAATACATTTCACAAATGATGTAAGTATTTTACTAATATTTTGAGAATATCGTTCAGATATTCAGACATTTTACACTTATATTTTTCACTGATCATTTTTGGACATTATATATTTTCTCCTCTTCATGACAATCTACCGCTCACCTCTAAATTCCCACAATCAAAGCAAAGTCATTGTTGGTTAAAATAGATTTTTTAAAATAAATTTCACAGATGACATAATAACTTAACTTTAGTTAAAGGTGTAAACCTACTTCACTAAAGTATTACATTTATCCATTTACCCTTTGGACCATGGGACACAATGTCCTCTGACCACAAGAGGGTCTTCACAGACTGCTTTGTGAAATCTGTCCTGACATGTCAGATACCCTGCGATCATTGTCACTTCAACTTCTCTTCCCTTGAGAAATATTCTTATTTCTTCTACTTCAGTCAAGCAAATGCTTGCACAATAACTACTTGTAATGATCAAAACTAATTTGACTGAAGTGACGCTGTCATACTCTTCACAACTTCTAAACATTCATGACAAAACCACTTTCATCTTGGCCACTGTACTGACACATTAAATAGGTTTTTATAGCATAACTTTCTTGGATGAACATATTTAGAGGAAAGACCATCCACTTACAGAAAGAAAATCTGTGCACGTCTTCAACCTGTTGAATATTTTTTCAAGGTGTGACACTGAATATATCTCTGACATGTGTGCCTTATATTTGTATTTTTCTACTTCAGTTCATTTCATTGACTGTATGTTCTTAGTTAATCACAATGAATAGCTCACTTCAGATTTGATAATGTGAAGACAGGATGTTCTAGACATTGCTAATCTGGCAGTTAGATCTGTCACAGTACTCACAACACATATAAGTATCACAAGTTAAAGATAACACATGAGCAGTGGTTGTCCTGCTCATGTTGATGTTAACTGGCCACTTACATTCGGTTGCGTGTCAGTCCAACCTCTGTACGGGACAGACCCAGTCCAAGAAGATAAATGTGAACTGTATCTAGGGGTTCGGGGCTCTCTATGGCTGAGCAGACCTCTGTCATTCAGAGCCCAGCGCTGCCATACTTTACCTGTGAGCTGAATAAATATCTGTGAACTGCTTTTTTTAACAGAGTTCTCCGGTGGGGGATTCCAACTAAAGAATCTGGCAACCAAATCACTGCAAAGAGTGAGAAACCTAGAAATTACTCCTGCATTTAGTAGTCCCTGAATGCACCACCGTAGAAAAACATCCCTGGCGGTGGAAGTGTACTGCAGAGACGTTGAAGGTCGCTCGGTGTTCCCGGACTGGACCTGACATAACCGGTTACAGCTGTTCTGGAGAATAAAACTTCACGCTTTTGTTCGTGACTAGCCAACATTAACTTCGGTGACGCCTTCTTGTCCCCGCTGCGTGGTTCCAAAGTACAACCGTAAGGTCAGCCAGTCTATGTGAGAGTTCACCGGGTGAAAGTCTGTCTGTCTCATCGGTAACACTGCCGTTACTCAGTGTTTTCTACAGGAAGCGAAATGAGTGGACGAGGAGAAACAAGCGAGGAGCCGTCCAGAGCTTCAGCTAACAGCCAGGCTGACGACACAGACCAGCCCCAGAGGAAGACCATTGTTTACATCGTTTACCTCATCGCTGCTTTGGACATAACATGGATGTTTGTCCAGTTCTCTGTCACACCTGTGAGTATGTCAACACAGACGGCAGCAGTCTGACATATCCGTGCCTGCCATGGATGTGAAAAGGCTTCAGAGACTTCAGTGAAAGAAAGAAAGACATCAGCAGATTCGAACTTCCGGGAATATGATCTATAGATGCAAACGATGAATTTCTGTAATGTTGGTGAGGCACACGATGAGCTACAGCCATATTTTTACCGAAACGGTCCGTCCCGGTGCTCCACGGAAAACATTACTCCGCGAGCCCCCATCATTGCGGAGACAGCCCAGGGACCGTCTACAAAGTGCAACACAAAACGAAAAACGGATGCATTGATAACTGTAGCTTCATCAGATTCAGCTCAGATACATCTCATCTCATGATGCTGATACTACAACACAGACTTTGTAAAAAAAAGTGATGTTAGGTGTTTTTATGAATTATTGATTGATTTTTATGTAAATTATACTCAATAGCTCACACGGTATAGACTGTATCATCATCAGAGTTATATCAGACACTTCTCATCTCATGATGCTGATACTACAACACAAATTTTTACAAAAAGTGATTTAATGTAATTTTTATGAAGTATTAATTGATTTTTATGGGATTAATAGTCAAGTTTTAGAGTACGGACTGTATCATCATCAAATTCAGCTCAGACACTTCTCATCTCATGATGCTGATACTACAACACTGATTTTGACAAAAACTGATTCAATGTATTTTTATGAATTATTTCATTTTTATGTGAATTATATTCAATAACTTTTACAGTATAAACTGTATCATCACCAAGTTTAGCTGCTTCTTGCTGCTGACACTACAACACTTAATTTGACAAAAAAAAATTATCCCTCAAGCACCACCATGGACATCTGAGCAAATTGTTCCTCTTCATCTAGCCGTCATTTTGGCTGTGTTCGTGCATATGGCACACATTTTGTAAGAAAGCCTCTCTCATCAAATTTTGGAATTCAGTTTTGAATTTTTCTAATAGAGCACTAGATAACTGGGAAAATTACTACCCTTTTGCCCTTAAAGACAAAAACTGCTATAAAAACTTTACGGATTAATATTTTTTTAAAGATTTTTTTCTGCATAAATCTCTTAAACACTGCTTCAGCACTGCTCAAACCTGCCAAACATTCAATCATTTTTAGGATTTCAACCCTTTAAATGCCAGTTTGATTACATGATGCTAATATTTTTTGGAAAAAATCACACCAAAAATGAGTTATTTTCCATATAAGAAATATTGGGGAACTGGGGTATTTATTTTATCAGTCTTGGAAATGTCAAAGATTTGCCAAAATATTGACTTAAGTGCATTATTAGTTTTTTTTTTCAGAAGATGGATCTACAAATGATGTAAACAAACTATCTTGCAAGTCCTGCTGGATGGACTGAACTCTGTCTAAACTCCACTCACCTCTGTGTGCGGGCACACAGACACAAACACACAGTGTTTGTTCTATAAATTGTACTAAAAGTTAAAATATATATAGTTTGTAGATCAGTCTTTATTGCCATTGCTCACAAACCAACGGGTGATAACACAATAGCTCCGTCCACTAACAATAACAACATGCAGTATATGTTGGGGCTTCCACCCCACCCTTGTCATTGCTGCTGAGATATTTTGGTGGCACTTGGGGGCTCCCCTATTGCCTGGGGCTCCAAGCAACTGCCTGGCATGCCTTGTAAGCAGTTAGACACTTCATTACTAATAGACTAAAATGTTTTTAAATAAATCGACACAGACTACGTATTATCATCAACATGCACTTCACTTGACTTAAAAAAATAGGAATATTGCATTCAGATTGGCCTGCGTCATTGATATAAAGCAAGCATAATATATAACATGTATTTTCATTATGTCTCTCCACAGTATTTGGCAAGGAAACTTGGCTTTGACACCTTGTGGTTTGGTTATTTACAAACCATGGTTGGTGTAGTCCAGCTGATTGGGGGTCCTATGTTTGGAAGGTGAGTACAACACAAAAAAACCCTGGCATACTTTTACAGATGTGCATGGAGGTAATCTATTCAGGTCAGCCCAGCAGAAAACATTCTTGATTTCTGTGTTTTGTTGTCATTGTCAGGTTTGCAGATATCTTTGGAGCACGAGCAGCTTTTTCTCTAGCATGTTCTGCATCAGTCGTCTTCTTTCTGCTGCTGGCCATAGCGGACAGTCCTGCCATGCTGTTCATCCACAAACTACCCACGGTCTTCATGCATGTGATACCTGGTACAGTAAGCACCAACCTCATCCACAACCCTGCTCACTCACTTTCAAACCTGTTTCACTGTATTTATTAATTACTGCTGCCTTACTTGCTGTGCTGACTTTGTGACCAAAATAAGTCTCCAATGATAATGGAATATTAGTAGTACCAGTGTTCACAAGAAGTCATCATATTATGAGGTAAAACAAACATTCTCAAAATATTCATTATTTTTCCACGAATATTCTCAAAATATATTTTTTTTCAATACATAAAATTATTATCAAAGATCAGCGTGATATTTTTTCCACTAACCATCACTGATACTAAAGCTCAACCTCAAACGTGTTATTTATAGAACAGTATGAAACCCAGAAACCATCTTTCACACCATACCAGGAAATAATGATATCAGTAAGAAAGACACAATATTTCATATTGCTGTGATATCCATATTCTGTGGAAGTGAAACATCAAAAATGGGACATTTGAATGACATGCAGGATAGCTAAAAGTTTCACTCCTGAGCACTGCTCTACCTGTTCAACCTAAATGATCTGCTTTCATACCGTTCATAATTAGATTTTTATTTATCATTTTATTTATCATCTTCCCTTTCATCTATCCCTCTCCTGTCTGCAGCATCTCAGATGGTCGTCACAGACCTTTCGCTACCTGAAAAACGAGCAGATGCTTTATCCAAAATAGGCCTGTGTTTTGGCATCGGTATGATAGCTGGGTCCACGCTGGGCGGTAATCTCAGCTCACGCTACGGGTGAGTTTAATTTCATGTGTTCATGTTCATTTCATGTTGGAGAAGGAGTTTACATTGAGTAACGTGCTGCACAGTGGAAAGAGAGATGGGCTTATTGCTCTCTGCCGATCGGGGTTTTAAAAGTCCTGTTGATAACATGAAGTGGCTGCTTGCTTGAGCATTCTCTGCAGTTGGATACACTGCAACAGCCCCGAGATTATTTCCATGTATATCAGCTCATTCTAAAGTAACAGAAAATTATTTTCAGGTAATTATACAGTTTTCAGTAATATGTTCCATTTCTGCCAATAGATTCCCCTAAATGTTACACACTGTTCCTGAATAAGGTGATTATGTGAAATGGGGAAGGGGTTGTCTGTAGGCTTTAGTTTCCAGCAGCTCCACAGTGTGTTTCAGCACCTGTCATTGTTTTGATTGCATGTCCCAAAACCTCATCAACCTAATGTATAGCTGCAATAGCAAGCTGTCTGCAGACCTGATAAACCTACTGAGACACCGCCTGCCCAGGAGCAAACAGCAGCAGACAAAGTTGCGACAATCTGGTCAAAGATTAGAACATTGAGCAGCTAATGAGCCTGAGTGATGAGCTAAATGAAAGTGTGGGACTTAGATTTGTTGGGTGGCCACAAACACAACTTTAACTGAATGGTGATGTTCCTCTGCTGGGTGTGTGAATATGCATCTCTTGTCTTTTCTAAATACTCCATGTCAATGTTGTGTTTACAGCTTGTTCTGCTGCCTCCATGTGGCCAAAAATGAATTGACATGACTTAAATTAAACATTGAAATGCAAGGAAAATTTAAATTATAGACTTTGAAAAGTGGTATTTACTGTATGTGTTTGTAGAATTATAAATGTAGCTATAATATCACCTAAAATGTCCAAATTATTTGTCCACCTAACACCTGCTTTTACTTTGTATTTCCTAGGGAGACATTTACAGCATGTTTTGGTGCTGCAGGGAGTGCCTTCAGTTTACTGTTGGTTTTAAAGTTTATCCCAAAAAGTACTAAAGCTCAAGCTCCAAGAACCAACAAAGACAGTAAGACACACTTCCTTCTCCTACACTTAATCTTGTCAGCTTTTTGGGAATCTGCAGAAAATGCAAGAACTAATATCAGGCTCATAGCACACAGGCATTAGGTAGTAGGAGTGATTACGATCAAAATGTGGCAATAAAGTATACTGAATTCATGCCAGATTGACTCAGATGATGGCACTTGTAAATGGAAAAGTAGTGCAGAATGTGTTTCATTTTATCTGTTAATTAAATGAACAGTGTGGAGCATTTCGGGGAATCTATTTGTGAAAATAGAATGTAATATTAATAAGTATGTATTCTTTAGTGTGTAATGACCTGAAAATAAGAACTCATTGTGTTGCGTATTTATTAGCTTAGAATGAGCAATTTATATCTATGTAGGGAGCAAGTCCTCTTTGAGCTGGCTGCCATGTTTCTACGGTAGCTCAGTAGGGAAAAAACAAACACATTAGCTCTAGATAGGGACCAAATCCCACACACTGCATCTTTAACATTTCATTATTTTTTAGACAATGAGGAATAACTTGAGTAGATAATAATGGGACTAAACATTAAAATAAGAACTAATATCTCAGGCTACTATGCTTGTTTTTAAGATATATCTAGTCAATGTTGATCTATAGAGGAAGCCAAGTGTCTTTTAGATGGATGGAAAAGCAGCACTGAAGGGAGAAGCTGTTGCCTCTTTCAGCCTATAAACCAGACATTTTGTTCTCAGTCTGTTCTTCTGATGAATAAACAGGTTTTGAGACTTAAATATCTCCTCCAACTTCCAGCTGTATTTATCCATCAGCAAGTGACAATGAACAGAAGTCATGCTCCATGTAAATCACATCAAGCAAGTGTTGATCAAAATGTTAAATTATTTATTAGTTATTTTCGTAACATTCTGTTGTGATGTTATGATGCCAAGGTGATGAGAGTGAACCTTTACATTTACATACTTTAACAAAGGGATGTCTGACACTGATGACAAGCTTTTGCACAAGTCAGACTCCATGGCTTACCATCAGTATGTCACATCATCCAACCTCCTCCAAGCTGAGTGCGATTATCTCTGCATGAAGATACAAGGCCCTCGAGAAGAAAAACAAGTTCCTCAAGAAGAAAGTTAAGCACTTGATGATCAATGCCAAGGCAGAGGATCCATAAGGTGATCAAAAACAGAGACCTCCAGAGAATCAAATTGCCAGTGTTACGCATGAAGCTGGAGATCCAGGATTCGGACCAGAGGAAGGACCACAAGCACAATGAGGCCTCAGGGAAGAGTTTAAGATTAACAAGGAGCTGCAGTTAGTGAAAGAGCGCCACCAACCAAAGTGCAGAGAAGCAACACCTGAAGGTGACAATCGGTGCAAAGAGCAGATGAAGCCAGTCTCCTCAATCTGGAGAACCAGAGATTTGAGAAGCAGTGGGACATCATCGGTAGTGACGCAGAAGCAGGGACCAGAGGTGGGAGCTGTGAAAGTGTGAGGAAGAGCTGCACGCGCAACGAGAGAAGCTCAAAGAGAGCAAAAGGTGTCATGCCATCAGGGACCAAAGAGGGAAAAAAAAATCCTCAAAGACCCTGTGCGATCAGAAGACCTTTTGGAGAGGTGCATCTCTGGAGGATCAGGTCCTTACAGGAAGAGCTGCTCACCCACACTGAAGAGCAGAGGGAAAGCAGCTTGAGGAGCTGAAGGGGAAACAGACACAGTTTCACAGTGGTGCTGTTCCTGCAGGAGGTCAGAGGTCAGAGACCTGAAAGAGAAGCTAAAGGTGGCGATAGCAGAGAAGGACATGCACAGAAGTCTGAATGAAAAGCTGGGGATCCAGTTAGGGAACATGAAAAAGGGGCGACACAGTAAAAGACTGGGTTAAAAGGCGGCCAAGAGGATTAAAAAAAAAAAATAAATATATATCCCTGAAGTGCCAGTTGAGGACTGCAGACAAGTTATACCTATGTCCCTCCAATATCCAGTAAAGTCCAAATGTAGTCCAAATACGTGCTCTTAACTCTCTCTTTGAGTTATGTTTTTCATTATCCTTAAAGGGACATTACGTAATTTTTTAAGTATTTTATTAACTCAGATCAACGTCTTCATAAATAGATCCTCATTGGTGTAAAATAACATATGCCAACAATCTGAGTTATCCTCCTGGGTGAAGAATCAGTTATCTGTCTTTACATAGAGCAGGTCGCTCATACGGAGGCTTCCATGTGTTTCCGGTCTATCAACAACTACGAACTGCAGAGAGGGACATAAAGCACTACCTGCTAGTGCCAATAGGACAAAATGCATTTCTGCGTTATGTGATTGACTTTTCACAGAGAAGCAAGGTGGGGACACTGATTTCACTTACACGGCACTAAACTAAATCCTGCACTGCACTTTTGGTCATAATACAAGACCATACTTAAGTCGCACCGAATCCTCATCGCCAAAAAAAGCGTAAAAAGGCCATAAAATGACCGAAACTCCGGGCCGGGGATCCACGGTGATAGTGGCCGCCCGGGAGTAGACCCATTCCGCTTACCATAGTTCCAACCATGTTGCAATGCATGCTGCATCCAAAGTCAAATTTAACCACTCGATGGGAGAAAAAAACTACATAGTGTCCATTTAATTATACAAATAAACAGACTTAAAGTGGTAATCTTGAAGAGTTTTATTTGAATAAATGTTGCAGTCCTGCATCATTAAAAGATATAACTCTATGGTTATTAAGCCCATTGTTGAAAGTACTACAATAATTATACAAATTTGCAGTATTACAAATCAGTTTCTGGGAGACATTTCTGGAAAAAGAATGTTGTTTTACATCCATCCATCCATCCCTTATCTACCGCTTATCCTCAGAGGGTTGCAAGGGGGGCTTAAGCCTATCCCAGCTGTCTTAGGGCAGAAGGCAGGGTACACCCTGGACTCCAGTTCATCACAGGACACATAAGAGACAGACAAACACTCACATTCACAACTACGGTCAATTTAAATTCATTTTTCTTGTCTGTTACAGATGTAATTGACAGTTGTGCACAATCTTTCCCTTTGAATTCGCTGCAGATGAGAACAAAAACAAGTCACTATTCAACGTACGGGACATCACAAGACTGATGAAGTTTCCAGGTGTGAAGCGGACCTTTGTCGTGAAGATAGTTGCAGGTTTGCCATCAGGTGAGAGGTGATATGAGAAGAGTTGAGTGCTTTTTACCTTTAAACATTTCGACGATTTATTTAAGCACTAACCCTGTAAATCAAACTGAAGTGCTGCTCTGCTCTGTCCTCAGGCATTTTTCAAGTGATGTTCAACATCATCGCATTGGACTTCTTCAAGCTGCAGCCTGAGCAGAATGGCTATCTGATGGCGTACTTTGGCATAGCCTCGATGGTGAGCGTCACACTGACTGGTGATGATTCCAGTGTTTCAGAGCTTTGTTGCAGCATGAAGACATCAGACTGTGAGAGCAGCTCAGTAAAACTTGGATGTTTGCTCAGGTTGTTCAGGGTGGGCTGATTGGGAGGCTCACAGCGAAATACTCCGAGAGCTCGCTGCTGCTTCTGTCCATTGGAGTTTCTTCTTTGGTGGGATTGGCTCAGGTATGCAATTTCATGTACAGCACTGGAGCATTTATTCAGGATGAGCTTCGGCCCAATGAAAGCATTTACTCAACCTGTAAGAGATTTCCTTCTATTTTTTTCTATCTACCCGCTTTTTATTCCATTTTAATTCTGTATTACTACCCCACTTTCCAGTAGTAGCTGAAACATTTCACTGTAAAGTGTGAACCATCAGAAACAACCAAACACTTTTTATTAAAGGGGAAATATCATGCTTGTTTTTCCGGTTCCTACTTGTATTCTGGTTTTCTACTAGAACATTTTTACTTAATTTAATGTTCAAAAATATCCATCCATTTTCTACCTTTTATCCTCTCATAGGGTCGTGGGGGGGCTGGAGTCTATCCCAGCTGTCTTAGGGTGAAAGGCAGGGTACACCCTGGATAAGTCTCCAGTTCATCACAGGACACATAGAGACAGACAACCACTCACACTCACATTCACACCTACGGTCAATTTGATATAGCCAATTAATCTAATCCCCATGCAAGTTTTTGGATGGTGGGAGGAAGCTGGAGTACCCGGAGAGAACCCACGCAGACACAGGGAGAACATGCAAACTCCACACAGAAAGACCTCAGGCCAGGAATCAAACCCAGTACCTTCTTGCTGTGAGGGGACAGTGCGAACCACTGCCTGTTCAAAAATGTATAATATCCATCCATCCATCCATTATCTACCGCTTATCCTCATAGAGTCGTGGGGAAATGTATAATATATATTACATTATTGTACATATATATAATACATTACTTACACCTGTATTCACCTTCTGTATGAAATCCTCAATTTTAGCATCATCTGTCTCTTTAACACCTCCTCTTGAAAAAACAGTCTGCTTTGATTGGTTTACAAGAAAAATATGGTCTAATTAACCAAAGGGACAAAGGAAGGGTTGTTGGATTGTTCAGTCACATGTTGTTCTGTCTAGACAGTCCAGTAAAACCTGACTGGCTCGTTTTAACAGTTTGTGGGTTGGTAGGAACTCTGAAAAAGTGAGTTTTTCATTTGTCCCCTTGAGGTCTGGAGTCACGCGGTGGACTGACCAACATTGCAACCCATAATGCCATGTTGCTATTATCGTCAATATTAAAATATTGAACATTTGTTTGCTGCAGATTCTCAAATCTTAGGACTTCTCCTTTTCAGAGCAATGAAAACACACATTCTTTACTTTATATTTTCACTTCTTCAGACTTAGAACTAATCCTCAGGTGTACCCCTCACTCAGACGCTTTTATTTTGGTAATTATGCTTCTTCCTGCAGGCTCACATGCAGACTGTGTTCCAGTTCTGCCTTACCGTTGTCCCCATGATGTTTTCTCTCAGTGTTTTTAATGTCATCACAGACAGCATGCTCACTAAGAGCGTACCATCCTCTGACACAGGTGAGGACAGCCTGTTTTTCTGCTTGCACACAACTCACACAGCTCACCCAACCTCACACAACCAGCTATCATTAGTGACCTGAACGCTTTCTCATTTTGCTCATCTGATGTGTGTCTGCAAGTAATTACAGCTACGTCACTAAGGGAGGGAAAGAGGTAAAACCTCACAGAAGTACCCAAACCATATAATCTGAGAAGTACAGGCTCGCAATCCAGTTCAGATACTGAGAATCAACTAAATGATGTTTAATCCAGATCTTTGCTGAACCCTCTTTGCTCTCGTCCTCAGGCACGATGATGGGACTGTGTGCATCTGTTCAGTCTCTGACACGCACAATCGGGCCAACTATTGGCGGCTTCCTGTATGTGAACTACGGCGTTTCCTCTATTGGCTTTATCCAGTTTTTTGTGAATGTTGCTGTGTTTGTGTATCTGCTGCAGCATCGCCTCAACAAGACAACAGAGCACCAGGAATGAAACTGCTCAGTCTTAGAAAAACTTCTGTTTGTCTCCAGTTTGTCCACAAACCAAGAGAGAAGAAGAAAATTCTGTGTTTGATTTGAGGAAGAATCATTCCTCTGGGTGCATACATTGATAGTGACAGTTGCAGATGCATGATGAGTTGAGGTCCTGTCCTTCCACTTGTGCACTGTTCAGATTGTGTTGCCTTGTTTAATCTGTGGTGGAGGGTTGAGGAGTGAACCACTAGATGGAAGCAAACCCTCTGTTTTACATGATGATGCTTTTATTTTCCAGGGCGCGTCATTGACATTGGTTACACTTTGCTGTTATTGAGATTGTGTTAGACAATTTGTCAAAAATGATTATATACTAGACACCTGAACATAGCTCTATCAGGGTAATTTTTTAATGAAAGTGTATTTTCTTATGTGTCATTTTGTCATTAAATTTAAAAAAATATATATTTTTTTGAATAAATCTAAAGACACTAATGTATCCCAGACTTCTCTTTGCATTTAATAGTGTGATGCTGTGGTAGAAACATATCTGTAACTGGGATAGTCATAATACAGTATTTAACAGCTTCTTTATTCATCTAGTGGAGTTGAGAGGAGAATTTTGTCATATTTTAGTATTTGCAAACAGAATTTAATTTTTTTTATATAAAAATCAGTAAAAACAGGAGCTTTTGCTCATGGAGGTAGTGGGAAAGTGAGCCAAGATATGATAAACAAAGTCACAACTATTTATGAGTGTGTGAGTATGAGTGGAGCGATGGGGATGGAAATAAAATAAAAATACCATAGATTTACCATAGATTCAAAAATATTCTCTGTCCCAGTCTGCAGAGCCAACAGTCAACATCGTCAGTACTTAACCTGTACTCCACTGCATCTGTCTGACAACCAAAGTTATCTACCAGTCGCAATTCAGAAACAAACTTTACACAAAAAGCAACTGATAAAAAATAATTTTGTTAAGTATTGTTTCTTCTGTCCTCTCCCATTGATTATCTTATGTACCCTCAGATTTATCTGGTGACTCTTTAGAGGAGTTTGAGCTGTATTTTGGGAACCATTGGATTAAACTACCTGCAATGTACAGTCATGGTCAAAAGTTTACATACACTTGTAAAGAACATAATGTCATGGCTCTCTTGAGTTTCCAGTTATTTCTACAACTCTGATTTTTCTCTGATAGAGTGATTGGAACAGATACTTCTTTGTCACAAAAACATTCATGAAGTTTGGTTCTTTTATGACTTTATTATGGGTCAACTGAAAAGTGACCAAATCTGCTGGGTCAAAAATATACATACAGCAACATGAATTAGCAATTTTGGTGACTTAGAAAGTTGTGTCAATGAAATGAGCTTCATAGCATGACCTCTGAACTTCTTGTGAGTGATCATGAGTGACTACAGCTGGTGACTTCTCTGAGGCCATTTAAATAGGGCTCATTGGATACAAACGCCCACAAACACTACAATGGGAAAGTCAAAGGAGCTCAGCACGGATCTGAAAAAGTGAATCATTGACTTGAACAAGTCAGGAAAGTCACTTGGAGACATTTCAAAGCAGCTGCAGGTCCCAAGAGCAACAGCACAAACAATTGTTGTAAGTATAAAGTGCATGGCACTGTTTTGTCACTGCCACGATCAGGAAGAAAATGCAAACTATCACCTGCTGCTGAGAGAAAATTGGTCAGGAGGGTGAAGAGTCAACCGAGAACCACCAAAAAGCAGATCTGCCAAGAATTAGAAGCTGCTGGAACACAGGTGTCAGTGTCCACAGTCAAGCATGTTTTGCATCACCATGGACTGAGAGGCTGCCGTGCAAGAAGGAAGCCCTTGATCCAAAAGCGGCACCTTAAGGCTCGACTGAAGTTTGCTGCTGATCACATGGACAAAGATAAGACCTTCTGAAGGAAAGTTCTGTGGTCAGATGAAACAAAAATCAAGCTGTTTGGCCACAATGCCCAGCAATATGTTTGGAGGAGAAAAGGTGAGGCCTTTAACACCATGCCTACCGTCAAGCACGGTGGTGGTAGTATTATGCTGTGGGGCTGTTTTGCTGCCAATGGAACTGGTGCTTTACAGAGAGTAAATGGGATAATGAAGAAGGAGGATTACCTTCAAATTATTCAAGATAACCTAAAATCATCAGCCTGAAGGTTGGGTCTTGGGTGCAGTTAGGTGTTCCAACAGGACAATGACCCCAAACACACATCAAAAGTGGTAATGGAATGGCTAAATCAGGCTAGAATTATGGTCTTAGAATGGCCTTCCCAAAGTCCTGACTTAAACCCCATTGAGAACATGTGGACAATGCTGAAGAAACAAGTCCATGTCAGAAAGCCAACAAATTTAACTGAACTACACCAATTCTGTCAAGAGGAGTGGTCAAAGATTCAACTAGAACCTTGTGGATGGCTACCAAAAGTGCCTAATTGAAGTCAAAATGACCAAGGGACATGTAACAAAATATTAGCATTACTGTATGTATATTTTTGACCCAGCAGATTTGGTCATATTTTCAGTTGACCCATAATAAATTCATAAAAGAACCAAACTTCATGAATGTTTTTGTGACAAAGAAGTATCTGTTCCGGGCGGCATGGTGGTGTAGTGGTTCGCACTGTCACCTCACAGCAAGAAGGTACCGGGTTCGATTCCGGGCCGAGGGCCTTTCTGTGTGGAGTTTGCATGTTCTCCCTGTGTCTGCGTGGGTTCTCTCCGGGTACTCTGGCTTCCTCCCACCATCCAAAAACATGCATGGGGATTAGGTTAATTGGTTAATTTAAATTGACCGTAGGTGTGAATGTGAGTGTGAGTGGTTGTCTGTCTCTATGTGTCCTGTGATGAACTGGAGACTTGTCCAGGGTGTACCCTGCCTTTCACCCTAAGACAGCTGGGATAGACTCTATGTACCCTATGAGGATAAGCGGTAGAAAATGGATGGATGGATGGATGAAGTATCTGTTCCAATCACTCTATCAGAAAAATCTGAGTTGTAGAAATAACTGGAAACTCAAGAGAGCCATGACATATGTTCTTTACAAGTATATGTAAAATTTTGACCACGACTGTATATTAAAGGTATAGTCCAGCATCTTAGAGAGGGGAGTGTGTCTATGTTCCCCGGATCCTATATTCCCCGCTTTATCAAAAAGGGTTCTATGTTCCCAGATATGTACGAGACCAGGGGGACATGGGACCCTTTTTTAAGCAAGGGTCCTATGTTCCCCGGTGCTACTTTTTCCACCATCACTTCCAAATTCCATGGCAAACAGGCCTATGTGACATATCCCCAAAAAAAATCTGATGCCCAGGGACAAGCACTACAGAACAGCGATTATGAAACATAGCCTCAGCCTGGTGTTGTTTTCCGGTTTCATGGAAGCACTTCAGTTCATTGGCAAATCAGTGTCCAATCAGACAATCTTGCGCAGTCACATGATGTGTCAATATCCAATTGTACATCTTTGTATCCTCATGTATCAAAGAGTAGAAAGTAGAAAGATATTCATTCCTTTGACTATAGTTGTTTCCACGATTGAAAATGGGCTCTGAATGCAATAATTTACACATAGAGGACCGTTATTTCATATGGATAGTGCGCAATTGAACACACCATTTTTCATTGTAAACATTTTATTTTACTTGTAAATAATACCATACTGAACCGGACAGACAACAAAAATGTTTGGGGTTATTTTTGGGGGTCCTTCTCCATAGCGCAGGTTGATTTTTATTTTTCCCAAACAAATATTGCAATGGCATGAAGCTCTACAACAGATTATAGACAGTGATGCTGATTCTGAGTCTGGAGCAGAAAGTTTTTTTCACAGATGAAAAGGTGGATTTCTGGAGTCAGAATAATAAAAACTGAACTGGACAGAGAGAAAATGACAGAAATACAGAGGAGACAGAAATTGTATCATTTGGTCTGATTCTTTTCCTCCCTTTTCTGAACACATCATGTATTGACTGCTCTCAGGGTGGAAGGACCATTTCACCCAGTATAACAAAAAGTGTTTCTGAACAGAATCAAGGACTCCAGCTTTAGAAACTACCTCCACCAAAAAATACATAAGCACTGAAGCATAATCATCTGATAATGTATTACTTATGGGGTATTTCTTTGCAGAATGATTACTTGTAATGTAATAGAGTACTTTTAGATTGTTGTGACACTTAAATAGCTGTTCAACAGTCAACAATGAGGAAATCCCCAGTGTAAAAAATATGACTTATGTGTGGAGGATAACCACATCCTTAGTGTTTATCACAGTTGTTCACAGTTGTATCCTGGTTGTTCTCTGTCATATTTATTTCCAGTTTTCTGCCACCTCAGTTGCCAAGCTGCAGCATGTTGATGTGATGTCACAAAATCTGCAGCAGGTGGTTTCATTGTCTCTACAAAATACTCTGTTTTTGAAATATGGCTTTGCAGCAATCCGGGATAAATATGATCTTCTAGCAGCAGGGGGTCAGTGGAGTTATTATGGACCACCAGGCTACTCCTTCAGCAGATGTCACTCACAGGATTTCTTTGCTGGTTTGTTTGACCAAATATCTAATGAAAGCAGCCACACACGCAGAGGAAGCTGTAACATTCAATGTGTCTTAAAAATGGCAACAAATAAAGGGGCCATGAGTCATTTCTCTGCTCTTTAGGAGACAAAGATTTGAAGCAAAGCATGCGTTTGAGGTTGTTGTGTAAGTGAAGTTATAGAAAACAAAACTAAAATATTTCTTCAACATTTGCCTGTGAAATTTAGGCTTCAGATTTTCACGATAGTTTTAAATTCAGTAAACATAACAATAACAAATCAGTATCCTTAAAGTTAGTTTTACCTGCAGCAAGGAAACAACTTTTTTATCATAAAGTCCCATATTTTTTTCATATTATGAAGCAGAAAAAGTCATATATAAATAACTGTGATAGTGTATTGAAATGCTCAATGTACACATAAATACACACAGCTCATATTCAGTAACTGTCAATAACTGTTTATAACGTCATCCGAATTTCTGTCCATTTGTGATGTGATGTCAAAAATCTACAATATTTAGACCATTACACATTTTTAAATATTTTCAGGGCTCCCAGTTTGTTTCCTGTTCAGCGTTCATGAATAACATCAGCTGACAGGAAGTAAACATGGACCCAAGCTGTTGCCTAGCAATGCGATTCAGTTGCAATTCCATTGAAATGCACTAAAATGAATGTAAATGCAGACGTAGTCAAGTTAATGTTCAAAAATTCAAAGTGAGCATCTTTGAAGTTTGTATTGAGTAACTAGCTGGCAAGGTGTGATGATCTGTTTAGGCAGACTGCACCTTTAATGTGATCAGGCGTCTCAGTGGCAATCCCATCACCTGAGCCTGATCCTACACCTGTGCTCACTCATTTCTTGCTGTGGTCGTCAAATGTAGTCTGTACAGATGCACATTTGATGAACAGCTGTCAGTGTCTGTGCAGCTCTGCTGAAAAAAATAAACTACTTCCTCTTGAATCTTCTACATCCAGTCTCTCTGGCTGACTCACAGAGCCTCAAAAGGAGCTGTAGATGGATTTGAAGGGTGTCACTGTATCTGTGGACTCAGGGGGGGGCGGCCCTGACCACTGGAGAGGGTGCCTTGTTACACTTGGGCCTTTGAGTCAGGGGGAGCTGGGACAATGCTGCTGTTAACACTCTTGACGGGGACCTTTGGGTTCTCTGAAAGTTTAATGTGACTCTGTGAGCGACCTGCGCTCACTGAGGTCAGAGATGAGCACGGCCCGGCGGCGGTCCAAGGTTGCCCCGTGTTGGTGCATTGGAAACTGTACGCCAGCGGGGACGACAGGGGGAGGGCGGGTCCCTAGGCTTGTTTTGTCCCCTGTGGCATGGATAATGAGGCATCTGTCTCCACCTGCCACATGGAGAGATGAGGCTCACTGTCTCACTTAAAAAGAGCACAGGTTACCTATCTGATTTGTCCAAGGCAGACGAGGGACATGATCGGAAGTGGAGGAGCCTTCAGCCTAAATGTTTTATACCTCGGCTTTCTTATTTCTATTTGCAGCTCAACCACACCAAGCAAGCCATCAGCAACCCTTTGTCTTGTTCGGTGCATCTTGATAATTAAGATCCCATTCAACCAAACAACTAAACAAAATGTAATTACTCATCAGCAAGAAATGGGACTGACAGCATGAAAAGAAACATTACTGATTTGCATTAGTTTGTTATAAAGCATGACTTATGCCTGACTTTTGCTCAGAAATAACACCAACCTGACATGCATGTGACAGCCGCTCAACATGGCCACCACCCCCCGCCCCCGTCAGCCTCTCCAGCAGACCTCGTGGAGCTCACAGAGTTGGCTGCAGGAACGAAAGGTGATCTTCGGGGGGTTTTGTCTTGGGGTAATCAGACAGCGACATCATCAATCATGAGAGGGTGAATTACAGCGGGTTACAATAGGAGATAAGATAATGAGTGGGGCCTCAGCGGCCTGGTGAGAGACAGCTCGAGTTCCAGTCCTGATTATATGGCAGCAGCCTGACTGGCAAAACTCTCTGAGGACGCTGCAAAGAGCTCCAAGATTGAGACAAACTCTACGTCACAGTGAAAGTGTTGCAGGAGAGCATGCGAGTGAAATTAACTGTACTGTATTTCATGGTATGGAAATCAACAGGTGGTTCCAGCGGTGTGTGTATAACTGGCTTGATGTAAAGACCCAGCAGTAGTGAGACTTGTGTCTCAGTCCATAAAGCATCGTGCAACCAGGGCCGTACAAAAAAGTAAGATGGAGCATGTTTAGTTTGCACTGAGGCTATTGAAAGCTACAAGTCCATGCTTCACTTGTTCAAACTGATCAGACCTCCGACTGTGTGTACAGACTGTGTGTGCAGATCTCCTTCACTGCCAGGTTCAACCTGAGCAAATGGTCTAATCAGTGAAGTGACTGAGCAGGGCCTTTAATATCAAAAAGGTTCATCAGAAATGTAGTTAATTGAGTAATTCATTGGAATTCATGTCCTGAAGACCATGTTAGTCCGCTGTAACATGTCACGGAAAACTCACACCTCAAAAGACAGTAGCCAGTAGAATGGTGACAGGATATAACGCTGCCATTGACACAAGGTCAGTGAAAGCAGCATATCAGAGAAAGTCTCAAAACCCAATGCCTCTGACTTTACGATACAGACAACCCCATATTCATGCCTGCTTCAATCATATACGTTTAATAGCTGTCATAATAATGAATCCACTATAATCTGTGTATATCCCACATAATTGATTTGTATGAAAGGTGTTGACAGTGGGAGCCAAGTAAGCTGAGTTTGAACTTCCACCACAACCACCACCACTCCAATGAGACACAACACAGCAACAAAAAGAGGCTAAACAACCATAAGTCTGTGTGTCTATCTTTTGCATACAGTAGGAGAGCCGGTGCGTCTCATAATCCAGCCTGCAGGTGTGACAGCACGTGTAGAGAAACCACAGGCTGGAAGGTGAATCACACAAGCCGCCCTCTCCCCTGCGTCCGTGCTGAACGTGAAGCATGCTCGGCTGTGTGTCAGCAGCAGGTCTGAGCCCATGACGCCCAGCCTAGTCCCCACTCTCACTCCCTGACATGTGCCACGGCTCGTTAATCCTCCTCTGATGCTCCCCTCTGTGGCATCACACTCCTCAGCAGAACAATAAATGACCACTGTGATGACCTCAGAATACTGGCTCCCACTGCATCAGATGGGATCTTCCATTTCCCCCTCCTGTGGAAAGCCATATTGGTTTTCTATACATTTTTACGAGTGACTGTACAGGACCTGAAGCACATGTTCAGGCAGGTTCCTTTATAATGTACGTACTCTGCTGAAATTAATTGTTTTCTTCAGGATTAAAGCGGTTGGGAGATTTGAATGTTTGAAGATAATATGGTTGAAATGAGAGGTTGTGGATATCATTTTAATTATGGCTGAGCCGATTAGATAACAATATGATGTATTAGTAAAAGGCGGGAAATACAGTGATCCAGGCGAAGCATCTGTTTGAATTAGTGCCTTTAAGCTGTGCATGCTATTAGCATGACTCATGAGCAGCATCTGTGTTCTTCAAAGATAAATCTGACCATTATTGGTCATATTGGTCAGCTTAGTCTGAGTTGTTTTGTACAATCAATTACATGCATGTTTTAGGTAGAGCTGGATTAGCTACTTAATGTTCATTTTATTGAAGTGTTAAACCCATGATGTTTTTCAGAATGTAAAACTGCACAAATATAAAAAAAAAGAATATCAATTTCAAACAAAATCAATTAAGATTTAATGTTCTCCTAAAAAACTACATTAAGTTTGTGTTTTCAGTATATGCTTTTTTTTTATAGAAATGAATGATCATCCTGAAACAATATATTCCAAAAATTCAAAGAACAATATAATTTGTACTGAAAGTTGGTGAAATACTCAACCTATTTTTAAAGCCTTTTTTTAAAGGCTCAATCCAACAGAAATTCATGGTTGAGAAAAAAAAAACAAAAAACTTGCGGCAGCAGTACAACAATGAGAGGACAATTTTAGGATCATATCTAATATATTATTTGAACTACAATTAGTGATGCATTGATGTGTTGCTCACTTTAAAGTTACTGGTGGAAAAGTGGGGCTCATTTTAGATGTCATAAGCTTGTGAATTTTTCCCAGATGAACAACAAAGTCTTACTGATTTAATGATACAATTTCTTTCTTGGTTTCACTTTTTTAATATTAATGTAAAGTTTAAAGTTCTGAAATAAATGCAGTGGAATAAAAGATATATAATACTTCCATCTGAACTGTAGTGAAGTAGAAGTATGCAGTCAGAAAAAAGAGTTAAGTACAAGTACCTCAAATTTGACAGTATCTGAGTGAATGGACTGAGATACTTTCCACCTATAATTTATAAAACCCAATATGTAGAAAAATACTGATAACATGCTCCTTCACATCAGCCTAAAAGTTAAATTTACTGTACATACCTATGATATTTAGTGCTCAGGCAAATGATTCCCTCACTCTGATTATTATTTGGATGGCAGATGGTGAGCTGTGGTAATCCCAGCTGCCCACTGGCCTGACCCCATGCACTCCACCTACTGCCTCCAAACCATCAGGCGACCCCCTCCTCCAAAATCTTAACGAACCCGCTGAGCCGCACGACCAAAGAGCTGCTTTAAACTAGTGAGTAATGGCTGTGTCAGCAGTCAGTAGATGAGCCAGAGGGTGAGGGGGTGAAGAGGTGAGGCGATGAGGGGTATTAGAGCCCCATTAAAGCTGTGCTCTGTTGTTAATGAACAAATGAATTATAAACACTGTTACTGCACACTCCAGTGATTCACAAAGAAAAGCTTTCTAATGTACTGCATGTACTGAATCTCTTTATCATGAATAAATAAAACTATTTTTTTCTATGAACATGGATTTGGTGGAAATATGAACTTGAATGAATATGAACTTTATATATACACACACACACACACACACACACATATATATATATACATATGTATATATATATATGTATAATAAAATGTTTGTACACAATGGAGAATTTTTATTAGATGTTATTTTTGAATTTATTTTTAGATTTATTATATAATATATCCACTCATGTCTGACGTTTAAGGATAATTTAAATGTTCTTATTAAATCATTTAGAAGCATTTAGAAAATATGACACTCCACAAACTCTTAAATCCCTCCATCTGCTCAAATAAAGCAGTGACACTGCTTTACAGAAATGTAACAATAGTCATTTCAGTTACCTCATTTGCTGTAATCTTCTTGCTTCCGCTGCATTTCCACAGGGGCCCTAATCTAATCTAAAGTCATCTGAGCTAATCCACAGCAGCAGCAGCAGCAGCAGCAGCAGCAGCAGCAGTAGTACTATAGTAGTGGTAGTGTTCGAGGTAAATTAGGCCTTTGACTGAAGGCCATCTGCCAGACGTGTGTCTAATAAGTTTGTTTCACTCAACTGATGCAAAAATGAAATTTGGATAGGTGAGACTGGACGTGGAGTTCGTGTCTGACTCTAATGTAGCTGCACTTCTACCTGCTTCCTCCAAACACAAACATTTAACACAGTGATTGGATCATCATAAAGTCAGTAAAACAAATGACCTAAATGTTCGTTTTGTAGTAGGTTCATGATAAATAATAATATAAAATCTGAAAATCTAAAGATGATTGAATATTATTTAAAAATGTCTTTCATAAGAGGTGATTTGGGCTAAAACTGAAAATAGTATTTTCTAAATTCACCTGTTTTTATACCTGTATATCCTGAATAATACCTAACACTGCCTGGTGCAGTAATAGCTGGTGAGTTACAGAATACCTGGAATTGTTAATCCTACTCTTTGACAACAGATGACATTCAAAAGGATTATTCAAATCTTCTTTAAGTTGGTTTACCATTGAACCCAATGTCTGCCTTCCTCGTCATAATCATAAATTGCGCCTTATGATACACCCACTGGTTATTTAACAACATCCATTAGCTGTTAGCATAATAAAATAATAACATAAACACTAAAATGCCAGGGCATACAACTGTGTTACGCTCATCGAGAAGACAAAGATTAATTTTCTTTTTCTGGCTGTTGAGGTTGAAAAACATTAGAGAAGAAAACAGTATGAGTAAGTCCCATTTTCATTTTTTTATTGTGCATACTATGATTAATTACTCCATTAGTATCAGTTTTTAAGAAAGTGACTTGACCAAACCCAATTTTTTTCATTTTAATCACCATATCTATAATATCTACTAAATACATAACATACACCCAAATATATACAATGAAGAAAATAGATAAAATCTGAAATTATGCAGATTAAATGTAGTATAAATTAGTTAGAGCAATGTAGGGGATAGTGGAGGTAATTTAACAGCAGAACCTGGTTTATTTTCTTTTAGGCATCTTGTGAGCTCATGTAGCGGGACCTTAACCTCAAACCATGAACTTTCCTTCGACCAGGCTAAGTGGAACACACTTATTCCCCCTTAATCATGTAAACTGATCAAAGTTTTGACACTGTTCATCAGAGGTACAATGGACAAAGACAGATGACTAACACACAGTACAGTCAGCCTAGGACCCTGGAGTTACCGCCGGAATCTGAGCAAGTCAAGTTGGGTAGCTGGTGGATTAAGGAGGGTGTGATCAGGAAGTGGACAGTAATAGTAATGTCCAAGTGCCACAGAAAAAGACCACATAGTTCCAGAGCTCCAAAGATATAGTACAGAAAGTCAGAATGTTTCTTCATTTAAGCCAAAAGTTTCAACAATGTTGTCAGAAATAAAATATTGGCGTATAACGTGGAGGACGTGTTGGACTAGTCTTGAAGACTGTCAGGTTCATGTATTTTGTGTTTCTTCTTGAACATGTTTACACACAATAATGTTAAAAAAAACACCTTTATCCTCCTTATATTTGTCTCCCTGACTCTGCCTGCAGTTACACTCTGAAACTGTGACACATTTGGAAAGTTTATATTAAAAACTGAAAAAATATGCAAATCTGTGTAATGGTCTAAATATTACAGATCTGCAACATCACAAAGTCACAGAAATCCTGGCCTGTTTCAAACGCACAGTTTCTGAATACGGGCTGTGTATAATTCTAAATGCAGTGAGTGTTTTCACACCTCAATTTTTACAATTAATTTTTTTTTCACTATCTGGGACATTTATATAAAGGACGTACTGCAATACAATTGCTTTTGCACAATGTTTGAAAATGTTCTGATTTGACTGTATTCAAACATCTGTGTCCTGTAAACCAGCAAAATGAGGACATGATTTCAAAGACCACATCGTATATTTCATGTTTTTCTGTGTGAGTCAGATACTGTACATTTGATGCTCACTGAAGCGGACACAAGCCCTCTGCTTCAGGCAGCATGAATGCTTTTTTTTGCATATTTTTTTTTTTATCTATTGTACGCCTTGAATGCAAACTCTGTGAATTAAAACAAAACATAAACAATGACAGCAGCAGTTGGCTGCTGAGTGTCTCTGTGGCTCTCCTAAACAAACCATGGGGCCCTGAGCTGCATCAAGAGGCTCAGCCCAGGTCCAATCTGACATTTATCTCCCGGGCCGTTCTGCTGATGGCAGCACATGGCTTTAGGAAGCAGCTGTTTACTGTCAGAGATCTAGGTCAGGACAGAGAGAGCGGACACGCGGCCAGCCACGCTTCTGCCAACAGTTTGGAGACGGCCTGCGATACATCTGGAAGGGCCCCTGAACCAGGAACGCTACATTATACCGTCATTATTAAGAAATGAATTTTTGATTTCACATTGAGAGCACATGCAACATATGATAATATAGTTTAATTCATCTCCCAGAAAGAGACAGCAACACACAAAGTTAAAAGATGAGTATGACTCATCTATGGATATCACCATCATGTCATCAGGGTTTCTTTTGGCTGTAGTGAAAATCTGATATTATGAGATCCCGACAACAAAGCAGACAAAAGCAGAACTAAAGGAATGTATATGATGGAAACTTTATTATTTTTACAAAGAACACAGTACATATATAATATATATACAATACTGTATGTATACAGGCTACCATGTTGGTCTGAATATTCTCTTTTTGTTCGCTCTGATTTTCTCTTGGTTCTCTCTTCATTCTCTCTGGCTTCAGAGTGCTAAAAACAGCATCTGTGGTTCTCTCTAATTCTCTCTTGGTTCACTCTGGTTCTTTCTATTTCTCTCTGGTTCTCTGGTTCTCTCTGGTTTTCTCTTGGTTCTCGCTCATTCTCTCTGGGTTCACTTTGGTTCTCTCTAGTTCTCTCTTGGTTCACTCTGGTTCATTCTGGTTTTCTCTTGGTTCTCTCTGGTTCTTTCTGGTTCTTTCTGGTTCTCTCTTGGTTCACTCTGGTTCATTCTGGTTTTCTCTTGGTTCTCTCTGGTTCTTTCTGGTTCTTTCTGGTTCTCTCTTGTTCTCTCTGATTCGTTCTGGTTTTCTCTTGGTTCTCTCTGGTTCTTTCTGGTTCTCTCTTGGTTCTGTCTTACCCCTTTTCCACCAAAAGGAACCTGGCGCTAGTTCCTTGCTGGTTCTTAGTTGGACACCGGTCGTTTTTCCATTGGTAAGGAGCCCAGTCAGAGCCACGTCATTATGTCACTGAAAAACGTCAGTACATCACTGCATTTTCGTTTTCACTCAGAAAATCTTGTGCAGTGTGAAATCAAAACAAGGCTTTGCAAAAAATTGAGAGCCCACAAAACTAACTGCATGGCTTTATATTTGTGCCACATTCCTGAGCAAACGAAGACAGATTTTTACAAGGAGGAGAAACACTGAGACTCAGTGGTGATCGTGGCAGAATATACGTATATCTGTGCTTAGATCTGCATTTGTTCGCTCAAAATCTGTCTTTGTTCACTCAGGAATGTGGCACAAATATAACACCATATAATTGTTGGTGGCTACCATCATAATCGCTTTGAGAACAGATTGTATCGCGGCTGCCAGCAAATGAAGGTCGCTTATTGCCTGGGTACATCCATGATCACAGTACTGGTGGAACACTATTGTTCTGGATTTCAATGAGCAACAGTTTGTGCAAAACTTCTGTGTGTCCTCGGAGAGCTTTCAATACATTTGCGATCGAACCAGGAAGTATTTACTCTGGTCTTGTTGGTTGCAACAACCCCGCCCCAAGCCCCCGAATCGGTGCTTAGATCTGGACCAGCAAAGACTTGGTGCTTGCCTGGCCCCAGTTTTAAGCACCAGGGGCCGGTGCTTAGGCTGTGGAAACACAAAGAACTGGTGCTAAGTCAGGATCTGGCTCTGAACCAGCCCTGGAACCACCCCGGTGGAAAAGGGGTATCGGATTCACTCTAGTTCTCTCTCTTGGTTCTCTATGGTTCTTTCTGGTCCTCCAGCTTCCTTCCTCAGTCCAAAGACAGTCAGTTCAACTTAACTGGTGACTCTAAACTGGTCCTAGACGTGAATGTCAGTGTTAAAGGTTTCTGTCTCTATGTGTAGAACGTGATGTTCTGCTGATCTGTTCAGGGTGAACCAGTCTTCTTCTAATGTCAGCTGGGATCATATCCAGACAACAGGATCTAACGTAGACACTCATTCACACACAATCAGGAGCAATTTAGACACTGGTCCAAGGACATTTCAACACATATCTGTAGCTCTACTTCTATATGTGTTATAGCAATGCAATATGATTAAAATTGTAATGTAATAATAAATCAATAACAACAAACATCAGTATGGAAACTGTATTGACACATCATTATCCTTAAAAAAACTCAAACCCACTCTGTGTCAACAGACTGCTGTGAGTCCATCTCCACAGAGACGAGTGATGTAGAAGATGAAGATCTGCTGCCAGAGCTTTCCACCTGACACACCTGACTCACAGGTAAGAGGCTCAGCAGCCACAATCAGATCCCAAAGGCAGCTTTATCACACTGTTATATAACACACACACCCACACACACACACACACACACACACACACGTACCTTGATGCAGGGCTGATGGTGAGGATGCAGCCACACTGCCGTCGTCAGCACTGGCCAGATCAGATTTAACACCCCCCACCTCCTCATCTCCACCCTCCTCCTTGAGTTTCCTTCATGATCCATAGTAACACTCTCCCCTGAGTGTGTATGTGTGTGTGTGAGCTGGGGGTTACTGAATGTGATGGTTGTGATGTAATCAGAGATAAAACAGGATTCGACACAAACATGGCTGACACATTAAGTTCAAGTTAGTGTCTTCTGTCTTCTCATGTTCTTACCTCATTAAGTCATTAAAATGCCTGTTTTAAATGTTAATAGTTAACATAAATGTCTAGACATCACAAAAAGTTCATCAACCTATGAATTTGCATTGTTGTTCAGTAACAGGTCAAGTACATTCAGTGGTCAGATCCTTTTTTTTTTAAATATTTCATGCTTATTAAATAATCTAGATTGAAGTGACTGTAGCTACTGTCAAGAACAGTATAAGGGTTGTCTCTAGGGTCGTCTTCCACATTCCCATTGAGTTCTTGATGAAGGCTCTTAGTGTCCTGTTGACCTTGTACAGTTCCAGACATTCCAGTATCCATGTGTGTGGTATTGAATCATAGGCTTTCTCATATTCAATCCAGGCAGTGCACAGGTTGGTCTGTCGATTCTTACAATCTCTGTGAACTGCTCTGTCGACCAGTAGCTGGTACTTGGCTCCTCTGGTGTTACTGCCAATTCCCTTCTGTGCCCCGCTCATGTATTGAGCCATGTGCCTACTCATCTTAGCCACCAAGATCCCTAACAGGAGCTTCCATTTTGTAACCTGTAGAGACAGGTTATCAGCCGGTAGTTGGATGGGATGGGTCCCTTCTCTGGGTCCTTCATGATGAGGACTGCCCTGCCTTCAGTTAGCCACCCTGGGTGGGTCCCATCCCTTAGGAGGTGATTCATCTGTGCTGCCAGTTTTACGGAGTGCCGTCAGTTTCTTAAGCCAGCATGTATGGATCATACTGGGGCCTGGTGCTGTCCAGTTCTTCATCTTTGACACTCTTTCTTGGAGTCTGCCATTGAGATGATTACTGGTTCTTGTTCTGGGAGGCTGCTGTGGTCAGTTTTCAGGTCCACTAGCCATTGGGCATTGGTGTTGTGTGATGCTTCTCTTTCCCAGATGTTCTTCCTGTATTTTTCCATCTCAGCTCTTGGTGGGTCTGAGCTGATGTTATTTCCCTGCCACTGAGAGTACAACTTGGCTGGTTGAGTGGAGAACAGCTTGTTTATTGTCCTGGCCTCCACTTCCTTAGTGTATGTCTTCAATCGAGAGGCCAGTGCTGTTTCTTTTTTGTTTCAGTGCTTCAGGTATGGCAGCTTGTTGTATTTCCTGGGTACCCCATTATTCGCCTGTTCCCTTTCTGCAGCTCTGTCTGGCAAAAGTTGCCATAGCATCATTGTAGTATTTCATCGATCTCTAGTTATGATAGCAGTTTTCGGTTACAGATGTTGAAACACTGGGCTAACAGCTGTTTCTTTGTTAGCCTTGATTGTGGGTTTCAAAGCATCCATAGTTCCCACATTTGCGCCATATCCCTTCTGTCTGGAATTGCTTGTATAGTAGCATTCCAACAATTCTGTATGCTCCATGGATGTCTTGTTCCAGTAGCTCATTTCTCATCAAATTGCCTGGGTTCCCGAGCATCTGATGCGAACCTTGTTAAACTGGGCAATGTCCAAGCTGTCATATTGTATTCGCTCATATTGAGGTGGGTTGGTATAACATTGGGGATCTTTCCTAAGGACCCCATCCCCCGGAGTTTGAATGCCGCTCAGGGTGGGTTCATATATATATACAGTGCCGTCCCTCCCTAAACGCAGATCACACAGTCTGCGTAGGGCCTCATCCTTCATGAGGGGCCACATTTGCATATGTGTGCAATGGATGCGCATATGCGCTACTGCGAGACGTGCGCCGCATATAGCATCAAATCAGCTGAGAAAGGAGAGAAGAGAGCTGTAATTAGCTGCAATGATTGACAGCACTCAACATCTGACCAATCAGAGAGGAGGTCCGGCACACACTTACAGAGCGAGAGAAGAGTTGTCATGTCGTCCAAAAGACATCATGAGTCGGGAGTGAGGGCCTCCAAATAAACATATACAATGAATATAAAGACGCTACAGCTCCATCAGACGTAGAACTGTTGACCAAGATTAGTGTTGTCTGATTAGATGTGTTGACACAGACTCATATGAAGAACAATACAGACTCATTAACCTTGTTACATAAGATGGCTCCTCTAATCATTCTTTGAATCCTAATATAAGGCTGCACCCATGCTAATCTATTTGTGTTGGCATAATCTATGGCCTGCTCGTGTAAGCAGGTCTTCGCCTAAAACTTGATGGTGTCACAGCGTACTGCAGCTTATAATCATTATTATTATGTAAACCGTCATAATGCTGCGATTGGCCCGGCCAGCCAGCTGCAGCCGGTCATCTTATCAGTAGAGTCATCTTCTAAACATAGAGAGAGTAGATCTGATCTGCAGCTCAACACCGTCACACTCCTGCAGCAGGTGTCACATTTATACCACACAGGTTACACTGATGCAGCGGACGTGAGTGAGAGATCCATCTGTTACTCTTCTCTCTGGGAGAAAAGAGAATATTTTCAATCCTGTACCTTCAATCTCTCCTTGTTAGTCAGCAAGATATTAGAAAATAATATCAAGGAAATTTGTGAAAAGTTGAACAAGGAACAAGTGATTTGTTTTTGTTAAGCTCCAAGAACATTTCATCATGTGTTTTGATGGTAATTGGATGACATACTCATATGGTTAAAATACGCAATAATAATGACAGATTATTTCTGTATATTGCGTAGTGTTGGGTGCAATGATTAGTTGCATATTTAGAGCTATGAATGAATTTAGTAAGTATTTTGGACTCGTCAGTTGCATTGGTGTCTACCTGCAGATGGAAATTAGTTGATAGACAAATCTGGTGCATTTATGTCTCTCCTTCTTGTATGAGACAAAATAAAAGTGATACGTTAAACTAAATAAGGAGGACAGAGGAAGGGAAATGTTTAGATTACCAGCCTTCCTTATTTATTTTAATTTCTTTATAATTATAAATGCAGTTCATAATCAAGAGTGTGCAAACCTTTATCCTGTTCATATATCTCACTTTATTTGAGTGGGTAATTTACGTGATTTCAATAAATAATAAAGTAATAACGCTATCACTCATGAAGTACTTGTGCTCATAAGATATTAAAAAGCTCCACCAGCACATTATAAGTAAATTAAAGCTGCATAATACATGAAGAACAGATGAGTTGGACATTCACACAGGGTCAGTTGGTTCTGGTGTGAACGCTGTTTCTGAGGCCTTTTAACGCTTGACAAGAAGACAGCTCCTAACTTATCAGCGATAGGCTGTCTGGTCTGTCTTTTATTTTCATTTCACCTTTATTTAACCAGATTAAAGACCGATTAAGACCAAGACCACTTTCACAAGGGTGGCCTGGCCAAGAAAGGAAACAGCACACATCCACAAATAACACACAAATAAAAAACACCTACTGCCATATGTTATCATCAGAAGCACAGAGTGAAAAACACTACAGACATCAATTTAACATTCAAAAAGTTTGCTTTGTGTTTTTGTGGTGAAATACTTTGCAAATCACCACATTGTTTGGTAGGTATGGAAGAGTAATATGTAAAAGTATTTAGAAGGCTGTTGAAATTAATGAGCCTTAACATGTTCACTTGCGTGATAACTCTACCTGGACAAACTGCCTGAAATGTGTTGCCAGAGACCATGAAGCAGAACTCCATTCAAAAAATCAAGGAAACTAACAACTCAGTCGTAACTAACGATCAAACATGCTGATAAAATTAGATTAACCATCTTTTCTGAATCTGTCCAAGCTTCTCCTGTAATTCAGCAAACTAATAATCCACCAAAGCTATATATATATATATATATATATATATGTATATATATATATATATATATAGATAGATAGATAGATAGATAGATAGATATTAGGGCTATCAAAATTAGCATGTCTCTGGTCCAAGTAGAGTCACCATTGTGCAAATTAGAGCTTTAATGCCGATTAAAAGAGTTAACTCCAACAGCCTTAGTATGTTTAGTTTCTCTGAATAAACAAGATTATTATCTCAGATTTTTTTTTAATCTGATATAGATTTCTCAGAATCCCAAAGGAAGGTGGTACACACTACAGATGTCTTTCCTTTTTAGTTTAATCCAGTTTTATTGTGGTTTGAGACACTGGGAGAGACTTTTCAGATTGTCAGTTTGTCAGGAGTTTGCAGTTGTTCAGAGGTAAAGTTCTGTTCTGCTGGACATGATCCTGTTTGTCAGGATCATCTGAACACATATGGCTTCATGGACAGAAGACAATGAAATGCATTCAGGTTTGACGTATCTCGTTAATTCAGTAAATCAGTCCAATTTTTTTTCCGGTGAAAATGTTTCTCTGAATTCTAAGAAAATAATATTCTTCTACAGGTTGTTACCACCACCGCCACTTTTAAAATTTCCATATTTTTTCTTTTTGGCACAAATTAAAGCATTCTAAGTGTGCCGAATGTGTTACCTGACTCTTTTTGGAAACATGAATGACTCTATATCCACATCAGTAATCAGTGTGTCCTCGGGTGAATCCATGCATAAAAGCCTGCAGCAACACTGATCTCACTCAGAAGACTAATTAAATGGTAAATCTTACAAAGGTCAACCGTGTGTTGGCTAGGGATGAAGAGAGTAGCCACCATATGGCTAAAGATGCCCACAAGAAGTGCGTCTTCACTGCTCTTTTAATCTTTTGAGCTAATTGTGTGTCTTCCCCCCGTCTACTGGTGACGGCGGCTGGTGTCCAGGCAGACAAAATGTTGTCAAACTCTAATCTACTTAACTGCTTTCCACTTTGTTTTTCCAATTATGGCCAGGCCTTGTTATTGTGGGGCTGGAAGTCGCTGACATCAACATTAATTTTGCCCTTCAAGCACATTTTCTACTTAGAGTTTAGCAGAGATGAAATAATTGTGGCTTTTTTTTTTGCAAATATACAGTTCAGTACAAAATAACCGTTTATAACAATGATTATAATTATAATATTTTATTTTAATATTATTATATTTTTTTTTATGGATAATGGATCTTTACAGTCAGAATTTAGCCAGGATGTAAGATATACTGAGGTGTGTATAAATGCAGTTTCCATCGTGCACTGCGAATTGTTTGTTTCTTACAAGATAAAAAAACAAACTTGGATTTAGAAGTGTTCGATTATTTATCCTGTTTTAAGAGTTAATTTCTTATTTTAAGTGTTACGTCAAATCATTTTGCTGCATGGAAAGATCATTTCACTTGTTTTCTCTCAGATTTAGTGTTTTTATCTTGTTTTTAGACAGCCCTTTTTGCAGCGTGAGCAATTGTTTACGTAACAATCAGTTGTTAAAATGTACAAATTCCTCACAAAACAAAAAGGGACATAGCGTCTGAGTCATCGGTGGTGGCCCTGCTCACACCAGAGTGATCTCACGGGAAGGCGTGTAAATATTTTTCCACTTTTATGGACATTTTGTCATGTCTATGCATTTTAAGTTTTCCATGTGTCATTTAACCTGGCAATTGAAACACCACTATGTAGTTAGGTTTAGGAAAAGATCATGGTTTGGGTTAAAAGAAAGGATTGATTGTTACATAAATGAAGTTATTCACATAAGCTATAGTCAGTGGTTGACTTTTGGTTTCATGTGGTTCACAAACAGATTTTCACTGTGTATTATATGCCACTGGCTCTTATTATTCACATGGATGCATTTACATTGCACAGACTGCGTGGGGTGAAACAAGAATATAAACCAAACTGACAGCTCCCATCAGCTCTGTTATGGGTGTCTCATTGTTTTTTGTTTTCAGCAAACATGCACTGCCCAAAAGTAAACAGACTCAGTTATCAACTACCTGGTAAAGAAAATGGAACATTTAAAGGCAAAAATAACAGATATTTTTTTTCTCAGAAGTGGAGGAGAAAAAACAGACCTATAAAAAAAAGTGAATATGACTCCAAATGAACATGAATGTTGCCATATGTCTGCAGCTTTATGAGCC
Organism: Synanceia verrucosa; assembly: GCA_029721515.1. Classification (NCBI taxonomy): domain Eukaryota; kingdom Metazoa; phylum Chordata; class Actinopteri; order Perciformes; family Synanceiidae; genus Synanceia; species Synanceia verrucosa. The sequence goes on from CM056549.1 coordinate 28,467,688, forward strand.
GGTGATGAGTTGTCAGATGCTGTTCAGCTCGTTCCTCTGTGAAAACTCAATTAATACAGCTTAACATTAACATGAGCACAGAACACAACAGAAACAGAAAAACAGTACAGATGTCAGAAACGTGGCAGCTTGTCTCCTCTGGGTGAAGAAAAACAAACGTTGAGCAGAAAGTTGCTCTGGACGCCGATCCTGCTGTCAGTAACAGAGTCCTGGTTTGACTTTGAATTTATCAGCTGCAACAGAGCTCCTCTGTGACTCTTCCTCACAAAATTTTGAATGGCTTGTTTGCTTTTATTCTTAAACCTGTCTTGTTTTAATCACACCAACATCACACACCACTTTTCATTTTGCCCAAAATTGTCTGACACTTTGGTAAACAACAAGACAATTTCAGTCATGATTACAAGGTAGCATGCTTCATACAGTATTCTCTGGTTTTTGGCAGCTCTGGTGCTCCAGTCTCCTGTCAACTACAGCTTGCCTATGTAAATGACATGTATGCTGGTTCTGGCCTCGCAATAATAAACGGATGAGGCCCCCATGAGCAAAATTAGCGTCGGCCATTCAAAACTCCATTATTCCCTCTGTGACCTTTTTTCTCCTGGCAGCCAGAGGGAGGTGGATGATCTCTTGTCAAAATAGGTGAAATAGGAGTTAATGGACAGCTCCTCAGCAAACACTGGGGGTCGTTATGAATGGGAGGCAATCACACAGATCAAATATACAACGGGGGGAAATGGAGCTGGGATTTTGGAGGGGAAATACAAATTGAAGAGGCTGGTAAATATAATAACGCGCGTCTCATGTAATCATCCCCTTTAAACGCAGATACCGAAGAGGAGCGTTGAGTGACGGACGCCCTCATGGTGGACAGAGGAGACACAGGGAGGGGGGGGAACTCCATGGGAACCGCTCTAAAGTTACAACCAGAGAGTTTTAGGAGTCGTTGCTGTCGCTGTTTTTCCTTCTCATTTTTGCTTGCAGACCATGATGTCCATGAAGATCCAGGCAACACCAATGTTCTGGCAATGTGACTGATTGATCCAGTGGATGAACAGTAAAGATTAAGAGGATGACAAATAAGCATGCTGCTTACACAGCGCGTGGGGCTAATCCCCCCCCCACTCCACCAACTGGTCTCCTTTTTGAGGAGCTGCCACTGAGGAAGCACCCACAGACAGTGACGTGCCACCCAGAGGGAGGACAAGCACAACCTGTTGACGAGCAACAAGTGTGAGCTGGAGCTCATGGCAGGACCCCAGCCCATCTGCATCTCCACACCACAGGCTGCCACACAGTAGAGGCACCATCTGCCCACTGGGGACCACTGCAGACCTGATACAGATTTCATATTTTGGGTATTTTTCAGCAACAAACCCAAAAAGAACTTGATCCTGAACATTGCTATCTAAACTCCAGAGATTGGACTAATTGTTTTGCAAAAAAAAAACCATATTCTTCATCTCCATTCTCCATCACTCCAGAGGACATTTTTAATACTAATTAAAAAGAAATGATGGATGACCACCTGATAAAGATCCCCATGATGTCGTCTTCTTCCCCCAGTGAGTCCTCAGGGAGCGGTGGGACGGACGACAGCAGAGGAGGTAAGAGTTTCACCTGTCCACCAGGAGCAACAGGTGTCCACAGAGCCTGAGGAGATGAGACATATAGCCTGAAGTCATAGGAGCATTTTCAGATTCATCATCTTCATTTTGAAATGATCTGTTTCTGTGACTCTTCAGTGCTTTCTTTCTGTTTACAGGTTTAACTGAAAAAACCCCACCTGTTTAATATGATGAAACTTTCTTTAACACCACATGAATAAAACCAGTTGATTTTGTCAATAAGTGCAAATATACTTAATTAAATCAACCGCAAACAATGCTTTCTGGATTAATGTATAATTAAATGGTTTATTTGGATTAATGTCAGTATCTCTGCATCATTTGTGTTAGTTGTTAATCTGCCTCCAGCCATTTTATTGTTTTCTTTTCATGATTACTCACTACAGGAGATTTTTCAGAGCTCAGCGGCTGTTGCAGTAGACTGATCTGACAGTACAGATGGCAGGCACATGTGTGAAACAAAACCAGCCTGCAGCCCACTAACTGACCCTGTCACTGTGTTTTGACTCGCAGCCAAGAGTCCATCTCCAGGCAAAGCTCTGAGTCCTGCTCTGGTCTGCAAAGTGTGTGGAGACACCAGCAGCGGGAAGCACTACGGCATCTACGCCTGCAACGGCTGCAGCGGCTTCTTCAAACGCAGCGTGAGGAGGAGGCTCATTTACAGGCAAGAGGGGAAGCTCCAGCTCTGCTGCCCAGCCCATTAAAGACAGTTTATTATGAAATGCATTATGGGAGGCCAGCATGTTTTTTAGTAAAACTTTCCCACATGAAATGTAGTTATTCCCAACAAAAGACACACAGGAACACAACTATGCTTTCCCGAGTCTGAACGCGCATTTTTGTGACAACAAAACAAAATGAAATCATAAAGTTTGTCACCATGGTAATGTGAGCATGCCACACAAAAATAAAACAGAAAAAAATAGTTAATGTATTTTTAAAAAATGGTGATTCAATTTGGGAAAACAAATGAAATCCAGTGCTTTCTTTTGTTTAATTTGAACAGTTAAACTCATACATGTTGTTATTCAGGTTAGTTTGCTAGTTTTATTTATTTTTAAGGTGTTTATTGTTGGGCTAGTCTCTCTAAGTTCAGGGTAGGGTTAAAGTTTTGGTCACGGTTTGGCAGTGAGTATGAATGTTAGACAACATATGTAATTTTTTTGTAATTACATGCAGTATTTTTGGTAGTTTTGAGTGGACTCTCTCTTTAAAGTCTTGGCTGTGGGTCAACAGGTGCCAGGCCGGTACAGGCATGTGTCCAGTGGACAAAGCTCATCGTAACCAGTGCCAGGCATGTCGGCTGAAGAAGTGCCTGCAGGCAGGCATGAATAAGGACGGTCAGTGTGTAAAAAATCCATCACATAAATTCACTGTCAAAGACTCAAATGTGCAACCGTCAAAACTAGAGCCGTGCCTCATGATTATTTGCTCCTTCCTCCCTGCAGCAGTACAGAATGAGCGGCAGCCTCGAAGCACAGCTCAGGTCCGCCTGGACTCCATTGATGTGGATCCTGAGAAGGATCACCTGGCCACAACACGGGAGCCCACCTCCTCTTCCTCGGCCTCTTCTTCCTCCTCTTCCTCCTCCTCCTCTGTCATCACGTGGCCCCACATCACCTCCTCCATGTCCATCACCTCCTCTGTGGCCCCCCAGCGCTGCATCAGTCCCCAGAACAACCACCGCTTCATGGCAAGCCTCATGACGGCCGAGACCTGCGCCAAGCTGGAGCCTGAGGACGGTGAGGAAGGCTCAGATTAGACTGATTTAAAGCGTGTAACATTTAGAATGGAATATGATGCAGATATATATGTTTTCTTTAGGGTATAATCACTTGAAAATACACATGGTTGTGTTCTTCATATCTATAAAGGAGGTGGTTCCTCTTCATGTTGCTCCACCATGTTTCTACAGAAGCCCAGAACAGACAAACCAAACACTGGCTCTGCACAGGGCCATTCATTTTTTCATGTCGGCCACCATAGCTCTAGCAGGTTGTCACATGGGAAAAGTTTCAATTAGTTGCAATCCCACCACACACACTGCTCGTTTAATTTTAGAATTTTAGTGTCCAAACCTGTGATGTAATGAAATAAGACTTCATGAAAACAGCACATTAAGAGCATGTTGTGTCCATAAATCGAAATGTGTGTGGATTAAAGTTGATATATATGGGAGCTAAACATGATGCAGGAGGGCATGAAGAAAAGAGGAGAGAGGAGGTTTTATTTGATGCTGGTCAAGAAACCTTTTTAGAAGTTCATTTCATATGAAAAGTCAGCGACATTAGCCTAACAATGAAGCATAAAGTTTGAATTTGAAAACTCCTCCTGCTGCAAGACTATGTGCAAATTAATACCTATAGGATGGTTGTGAATGTTAAATTCAATCATTGTGCTTTTTAATTTATTGTATTCAGTGTGTCAGAGTGATCTGATTCATACTCTGAAAGAATGATGATGAGGTAACAGTAAATACAATCAAAATAAGAAATAATTTACTGATGCAGCAAGCCAGTGTTAGCATGCTAACATGCTAAAAGGTTAATGTGTCAACTGGTTGGACTCCTGCATGAGGCTGACCTCATCTTCTCTGCTGTTAGTTGACGAGAACATCGATGTGACGAGCAACGAACCAGAGCGAGCGTCCTCAGAGTACCACATGGCTCTGTACCCGTCCAGCTCTGAAAACGTGTACGAGACGTCGGCGAGGCTGCTCTTCATGTCGGTGAAGTGGGCCAAGAACCTGCCGGTGTTTTCCAACCTGCCCTTCAGAGACCAGGTGAGACCCAAACAGATTACTGGGTCTGACCTGTAACACAGGAGCTCAAGTTACATGTTTTTATTTCACTCATGTTCATAGAAAAAAAAATAAAAATAAAAGTAATTGTTGAATTTTAGTTTCTTTTATATTTTCAAAATTACTCAGTAATCATACTTCTAAAACTACTGAATGTCATCACATATATTTTATAAACCTCAAATTATTTTTTTACATATCAGATATATACTTGTGATTTTGACTTTGTAGATCAAGAAAAATGACTTCAGAAACTTCAGAAAACATAATTAATAACAAAGATATACAATAACTTAAATTCATTATTTTGAAATATTATTGTTTAGAAAACACAATATTATAATTCACACTGTTATGATACTGCTTGATTGTAACTGTAACTATTGGGACAAAGCAGTGAAGCTGGAATCAGTTTCCACTCACACAGTTTTAAAAGCAGGACTTGGTTGGTTGTGGTCCCACCAGGTGATCCTACTGGAGGAGGCGTGGAGCGAGCTCTTCCTGCTCTGTGCCATCCAGTGGTCTCTGCCTCTGGACAGCTGCCCCCTGCTCTCCCTGCCCGACCTCTGTCCTGGCATGCAGGGGAAGACCAGCTACACCAGCCTGGACCTGCGCCTCCTGCAGGAGGCCTTCAGCCGCTTCAAGGCCCTCGCTGTCGACCCCACAGAGTTCGCCTGCCTCAAGGCCATTGTGCTTTTCAAGCCAGGTGAGGGACCCTGAGGGTTTGGCTCTAAAAATATCCCAGATGAGGTATTACAAGACACAAAGAGTCCTAAGGGATGAATACTGATTAGATTAGCCTATTCCTAATGATTTTATTTTCCTCATGTTGCAGACAGCTGCAACACTTGAGTACCTTTGAGGATCTACAGCACCCCAAATCTGCTATAATCTTATTGACTTTCAACTTTTACTTTATTGTCCATGAAAGGAAATTTTCCCTCCAGCTATACATTGCACATGAATGTGAAAATAACCTGCTACCTAAAGTCATACAAACACAATGACACTAATTGTATGTAGAAAACAAAACCAGCTTTTTTTTCTATACTGTACATCTCACGTTGCCGCTCGCTCTCCTCCGTAGAGACTCGTGGTTTGAAAGATCCGGAGCAGGTGGAGAACCTGCAGGATCAGTCCCAAGTGATGCTGGGACAACACATCCGCTCACACTACCCCAGCCAACCAGCCAGGTGCGTTACCTGTATCATGACATCACTGCCTCGGTGCTCCGTGGTAGAAAAAAATCCACCTTCAATACTTTACAAAAAAAAATTTACATGGTTAAATCCCATTTATCTGGAGTCTTTTCTGTGTTAAGAGAGATGATTTGAGATTGGAAATAACTGAAGATGAATAATCTTTCTGTCCATCTGCCCCCTCTATATTCTATTTAAATTGATGATTTCCTTTTGTCACCAACATTCAAAGAGGGATCACTTCTGTTAGATCCATAGCTGGTTTCTCTTTCCTTCTCTACACTGAATTTCTCACAGATGACAGATTGTAAAATTATTTAATGAAAATGTTTAATGGGAAAATGTAACTTTAAATTGTAAAAAGCAATTAACAAAGACAGAGTTTTTAAAAGTCAGAGTTAATAAATGATCAAATTAAAGACAGACTCACAGAATTTTTAAGTTCATGGCTCAGGATTTGTACAACAAAAAACTGGAATGAGCCTTTAATTAATATCTGAATTCAATTCCATTTAGTTGATTGTGCAGTCGTGTTCACTGCAAAGTAAAAAAAAGAAATCCACCTGTGAATAGTTACAAATAAGAAACCTTAAAAATTCACATATCAGTGGAGAGTGATTTCACTCAATATGAGTTAATATTTTATCAATATTTATAGTTTACCAGTTATTCAGAGGAAAATCAGTCAAAACAGCAGTAGTTACACAACACAACCGTCATTATAAACCATTAGAAAATGACTTTGTTATTAACTAGGGCCCAGATATTCTTAAAACAGTATTAAAAAAGTTTTAAAATTCAAATAATTAACTGGTCGGCATTAAGACCTCAGTTCATGTTGACTTATTGTGTCTGAGGTGTTTTCAGGTAGCATGCTCTCTATTACATCTATACTTTCACACACATGTTGATTATTTGTTTGTTTCTGATGTTTCATTCAGGTTTGGAAAGCTGCTGCTTCTTCTTCCCTCGCTGCGTTTCGTGAATTCAGAGCGGATTGAGCTGCTGTTCTTCCACAGGACCATTGGAAACACTCCCATGGAGAAGCTGCTGTGTGACATGTTCAAAAACTAAACCCACGCCGTCCTCAGAGGGTTCACACATGCTTGCTTTGTATTCCTGTGCACATATCAGAGATTCTGCATGCTGTTGCTGATATTTTTTAAAAGCCACTTTATTTCTTTGTTGCTTCCATATCAGGTCGTTCTGAAAATGCATTGCAGTTATTGTCATCAGCTTCCTGTCTATTTGTATCATATTTAGATTTTGATTTATGCCTGAAGTCACATTTCATCCTCTAGTGTTTTGTTGTTTTTGTGGGTCTTTTTGTGACATTTACAATACAGATCTTTATTTGTTTGGCAATAGATGGACTGTATCCCTGCTGTCATTAAAGTGACTGGTATATGCACACCTTAATGAAGTAAAACAAAGTTCTTGAAAATGGTTTTGGGTTGTTTTTATAAGAGCTTCACTGATAAAGGAGAATTTCCATGAGCAAGATTTTAAAGTTACACGTCTATAAAGTAAGGAACACCTAAAGGGGATATACTGTGACCTGCTGTAACACAGATCATCAATCAAATAGCACCATCTTCTGTTTAGTGTGAAAATACACACACACACGCACGCACACACACACACACACACACACACACACACACACACACACACACACCCTCAACATAAACTCATATTTTAAAAAGTAGACGGGAGTTCAGTTTTCAGTTTTTTGTCCCACTGTCATAAACAATCTGTCCAGTTTACACAACAAGACCAATTTCCTCTTTGGCTTACTTAGTTTAATCCAATAACTGTACAGGACAGACATGTTGACTTTAAGGGCTTTAAGGGCTTGTTAAGGGTTTTATTTGGATTCCATGAGCAGTTCTGTCTCTGGATAATAGACCTGAAGAGGCTCCTGTGAAGATGGATACAGCGAAAGAAGGGGGTTTGAATAAGAAAGATGTTGTTTCAAATTTTACAATTTATTAATAATTCTAGAAATTTGTGTAAATACAGCATGTCCATCTTAGTTTACTTTGGAGCATTTGTCCCACAGACGGGGAAAGTACGAGTACTGATATTGCGCGAGACTATTCATGCATTGGAAAAAAATCACTTTGAAAACAGAAATAATAATCCATTGTCCAAAAATAAGTCCCTATAGCTCTCTGAAATGGTCCTTGGGTCTTGAGTGTGATGAGACAATTTGACTAATGCTGCTTGCTTTACAGCACAAACAGGAAGTACAAATAGTGACAGTATTATGGACATTAAATGTTGCCCACTTTGAAATGAGATGTGAAAGCAGAGGGTTTATTTAAATGTCAGTCTGATAAGAGACGCCACTCAGCAGCACTTTACCTTCTGAATCAAACACCTGAGACGTCTCAGTGAAGCAGGCGCTGGACACATCAGATGCTTCATTTAGTTTCACAAGCCACATGAAAACACAGAAAAAGCGAATTAAATTCCAGCTTTTGCTTTTAGTGCGGTTTATAAGAGGTTTAAAGAGCGCCCAGTGCATTTCTCTTTACGTCACTGGTGGCTTTTTAAAGTTGAAATAACAGAAGTTGAGTGTTGTGGCTCCTGAGTGAGGCCCTCAGTCAGAAAATCCTCCCTAGCAGATCAGCTGCCCCTCTGCGTCATATGAGCCAGATCACACATCCAGATTAACGCCAACTCTCAAAGGATTCATCTGATTTCACAGTAAGGCTGAAAATATACCTCCAAACATGCTTTATGGTGCACTTCATGAACAGGGGAAGATTTACTGACTTCATCTGTATGCTACAGTTTGGTAAAGAATGTAAATAAGTGGACCCCCCGTTATATTTCCTTCCTATTATGAAAATAAAACTAAAATGCTAAAATCTCACCTCACGTGTCACACGAGCCACATTCTCAGTTTGGCCTTTCTTAAGCTCTTTTCACACAGTGTGCCCCTGTTTAAATGAGACATTTTCATCTTATTATGAGATTAGACTCTAAAGTAACAGGCGGAGGGAGGCAACAGGTTAAAGCTATGTTGCAGCAAGAAGTTGATATTACCTAATCTGAAGAAGAAATCACAGTACTCTTATTTCAACAGGATAAGACCAAATGTAAGTCATTCAGAAATAACTGTGATTATCACAGATCTATAGCGCAGTATCAATCGCATGAAAGCGACAGAACTAACAATCAATGAATGTAAAATACATGTACCACAACACAAAGCATCATATTTTGTATTTTGTAAGTAAAAATCTTAAATTAGTACAATATCTTGGTTACAATACACCACTCAATGAATAGCATTAAATCACATTCTCAGTGAATTACAGTGTTGAAGTTGAATGAAATGATGAAAGCAGATTTAATATCATATAAAAGAGAAACAGAATCAGCAGAGGTCACTTCAGGTCATTTCCTTCACTCACTGTTTCTCTCATTAACTGTAATGTTGACCCTCTCTCTCGCCTCGCTGCAGTCACTAATCTGCTGTATTGAGCTCTCAGTTGAACTGGAATGTGTCCGTGTGTTTGGGACAAACTGACCTGACACCTTAACGCACCAGCAGATCACTGAGTGAGCTGACTGGACTCAAACCAGGACCATCCAGAGTCCTCTGGATCTTTGATCATCCTGCTTCATCCTGTCCGACCCGACTCAACAGCTGCGATGAATCACAGCAAAGTCAAATTTGAGCCTTTTGAATATTCCTACTATGATTATTCAGACTGGTACTCGGACAACGAAGAGCCGACCAAACCACCCAAAGAGTGAGTAGAGAAGCTGAAGATATTTTCATGTTCAAGTCACAACTGCAGGCATCAGTTTGTTGTGTCTGTAGAGGTCTGGATCTGTAATACTTAATGAATCGATACCTGGTGACTTCAGGATTGCTGAAAAGTGATGATTTAAAATGTTGTTGATCTTAATTTGAACAACTTCAGATTGAGATTAAAGCAGTTTTGGTCCCTGGTAAACAACTATGAGTAAGCTGGTGATTTAAAACCATGAAATCAGGACTAATGTGATAAAGAACTAATTAAATCATATGGATCATTTATTCAGTGTAATGGGTCATGCAATCATAAAACTGTGTATTGTAGTATGACATTCATTCATTTCATTTAGTACAGTGCATATTGTTTTTTGTCACAGAGTTATTCTACCATGTGACCCCACAGCGGAGGACAAGCTCTTCCACATATGCATGCTGTCAATATCTGTGAGTATAGTCAAGTTAAAAAAAGACTGAAAAGTAAAAGCTCATTTTGTTTGTCTGCTAGTTCCTAACGCTTCTCTTGTGACCATCCCTTCCACTAGCAGAAATGTTATGCAGTGTCCTCCAGGGCAGCCATCCTCCTGTGGTGAGCGTGCCATCTGTAGTGTTAGCAGTGCTGAATGGAGCGCCTCATGTGCTGCTAGTGGCTCCATCAGCAGCACAAATGGTCACATTAATGTTCTCAGTGCCCCTTGCATTGTATGAGAATTGTGTGGCAGACTTTCCTAGTCCTAGTGCTGCTCCTTTGTAAAAGTTAACAATAAAAATGGTATCAGGAATCCTGCATGAACTGTGCTGACTGTATTTTAAAGTGGTCATATGGTGGTACTTCGGTGTGAAAAGGTTGGGAACCATTGTTCTAGGAGGTCCTTCCACCATCCATCCATCCATTTTCTACCTCTCATCCTCACATAGGGTCGCTGGGGTCTGTCAAGTCTCCAGTTCATCACAGGACACATAGAGACGGACAACCACCCACACTCACATTCACACCTACGGTCAATTTAAAATAGACAATTAACCTAATCCCCATGCATGTTTTTGGATGCAGTCTGAGTCTATACCATTGATGCTCAGTAAAGAATGAGTGGTATACAATGACTGCAGAAAGTTTTCTTCCCTCAAATCCTTCAGTACTTTTCCTATGAATCCGTCCGCTGATTCAAGCGGACGTTCACTTCAGATCATTTAGTCCGCACCCAGTTACAAATGAGGGCCACTGACCTCCTCATACTGTACACACAGAATGCACACTGACTGTTTTGCTGTTCAGTAAATGATATGGAATAAACTGGGACAGCTGGGTCTGCAGCTGATCACAAAGAACAACACGTCATTGTAGTCTGAGGCAAAATGAGTTTCTTTGTATGTACAGTGTGTTCTCGTGTTTGATTGGTCGCTCCATCCCAACTTCCAGTTGCCGCTACAATGCTGCTTTGCTTTGTTGTTTGCAAAGATCAGCAGGAGCAAATTAAGACAGATGTTTTAAGTGAATTCACAGAGAGGTTATCAAGTATTTATTTAAGCTAAGCTGACAAGGGCAACCTTTGGAATAAAACACTGATAAAACCTCAAGTCCATTATTCCAATAAGTATGATGCAAAGACAGTCCCACTGTGGAAATGCTGCATAGTTTGAGGTGTAACAGGCATCCTGATGAATTTCATCTTTCCCCATAGCTGGTGTTCATGTTAATCCTGGCAGCTCTCACCAGGAAAAACAAATTCTGCCAAGGATTTGCAAGAGGATCCTCCAGTATCTTCAGGTGGGAAGTCTAGACATGCATGGGACTGAAGGCTGCAGGTGTGTCTCAGGTTGTATAAACGTTCCTCTTTGTGATCCTACAGTCCAGCCAACTTCCTGGATCAGACTCAGAAAAAAGGCCTGGTCATGGCTGTTTTTGGACTGGTATTCAGCAAGCTGGCAATGCTGGTGATTGCCCCGGACCCTCTGCCTTTCTACAAAGATACTCCAGAGGACATTAAAGGTGAACATTCGTCTAGTTTACATTTGTTATTTATGTTGTTGAGGTTTGATATGCTTTAGTTGACACCATTTAATTTCATTTAATGCCATTAAGTGATTAAAGGGACCCTGAATTCACCTGCGGACACACAATGTATAAATTTAATTTATACCATAAATTATTATTATTATTAAAATTATTATTATTAAATAATAATAGGTTATATCAATAAATGCACAATAATTTAATTTGTGCAAATATCTAGCATTTTGCTGCAATAACTGTGCCTTACATACTATAAATATTGTAAATATTATTTATGTGTTTAATCTTGACTATTTTATTTTCTACATTGCACTAAGCATCATGTGCAGCAGCTTTCCTGAATTTGTTGTATGCAACCATCATATAATGACAATAAAGCCTTTTGAGTTCATCTCATTTTCTCCCTTGTTTTTCAGAGTACATGAAGATAATGGGCATCTTCTACTACCCTGTTCTGTATTACCCTCTGTTGGTCTGTTGCTCTCTGCAGCATAAAGTTGGCTATGTGTTCGGGACCCTGCTCTCCTTCAGTCACTTTGGGGTCCTGGTGTGGCAAAAGTTTGACTGTCCAAAGACTCCAGAGGTGAGACGCCATCATGGTTGTCATCATTTGCTCTTGTAATATTGAAAAGTCATCATCATTATACATTATTAAGGAATGTGTGCTTTAGCCTAACTCATGAAATTAAATTTATTTCATCACATTCATGCTAAATTTGTATGAAAATCAAGTATTGCTACAAAACTGCCAAGTGATTAGCAACACACCCCACTAAAGCTTAATATAACCTATGAGCGATCACTTTCTCATTACAAATTTGAAATACAGTTCAAATAACTGCATCTTCATGGAAACTGTTGACCCAGATAGGACCGCTCCAGAATACTCTCTTCACTGTTTTTTGATGAATCAATATGTTTTTTTTTCATTCCTCCTCACAGATCTATAAATATTATGCTCTGCTTGCAAGTCTGCCTCAGCTGGGCTGCCTTGCTTATCTCTGCGTCCAGTTTTCTTTGCTGTTTGTCAAAGGACCAAAAACTGACGAGGTGAGAAAAGTCACAATACAGACATCAACAAAGAACCACATTATCCACTCATTTTTCTGCCTCCCAGTGAATATGTAAATACCAACATGTAAACTAAATCTCTGGTGCAACTGAAGAAAGAAACTATGTGAAACATAAGCATGATTACTGTAAGCAGCTTGTGCAGAACAGAGTGGGTTTAACTCTCAGCGTCCTTGAGCAGATTATGATGAGGGAGGTGATTTTTTTTCCCTTTCAAACACTCTAATACAACAGAGTTTTTGTTTTAACTACAGGTTTAAGTTGTCCACAGTTTTTGTTTATTAATTACCCGCACTTAAAAACCTGCACTTGTAGTTGTTTTTTGTCTTCTTGTATTCATATACAACCCATCTGTTACCAGTGAACTCGATTACCTGTGGAACAATTGACTCATGTGGATTTTTCAGTGTTTTTAGGTCCCTATCTCAACTTTTTTGTAGTGGGTTGCAGGTATTAAATTCAGAATTAGTTTACACTTTCCGAACATTTTTTTTGGGGTTTGAACAATAAATATCTTGTCTTTGTGGCACATTCAAATAAATATAGGTCAAAAACAATCTTCAAATCATTGCATTTTGTTTAGTTTTACAAAGCATCTCAACCAAATAGTAATCTGAGTTGTCTATGTATTCATTTGAGTTAATTAAAGCCCGTTGAGAATGATGGTTCATGGCGAGATGTTCTCAAGCAAACATCAATTCAAGGAAAGTAAAGTCTCAAGACCACAGATTACACAGAATGAAACAGGATAATATTTATCAGCTTGTTATGAGCCAGACTGGGACTCATGCTGTCAAACTTTACCACTGTAATCTCTACTAAAAACATGCTTTCGTATGGTGACTGAAGCTTGCGTTACTCGCAGGACCTTGACAGCTGCTACTACACCAACTATGTGAAGCTACTTCTCCAGAAAAAGCCATCAACTGCCAGGTGAGTGGAGATAATGCAACAATTTGATGTTTTTCCCTCAACCTTTATTCAGAACACATCACACAGAACATAACAATCAAAACCAGATGATTTTATTATAAATTAAAGGTGAATTAGGATCTGGACTGTCAATTAACAAAAGGTAGGAAAGAAAAGAAAGGTGCACATAATAATTAAGCTAAGTAGCTTTATATAAATTGACTTTTGAGCAAGATGTCCTGTGTATTTTATTTATCTTTCAAACTCTCTGTTTTTACTAATACATACATATATCTAGCATAAAATTTAATGTACATTGTTCATTTGTTCTCTATGCTTAAGCTCTTCAGCTACAGACAAACCGACTCTGGCAGAGAGACTACTGGAGATACCTAAGAGTTACATCTATGTACCTGACAAAGGTGTGTGCACTCATACAAGCAGAGATATTTTTAGTTGCCATTTAATAATCATGTCACAGAGAAAAGTTTTTGTCCCTCAAGTTGAATCTTTGAAGTCATGTAGTGATGTTAAATGACTGAAATAAGCTATGACAACAGTGACAGACACTTATTTTGTCTTTCAGTGTTTCGTTTTCCACTAAAACTGGCTGTGTCAGCGTTCGTTGCCCTTGTAGCCATATATCATGTAAGTTGTCCCTCGACTGTTCTCTTTGTCAACTTACACCTCTTAAATCAGACTTAATATAGTTTTATATGTACTGCTATTTGCCTTTGTGGGACATAGATTAATTGTGTGAATGTGAATGTCTCTATTCAGACGGCGTTGTTGCTGGTTGTCCTCGTGGTCCCCACTCTCCATATTGTCCGTGCTGGTATTGATGAAAACATTGCCTTCCTGTTGCTGGGCTTTGGCATTGTTCTGTCAGATGACAGGATGGAGGTCGTCAAAATTGTTACCTTCTATACTTGGCTGCTTGAAGGTATGTGGGTGAAATATTTTTAACAGATATTTGTGTGTGTGTGTGTGTGTGTGTGTGTGTGTGTGTGTATGTGTATGTGTGTGGTTAAAATAAATTGTTTCTCTTTTGTTAGTGTGCTACCTCTGTGCGATGACCCTGTCTTGTATGGTCAGTCTCGTCATGCTCATGAGATCCATGATACTTCACAGGTATGTGCAGTAAAACCTTGGGGTTTATCCATTATATTTAGTTATGACTGCCAAAAACCCAGAAAAAAGAAAAATATAAGAAAATGTTTATGGGTTGAAAATTCATCAAGTGGTCCATAATGATGCTTTTGGTGTTCTCCATTATGTTGAGGTTTAGGCAAGAACATGACTCAGTTAGGGTTAGTAAAAGATAGTTTTTGTGTCACAAAGGACACAAAGGCCAGTTTTTGGAGTGGAAGTCCCATGTCTGACTCATCCATCCCCCCATCATCCCTCCTATGTGGACTATAATTAGAAAAATACTCTCTCTGGCCACTTTACTAGGTTCAATTGCTTTTTAACACAGATAGCTAATCAGCCAATCACATGGCCACAACTCAGTGCATTTAGGCATGTAGATGCGTTCAAGTCAACTAGCTGAAGTTTAAATGGCATCAGAATGAGGAATAAAGGGGATTTAAGTGCCTTTGAATGTGGCATGGTTGTTGGTGCCAGACAGGCTGGTCTGAGATTTTCAGAAACTGCTGATCTACTGGGATTTTCAACCATCTACAACCATCTCTGGGGTTTTCAGAGAATGGTCTGGACTGTGAGGAAATATCAGTGAGCAAAATGTCTTGTTGATGTGAGAGGTCACAGGAGAAAGGTTCAGACTGGTTGGAGATGATAGAAAGACAACAGGAAGTGAAATTACGACTGATTCTACCCAAGGAAAGCAGAATATCATGTGTGAAGCTGAACACTGGAGCCTTGAAGAAGATGGACTAGAGCAGCAGAAGAGCACACCTGGATCCACTCCTGTCAGCTAAGAACAGCAAACTGAGGCTACAGTTCACACAGGATCACCTCAACTGGACAATAGAAGATGGAGAAACGTTGTCTGGTCTGACCAGTCTCCATTTCAGCTGAACATTCAGATGGTAGATGGTCAGAGTTTGGAGTAAACACCATGAAAGCATGGATCCATCCTGCCTTGTATCAATGGTTCAGGCTGCAGCTGGTGTACTGGTGGAGGATATTTTCTTTAGTACCAACTGAGCATGGTTTAAACGCTGCAGCCTACCTGAGTATAGTTGCTGACCATGTCCATCCCTTTATGGCCACAGTGGACCATCTTCTGACTTTATTTCCTGTAAACACATGACTGACGACAATTGCCTGACACATCCTGTGGACACATATCAAGATTACCACTTCTTTGGAGGCATGTTTCTGGTCTTTTAACTCTGGTTTGGTCTCTTCCAACTCTAACTCTTCCACTAGCTAACAGTCACCTCACGCTTTCTGCCATCAGGTATTAAGCCATCAACTCCTCTCCGTTGCTTTGTTATACTTGAGATTAAATTATCAAGCCTTCCTGTCTGAACCTCATGTGTCACTGTTTTCTTCTTTGCAGGTCAAACCTGAAAGGACTGTATAAGGGGGACATTTACAGTATTTGTAACAGCCAGAAAACCATCCGTCCATCTAAACCTGGTATTGTTTGTTGGATGGGTTTGACAGGATACCAGGCTGCGATTGTCTGCCTTGGTGAGGCTTCAGTTCATAATACAAAATGTCTCTAGTTTTATGTAAAATGGTATATGGTAAATGATCTGTATTTATGTAGTGCTTTACTATACCTGAAACAATACCCAAAGCGCTTTACAGTATACATCAATTCACCCATTCACACACACTTTCACACACTGAATGTAAGGAACATTTTCTCCAAAGACACCAACAATTTATAGCCCTTCACTTTTTCCATGTTAAAATTACTTACATTTTTTCTCTCATCATTCTACACACAATGTCTCATTATAACAAGCAATGCAACCATGTGACTTGGCTTCTGCTCTCTTATATAAAAAGATGCATGTGCTTTCCCAAATTATGTCCAATCAATCAGAATTTACCACAAGATCATCAAGAGACATGGGAGTGACATGATCTGGGGTCCTGGCTGTGGGAAGAGTAGGGGAAATAATTTTAAAGTTGAAACATGAGATAAGAAAGTAAAAAGGGAAGTGTAAAGTGAAAACTTTCTGAATGAGCTCAATCCCACACACACTGCCCTGCTGCCACAAATAATATTCACTGAGCACCTAATGTGGATTAATCTGTCACTGACAATAGTCAACACTATTCTCTTGTTTTAGCTGATAAAATCTACCAGCTGGTTTGCTAAAACACATTTTTCTGTTCAGGAATGTCAGGAAATAAATGGTATTTAACATCTCAGTCAAAACTAAACATACAGTATGCTTTGATATTTCTATTCTACTTTTTGTGAGACTGTAAAGCATGGATAACAGCAATAATTATATTCTAGTATTACAGATCATATCATGTTGATATGGTGGATTGGTGGATTAACCATTACAGAAACATAAAAAAATATTTTGATAATCCACAGGGTGGGTGGATTAATTAATTTGTTAAGCACTGTATACAAAAATATAGAATAATGTCACCTTTATCTTTCAGTCCTCAAACTGTTACGAATGTATTGGGAAATTTATCTTTTGGGAAATGTGTTAGAAATGTCCTGTTTCTGTTGACAGGAATGGCTGTTCAGACTGTTGTGTTTTTCATCTGCTTCCTGTTTCTGGTCTTTTTGATCATCATCCCTGTTTTCCACGGTCGCAATCTCATGGTCTTTGAACTCGCCGGGAAGGCATGGTGAGTTAGCAGCCTTTCATGTGGAGCACAGCTCCTTTTTTTTAATTTTGTGATTAATGATCAAAATAGAGATTACATTTCCATTTTTTTGGGTGACATCTCAGGCCTGGCTGGGTCACACTCATCCTGGTTACTGTGCTTCAACACGTGGCGGCTAAATTTGCTTTCATTAAAAAGGAAGCTGGAACGAGA
Organism: Synanceia verrucosa; assembly: GCA_029721515.1. Classification (NCBI taxonomy): domain Eukaryota; kingdom Metazoa; phylum Chordata; class Actinopteri; order Perciformes; family Synanceiidae; genus Synanceia; species Synanceia verrucosa. The sequence continues at coordinate 28,485,071 of CM056549.1, forward strand.
GACTTGAACAACAGGTGGGTGAGGATCGTTAATGTATTGTGTTGATTGGGTAATTATGATTAATGATGAATATCTTTTATTTATTCAGATTAAATTCTCAAAGGGACTCACACTCTAGTTACTTTGCTATTTTACAAAGTAATTCATTAATTTTGCTAAAGGTGATATTGGTGAGGGTTTCTCTTGGAAATCTGGCTCCCTGATGATACATTGATTACTGTTTTTACTACTTTTTTTAGGCTCCCATATTTATTTATTTTTATTTTTTGAAAAAAAAAATGTAGAACTGAATTTGAAACACAGTTTAGGCTTTCTGTTTTGGGAAATAAAACATAGTGACCTCAAGTGAACAAAATATTTTTCTCATATTTCAGACTTATATTTTCCACTTAAGTGTTGCACTTTAATCTCAGAGAATAGCGTAGCAAGCAGCATGTCTTTACCAAGAAAGACAGACCAGGCTCTGTAATTAGTATATTTTTTAATGGGGGTAAGCAGGATTTCAGTTAAAAACCAAACCAGGGCTCCTGCAGAACCACAGCATTCACTTTCTTGGTATGAACCACACCAAACAATGACATCTTTCATGTGTAATATTGGTGGCCTGTCTCTTTACCGACATGATGAAAATGAAGTCTGTAATGTATTATGGTGCTTCCCAGAGAGAGTCTGTTCCTCCTCACGTACCTGCTGTTCCTGATCAACATCATGGTGGGACTGATAGTCGCAATATGGAGGATGGTAATAACAGCTTTGTACAACATCGTCCATCTTGGTCGTATTGACATCAGTCTGCTGCACCGCACCGCAGAGTCCCATGACCCAGGTATTATCTTTAATAGTTTGAGGCCAACAACAGAATGCTCCAATAATTCTTAAAGGAATAACTTATATCAAGCTTTAGGAACCTCATAAATCCAAGATTACCAATATAACATGAAATAAAATTAGCATAGTTAATAGATTGGTAATATGGTCTCAGTCTGACTTTAGCTATACCCTGTGACCTTTGACCCCATCCAGCCTACCGATACTACACCCACTCCCTGAAGGTGGAGGTCAGTCAGTCACACCCAGTGATGAAGGCTTTCTGCGGTCTGCTGCTGGACATGATGGTTGAGAGCAGCAAAGCTGGACAGAAGATAAGAGACGCAGAGGAAGGTAACCCTTTACCAGGCTTTACCAAGTTTCACAGGAAGTTTCAACCCAGCCGCCAGAATAAAATGTTTACTACAAAGCAAGGATACAATGAATTTGATTCATATCGTTCTATCATATTGTTACATACTTGTACAATGTTATAATGTTAAATGACTGCTTGTGGCCCTGTTTCAATATTGTATTCTCAGTTCTGTTTATGTTTAGGCTACAGTGATTAGGTTTAGTAAAAGATAATGTTTGGATGCCTCTCGGTGTGATGTAGGACCAAAACACTGCTCTCTGCTAATTTAATTTTAGTACATTATGGCTAATGTTTCCCATCCATCCATCCATTTTCTACCTCTTATCCTCTCATAGGGTCGATGGGGTCTGGAGCCTATCCCAGCTGTCTTAGGGTGAAAGGCAGGGTACACCCTGGACAAGTCTCCAGTTCATCACAGGACACATAGAGACATACAACCACTCACACTCACATTCACACCTACGGTCAATTTAAATTAGCCAATTAACTTAATCCCCATGCATGTTTTTGGATGATGGGAGGAAGCTGGAGAACCTGGAGAGAACCCACACAGACACGGGGAGAACATGCAAACTCCACAAAGAAAGGCCCCAGGCTGGGAATTGAACCCATTACCTTCTTCCTGTGAGGTGACAGTGCTAACCACTACACCACCGTGCCGCCCTAATTTTCCCAGTTTCCCAGTTTTATCCAAATTCAGGGGTGGTTAAAATGGATCCACTGGGGATGATAAATATCTGTATCATATTTCATTTTCACTTGTGAGTGACCAGGCAGCACTGCCATCTTAACAAACAGCTGACTTAAAGTGTTCAAACATTCAACCTGTGAGTAGCCAAGACCAATGAAACAGTGGAAAGCATTGTTTCTCTAAAATGTCTGCACTTTCCAAAGAGGAAGATGTACCAGATGTTTTAGTCCTCCACAGGGTTAATGAAACATGGAGGTCACTATGATGTACTGTACATCCTCAGTCACTCAGTTTGGTGTGTTGCTCTGCCCTGACAGCCTGCTCCTCCATGCTTTCAGGGATTCAGGAAAATAGGCCCAACAAGGCGACCAGCAGGCGGAGGATTCACTGTCGCTGGCAGGTGCTGTACACGCTGGTCAACAACCCGTCCCTGCTGGGCTCCAGGAAGCACTTCCAGACCCTGCAGACCTCTGAAAGCATCCTGAACGGGACCCCCAACCGCAGCTCAGAGAAAGGCAGCAAGAAAGAGGCTGAGCCAGTCCAGCCCACTGAGACCCCAACAGACCAGGATAAAACTGAATGAGATGTAGAATCTGCTTTATATGGAGTGGCTGGCAGTATACTCCAAACTAATGCATGTTTAGCAAGTATCTAGAAAAACCTGAATGTGTATAAAAATATGGCTTGCATCATTTTTTTATTCTTTACCTGTAATACCACAGCAACTACAGAAAACATCACGGTGAAGGAAGATTGTGATCATGGGACTATTATAATTATATTATATAAATATAAATTACAGATAAAGGAACAGTGTGTAGCTTTTACAGGAATTTATTGGCAGAAATTTACTATAATATTAATAAATATCTATTCTATAATTCTAATTCTATAGTGCATAATCACCTGAAAATAATGAATGAGCTATTTCCTGTCTATCTACATGCAAAGCAGGGAGCCAGCTGCCATGTTTCTACTCACAGCAACAACAGCCAACAGCATGTTTGTTGTTGCCATAGGTGTAAATTTGAAGGTTGCTATGTCTGTGGGGCACCATCAATAATGTCAATGATCATATCACTGCATAAATATGACAATTAAACTTTAGTTATGTCCTGCTTGTACAGTAGTGTTGAGTCCTCCAGTAGTTATGCACAAAGGTCAGTGGTCGTGCTGATCAGAGGCGGGGAGTCCATGGCTCATGATCCACACCTGCTGCTTCTCACTGTACTCACTTCACCATGTTGTCCACTTTTTATGAGTCAATCCAGCAATGTTTGAAATGGTTTGTATATTTATCAACCGAGACAGAACCATGCAATCTCCAAAACTAGAGTCACAGGAGCGTCATAACAAACACACTCCTGTGCAGTGTGATATCTTAATATTATTTGTGAGAAAGTTGTGTGTGCAAATGTTTCTTCTTCTATTTCAGCTTTGTGTTTACCATGAAAACAATTGAGGTTAACTAAAGTGCATTTTTTATTTGTTAATATCTATTTGAGTGTATATTGACAAATAAAGTCACTTTATTGATATCAAATTTTAAAATTGAAGTAAAATTTTATAAATGTCATCATCAAAATGTTTTGCTCTATTATATTATTGTGTGTAATATATATGTGCTATCATTCTTGTGTTGATTTTCAGAGTTATAATATATATATGATAATTTAAAAGTGTTTATTGTTATGTGCATAGTATCCTGTACAGTTAATTTATTTGTTTGTAATTTGATTTATTTATGTTTTCTATTAATCCCATTTTATCAACCTAATAATTTTACAATGAATTGCCTTATCATATGTAACATTTTAAAAAAAAAACACATATACTTTATACACTATATACATACTATGTCTTATGTATTTTATAAGTTTCATAGTCGTGTTGTAGTCGCCATTTGGGATGGGTCAAATGTTAACATGGACAATATACCTTAACCATAACTAATTTAAAAGTAAGAGCGAAAGATAGATGTGCAATCATTCAATATTCTTTTGTCAAAGCTTTATTGAGGCACAGATTTATTGAGGATATTTAAACACTTCGGTAAAAACCTATTCATACTACAGGGGTATAAAACAAAAAAAAAGACAAACGCAGCATACTGCGACTCACAGCAACAGGCGGCGTGCAGATCTTCTAACGCACAGAACTCTGGGAAACACGACAGGAAGAACACGACCCAGATACCACAATAACTCCACATACACGTTCACAAGTGACTGTTCTGTTACACACAGTGGGCGGGAGACTTGGTGGATAATATTGAACTAGCTTGTCCTCATTTTTTTCCCAGCGAGACAGAGAGCTTATCGTTTTATTCAACAGGTAAACATGTATCTTTTAGGGAAATGTTCACAGTAGAGCTATAGCTGTTTTTCTAAACATTTAAGACAATTAAGTTTGTGTATTTTTTAGCTACAGCACACATTTACTGCAGTGAGTTTAAAGCAGAATATTGATATATTTTAGTGACAGTTAGCCGACATCTAGTATGTCACACGACACAAGAATTATTACATTGATTTGATGTCTTCCAGTCTTGACATGCCTCATCCTGATGTCAGTTGGCAGCAACAATTAGCAAAAAAAATATGGTTTCAGGGTTTTACTAATTCATGGCAGCTTTTCCAATTGAATGCTGCACCAAATGTTGCAGCATCGATGTGTCACTGTGACAAGCTGCAGAATAGGCACAAATGAACACACGAACCATTTCCGTTTCATTAAAATCCTGCCAAGGTGGTTCTATGTTTCGTCTGTAAATAAAAAACAGTAAATACACTGGAAAATATTTCTCTATAATTGAGTAGTGTGAAGTGTGTATGAATATGACTTGTACTGTTTTTCAGTTACATTGAAATAACATTTCAATCTATTCTTATTAGAATTTGAGTGAAAGATAAAGACTATAAATATCATCATAAGTATCATCAAAAGCCTGGACCTGGATACCACAAGTCAGACCTGCTGGGAGTCATTAAAATCCTACCTAGGAACATTTACTGTATGTTCCCCTTGTTCTGTTTTTATCCACATTTTTCAAGGATGAGAAGTATTATTTTGAAAATGTATTCTGAGAGGAAGTATCACGATAGTAAAGTAAATAGATTACATTCTGTTGCTTTTGCAATACCTCAGTGCCAGATAAAGCCAAATAAAGTTTAACATTTTGTAAAGTAAAAAAGAGGACCAACAAAACAACAGTCTTTACCGGATTTTAACTTGGAGCAACAGCAAAAGTGCATAAATAACTACATAACTATGTGAACACAATTCAATTAACCCTGTCTGTCGTGTATTTGCTGTACCAGACATTTGAAGTAGTTCTCATTTCCTACAAAACGCTGTGTACGAACCATGCTATTTTGTGACTCTCTCCGCTGTACTGTGACATTGTTCCTTTTTCTGCTTTATATACAAATAATGATGAAATCCCACCGAGTGAAAGCTTTACTTTTGGCTAGAGGACAGAGACTACTGTGAAGTGTTGTTGCATTTGCATGGTAGTATAACATTCACTATTTTAAAATGCATTTGTAATTCTGATCATAATTTCCAGTTTACTTATTGTAATCTATGTCTGGTTTCTTCAACTGTAATAGAATATATTTGCCTTGTATGTTTGTAATGTTGTAATTACTCCCAAAGCCTGGAAATTTCTGTATAAAGTATATGGTATATATTTCTAGCCTGGGACCGCCCATACTTCCTGTGATGCTGCACAAAATTTCATGACCAAATCTGTCTGGTAAAGTTGCCTATCTCTATGATTTCAGACTCCCCCAATGAAAATCTATCATTTCCAACAGCTTGATTGAGGTGTGTTTAAGGCAATGACGCACTAGTTCTTTGGATCAAGCAGTTTTCGTCGCTACGCATACGTCAGAGGAAAGAGTGGTCTGAAGCTTTGTCCAATAGCACACAGAGGCATTTAATAGATACAGGTTAACCCCGCCCCATGAGGACTCGGTTTACAAGGCAGCTTGGTCAGACTACGCTCGTAGAGCAAGTAGTCGTGATAGCCAGGCTATAGATTTCTTAAAGTCAAAGGAAACGTTCATCCCATGATTGTCTAACACAATGTATAATTTTGTGCAAATTTGGAGAAAAATTCACTTTATCACTTTTTCTTTGCGTTTTCTGTAATAAAGTAAAATGTGGTGAAGATGTGCACAGCATTTTTGTAACGCTACAGCTGTTTATCCCAGTTTTTTGTCTTTGTGCTAAGCTAGGCTAAGTGGCTGCACAGGTCCTGACTCACTGGACGTATATGAGCATATTTCCCTTTATACTGATATATCCCATATAAACACTGCTCAGAGGAAGGCTGAAACACATCACCACTTATTGTCAATAAAATATGAAGCTGTGCAGACATTTAATAACCTGACTCTCACCAGCTGAATGTAGTTCTGCCTAGCTCCACACATTCATCTGGGTTTGCTCCTTTGGAGATGTATTTCAGAAGGTGGGGCCTTATCAAAAATCTGTGCATGTGATTGGATAAACCACTTTATCATCTTTAATGACGTGCTACTTCAACCACTCACATCGAAACCAATCCATGAAGCTGATGAGAGCGACGCAGGGAAAACCAAAACAGAGCAACCGACATCTTGGATATAGCAGCAGAGCAAACTGCAGCAGTGGAATGACATTCAGCTAGCGAGAGTCAGGTTACAGTTTTTCAGCCTCTCAGATCTGATCCTCTACTCGAGCAATCAGTGGGGAGACAATAATAATGAGGGCGTCCTGCACTGTCCCATTTCCTTAACCATTTGATAAATCAAGCTCTTTCCAATCCCGATTGGGAGAAGAGCAAAGACATCCTTGCCACCAATAAATGCCTTCAAACCCGTTCTCTGTTCATCGTTTAAAGAATGAATATACGATAGATTCACCAACACAGTTGAAATAGCAGAATCAATGTTGATTTCTCACTGCAAGCCGCCATTGTTGTCTGAATCAAACAGTTGTTTATCCGCTACGTCACATCTATGAAAATCCCGTCCGGCGATCCTGATTGGCTCAGTCATTTTTTGCTCCCTTGAAGTCCTTCCCATCGGGTGAGAGTCCAGATGAATGTGTGGAGCTGGGCAGGACTACATTCAGCTAGCGAGAGTCAGGTTAGACATTTAATGCTTGTGAGTCTTCTTTTCCTACTTTAACAACTCTTCTCTTTCGCTGGAACACAAGGTGCTTATTTTTGCTTTCTAGTTTTGTTCATGGACACTGTTTTTTAGAAATGCATTTGAATGCATCACAGAAAATCATCTATTACGAAAGGAGATAAATGAACTGTGAGATTTCCAGCTGGAGGAAGTAACAAGGTTAACATGGCCAGGCCTAGTTCAATAAGATATTTTTCTGGAAAACATCTACTGACTGATCAACTGAGCCTTGCATATGGTAGCCTGTCTAGTGCCTGCATGATGCAGTGCTGCAAGCAAGTCTCATCAGATCACTGTGGGACAAAACAACATGTTTAGCGAGGATAAAGGAACCTCAACCATTGACACAAACTGACAAAATCCTGTGTGACCCTTGAACCACAAGCAAAGGTAAACTGTAAATGATATCAACGCTTACTGATTTAGATATTTGTAGCTGCATGTAATATTCACTGCTTCAGCTCCCAAAGGTAATCTGTCGCTATACTCAGATCCGGCCTCACAGTTGTCTGAATTTGCCCTGAATTGACACATAGAAAATGACTCTGTCATGATGCTTTCTTCTGTATCTGCCTCTTTCTCCCCATCTCCGCTATCCGTCTCACCCTCCTCCTCATCCAGCTGGCTGTTGATCTTCCTCTGGGACTCAGTGTGCGGTGTACGGTTGCTAAAGTTAGCGGCGAGGTTCCTCTCCATGTGGTACTGGTCTTTGGCCTTCAGGATCAGCTTGTAGGTCTTGCTGCGGTACTTGTACACCAGGTGGAAGCACGTTGCGCCGAGGAGGGGCACAGTGGACACGGTAAGGAGGCAGATGCTGACGGAGATGATGATGAACAGGTTGGGCACCCTCCTCCTGGTGGCAAACAGCACCTGGACCTCACAGTCCTCTCCTCTGTAGGTCAGACACAGGGAGTAGTTGGTGCCGGGACGCAAGCCGGTAAACACGTATTTACTGACGCCCTCTTCGATCCTCGACCACTGCACGGCCGAGTGTTTGCGGTCGGCAGTGACACACAGATACAAGCCGTTTGAGTTGTCGTTCTCAGAGACGTCTGAAAGGCTGCGGCGTTCTTCGCTATCAGCTGACTCATCAGATGAGTCGGAGGCATTGACGGCAGCCCGGTTGGCACTGGTGTCTCTGGGTATGAGAAGAGGGTTGAGTCGCACTGTTGCCACTGTTTCTGACACCCCTAATGCAATGACGCCAAAGTCAAATGTGTACTGCTTGATATCATCCATGCTGTCATTAAGGATATGGTTAGATATGTATCTTGTGTTAGCTGTCAGGCCACATTTACTGGCACCTGACGGATACCTTGGTGCTTCTTCAGAGGACTTGATGTCTGTGGGAGGTGGGAACGAGGAGAGGATTTTCACCATGTCTTTTCTCTTTAAATTGGGTACTTGATTCAAAACAGATGCTTTGCGTGTCGTTTGGGGTACAGATGGATGTCTTTCAGCATCAGTAGGTGTTGTGGTTATTTGTTTTACAGGTGTTGGTTTAGGTGAAGCCACCACCTCCACTGACACTGAATCATCAGCGCTACCATACTCATTTGTGGCTGAGCAGCTGTAGTTTCCACTGTCTTCCTTCCTGAGGTGTGAAATGATAAGGGTACCATTATTAAAGACTTTGAAAGGATTATAGGACAGTGAGGAGTCCTCACTTGATTTTGCTGAGTCATCATTGGTGAAGGACAAAGCCAGCTCTTTCTTCTGGCTCTTGGTGTTGATGTTCCACATGACCAGAGGCTTCGGGTTTCCTGTGAATTCACAGGTCAGCACCAGTGCACTCCCTTCATAGAAAGTGGTGTTGTGAATGTTTGGATTGGTTCGTATCGTCACATTTGTGCTTGCACACTTTGACTCTGGCAATTTTCCAATCACTTTCCCTCTAAGTTTCGGTGGATTGGCACAGGTGATCAAATTCTGCTCTGGCACTGAAATGGTGGTTGTTGAGATCCAGTCTCTGAGCCAGTCAAGGGAGCAGGTGCACACAAAGGGATTTTTATAAACCTGCAAGTGGGACATAGACACCAAACCATCAAACGTCCCTTCAGCTATGGTTATGAATTTGTTATTGTTGAGCCGGAGGGACCTCAGCTCTCTGAGGTTGGAGAAGGCATCCCTCTGCAGATGGACCATCTCGTTGTGGTTCATTTTTAACAGCTGCAGGCCTGTGAGATTCTGCAGATCCTCCCAGGGAAAGTCTACAATTCTGTTGTGGCTGACGTCAAAGTTACGCAGATAGACCAAAGGCGCGAGGGCCCCTTGCTCGATGGAGACAATCTCATTGTGGGCCATCCACAGTGACATCACCCGGGTCACTCTGTCGAAGCTCCCGAACGGTATTGACCTGATTTTGTTTGCGGACAGACTCACAGTAGTCACATTAGGAGGCAGACCGTCCGGGACCTCAGTTAGGTCTTTGTAGGAGCACTCAGCAAAATGACGGCCATATTTATCCGAGCAGGTGCAGAGCTCAGGGCATCCATGGCTGGCAGTGAGGGCTGTGGTGACCCACAGAGTGAAGTAGAGGACGTCTGCAGTGGCCATTTTCTGCTCCTGTAAAACAGTGTAACAGTCCACCTGTCATCCCATGGATTCAACTACATTTATTCAGCAGAAGTAATGCAGAACAGTTTCAATAAAAATATTCAAAATAAAGATACCAAGCTGGTCTGGCAATAAGAAAATGAGGCCTCTCATGAAGGATCTAACTTACCTAAGGTGTTAACCTACACTCTCCAGGAACCATCTCCATGGTACCACTTTCAGTTTCTGTCGGTCTGAGCTTCTCACTGGACAGGTAACATCAAATATAATGGACATACAATTTAAATTGACTTCAAGTAGTTTCCTATACCTCTACCTCTGTTTATATAATTGGTGCAGATGTAGAATTTTTAAACTTGGTTCTACAGTTCAGAAACCTGAGTTACTGATATCACAAATAAGACTGTGAAATAAGACAGTTTGTTTTGGGCCGTCTGGACCAGAAGACGTGATTCAACATCAGGTTTACCTCTCCTTCCTCTGTCACATGCACACACTGTACTAGAGTACATCTCCCACTGCTTGAGAACTACCTTTACAAAGGTGCATCATATTTTCCTTACAAGCCAATCAGAGCAGACTGGACTTTTTCAGGAAGAGATCTTAAAGGTACAGGAGACAGGAGAGACAGGTATATTCAGACAGACAGGATGAGCCCATCCTGACACCTTAACATAACACCATTAATAATATTTTTTATTTATTATTATAATTTCACTCTATGATTCTAATACTCTGTCTGGCAGTTGTGACAAGACATCTATACTGAGAGATCTGTCAGACAGAGGAGTTCACCTACATTATGTCTTGGAAAACAGAACAAAAACAACTGGTGCACAATCTCACACCACTTCAGCTTTGATCCTGTGAAGATTAGCTCCTGTTTAGTAAAGCAGTGTGTTGAGTCATTGACAGAAGCTTCTGGTATGAACCTACGCAGTGAGCTGTCCTTGGTGCTGAGAGGCAGCAGCATGTCTGCCCAGTGTGTTTACAGTCTGCACACACTGCTGCCACCCACACTTTAAATCTTTCTGTACAACAAAACATCACAACTGTCAATGCAATCTGACGCCACGGGACCAAAGTTCATCCCTGCAACAACAAAAAGACCTTGATATGAATAATTGATGCGGAGGGAAAGAGGATCCCGTAGGGAGCCTGGAACTGGGTGACAAGCTTACCTGTGTTGTGATGTGTTTCTTATTTCTGCAGAGAAATGCGTCAGCTGTGTCTCCAGTCAGAGCAGATCAGGATGCATGCTGCTCTGTCAACTTTAAACATGTCTGTCTACATGGTGAAAAAGTGCGTGTGCGCTGCGGGGTTTGTGCTGCATTCAAAGAGAGACGTCATCCAGAGTTTTCTCCCTTCATCCTCCCTCATCTCCTCCTCATTCTCCCTCCTCACAGCTCTGGACACAACACGATTCCAGAATTTTTTTAAAGGGGAAACGACCTTCAATATGACCATCACTGCTGCTTTACAGGGCTTGATAATACTCCTACTAATAACAATAAGAGGCCACTAATACTATTAGTAGTAACACAAAGTTGCAAATGTTATATGTTATGAATAATAACTTTTACAAGGACAACAAACAATAAAAATACTAACTCATGTGGAATATAAGGCGTTATTGATGACATAATTTATGTAGACAAATATGTTTTTAATCATACCATATCTACAGGTGAACAAAACACATTTTGAATTTATATTTTCAAAAGTGTTGGTGGGTCCAAAACAAATGTTCTGTTTATCTATTGGTTCCCAATTCTATGATGACAGTGTAGGAATGATGAGGGGTAATGTGACATCTAGTGGCTGATTGTTGTCCATGTTATCAATTGGCCCTTTAAAGGAACAGTGTGTAACATTTAGCAATGTTTTCAGTGTGTATCACTGTGTTTTCGTTACATTGAGCCATACAGAGCAGGTCCTCGGCACAGAGTTGGCCACCGTGTTTCCACAGTAGCCCAGAGGAGGCAACCTGTCTCTAGATTCACATTTTGACAGCCGTAGTTGCCCTAGATGCAAGGCACTTGGTTGCAGTTAGCGCTAATCGGATGGCCAATTTAATCGGGCAATATAGCCCTTTTCAAAATAATCCACATCGGCCTGAATTTTGCAGATTACGCTCCAATTATTTTCATAAAACAGTGCGGGTTTTAGATGGTGTCTTAGCACTATTTACTCAGTAGATGGAGCTCTAATATTAATCACTCCCCAGCAGTCTGCACAACGACACTTTCACTTTCGTTTCATGCAGTCTCGTCAGGTGTGAACACACCTTCACCCAGTGCAGCCATGAAAAGTTAAACCGAATCACATCCCTGTCGTTTCTTCTTCTCCAGTCACCGTCATCAGGTCATGTAACATACTGACTGCTCACTTTTTGGATTAACTGATGTTAGTGTCAGACTGTGATTGTGTGACCATTATATTTAAAATGAAAAAAAGATGGTAAAAAATGATGGAGCAGAGGAAATTTAATGTTTTAGGGCATCAGAGGGCTGCTGAGATCAGAGATTTAGTTTATTTCATAACTCATCTTATGTTTATTTATTTATTTCAGAAATATACTGCAAATTTTATTTTGTACACAAAGTTCAATTCTTTGTACCTGAAAGAAAATTAAAGTTAAGTGTTATGCCTTCAATTTATATCGAAGTACAAATCGACTAATTAGCCTAATCGATTTTCAGATTATTTTTCATGCTAAATGTCAATCTGCATCAGCCTCAAAAAATCCTTATCCGTCAGGCCCTAATTGCAATCTACCTCACAGCATACACTGGCACTTTAAAAAATAATGTGTGTGTGTGTGTGTGTGTGTGTGTGTGTGTGTGTGTCTCTGTGTGTGTGCCATGCAGCAGTGATTAGATGTGGGAACCCTCTGAAGAAATCTTGATTTATTTAGTTCATATCTCATCTCATCTTCATCATCTTGTCTGAACTCACTCTGCCTCATTAGAACATGAAGGACTGGCTTCCTTCTGCTCTACATTCATCACTTAAAGACACTGAGTTTCTTTCAAACTTTAACCCAGTTAGAAAAAACAGTGGAGGACAGACAAAAAGAACAATATGATACATTGCTGTATTTTTTTTTTTTTTAATAAATTCTAATTCATTTACTGATTTTTAATAAGCTGATTTATTATGATTACAGGTGATGACAAGCTGATATTTATCAAACATCAAAAGATATGTCGGCTAGTGACATAATACTAAGAAATTGAGAAAATGAGCATTATATGCACCTATATATGCTATAAAACATATTTTAGTGACCATATTTTGAAGTAATGCAATTACAGAAAAAGCACTTACAGAAATATGTCTGATGTGGACCTTTAAAATCACATCTGTTACTTCTGTAATGAACCTGACTTACCAGCAGATGGCGGTACAATCATTGAAGAAACATGAAGGTTGAATGGAACATGAATGGTAAAGATCATCTAATAAATGGTTGTTACAAGGAGAAGAGCACTTATCAGAGACATTTAAGGGTACACTTTAACACCGCAAACAATAACCTCCATAGTGTGCGATTACATTTCCTTATAGTACAAATTGCTGCAGGACACAGAGTGGAAAAAGAGACATTGACACTTACAGTGAAACATGTGTAGGCCTATGTTGCTTTTGTTTGTTATTTCTGTAAAGAAGAATCTTTGTCTCTTTGAATGTGGTCCCATGTTCTGTATTCATCATCCAGTGGCCATCAGTGGTACTGTTGCTTAAAGGATGCCACTTTGATTTCAGCTTTGATAACAATGGTGACCACATTGTGATTAAAGGTTGAATTGATCATGACGGACTCGGAGGCCTGCAGAGATCAGACCAGTTTGTGTCAAATCTGAGATCACTCTGTTGCCAAATCTTCTGTGTTTTGTACCCAAACATCATTGAGCCATTGTCTCTGCAAACCCATGACAAACCTTGATCCAGATCTTTATTTGAAAATTTGGCTCAAATCTCCCAGAAACAAATATGTCAGGATCACTTTATAAAGTTGATATAAGTTGATCTAAGTCCAATATTTCCCATCCGTCCTCCAGAAAACATAAATTCCCTACTACAGTAGGTTTATCAGAGCCTTGTCACTGAGCGCATCTGTTGCTGTTGCTGTAAATGAGGTTGATGAGAGTGTGGAGACTGGACCAAAACAAAGATCTAAAAGACACCTGAGAGGATCTGCTGATTGATAATTCTCTGGACTTGACACATGCAGTTTGTGTAATTCCCTCCTCACCCTGAGTTTCTGCCTCTACCTCCCATATTCACTGAGTGTAAACCAAGAGGGAGCTGTGGACTCATCCAACTTGAACATTATTCTCAGAAATATTATTATATCAGTTCCACTTATGTTTATGGAGTGTGTTGTACTCCAGAATACATGGGTTCAACCACACACAGATGTTCAGCAGGCTTCTTTAACTTGGTCTTAATTATAGCTCATCATGTTAGCATGCTAATATGTGCTAAGTAAATATTAGCACATATTAGCATGCTGGCTCGTCATGTTAGCATGCTAATATTTGCTAAGTAAGGGATAATGTATGGTTATTGTTGTGAAAACAAACCAGGTAGGGTGACAGGTTTATTCCACAACAATGACCCACTAACTGTACATTATCTCATTAATTACACCTGCTCAGAGTTCACACCTGTGTCCATAGCAACAGTGTGTTATAAAGAAATAACAGACAACACAGAACGCCATAATGGAATAATAAGAATTGTATATTCATCAAAGATGTATAATAATTAGCAATAAACACAGTAAAGCTGAGGTTGATGGGAATGCCATGTGTTTGTAGGTATTCAGTCAAAAATGAAAGTGAAATCTTTGCCTGAGGAGGTCGTTAGAGGAAAAGTCAGAGGCTTATTTATTTCAGTTTATACTGAGGGGAACGTGACTCTGTACTGCACATTTCATGACATTACATCTAATTGTTGAAATATTTCACTCAAAATCACAGATATCAACCTCATGGTGCCACTTGAGAAAATGTTAGGAAATCACCTCAGATCCTTCAGTGAGGTTCATCCTCTGGGGAACAAGATGTCTCTGCAATCCATCAAATATTTGTTGTGATATTTCAGTCTGGACCAAAGTGACGGACAGGAGCCATTATGCTGGTATCATGCTCCATGTCTCTCTAAAGCCACAGATGATATAAAACAGTGTACGAGGGTCTGAAGGAGCAGCACACTTGAACTTCCAGCCAGCCAGCGTGCTGCTTTGCATCAGAATCCAGCCGAGGTGGAATTTAATCAAGTCACCTTCCATATTTCTCACAGCCAGAAAATTAAAAAGAGATCTCATGTGTCAAAGCAAATTGTGGAGAGGCAGTGAGCCTCCATCTCCACCGCCCTCCCCCTCCCCCTGTGTGCTCCATCCATTTCCCTGGTAACTTAGACCCCTCGGTGGCATGATTTCAGCAGTAATGTGTTTCTATTGCTCTTACTGTGATGCCCTGCAGTATCGCTGCACCACTGTATGGAGAGCTTGGAGGAGCTTGGAGAGCCTCATTTACCTCCATAATCATTCACAGTCATCGATGGGGTGGCATGGTGTGATACACACACACACACAACAAGGCAGAATAAGTCTAAACACACAGGAAGAGTCCTCATGTGCAGCTGAATTAACATAGTGAAGACGCTGCATTATGCAAATGTGTTATGGTTACTCTATGACAGTGCTGGTAAATTGGATGATACTTTATGATGATGTAAGAGTGAGTTAAGGCACAACAGATCAGTGCTTTTTAATGCCTCTTTGATATGCATCCTCCTCCTCCTCAACTTGTCCCGCTCAGAGACGTCGAGAGATCGTCAGCTCGCCTTCGCACCGCTTCCCACAAGCTATTATGATTCCTGGCGTTCAGACTCAAGAGAGTCAATAAGACAATAAAACAGCATTGGATTAGTCTGCGGATGAACAGGGGCCTGTAGGAGCTGGGAGTGTTAAACCTTACTAAAGGGATAAAAGGATTGGAGATGTGTTTTGGCTGCTGAGTGGCTTACCCCGTAGTCGTTTTATTTTGTTAAAAACAAAAAAAGATTTGACTTTTTGCAATCATAAGGAGAGGTAAGTATAAAGGGATCACTGGGAAGGTCAGATGCTTGGAAAAAAATGAGAATTAATCCTGTTAGGATGAGTGAAATAAGGGAGTCTGAGTATTGCAGTAAGACACACACACACACACACACACACAGAGGACGGCGGCCTTGGCTTTGTTCTGCAGCTCTTAGCCGTTTGTCTAGTGTTACACAGGCTCCATTTACTCCTGATTGCCTGTGACTGGCGACCTCTGAACCCAATCCACATAGGTGCTGCAGGATGAACCATCAATACTGGCAGCAGGTTGTTTTTTCTCCAGGCTGCTGGATAAACGATGCCCTTGGTGGACACACACAATTCAAATTACAAACACAATCACACACACACTCATAGACAAAAAGACAAATCCTGCACCTGTTTGCTGTACATGTTTTAATGATAATGATGCAAGTTGCATTTGCAACTCTTTCAGAAATTAAGAAATGTTACAAGGAAATTGATCAGCACTTGAACAACATTACCACAGAAAAGAATCCAGTGGATCCCAACGGGAGGATGGGCCAAGTCAAGAGTTAGAACTTAATTCTGCTACACAAAATAAAAAATGACTAACTTTTCTCTTATATTTACTTGAGTATTGTGCAAAGGGGGATGTTTACCTTTTAAGGTCTCCAAAAACTATAGACTTAGACTTAGACTTAACTTTATTGATCCCCTCAGGGAAATTTAAAATTTCCAGCAGCACATAAGAAGAGCAGCACACAGATAAAAAAATAAACAGTAAACACTTAAATAAACTTATACAAAATATAAAATATAAATATAAAGAGCTGAATATTGCTTTATATGGAGTATGGTTAAGTTAAAATTATTGCACCATGGATGAGAATGAGGTTATTGCACCAAAGGAAAAGTGTGCATTTCTGTGAGTGCATGTGTTGCACAAGTAAGGGTAAATGGCTACCCCCCCCCCTTCCCCACTGTCCTCTGTACTCTATGTCCTCCTCTCCCCAAGTGAGGAGTTGTAGAATGCGATGGCATGATGGATAAAAGAGCCTGTTGGTCCGACACTTGGGAAGGAGCAGTCTTCCACTGAACAGGCTCTTCTGGTTGCTGATGACAGTGTGCAGAGGGTGGCTGGCATCGTCCATAATATCCAGCAGTTTGTCCAGAGTCCTCATCTCTGCCACCGTCACCAGAGAGTCCAGCTTCATGCCGACCACAGAGCCGGCCCGCCTGATCAGTTTGTCCAGTCTGGATGTGTCTTTCTTGAATATGCTGCCCCCCAGCACACCACGGTGTAGAAGAGGACGCTGGCTACCACAGACTGGTAAAACACCAGCAGAAGTTTGCTGCAGATGTTGAAGGACCGCAGTCTCCTTAGGAAGTACATCCTGCTTTGTGTCTTCCCATACAGATGGCCCGAGGTATTTGTAAGAGTCCACCTCAGCTCCCTCTAATAGGACTGGTCGCAGTCTTGGTCTGGACCTCCCAAAGTCAATGACCATCTCCTTCGTCTTAGAGATGTAGAGCTGTAGGTGGTTAGTGTGGCACCATGCAGCAAAGTCCCCTACCAGTTTCTGATACTCCTCTGTCATCCCTGATGCACCCAACAATGGCCGTGTCATCAGCGTACTTCTGAATATGACACAGCTCTGAGTTATATATAACTCATATATACTCTATAACTCAATATTTTGTTGATTACTTACACCAAATGGTCATGTGCTACATAAAAGTAACTTTTTAATTCCTCTTTAGGAGCCTGGGGAGTGAGAGTTTGCCTTATGGTGTGTTCACTGGAAGTCAGAACTTGGAGCTCAGATCATCTTAACCTCAAAGTTTAGTGCTCCCAGCTCTTCCAGCCTTACAGACGTACAACAAAACATGTAGCTACTGTTTACGTCAGTAGCAGATAGCATGAATTCTATGTCTGGTTGGTGAGATTAATCTGATTTTCTGAGTTGGAGATCCAACTTCACAGAGGGTTCTGATTGAAATTCTGACTTGGAGCTTGGAAATTCCAATATTTGTGTACAACTTGAACAAACCATGAGTCGAATCACAGAATCACACTCTGTTCTACTGGCGATATTTGTCATCTTATGCTGGAAAGGACGGATCAGTGTCTCTATGAATGTGAAGGGGACATGTCCCCTGTCCATAGAGACATCTGAGAGCATGAATGAAATCAATCTGAATTCATCAATCCTGTGCATGTGATGGTTTATCCATTGTAGCTCAAGCAAGTTTCAATTCTAGGCAAATACTTTACTATGTGCTGAAATGTACAGCAATGTCTGTTTAAAATGATCAGCAGACATGTAAATATGCAGTTCGCAATAAATGACAAAATAATACAAACTTGTTTGTATAGTTATATTTTCTTTTCAAGCAAAACAATTAAAAACCAACTCTATAAATAATTTCAAGGAAAACTGGTCTCAAAAATCACCAACCACATGCTGAAATCTTTTCATGGTATGTGTGTGCTGAATATTAAGAAATGAAAATGAGCATCGGCATGCACACATACCTGTACTGTATACACACACACACACACACACACACACATCATCATTTCTCATCTGTGCACAGTGGAACACAGCAGCAATCATCACCCTGTCTCACACAGGCATAGTGGGAAGTGAAACAGAGATGAGTGTTGCTCTGCACATGTGAGACGCATTAATCCTGCAGCAGCTTGGTCTTCCGTGCATGTGTAATCATTGCATACTATTATCTATCGACAGTCGCGTCTTCAGAAATGTTCAATTTTTTTTTTGAGGACTGGTTAGTTTGTGGCATTATTCTGCCCCAGAATCACTGGTAGGAATGAGAGGTCGACTGATGGCTACTCTGTACTCATGAGGAAACCAAGCATGCTGATGCAGCCTCTTGGACAGTGATGTCTGATCCAACAGAACTTCTCTACCCAGAGTTCCCACCACAGTTGGCAGAATCTTTTTTGGCATTGGAAGTTTCTGCAAACTACAGGATAAATGTCAATGTCTCTGAACCAAAATTCAGTCTCAGAAATGTGTTTCATATTAGCCTTGTATAATGCTTATATGGAGTTTACTGTAGTGTTGGATAGTCGTGCATTACTAGGTACTAACTCCAAGTTAGTCGGAAATTAAATCAGAACCCCTCATGAAGTCAGATCTCCAACTCTGATTAATCTCACCAACCAGACATAGAATTCATGCTATCTGCTACTGACGTAAACAGTAGCTACACGTTTTGTTGTACGTCTGTAAGGCTGGAAGAGCTGGGAGCACTAAACTTTGAGGTTAAGATGATCTGAGCTCCAAATTCTGACTTCCAGTGAACACACCATAAGGCAAACTCTCACTCCCCAGGGTCCTAAAAAGTAGCC
The DNA here is from genome assembly GCA_029721515.1 of Synanceia verrucosa. Classification (NCBI taxonomy): domain Eukaryota; kingdom Metazoa; phylum Chordata; class Actinopteri; order Perciformes; family Synanceiidae; genus Synanceia; species Synanceia verrucosa. Next base: position 28,504,136 of record CM056549.1, read on the forward strand.
CAAAAGTACTTTTAACAGTAACACATTACTTTTTGATGTAAGTAATGAACAAAGTAATTGAGTTAAACCAGAAGTCAACATTAACATATACGTTTATTTAAATAACAAATTCTGTGGTTGCCCAAGGTAGTTTTGTGGCTTAAACACCACAGGGCCTTGCAGAGGTGCACAGATGTTGCTTGTGTTGCTGGATATATATAAAATAAAGCATGAAGATAACAAGTTTACTTTTTAAGATATCACACTAACTTTTGCCTGGGCAGCAGTGCTCTTGATGCTATAATCAAATGATCGAGGAGCTTATTTATCTTCATTTCACAACAAAACCTACCATGTGTCTTTCTTACAAACGTTCAAGGGAAGCATCTCAATTTTAGGGAATTTATATCAGGAGGCAGCTGGGAACGCAAGGCGAGCAATTCCATGAAGCATTGCTTCCCAGGTGTCTCCCTGTCAGTCACAGAGCCACACAAACACATGAGAAGCTATTTTTTTCCTCCCCAGGAAAAGCTACAGTGGGAGAAGCTAAATGATGGCCTCTGGTCTTTTCCCATGTACACTATTACAGTGGTATCATCTCCACGGTAATGTCATTACACACCATATATTGCATTCGTCCCACATGCTGAAGCACTGTGTATTTTTGGTATGCAACCGATGATTTTTAAACTCAACAAACAAGAAATTAGAATGAGTTGAGTTGGAATTAAATGGAAGTCAAATGTTGTGTCTCCTCAATTAATACACTAGTACACATTCATGCCTTAATGCAGTTTGGAGAAACTAAATGTTGTAACTATATATGAAACTACAGTCAGTCCTGGAGAAGTATTATTAATTTTAGTGTTTGTGGATGAGTGAATTACTGCTTTAAAATGATGACTGTAAGGCTTTTTGTTGTGCTGCTCTCTTTGATGACTATCATTTTATTCATATTTTTTTATCTGGAACATTTTTTTCTGGATGCTTTTTTGCAGCAGTGAGATAAGAAAAACATATACCTCAGCCATCCTAACAAGTCTTTTAATCTGTTATTTAGTCCATAGATCGTTATTTCATGTGTAAACTTGGGAAAAATATTGTTAGAACGTGGCAACAGGTGACATAACACAGAACCCAAATGCACGACTCAACACGACCAACAAAGAGTTAGAATATATAAATTTTAATAAGAGGATATCAATGAATATGATAATGAATAATAACAGAAATACTCAGGCACTAGAAGCAATAAGACAAGGGAAACCACATTAACTAGAATAAACTTAGAGGGGAAACTAACACTGAAAACTCATACTGGATATATACAAGGAAAAAACCTAAACACAATACTAGAGAATAATCAAACAGCTAGAAAAGGAGGGAAAACTAAAGACGCTCACAATGGTGAGGAAGAACTAACAAACAAGGGAACTAAACTAAGGGCGCTCTCCAAGGAGAGGGAAAACTAAACTAAAAGCGCACTCAAACAGAGAGGAAAACCTAAACCAAAATACTACACGTGGCAAACGCAAATTAAACAATCCAAAAGGAAACTAATCAAACCTCAACACAGGGACAGAATCTCTTACTTGGACTTGACAAAACAAGTAACACGGCTGGTAGCTTGACAGTGATACAAGACGTACTGGCACAGGACTGGGGGAGACACCGACATAAATACACTAGGTAATGGGGAACAGCTGGAGACAATCAGGGGCGGGGCAGACAATCACCACACATGGGAAACACAAGGGCAGGAAGAATCAAGCTGAAACACAAGGAAAGACCATTAATATCAAAATAAAACAGGAAATGACACGACCAAAAGACAAAACTGAAATAATAAACACACTTAACTAGACTGACATGACAGTACCCCCCCCCCAAGGGTCGTCTCCTGACGGCCCAGGGATCTCCGGGTGGCGACGGTAGAAGTCCCTGATGAGAGTCTTGTCCAGGATGAAGGACGCCGGCTTCCACTCTCTCTCCTCGGGACCGTACCCCTCCCAATCCACCAGAAATTGCCTTCCTCGCCCCCTATTGCGGACTGCCAGAAGTCTCCTGACAGTGTATGCTGGACCTCCATCAATGATACGGGGGGGAGGTGGGGGTCGGGAAGCGGGAACCAAAGGACTCACTTTCTCCGGCTTAATCCTGCTGACATGGAAGGTAGGGTGGACCTTGAGGGAGCGGGGAAGGCGAAGACGAATTGATGCTGGATTTACCACCTTCGAGATGGGGAAGGGACCAATGAATCGGGGAGCGAGCTTCTTGGACGTAGCCCGCAGGGGAAGGTCCTGAGATGATAGCCAGACCCGCTGGCCCACCTGGTAGCTCGGGGTCGGACGACGATGGCGGTCCGCTGCTTTCTTCATACGAGCGGAGCTCCGCTGGAGAACGCGGCGGGTAGCCTCCCAGACCTTGTGGGCTCTGCGGACCAAGGCGTGAGCAGATGGAACCAGGACCTCTTTCTCCACATCTGGAAAAACGGGGGGCTGATAGCCATAAACCACATGGAACGGTGAAAGCCCCGAGGCCGCCGAAGGCAAGGAGTTGTAGGAAAACTCCACCCATGGAAGAAGTTTGCTCCAAGAAGAAGGATTCTGGGATATGAGACACCGCAGGCAGGTGCCTAATACCTGGTTCAGTCTCTCGGTTTGACCATTGGACTGAGGGTGGTACCCAGAAGACAGACTGACTGTGGCTCCGATCAGTCCACACAACTCTCTCCAAAACCTGGACACGAACTGGGGACCCCTGTCAGAGACAATGTTCTTCGGGAACCCATGAAGGCTGAAAACACGGTTGAACATGACCTCAGCAGTTTCTTTAGCTGACAGTAACTTGGGTAATGCAATGAAATGTGTCATTTTAGAGAATCTGTCAACCACCGTCAGCACAGCGGTATTACCACATGACGTAGGAAGTCCCGTAACAAAGTCCAAAGCTATCTCCGCCCATGGTCGGCTCGGAATAGGAAGCGGGTGCAGGAGACCAGCTTGGGTTTGCGCAGACGACTTGTTGCGGGCGCAGACTGGGCATGCTTCCACATATTCCTTGACCGTAGAGTGCATGGCGGGACACCAGAACTGTTGACGTAGAAAGAAAAGTGTGCGTTTTACTCCAGGGTGACAGGTGAGTCGAGAAGTGTGAGCCCAATGTACCACCTTGGACCTCAGCCCCTCCGGCACAAACAGCCGATCGGGAGGACAGCCCTTTGGTGGCGGGTATGCCCATTTGTTTGTTTAACCTCCTCTACTATTGGCCAAGATACCGCTCCTACCACACAATCCCGCGGCAGGATGGGCTCAGGTTCCTTGGCCACAGGCTCTGGATCGTACAGCCTCGAGAGAGCATCCGGCTTAACATTCTGCGACCCAGGCCTGTAGGAAAGAGAAAAGTTAAATCGGTTAAAAAACAAGGACCACCGGGCCTGACGTGAATTTAACCGCTTGGCATGGCGAATACTCTAAATTCTTATGGTCAGTCCAAACCATGAATGGCTCCTGAGCCCCCTCCAGCCAATGACGCCACTCCTCTAAAGCTACCTTTACTGCCAGCAGTTCCCTGTTCCCCACATCATAGTTCCGTTCCGCCTTTGACAGCTTCTTGGACAAAAATGCACAAGGATGCACTTTGCCGTCCTTGGATGATCGCTGGGAAAGCACTGCTCCGATGCCGGTGTCCGAGGCGTCCACCTCTACTAGAAACTGCTTGGAGGGGTCTGGCATGGTGAGAATGGGGGCTGCGGAAAATCGTTGCTTGAGTTGCTTGAATGCTGCATCTGCTGCTGGGTTCCACTGAAAAATGGACTTAGAAGAGGTGAGTGTATGCAGAGGCGCTGCAATAGCACTGTAGTTCCGAATAAACCGGCGGTAGAAGTTAGCAAACCCGAGGAATTGCTGCACCTTCTTCCGGTTATTCGGAACTGGCCACAGCTTGTACTTTTGCTGGATCCATCTGTATTGCTCCAGGGGCTATTATGAAGCCCAGGAACGACACAGTCGCAGCGTGAAACTCACATTTTTCAGCTTTAACATACAACTGGTTCTCCAGTAGCTTACTTAGTACTTGACGAACATGCACCTCGTGGGCTTCCTGACTGGGAGAGAAAATGAGGATGTCGTCAATATACACAAAGACAAACCTATTTATGAACTCTCTGAGAATGTCATTTACCAGGTTCTGGAAAACCCCCGGGGCATTAGACAGTCCAAAAGGCATGACTAAATACTCATAGTGTCCAGAAGGTGTGTTGAACCCCGTCTTCCACTCATCCCCCTCCTTTATACGAACTAGATGATAGGCATTTCGCAGGTCCAACTTAGTGAATACCTTAGCGTCCTGCAATAGTTCGAAGGCTGATGTCATGAGGGGAAGAGGGTACCTATTCTTTATGGTGATGTCGTTTAGTGGGGCATAATCAATACATGGTCTCAAAGTGCCGTCCTTCTTCCCCACAAAGAAAAATCCTGCTCCTAGAGGGGAAGACGACGGTCTGATAATACCGGCTTTGAGAGAGGATTGAATGTAATTGTCCATCGCCTCCCTCTCCGGACCCGAGATGGCATAGAGCCGGCCCTTGGGCAGAGGCGCTCCCTCTCTCAAATCGATGGCACAGTCATAGTCCCTATGTGGAGGCAGAGAGGTGGCTTTAGCTTTACTAAAAACCATTGCTAAATCATGGTAACATCTCGGAACTGAAGCTAGGTCAGTGTGGTCAACGGAAGATGAAATAGTCTGTTCAGGATTCCCCCCTGATTGGGCGGTCAACCCCCCCATGGTCACAGGCTCCTCCCCCTCCAGACATCCACCCCGACAGTCCTCTGACCAACCCTCAATTTCCCCCGTTCTCCAGTTAACAATAGGGCAATGCTTACATAGCCAAGGCAAACCTAGCACAATAGCATGCCTTGCAGACTCATAAACATAAAAACTAAGTCTTTCAGTGTGACTTCCTATGGAGAGTGTTACTGGTTCAGTGCAGTGGGTGATTTTAAAAATCTCCCTACCGTTCAATGCCCGTGCAGTGAGGGGCTGAGGTATGGCCTTAGTTTGCAGTCCAAGCTCCTGAACCACCTGCCAGGTCATCAAACTCTCGTCCGCTCCTGAATCAATTAATACGTTGAATGTCTTAACATGGTTATTCATAGTACACGTTACCTGTGTCAAATGTCTTGGAGGGCCTTCAGCTGCAGCGAACAGGCTCACCAGTCCCCTCCAGCTTACTGATGAGCCTGACCTTTTAACGGGCATGATAGAAGCCGATGCCCTGCCTCACCACAGTAGAAGCAGAGCCCCTGCTGCAGACGCCGCTGCCGCTCCTCGGAGGAAATCCTGGTCCTGCCAACCTGCATAGGCTCATCCTTAAATGCAGGAAAGGCTCGCTGACCGCTGGAGATCCCCGTCTCTGGCAGCGTCTCACGGCCCCCCAATGGCTCGAAAACTCGTCCCGTTCCTCCTCGACGCCGATAACGCCGATCCCGGATCCACTGATCGGTCCGTATAGCTGCTTCTATGACGGCCTCAAGGTTGTCGGGGAATTCTTGTGGGCCCATCTGGTCAACAACATTGTCATTAAGTCCATCCAAAAAAAAACATCAACTAAAGCTGGCTCCCCCAATCCACTGTCCTTAGCCAAAGGCCGAAAGTCTATGGCGAAATCCGCCACTGAACGGCCTCCTTGTCTCAGTCTCTTTAATTTACGAGCTGCCTGACGCCCAGGTCTGGCGTGATCGAAAACACGGCGGAGCTCAGCTATGAACTTCTCTGGAGAATTACACAAGTCCGACTCTTGAGACCATTCAGTGGTTGCCCACGCTGCCGCTCTACCCGTCAGATGGGAAGTGATAAATGCCACCCGAGACAGAGGAGTGGGAAAGGCATTTGGGTTCATACGGAAATGGAGCTCACACTGCACGAGGAATGGGCGACACAGATCAGATTCTCCGGTGAATTTCTCGGGGAGAGCCAGGCGAGGCGGAGCATGTACAACCATGGCCTGAGAATTAACTGGCTGACCAGAGCTGCTTGCTTCCGGTGCTGACGTAGTAGTGGGTGGTGGCTTCTGTAAGTATGACAAAATATCCCGCATACTGCTCGCAAGTGAGTCTACGTGAGCCGTCATTGAATGTCGAAAATCCTCCTGTCTTGAGGACAACGTAGCTAGATCACGCACCAAAGCAACTGCCTGCTCCTCCTGCCTCGCGAGTCTGTCACTGTGTGAGGTGACTAGCTCCCTTAACTGACTAGAGTCGGCTGGGTTCATTTCTTTGGCCAGTACGTTCTGTTAGAACGTGGCAACAGGTGACATAACACAGAACCCAAATGCACGACTCAACACGACCAACAAAGAGTTAGAATATATAAATTTTAATAAGAGGATATCAATGAATATGATAATGAATAATAACAGAAATACTCAGGCACTAGAAGCAATAAGACAAGGGAAACCACATTAACTAGAATAAACTTAGAGGGGAAACTAACACTGAAAACTCATACTGGATATATACAAGGAAAAAACCTAAACACAATACTAGAGAATAATCAAACAGCTAGAAAAGGAGGGAAAACTAAAGACGCTCACAATGGTGAGGAAGAACTAACAAACAAGGGAACTAAACTAAGGGCGCTCTCCAAGGAGAGGGAAAACTAAACGAAAAGCGCACTCAAACAGAGAGGAAAACCTAAACCAAAATACTACACGTGGCAAACGCAAATTAAACAATCCAAAAGGAAACTAATCAAACCTCAACACAGGGACAGAATCTCTTACTTGGACTTGACAAAACAAGTAACACGGCTGGTAGCTTGACAGTGATACAAGACGTACTGGCACAGGACTGCGGGAGACACCGACATAAATACACTAGGTAATGGGGAACAGCTGGAGACAATCAGGGGTGGGGCAGACAATCACCACACATGGGAAACACAAGGGCAGGAAGAATCAAGCTGAAACACAAGGAAAGACCATTAATATCAAAATAAAACAGGAAATGACACGACCAAAAGACAAAACTGAAATAATAAACACACTTAACTAGACTGACATGACAAATATGGCCATGAGAGGTGATGTCACTGTGATTTCATTCTGAATGACTTATTCTAATAACTGCTTTGAACTGCTGCTGAAATAAGGATGATTACATTGGTGTATCTGAAAAAATGAAGTTCCTCCTTTGTCAGACTGACAGGACAGTTGGTCTTACTCAGAGTGTGGCAAGCTGTAACACTTCATCACCTTGTTTCAGCAGAAAACTGACATAATCTATGAAGAAGGGATGCTCCATATTGGCTTTTTTGTTTTGGCTCAATCCACCCAGTTCTTTCATATGACTAATACTCCAAGTAAAACCTGGAAAGTGGTGTGTGATGGCACAGTAAATGTACTGTATATTCTGTAAAATGATTAATTTACACCTCATCATAAAAAAGTTCCCAACTTGAATATTCAATATGTTTTTACATTTCAATGATAGAGCATAATTCATTTTATATTTGAAGTTTAATTTATTTATTGCCAGTATTTAATAAAGGCAATTACTAAAAACAACAACACAGTGTTTTAAAGAGCCAGGAGAAGAAGCCCTGCTTGTTGTTGGTCGTCTCTTCTTCCTCTGATAAGGTAACAATCACTGGTTCAACAGGAGTTGTCAGAGGAGCTGAAGAAACTGGAGCCACAGCGGGGTCTCCTTCTCCTCTGGGCTCTGGGTCCTCTTTGACATTTGTCTGTTCTTGTGTGTCCTCCCAGTCTTGGACGTCAATATTGCTGAGAGGTTCAGGAGGGGTTAGTGGGGTTGGAGTGACAACAGAGTCTGGCTCTGTGGCTGGTTTCAGGTCTTCATCCTCTGTGGCCTCAACATCAGTGATGGATGGAGGCTCAGCAGAGGATGTTGGAGAATCTGGAACATTATCAGAGTCTGGTTCTCCTTTTGGTTCCTGGTCAATCCGGTGGGGTTCGTTGTCTTCATCCTCTGTGGCCTCAACATCAGTGATGGATGGAGGCTCAGCAGAGGATGTTGGAGAAACTGGAACATTAGAGTCTGGTTCTCCATTTGGTTTCTGGTCAGTCCGGTGGGGTTCGTCTTCTTCATCTTCTGTGGCCTCAACGTCAGTATTAGATGGAGGTTCAGCAGGTGGTGTTGGACAAACTGGAGGAGGTGAAGAATGCTCCTCAGTTGCAGCCAGCTTTGAATCATTCTGGAGTGGAGCTTCAACAGCTGGCGAATGAGTTTCCACTTTTGGGGTGTGGGGTGGGAAGATGCCACAAATCTGTCCTGCTGCAACGTGAATGATCTCCGTCAGCAGCTCAGGCGCAAAGCTCTTCAGCCTTTCCACCAGGACGTCTTGTGGGTACATCCGCCTGATCTCTGTCAGGACAGACAGGACCATGTCGTCCCTGGTGGAGCGGGAGAAAGTGGCCTGACACTCTGACGCTGGAAGAACATCGGCGACTCGGTCCAAGACAGCCTGTGTTACGCTGACAGACATTTGGCTGAGCTTCTGGGAGGCCATGTTTAAGAGAGAGCGAGGAGGAAGTGTCCAGAAGCCCTGCAGGACTCTGGGGACAACCTCCAACACCACCTCTCTTGGAGTGAGCTGTTGGGAGGTGGGATTCTCCTTCTGCCTCTGTCTCAGCTTTGTGGCGTAGTCTTTGGCCAGTTTGAGAACTCTAGGATGTCTGTAGGTTAGAGGCATTAAAAATAGATTTTAAAACCCTTCAGATTATCACAGAGATGTTCAAAGCACAGCAGTTTAACTGTTAATAAACATGTATCTAATAACTCACTGAAAACTAGGAGGTAAGGCCTCTGGGGACTTGAGGAGCATCTTGGCTTCAAACTCAATGTCCCTCTTTTTGTTGCTGACATTTACTGCCATCACCTGGAAGAAGGAATTATACATGAAATCATCATCAATCATCATCAGAAATCATCACATTTCCCCATAAGCTGCTGTTGATCTCAAGATTCTTGTCTTACCAGCATCAGCAGAGGCTTGGCGTCCTCCTCATCAAAATCCTCCAGTTCAAATTCCCAAAGACTGTAAACATGAACAAAACAGAAGATTAATTTTTACTCTTATCAGACGCCATCAGAGTAATATTAGTGTGACATGAGCAGAGTTCAAGGTGTAGAGGTGGACTCACCGTTCTCTCAGAGTGCTTTGGCTCTCCTGGAAAATGAAGTCAGTCATTTCTTCAGCAGTCACCTGAGGTGGGATCTGGTTTTCCTGCTGAAGCCTCAGGAGCTCCCTCACCAGTGCAATCTTCAAAACACAGTCAAGAGATATGACGCATTTCTAAGCACGACAAGACTTTACTTACTTTATTATAATTTACCTTGCATAGTGCACTAGTGTGGGCTCTAAGTGAAAGTAGGTCTTACCTGAGTCTTGTAGCTGCTCTCATGCCAGCAGATCTGCAGAGCCCGCTTGTATATGGGTGTGTCAAACAACACCTTAAAAGAGGAAAATATATGTTACCTTTATGTTGAGTCATTATTTTTAAAAACACAACACTGAAAATGTTTAAAATCCAGCTCCAGTAAAGACAAAAACAAAATGCTCACTTACCCTGATGGGTCTGTAGACTCCTCTGCTTCCTTCAACAGACTCCATAAATATTTCGTTGGTGTATATCACAATACAATAAACTATCCACACAGCGAAAGCAACAGCTGAATTTGTGCAAGTTCAACGGTAGACTTGAGAGAGTACTGACAGTTGATGTCTCTGGCACAAATGACCAGAATGTTTTTAAGGTCTCTTTCAAAGTCTGTGAGTTCCAGAATAGAATCCATAGGAATTCTGTTCTGTTCCATTCTAAATCGGAACTGACTTGTAGAACAACAAGTGGTCACCATGGAAACGCTTTTTGAAAGTATCCTGATGTTAAATAAAAAGCAGTGAAGGGAATTATGGAAACTTAACAAACCAAAACAATAATGATAAATTAGTTTTAAATGATTAATCAAAAAAAAGAAAGGATGGATCTTACTACAGACCATTTTATATCTAATTTGATTTTGGTTATATCTTTTTTTAAGTATTACACTTAAGACACCCAAATAAAACTGAGCATTATATTATGTTACAAAAAATACTGAACTGTGTTTTAAGATGCTAGTTCTACAGTCTGAAAGGCTGCCAGGGCTGCAACTTGTTTACACCATAAAGGAGTGTGAAAAGCGACGTGTGTGAATGAGTCGTTAAAATCCCTGCTCCAGCCTGCAGAGGCACTACCGAACATGGTCGTAAACACTCACACACTTTTAGGTCCCCTCTTGGCAAAAGTGCACACACACACACACACACACAGAGTGATAAATTGTGGCCTCGTGGCAAGAGGCCTTGATTTTGGGACATCATCCAATATCAGGCCTTGGGGAAAAAGACGAGACGATACACTCATATATAAACAAACACACACACACACACACACACACACCCCTCCTTCCCTTCCTCCAGCTTCCTCTTCCTCCCCCTCCTCATCCCTGCTGTCTGAAACCCTTGTTACAGATACAGTAGATTTAGTTGGGGTACCCAGGGACGGCACACACAGCCTCCCATCACACAGGGAGTAAATGTATTCACCTCATACTCTCCGGCCACAGAGGTCACAGCCTTATCTCGCCCTCTGCTGTAGCGCTGTCAGCTCACCAGCCACAAACCATAACTTCTAACAGCTAGGAAGAGCGCCACATGGTCGGAGGCCGACATAAGACAGGGAGGCAGTGACAAGGAGAGTGAACAAAGAGCAGGGAGGAAGAAAAGGAGGAGAGGGGGATGAGGAGAGGGAGGTGTGTCGAAGGTGAAAAGGGATAGAGCATGAAAAATTAAAAGCCTCCATAAGAGACAAGGAGAGGGAGGCAGAGAAATGTTAAGCCAGCACTGGATCATCTTATCCAGCTACCAAACCATAAATAAAAACAATATAAAATAATATAACAATGAATAAAGGTGGTAATGAATAATGTGTTTGCCTCATTCTTTCTAAGTTAAAGGAACAGTCAGCAGCGTTTTACTGGGATCCTAGTACCATAGAGGTTTATTCAAACACCATAGCTTGTCACTTTAATAGCCACAGACAATTTAAAGTTTCTAAACAGACAAAAGACGCTGTACACTGGGTATTTATCTAGGACATATTCTCACATCCAGGTCCTCCAAACTGCCATGTGCTCTGTAAATTCCCTGAAAAACTCCACATTGCCAGGTCACAATAAACATATGCTGTTTACTCTGGCTCTTAACATTTAGTGGGAAAACTCAACCTTTCCAGGCTCCATGAACTGCCCACTGTACTGTATGTTTACAACTTGTTTTACATTCCCTAAAACTTGAAGCGAACACTTCAACACTGATGCCAAATAAACAACCTCTTTTACCTTTAAAATCAGTAACATGTCATACAGTTGAGATAAGTAAGGTGAGTTTGAGGATTATGTCAGTTGAAGGCAGGACAAGAAGGTCAGAGGTATGATCATAGAGACACACGTTTTACAATTGTAGTTTCCATCAGCTGCCACCAGACGTTACTAAAGAGCCATATTGACTATTAAAAAGTATTATTACTTCTACAAAATTCCTTCACCAAGAAAAAATGCAGCATAGAGTCATTTTCTCCTTCTTAAATTAAGAGTCTTGAAATGAAGACTGTGTGAAGAGGGGGAGGGGAGCGAGGGTGGAAGACAGCAGGGGTCACCGGTGGTGGCAGCTTTACATGCAGTTACCCTGCTTCCCTCGACGGGAAGTGTTTTACAATGCAGCCGTCAGATGTGGAGGAAGCCACTTCCACCAGAGTCCAGTTAATTAACCACATCAGTTTCTTAATGTGATCAGTTTTAATTAAAACAGAATTTAATCGGGAGTAGTAACGGGAGGGTAGCGGCGGTGACAGTTGGGGGTGGGTGAGGGGTGCGAGGAGGTTACGCCACAGTAGGCAGGTTGCTTGAGTGAGTGTGTGTGTGTGTGTGTGTGTGTGTGTGTGTGCGTGCGTGTATGTGTGTGTGTTTGTGTGCTGCAGCAGGTCCCACTTTCCCTCACTTCAGACTTGTGGGCGTCTAATTAATATGGATGGAGCATTAAGCCTTTTGGACTCTGGTGCCTCTCATTTCATGACTATTAATGATTTTAATGAACTGGGCTAATAAGGCCGTTTTTCTCTGCTGAGCTCTGGAAGGACTATCCAGACACATGCCAGGGTCAGGAGGACGGGCTCCCCCAAGCCTCCACATGGGAAATTAAAACAGCACTCACAAACCCATTAACGCTACATCTCCTGTGCGTTCATCAGACGCCCAAACGCTGAGAGCGCCATGTGAAACTCATCACGAGGGAAGACAGGCCGCATGGCGCCGCTGTGTGGGATAGAAAGGAGTGTCGGACAAGATGGGAGCTCTTTTCAGATGGAGAATGCACAGAGCTGGTCTCTTCATGGTCTGGCAGAACATAAGCGGAGGGATGAAACAATAGTCTGGCTTTTTTGATAGAAATTATTTAACTGATCTTAAAACTAAAATACCTCATCAACCATAGGATTGATTGTCATGAAATGATTTCCAGGCTAATGTTTGGGATAACTTTGCAGATCGTGTGACTTTTCCTCCAGTGCCATCATCAGGTCAAGTTATTTATTTTGTCCAATTTCTTACTTTATTTTATAACAAATACCAAAATCAGTGAGGCTTTATGTTGTGCTCTTTTGTTGAAAGTAATCTGATTAATTTGATTTATTGGGTGATACAAAGAGAAATGTTTCCTCTGAAAAAAACATTGACTGTAATATGTCAAAAAGTGACTGGTAGGTTTTCATTCATTCATTCACTGTTTCTGAGATTTCTGTTCTGGAAATGTATGTAAATTAGCACATATATATTTAATAAGATAATGCCTCATTTGCATATTATTCATAACATTCCAGAATACTTGAAATACTAAACATAGTCCTCTTAATGTAGGTGAAGAAGTGGTGTCCATGTTTTTGATAACTAGTAAGACTCAATAACTAGGAGCGACTCTGGTAGCAGTAACACTCTGCTAGAACCCCAGACGTAAACAAAACCTGATCTGATTTAATAATGATGAGCTGTTTTCACGTGAGCAAGGAAAAGAAACCTTGATGCACATGAGGATTTTCTCTTTTTTTTCATCAGTCGAAGCTCCCGTCAGTGATACTCCTCTGGAGAGCTTTAGTCCCGTCCTGCGGGATGAACATGTCTCGTCTCATTTTAGTCCGTTGAATCGACTGGAAAGCAGTGAAATGCAATGGAGTGGCTGTGCTGCTGAAATCAGAAGCGAGAGCGTGTTCTGTTCACAGCGAATAACAAGGTGAATTATTTTCTTCTGTTTCATGACATGAGTCACTCTGCTTGCTTTTATTATCACTTCAAGGTCTGGGTTGAAAAGGAACTTGTTTCTCATGCATGAAAGCTTGTGACCTTTGCTGCCACCTCACACTGGACCCTGTCCCTGAGCTGCCCTTTGCAACACTTTGTCCCCCAACTGAGCCTCAGAAATTCTCTCACGCTGATAGACGGGCTTTGATTATCGCTTCACTGCGGCAGCAAACAGTCGAACCAGAGCCCACTAATCATGGCTCGGTCGAAACTGAGCGAGGAGCACGCTCATCCTTGACTTCACCCCACCTCCATCTTCCTGCTACCCACGCTGCTCGCCGGCTGGGTCGCACCATGGCACGGTTGCTGGCCTTGTGTGAGGAAATTTACAGCCGGATGCAACCATCTGTTATGTAGCGAGCGCATTACGCTGGAGCTCCTTCACCTCTGAGTGAGAGAGCTGCTTTGTGTTGTAAATGTGCCATTAGCATTCATGAAGGTATTTACATGCATTCACAAGCCATGCTGCCGGTATTTATATCGCATATTGCACTTGGCAAAAGTTATGGCATTCTCCGAAGTTATGATGGTCCTCCTTAAAGGGACAATACCAAATAACTGGCTTGCAGTGGGTGAAAAAGACGAGCGATGACTTTTGCACTGGTGTGTTTCTCTTCTCTTTGTGTCTGTAGGGATGACACTTTATCCTCTTGACCCAGAGGCTTCTTCAGTTCTGAGCTTCATTGACCCGGGTGACTGAGAGTCTTCATAGACATATGCCTCTTTAAACCTCAGCCCAGTGTTTGATCAGAATCAGAAACAAGTTTATTGCCATTTAACTTTGCTCATAAAAGGAATTTGACTAAATATGTTGATGCATGACATATAAGCATAGTGCAGATATAAAATGTATGACAAGAAACAAAGGATAATAAAAGTGAGGAATAAGAAAAAATTAAAGATGCAAAAAAAAATACTGGTGGATATGGGGGTATGAGGATAGAGACACAGTGCAAATAAGACCTCAAACAAGAACTAAGTCAAGACCAAGAGCAGAGAGTATCAAGACTATAGTTTGAGGTGTTGAGACTAACAGAGACAGAGACCAAAGTGGGGCAAGAAGGAAATATTACGCTTTACTTCACACCTTATTTTCAAAAAATGAACGTCATACATCTGCTAACTTCTGCAAGACCTGTTTACATCACGTGTGTCCACTGAATATTTCCCCCTCCCCTCACCTACAATGTTACTTATATGCTGTTGTACGTTATTGTAGCTTTACGCAAAAGTGTCAGTGTTGACTGGTTAGTAGCCATGATGAATTCATTGAATTCTACTGTGTGTGGACAGACATGGTGTTGTTACATATTACATTGACAATGGTTTTATTCCATGAATATGTCCCAGTGAGCCATGACAGTTATATTTACATGCAGAAAATGACATTGGTTTGTGTACAACTGTGAAAGAAGCTGGACTGAAAAACAGGCAAGAGGCCACGATTCACAAAATGTGCCGTACACATGTTCAAAGAGTCTCCTAAACCCAAATAATACTGGTATACATCCCACTGATTTATCAGAAAAGGCTCCATTCAGAAATATTCAGGCCTTATTCAGAAGCTCCCTAACAGAAAATGCTGTTTACATCACCTTTATTATATTCATAATATTGTTATAGCCGGATTAATAGTGGAATATTAATGTGTATGTAATAATAGCCAGGGGTATGGTGAATGCACAGAACAGGCATAATTATTTGTATTATTTATACCTGTGCTTATCCTACTGTGACGTGATCTCACCTGCCCAGCAGTGTTTGGACGTGGCCATGCATTGTACCTGTTGTGTGCACTAGTCCACATTCACTGATCCTGAACACGTTGAGGTTCATGTACAGCGTTCAAAGCTTTTGATGCAGGTTCAGGTCCTGTCTCTCCTTCTTTGATTCAGTGATGACCACAATCTTCCACTAACCTCCTGCAGTGTGGGGCAAGTATTGCCTTGAGAGCCATTCAATATAAATCTAGGCTGCAGCCATCTCTCACACTGTACTTTGCTTTTTTCTGCACAAGCTGAACAAAACATTTGACGCATTATTTTACATGTAAGGGAAAAAATACAGAAAACAATGAGAATGAAACATGTTTAAAGTTAGACACTAATGAGTCAAAAAAGATATATGTTACATATATTAACAACAGTACATCTGTATATAGTCATGTTGTGTCAGACTGTTCAACCATCTCAGCTAAATCGAATCCTGTATGATGTTTGGGCTGCAGGAGGCAGCAAATCACAAAAACAAGTCATGTTTCCTCACTATTAAAACTCATCAAAGTAAGATACAGCCTACAATGGACAAATGAGCAGAAACTGACTGCTCTAGTCTTACCTGTACAATAAAACATTACCTAGCAGCCTCCCCTATAACCTAGTGGATCATTAGACAAACAGAACACATACAGTGTGGTGCAGAAATGGAAAAATGAATTAATGAACCTGCTGCCTGAACCTGAAGACGCGAACTAGTACCTCATATAAGTTAATCTCTAAACACACAATACTGAAGCTAACAACAGAGCTGTCTGTAGATGTACATTTCAAGAGGCAAACTGTTCAGGAGACACTTCTAACAATTTCATGAGGAGGCTTTGACCTAGGAGACAGAACTGTCAGAGACAATTTGTAATCTCCAAAATGCTCTCTTTGAGTGCCATTGACGCTTAAATCTAATGCTTGAGTGCCATCAATGTAATAATCAAGGTGTTTTTTTGGCAGCGGGTCATGGTGTCCAGCAGCATGAGTAATTTTGGGGCTTCTGGGAAATGTAGTTGGAGCATAAAGAGACGGTATACACCACGGAGATCAAAGTAGGAAGTGGAGACGATCATGATTAGAGAGCAAAACAATCAGAATCTGGACAAAAAGTGGTGATTTTGGTGAAAGTGTCTTCTACTCTACCTCCGATAAAACAAGAATGGAACAAGGGAAAAACAAACATTTTTTTTCATGATGAAATAGAGAGTCTCTCTTCTTTCATTTGAACTATTCAGTGTTTTCAGAGACATGGTACAAAACATTCTGTGGGTCTAAATATATGACTCGAAATGGGCAAAAACGCTGGAACAAAACACTTTCTGTTTCATAAAAGGGCTGGCACTCAATGAGTTAAGAATGAGTTTTTTTCACAGGGTTTGAAACATTTGTTCCCGGCATGAAGTGGAACAAAGTCAAACGTTTGACAATTAGCACCAAAAATGACAATATTGCAACTCAAATGTGGACTTCACAGTGACCAATGAGCATGATAAGAGTCCTGAAACAAATGACGGTGGCCCACTGGCATTTAGCTCGATGCTCCTCTGTATTCTAGAGTCGTGCCTCGTCTCCTCATGGCCTTCAGTGGCTGATATTCTGTTCAGCTCTTGATGGCTGAGGCAGCAGAGCTAATATGGCCACTGTAGCTTTTACCGCCACATCTATTACAGCCACTAACTATCTCATTTGTCCTCCTGACCAAACAACAATGGCGGCTGGCTGCAGGGCCGGTTGAAGCTGTGGCGGATGGCAGTTGAGTACAAGCATAAGTATTTCATTTGGCCATTATTGGGTCCTGCACTGACATAGTAATTATTTTTCGTCACCATTAAAGGCTTATTGCCTCTTTTTTAATTAAGCAAGTTTCTTAATTAGATGTGCAGCATTCAGGCCTACAAACGGCCTGTCGAGGTAATGAAGTAAAGGCCCAGGTTTATGGAGGGAGAGTGGATAAAGAGTGTGTGTGTGTGTGTGTGTGTGTGTGTGTGTGTGTGTAGTCTGTTAGTGGTTTCTGCTGCAGAGTGATGGTGTTTGTTCGCATATTGTGTTGCTCAGTGATGAATGCACTTGCAATTGCAATAGAGCTAAAAGAAAGAAAAAAAAAAACATTGCCACGAGGCAAATAGTTTCTTCATATTAGTCACCATTGACATCCCATTTTAGCGCAGCTTGATGTAGTTAGCGCTGCTGCTGCAGTCAGACATCTGGCTGCCAAATATTAGCTTCATCTCTGCACGCCATGGACGTGCCCTGAACGGCAACAACCCCCCGTCACAAATGGAAGGACAGAACCTATCTGTTTCTGCAAGATGTTTTGTGCGCTTGCATCTTTTTAGCAGGGTAATTTACGACTCGTGTGTCAATACATCATAGGCCCCTCTAAATTGAGCTCTGCAACACAAAGGGAAGGGCAAACAAGATGGACACAGAAATCAATCTCCCTCCTGATAACACAGAGTGAGCGCACATGCTACCGCTCGGAGAATTGACAGGGAGTCAGCGCGCTGCGCTATCTGTCCATCTGCCTGTGATGTCCTCCGAAAACAATCGTCTCTGACAGGCTGTACACAAGGCACGAGGCAGGCTCCGATAAGGCTATTTAGTCCTGAACACGCTTGAAGAATACCATACATGAATTGCTTCACAGAAATTGAAAGAAGCGAGAGAAGAAAAGACAATCAACATGGATGTTTGAGGGTAAATATGTCATACTATAAGTGCACCTATTCCCGGAGTGTTTTTTTCTTCTATGCAGCATTTCTGTTTGCAGCTTTAAAACCTTTTTGAACTCAGATTAAACAGGGGAAGTCTAAAGCATTTCTCTCTGTGCTCTGTGAGAAGGGCCGGCATGGTGAGTGGCCATGTTTCTGTTGCTGCTGTGCAGACTTCATCTCGGCTCTGCCTCTGAGCCACTATTGATCTGAAGCACATTAGTTCTGCACTGGGGGACTAAACAAGGCCTACAGAGCTCTGCCACAATCACACAGCAGGCTAAAGAGAGGCTTTTTGACCGGAGACCTCTGCAGAAAAGACTGCAGGTCCACCACAAACACATGCAACTCTGTTTTTAGAGAAATCCAAGTTTCATGGAGCTTCATAATGTTCCAGTTAATTCTGATATAATGTGTTATTCAATATATAATCTACAGTCATATGCAATCAAATACAACAGTTTAAAAACTCTCTTTAACTGCAGTGACATAAACTACCTGCAACTAATAATTACATCCTGGGATTAACAGGGCAGCGCTTTCACTGACCAAACATCATAATGCCATAATCATAATATAAAACAGACAAAAGTATCTGATCATCACAATTTAAAGAGATTTTTTGACATTTTCCCTCAATAAATCACTTAAATTGTAGATTGTCATTTATTTGCTGTTGATCATCTCATTTGATTTATTGATGTAAATACATGTAAACCTAGACTGCTTTGCTTCTTTGATCTGCTTCTGCTTCAACCTGCCTGCTGTATTCATGATCAGTGCACCTGAATGACACTGGCTGACAGGAAGTCAAGTAACTGTTTATAAAGCCACTGACTAATCATGTTTTGCGGCAATCAAGATGTTAGATTGAAATATTGTTATTGATCCTCCATGGGCAGAAAGTCACTTGTTACAGCAGCATGAACAAGATAAGTAAAAAAAATACAATAAAACAACAATAATGAAACAATAGAATGTGTAATAATAATAGTAATAGTAATAAATATCCACGGTGTATACCAGAAATAGCTGGCATAATGCTGTGTATAGTAAAATATCTGCATACTGCATCATGGTGCCTTGTTCACGCGTCTCAGTCTCTGTACTAACAGAAGTCTGAATGTCACAGGCTATGTCGGAAGCTGGATGCTTGAACTCGACTTCAGATTTTGAGGTTAGGAAGGATGCCTTCCAGAGCCAGATTCCCAGAGTGTCCCTGGAGAGAGACCTGACAGAGAAAAGCCATAAGACAAGCTTCAAAGGACACACCGAGATTGCTTGCCTCTCCTCCACCACATCATCCTTTCTCCTGCCCCCCTGCCTCATCTCACCCCCCCTGCTACATTTGCAAGCCGTTCCCTTGAGGGACTGTGAGATTGCCTCCATTTGGATGGACTGTCAGCAGCCAGGGGGCTCCTCTCCCCAGACAGCCCAGCACCGTGCCCACATCCCTCTGATTCTCCTCACCAGCTCCTGCCCCGGGCCTCCAGCTTCACTGTGTGCCATCTGTGCCTGGTGGAAAACCCCCAGCTGGAGAGCTCCCTCTCTGGGTTATTTTCCCGCTGGAGCCCCTTTGATCAGGGCCGATAGAGCAGGCGTGGCCACGGGGAGCAGCCACCCTGGAGAAACAGCGAGTGGCTTACATGGAGCTGTTATTTAACAACTTACCAACAGGACTGAAAGCCATGTTCACCATGTTCAACAAATCCTTCACTCTGAGTTCCTATCTGGTCAAGCTTTCTGTCCCTGCACTGTGCTTATGCTGGGGACAGATTCACCTCTCAAAGTCTGCAATCATTTGTCAAAAGATAAGTCTTTGATGTCACACAGAGCAGATGGTTGAGGTCTCCCGAAACGTGTTAAAATAAGGAGCATTTTAACATTGTATCCCAGTCAAGAAATCAACATCCTCCAAAGACAATGATCCATTTAGATGACGTGGAAATCAGCAGCATTATTCATGTATTACAGGTGTATGTCACCAGTCTGTGCCAAGTGCTAGGAAGAGCTCTAATTACATGTTTATCTAAATTTTTAAATGCATTTGTATTTATTTACGAGCACATCTTGCTGAGGCTTCTCCTGTTTGGTGTTGTGGAAAGGAGCCTCAGCTTGATGCTGCTTTTCTACTTTTTCTCCATACAATTTCATATGTATTCACTGTAACTTTTCCATTGTTGTTACTCTGAACACATGGCATCTATTTCCTGTTTGTCCATCCTGAACAGGGATCCCTCTTTTGTTTCTACCATTTATTTTTCCCTGTGAAAAGTTTTTTTTTGGGGAGTTTTGGGGAGAATTTGTGACACTGGGCCATACAAATAAAATTGACTTGACTTAACTTAAATGAACATGTAATTGAAAAGGTTGCAATGGTTTGAAAGCCACTTAAAGAAAAGTGGCAGTGGTTAGACGGAGAGGAAAACCAGATTAATGAGGCTGGAATTACTGGAGGATAAACCAAACAGAGCAGGACAGATCCACTCATATCACCCTGAACTTCTTATTTTGGTAAACATGCAAAACTTCTCAAATTTCCAAACTTAGACACAAGGAGTCACACAGTATGTGAATAAAATACAAGATCCAAGATATAAGTCAGGAACTGCATGAGCACACAGTAATTAAAGAAGAGTACAAATCTAAGCAAGCATTTGATGCCAAGGCCAAGATGCCACATTTCTTACTCTGTGATGTGTGATAGTATTCTCATTTTTCCATCATGCATCTCAATGATTTCTCAAGTAATGTGCAGTTATCAGCAGAAATCCTCTTGCAGCGGCATCCTTGCTCTCTGCCATCAGCGTTTGCCACGTTGTTGGAGATGATCAGAAGACTGGAGAGGATTTGGTGAGAGGAGAGGATGTAGCACTCATGCCAAAATACTGTGTGTGATCTTCTGTCTCACTTTCTTTTTCTGATGCATTTTACGTTTTCCCCTCGGAGGAACCACAAAAAAGGGAAAGGAGATCCAGGCTTGTGTTTGTTTTACATCTTCCTACTCAAAGGGAAATATTCATGAGGAGAGGAGGACAGACAGACAGGAGGAGAGGGAACAGAGTTAGTGTGCAAGTGTTTATCTGACTGCATATTACTCAGTTACCAAACATGATGAGAGAACATCAGTATGCTGGCAAGTAATGGTCATATTATGGAGAAGCAGGCAACATTAGCGCATGCTGGTAGTGCTCTGTATCTGGGATGGGTGGGTATATTACTTTGTAAGTAATGCACGCCCTGAGCACTGGCGAGCTTTCCAGCGATGTAATATGAGAAGCAAATGAGACTTCTAATCACTGTGCGAGCCGACGGAGGGGAAATGCATCACCATCACCAGTGGATGACTCTGATTTATAATCGCTCATTCTAACAAATGGAGAATCATTTACGAGACTCTCCACTGTTCTTCATCCAAAGGGGTCAGCGTGACTCATCTTCAAGCAAAATAGACGGGAGTGGAAGCAGATTATTCGACCTTAACAGTGTCTTTGTGGTGGTTCAGTGGATGAAACAGGTTCACTCTTAGCACAAAATGAAAGTTCACCTCAGAGCTTTATATTCAAAGCTTTGGCAAATATTATAGTGAGATATACTGTACCCTATGAGATATACTATCCTCTAAGAAACACTGATGAGTTAATTCTATCACCATTGTAGTTTAGCGTTGACTTTTTTCTTTTTGTTATTACTTTGTGTTTATTCTAAATCATCAGTTTTAGTTTAGTTTTTATTAGTTTTAGTATTTCCATACTTTGGGTTGTTTCTCAGGTGCAAGATTCAAAATGAATATAAAAAACGAAAATAAAATAGTGAAACTCATGCCTGCCTGATACAAATCAAAATAGCTAACAAATTTTGGACACACATGAACAAAAAAACAAACAAAAACACATTCATGAGACACACATCGCATTTCTTGACAGCCAGGAGTCTCAGGGAGCTCAATCTGAGAAAAACATCAACAATATTAAAAACAAGAAGCGCAGAGAAGCTAGAGGGTGAGGTTTTGTACGGTGCTGCCAGTTCCATAAATTGCTCGAGCAAAAAAAATCTCAATTCAAAATTGACAAAGATGAAAGCAAAGGGATTTTTATCTATAATATCAATATGTTTTAGTTAGTTTTGTAGACACACAATACAGTTTCAGTTTGTTATCATTTTTCTTTTAATTATAGATTTTATTTATTTCAGATGATGAAAATGTTTTCGGCATTTTGTTTGTTTTCGTTAATGATAATAACCTTGACCACAACACAACACAGCAACAAGAAACAAGAAGAAATACAAATAGAACGCAACACATTTCTCACGCCTTCTCTTAAATTCTGATGAAATTCTTGTTTATATGGCATTTGTCACGCACTTCAGCTGCACATTTTTTCACAGGTATTGTGAAGCGTTTGGTGTTCATCATCATGGAAACATGTTCACAGTCATAATGCTAACATGCTGATGCTGAGCAGGTGTGTGTGTGTGTTGCTCATAAAGCAATAAATGTAATTGTAATATAATGTCATAAATGTAATTGTAATTGATGGTATGGAATAAAAAATGAAGGGATTGCAAAAGTCAAATCATACTGAAGGGGACATGAATGTTTGTACAAAAGTTCATGGCTACTCATCAACACCATCCTATTGTTGGCGTTTAGAGCCAGGCATGGATAAAAAAAAAAGTCAAAACCCATCTAACCCTGAATAGGAGCAAGCGGGTAAATAAAATGAATCAATCACAACGAACAAATGCCTTTTTTTCTGCTCTGTTGAGGAAGTGACTTCACCACAATAGCCAAGGACACTGGACTCAGAGTGAGGACTGACAGATCAACTTGTTTTCTTTGACAGTCGACTATCACCTTGGAAAAAATAAATCACTGACAAAGTGATCGTTGGCCTCTTTCTCGTGGACAATGAGGCGGACAGAGTGTCACAAACGCTGCAGTTCCTGAGACATGTTTCCAGATCAGAGTGGGGAGAAGATGAACATGTCTCAATGAGAGAAGAAAACTCAGCCCTTCTTCCTGGTGAAGTCAGAAAGTCGAGACCCCCAAATGTCTCAGAAGACGAGCTGGTCACCTTTGACCCTCTGTCCTGTCCCACCGTCTCACATCTCACCTCCATCGATAGGTTTTTCAGCTACAGCCATCACCGTCAGTGCCCTAAGCTATCAGTGCAATCTCCTGACCACCACCTCCTCCCCAACCCCCAAATCCCATCCACATCATCCTTCAATCTTCATCCTCCTGCTCCCACATTTTATTGATTTTCTATTTTCCCTTGTCTCCCCGCACCGCCGTCCCCCAGCTCTGTCCATCTTCTCAAACACACTTCCCACAGTTCAGCCAGACTCTCTGAGGTTTTTATTCCGACTTTACTCTCCCTCTCCTTGCTTCACTCTCTCTTACTCAATCTGGTCAGAGTTTCTCCTCTTTGACAAGGTCGAAGCCCCAGCCATGCTTGGAGCTGCTTAAGGTCCGTAAATGGAGATGTAATGTAATAGAGTGGCTGGCTAATAGAATCTATGAGGGCTGCCTCTGATCTTGTTAGAGAGGGCCGGCCTGGAAAGGCTCCAGTGGCCTGGATGGAGGCTTTGTTCAAGACTTTCATACCAAGAAGTATAGAGAAACTACTTTAGGTATCAACATGTGTCTTCACTTAAACAGTTTTAGTCAAAATTGTGTGATTTTTGTTTGAGAGGCTAAAGTTGTAACAGTCCCTGGATTGGCTAGCGCCGAGGTGACCAATACAGGCACCTTTTTTTGTGGATGAGCGCCTGCCCAATAAAAATCCATCCGTCATTACTAACAACATGGCAGAGTGGAAACACCGGTCGTGGTAGCTCTGCATCTCGCGCCAAAAAGTTAAGGTAGTTTAGTCCCTCGCCACTATTGGACCTACGCCGGCGTTGGGAAAGCTCCTCTGCTGCCTTTTTTTCCAGCTCTCTTCCTCCAGTTGGTAGAAAAAAAAAATCACCACTCACTGCTGCAAACAGACTGACTGACACCGTACAGACAGACAGATGTGACTATACTGGTGACTCAGACCTGAGCTCCAAAAGTATTTTTTTTCTCTTCTTTTTCTCTTCCTCTCTTCATTTAAAAAAACATCTTTATTTACATTCACGCTGAATACAGCAGGTATTTTTGTCTGGGAAAATAGCTGAAAAACTGAAAGTTTTTGTATTTTTTTCCATGGACAAATGCTAATGGACTATTTTTTTAAGTGAAAAAGAGACATTTACCCCCTGACCTGAAAACAAAGAAAAGCTCATTTTATTTTATTTATTTATCACTTCTATTCATTTATACCATTCATTGTGAAATACATATAATCAACAGTAAATACTATTTTTCCATTGTTATTGGTCCATTGTGATCACTAATTTTGTCCACCTATGTTGTAAATATGATGCCCTAGTTTTTCCACATGGTTGTTGCTTACATAGACTCTAAATGTTAAAATGTCAATGATATTTCTCTATAACACATACCATTGGCAAGTGTTTTTTTAGTCAAGTATAGTTCAAAATTTGGATGTTAATGGAGCTGAGGCACTGAGGCAGGACCATTTTCTGTTGAATTTAAACTTTTAACACAATGAACAGTATGTTTCACTGCAGATTATTTAATATATATGATTTTAAATAAAAATACATGTATCAGCCTGCAAGCATATCAACAAAGTTTTAAATACATTCTTCTCAGAAGTTGATGGAGAGATGTGTTGCATAACTACCTTTGCCTTTTCCTGATGCTATTCACATAAATATTCCATATTTAAACAATTTGGATCCGGTTATTGTGTTGATTCAATGGATTCATTCATCTGGATAGGAAATACTTTTGATACTAACAAAGCATCTTCCAGAACATTCTTTAAATGTTCAGAAAAATGTGATTATAAACTTAAATGAGGTGACCTTGAGAGGATTAAGGGCTTTGAAAGCTGTAACAGTATAAATATTTTTCAGTTGTACTATTTTCTACAGCACATTCCTCTGTCAAAGTAAGTGTAACTAAGCAAACTCCAGCACAGTGACTGAATGGTAAGAAAGTCAAAGAGTGTTTGTATAACATATATATAGGAATTTTTGTGCCTGAAAAGAATTCCTGATATGTTGGAGAAAAAGTTTCCAAGGCTGCTTTTGATTGAACCAGCATGCTCAGACGGCAGCAGAGATAGTAAACTTTGGGTTGGTTATTGTTCTACTTGTTCAGCCCTGCAGCCTCGTTAAACCACTGTCCTGTCCCAGGATGGATCGCTGCTGATTCCTCCATCCCATCAGCGGTGACCTTCAGCAGGACTCTGATGCAGTGGGATATCACCCAGCTTGGCAGCACCAGACGGGCCACCGCTAAGGCAAGGACGCAACCGCCGTGGATCTATCACCCAAACAAACGGCACTTCCTGGAGGAACGACGCAGGAATGCATCAAACTCCACAGCAGGTCATTGCTGCAGGTGTTCTGCCCACCGACTCTTTCCTCACGCAGGAACAAAGCTCAGTAATCTATTGTTTTTCTGATGTAATAAGAGTTTCATTACTGGGAAAGGATTAGGCAGAGGGGACATGTTTGCAACTGAGGAGGAAAGTTTGCAGTTTAAGACTTAAACTACGAGTTTCAGACCAAAGCCTGTCACTGACCAGTACCAGTGCTGACAAAGTTTTAAAACACCATTAATTACATCAGCACATTTTATCAAACTGTTGTTATCATGAATACATTCACACAGAACATGATTATTACGCTGTGAAAAAGAAAACTGTGAATCATGTTGTGTAGAACAGACACATACAAAACATAAACTGGAGCATTCAACAACACAGAGGCTCTGCAGTATGAACCTGAACACAACTGACAAAGGCAGCTTTCGCTCATACCAATGACAAAGATATACTGTTTGTATTGTTTACCAGAGGCAATTTCACTGAAAGCATTTCAATGAAAGGAAACTAACATGTCTCACAGCAGTTAAGGCTGCACCAGTGGTTCCTAAACATTCCATCACAAGGACCACTAACCTGTGTGTATAGATAAAACTAATACTTTCAACTTTTAATAGATGAAAAGTTGAAATATGTTGCCGCAAGAGCAGGAAATAGAGACAAGTCACAACTCAGACAGGCCTCTTTATTGGCTGTCATTCTACACATGACTTTTGATACTTCTGCCAAAGCAGATCTGCACATGCATGTGGCGATCAATGCATGCATTTGCAAAGTTTTTTTTCCACACATTTATAAATATGATTATGCACACACAGATTTGTGTATACATTCACATTTTTTTTGATATTTGTTAACTCATTGAGTACCAGCCCTTTTATAAAACAGAATGTGACTTGTGCTAGCATTTTTGCCCATTTTGAGTCATATTTCAAGACCCACAGAATATTTTGTACCATGACTCTGAAAATATTGAATAGCCCAAAAAGAAGAGACTCTCTATTTCATTATGGAAAAAAGTTTTACCTTGTTCCATTTTTGTTTTATCAGAGGTAGAGTAGATGCCACCTTCACCAAAATCACCACTTTTTGTTCAGAATCTGTCCATTTTGCTCTCTAATCTCGATCGTCTCCACTTCCTGTCTTGATCTCTGTGGTGTATTCCGTCTCTTTATGTCCTGACTACATCTCCCATAAGCCCCCAAATAACTCTGAGGCTGTGGGAAACCGCAATCTGCGACCTGCTGCCGAAAAAACACTTTGACATTGAAATACATTGATGGCACTCAAGCTTCGGGTTTTAAATGACGTTGAAATACCTCAATGGCACTCAAAGAGTTAATTTTTGTATGTAATTACACACACAGGGATTGAGAGAAACATTTAAATAGAAAATAGTTTTGCAACAATAATGGTCCAAAATTACTTACAGTTAGGGCTTTCAAACTATTAAAATTTTAATCAGATTAATCACAGGTTGTTTTGGATTAATTTTGATTAATCGCAATTAAATAGCATTCAGTTTCAGTCTATATTAATCACATTTCATTTTGCATGAGCAAACAGAAAGAAGGGAACATATCTGCACTGAACATGTTTATTAAACACCTTCAACAGTTTAAACAAGACAGCTTGAACCAACTTATCGTCATTAACATCTGCTCTACTATACTTGGTCATCAGGGTTGAATGATGTGCTACGTCTCCTCCAGTTGGAGACTATAGAAGTGGATATATATTACACCCTTATACACCACAATGAGCTGCTTTCTCACTTTATTTTCCATCTATCAGTACACCCTCCATTAGTGTTGAATTTTCATTGTGAGACAAAAATGTCTCCATCAGCACCACACTCAAAATTCAAGAGATTTGAACAGTCCACTATTTTAAAGTGCACCTCATTTTGCCATTGTCCAGTATGCATCTACATACTCCAAAACATGGTTAGTGTGTGTGGTGATATGAGTCACACACACACACACAAACAGCCATAAACTAAACGGGACCCCTGACATTTGTGCAAACACAGTCCTTGTGTTTCTCAGTTAGCCTCTCGGTTCAGCTGGGATTTGATAAACTTCCCTCAAAGCTGCACGTATGATTAATGATGGTTAGCAGAATTGAATTAAGGTTAAGAAAGACGTGTCTGAGGCTGGAAGGGGTGGGTCAGAGGGGAGGGAGGGGGCAGCGTTTGGGTTGAAGGTAGCAAGTGCGGTAAATAACTTCTTCAGAGGAAATATACAGCAGCCCCTCCCTCTGCGCCCTCTCTCCACCATGCCAAGTAATTACTCGCCCCGGCCTCCTGTAATAATTCCTATTACAAGCAGAACGGAAGAGTCGGTAACTCAGCACGCAGGACAAGGTGAAGGCAAGGCCATGGAGCAGCGGATCAATATTTCATTTACTCACCCTGCTTCAGCATCCCGAGCCTGGATCAAATCCACCAACAGAGGTAGAGAGAGGGAGAGAGGGAAGGAAGAGGAAAAGAAAAGAAACAAGGACCACTGAAAACAACGACACACAGCTCTAATTTCCTCTGGGTTTTGGGGGGGGGCACCACGGGCTCGGAGATGGTGCTTAGGTTGTGTGTGTGTGTGTGTGTGTGTGTGTTAATGTATAGAGATGCTCTCACAAGGTCGTCAATCACACACAATCATCAGAGAAAAGAATATTGGAAATAAAAGACTGAAAAAACACTTTTGTCCTTGTGCTTCAAAGGCAATTCTTTTTTCTTCAGTTTGATTGAACATTCAGACCAAAAAGGTTAAAAGACCAGCTTATAAAAACATTTCAAACCTTGGAAGAGTTCTGTGTAATGTCTCTACATGTGATTTGTGGATTTCGTTCTGTGTCAGCACGACAGCCTTTTTTCTGCAGAATTCAGTCGTGAGTTCAGTGAACAGTTTGATCCTCCTGATC
The DNA here is from genome assembly GCA_029721515.1 of Synanceia verrucosa. Taxonomy (NCBI): domain Eukaryota; kingdom Metazoa; phylum Chordata; class Actinopteri; order Perciformes; family Synanceiidae; genus Synanceia; species Synanceia verrucosa. Next base: position 28,532,368 of record CM056549.1, read on the forward strand.
ACCTGTGTGGTCTGCATTGATTATCACTGAGTGAGGGGTCACTGCGGCATTGTGAGCTTGTAAGTGAGTAGCTGAGGTTAGATTTACCTCTAATTACCTTTCAAAAGCTGCACAATCAAGATTTTTATCTTAACAATGGGTTGACTAGCTAAGTAGGCTATAATATGAAAGGTGTGTTCATTTAGTGACAAATCCACACAGAATTTTAGAGTTTGCCTCAGATCTACAGAGTGTTATTTTCAACTAAACAAGTGCTGTAAATCAAGCTGTTAAATACTAATTATTTTACTTGTATTTTACTTATTTTATTTTATGTAATCATATACAGTGCAGAGGTAAATATTAAAGAAAAGTGACTCGAGGCTCTCTGACCAAGGTGAAGCAGCATAAACTTAAATTGATTTGATTTCTTTTAGGTTTTGCTGTAGCTGCCTGTTTTGCTGTCTGTTTCTCCATACTGGGGTGTGTGCCTCAAACACCTCCTCTTGAAAACACCCAAATTATGCCTTTTACCCAACCAAACCTGGCTGAGCAGGATCAGAAAGTGTTTTATGCTTGAAACGAATGATTTGAAGCTGTTTTGGAAGGCATGTTTCAGAGAGCATCGATACGTAGCATTTTATCGTTGTTTAATGTGACGGACTTGGAGCTGATCCACTTACACAATTGAACCTTTGTTAAAAATACAGCAGGAGTTTGTGTCAGAGTTTTAAAATGCACCTCTGATCTAAAAAAAAAATCAATCACAATTGCCTTATACACCCTGCAGCGTGACCACAGCAGTGTAAAAATATCCCACCAACTCACTTCCTCTCTAAAACCAAAGCAACGCATCTACTACTGCAAAGCCAACGGGCCTCTCCGATCAATAAGTGAGAGCGCTCCTGACTTCCCTCGGTGTTCTCTCACAATCGTTTCAGTTCTGTCCGAACCACAAAGGTCAGATTACCTGAAGAGAGGACAGGAGAGAGAGAGGGGCCTCTCATGCATTAAAGACTGAGGGGTTATGGGGTTTGGGGGTGAAGAATGTGGAGGAGTGAATTTAATAAATAACAAATTCCCTTTAGCTCCACAGAGCCTTGCTTTGTGTTTAATTGCGCTCTATTGATTTTTCTCTCTCTTTTTCTTTTCGTTCTTGGGTCGGGCATTGCTCTCATTTTGGAACAATCAGGTGGCCAAGGTGGACCTCAGAGTCGAAAGCCATTTATTCTTCCTCCTCGTCCTTCACTCGCTCCCTCTCTGCTCCTCCTCTTCTCTCACCTTTCTTATCATGCCTTTTGTGTTTCACATTATTTTGTGGCTTCTCCACTGTCAAGGTTATCTTAAAAATGACTTTGAACACTCTCTAGCTGTTAGTGATGAAGGATTGTGATGAATAAAAGAGATTGCATCAACGGCCATAAACAGTCTTTTAACTCAAAGCCATATTGCATTCTTTATATTTGTGAAGAGAGAAAAATAAAGCAATGGCAACAGAATCTCAGGATCTAAGAAAAGCATTTGCACTGTGGTGCCGTGTGCTGTGAAAACCTAAAGGGCTACTGTTCTTTACAGATGATGGAAAACCACATTAAACAATCGCAGCTTGAACCTTTGTCTCAGATGTGAGTCCCTCAAAATGGAGGCATAATGTGACAAGTCTTTAATTACATCTTACTGAGCTCAAGCTCACCAAGTGTTTATTATTATAATTTTCTTTGTCCTTTCCCTTCTTCAGCATCATCGCTCATGTTAATCAAAGTGTCAAAAAGTTTGGAAAATGCTTCTAAAGGTGAGAAAAAACACGTCTGGAACAAGAAATAGAAAATCCATCATGGAAAATAATGTAACTCAGTTGATCTAACTGGTGTGTCAGCAGGCCTCACCTTTAAATAAGAGCGTGTGGTAAATTATGTGTTTTGAGCCGACAGGGGTTCAAGTTAAATGCCATGAATAAAGGTACAGTAGCACAACCTCTGGTGTGATGAATCAAGCAGAGAATCACACATGTCAACAGTGGCATCGCACCGCTGTGAGCCTCGTCCGTGGATGGAGGTATGTATTTTCATCTAAAAGGAAATCAATTTGCAGGGATCCACCTCTTTAAAAGCTGACTTGACATTTCCTGCCATTATGAGCACAATGCGCTCTATTATAGAATGAACAGCAATTAAGTGCATGTGAAAATGTCAAGTGAATTACAGCTGGCTGAGGTGAACCTGGTGACACACGGTTACTGTCAGCCATTTGGATCCTCCCTACCCAGCAACATCACCCCTCATCTGTCTCCTCCACCTAACTGATGAGGGGGGAGTATTTAAGACCACAAGAAGAAACTTTCAGGGCTCCACTTGACAAATGGTAGAAAACAAACAAGTGTACAGTTCAGAAACTTCCCCAGATGATTATTTACGTTAAATTTTCTTGTATTATATGTTTTCTGTTTTGTTTTTTTTGTTATGTCTAATGCAAATAAATTAGATAGATACATTATCGAACAATAGCTTTTGATGAATTTAGGAGAAAGCTCCAGACACAAATGACAAAGGTACAGTATGCTGAAAATTATGTTTTTTTCCTCAGTAGTCTGAAACATGAAGTCTGTTATTATGACTGATGTATTAAAATGTAAGCAGCATTTAAATATAACAGGCTGAGACAAAGCCAGTTTAAATTATTTTGTGAACTCTTGGGAAGTTCAAAGGTATAAAGACTCTGCACATGCATGTAACAGATGGACCCCAAGAGCTTACAAAATTTAAATTTAAATAGTTCATTGATACAACCCAGCCTGGAATGAAACAAGAGGGAGGAGAGGGAGGAGACAGAAACAAAAACAAAGAACACAACAAGATATATGTAGCAGCTGGATAGTACAGTGGTGAAAACAACTGTCTTATACACAGAAGATCAGGGTTTCCTGGAATACTACTGTCCATCCATGGATGCTTAACACCCTGGCAGTAACACCAGAGGAGCCAAGCACCAACTACTGGTTGACAGAGCAGTCCAATCGACAGACCAACCTGTGCACTGCCTGGATTGACTACAAGAAAGCCTACAATTCAATGCTACACACATGGATACTAGAATGTCTGGAACTGTACAAGGTTAACAGGACACTAAGAGCCTTCATCAAGAACTCCATGGGAATGTGGAAGATGACCCTAGAGGCTAACTCAAAGCCGATAGCTCAAGTCACCATCAAGTGTGGCATATACCAAGGGGATGCACTATCACCACTGCTGTTCTGCATAGGTCTGAACCCCCTCAGTCAGATCATCACAAAGAGTGGCTTAGGATACCAGATTGATCAGGTTCATTATGTCTTCTTTTTGAATCAATTTACGCTATTTTTTTTTTCGTTTCTTCAGACATAAAAATTTTAGGAGATGTTCATTTACCTGCTTGACAGTTTCGACCGAACTCCTCAGAAGCGTCATCTGACGTGCTGCTGACGTGTCATTTAATAATTGGCCGACTCACGGATCAGAGTCCGTGAGTCGGCGGTGTGTCCCCGCCGTCCGATGAAGGAGGGAATCCCAGGTATGCGACAGGGTATACACCCCCTCGTCCCGGTTGATGATCCCGTCCGCCCGCCTCCGGGCTTAGGATACCGATTCAAAACTGGGGCAACAATCAGCCACCTGCTCTACATGGATGACATCAAGCTGCAACGTAGTCTCATGAAATATTTGTATGATATCATACGAAAAGTAAGGCACAGATTTTCGTGCATATGTTACAAATGACCAGCAACATGACCAATCAGCGCATGCGCGAGCCCCGAAGAGAAATACGCCCGACAACACTTCCAGTGATGGTTAAGTTTAGGGACAGGATTACAGGGTTAGGCTTATGGAAATAAAATGCATTTTTCCCACTAGAAATGTGATCAAAACGCACCCAAACTCATAAACTATTCCACTGAAAACGTAACCAATGTCCGCTGAGAATGTAAGGAATGTCCGACATGTTTTCACAGACTGAGCAGCCTGCATCGAACGTCACATGATGTCCGAATTACATAGGTAATGTATGAATTTTTGTGCAATATTTTTCGTACTAATTTGTACGAATGTTTCATGAGACCAGGTTGCACATTGTATGCCAGGAATGAGTGAGAAATCAACTCACTGATCCACACCACCAGGATCTACACTGACGACATAGGGTTGTCATTCGGATTGGACAAGTGTGGCCAGATGGTATCGAGGAGAGGCAAGATGATCCGAACTGAAGGGATAGGATAGGAGACATCCAAGACAGCTACAAATACCTTGGTATCCCACAGGCTAATGGAAACAACAAGAAGGCAGCAAGGAAGTCAGCCACAGCTAAATATCTCCAGAGAGTAAGGCAAGTCCTGAGGAGTCAGCTGAATGGTAAGAACAAAGTCCGAGCCATCAGCATGTACGCACTACCAGTCATCAGATACCCCGCTGGGATCATAAGCTGGCCAAAGGAGGAGATAGAAGCCACAGCTATCAAGACAAGGAAGCTCCTCACCATGCACAGAGGGTTTCACCCCAAGTCCAGCACCCTGAAGCTGTACACTAAGCGGAAAGAGGGAGGCCGAGAACTAGTGAATGTCAGAGCCACTGTCCAGCTACATCGAAAATCCTACAAACTACATCAGGAAAATGGCCCCAAAGGATGAACTGCTCAGTGAAAGCCTCAGGCAGCAGAAACCTGAAGAGTGTGAGGAGGGTGAGAAGCAGACAACATGGAGGGACAAGCCCCTACATGGCATGTCCCACCGTCAAATACACACACACACACACACACACACACACACACAGATAATTTGTAATTTATCGGCATGTTTGATCGTTAGGCACATATAAGATGTGGTTATTGGCATTTTGTAACCACTCTCATGTGCCCTCATGTACCGAGGCCGGAGCCAAGAGGAGGGGAGAGGGGAAAACAGTTAGTATGGTGCTGTCCAAAGTTTAAAAACCACACTGCATAACCCCTCAGTATAACATGCCATATATTGTTAGTTTTATTTAAATGGACACTATGTAATTTTTTCTCCCATCTAGTGGTTAAATTTGACTTTGCATGCATTGCAACATGGTTGGAACTACAGTAAGTGGAATGGGTCTACTCCCGGGCGGCCACTATCACTGTGGATCCCCGACCCGGAGCGGCAGTCATTTTTCCCCAGACCTCCACAGCTCTCCTCCGGTCCGGAGGACTTCCTGGCGGGCCCCCGTCGGCCACTCACCGCGGCTCCAGTCATTTTATGGCCCTTTTACACTTTTTTGGCGATGAGGATTTGGCGCGGCATAAGTATGGTCTTGTATTATGACCAAAAGTGCAGTGCAGGTTTTGGTTTAGTAAAACCAGCATCTCTACCTTGCTTCTCTGTGAAAAGTGAATCACAAAACGCGGAAATGCATTTTGCCCTATGGGTACTAACAGGTCGTGCTTTATGTCCCTCTGGCAGTTCGTAGTTTTTGATAGACCAGAAAGACATAGAAGCCTCCGTATGAGCGACCCTCTCTATGTAAAGACAGATAACTGATTCTTCACACAGGAGGATAAGTCAGATTGTTGGCATATGTTATTTTACACCAATGAGGATCTATTTATGAATGAAGACATTGATTTGAGGTAATAAAATACTTAAAAAATTACATGGTGTCCCTTTAAGTAAAGTTAAATTATTAAGAAGCTTCAAAACAGGTTCCCAGCCACATAATACAGAAATATGCCTGTTTGATTAAAATAAAAGAACTTAAGAATGAATGTACTTATTTAAGCCAAACCATGATGTAGTGACTAAACATGACAGAAGTGGAATTAAGTTCTCTTTGAAAATTGCAAATGTAATTTAGTTGTATGGTAATACAATATTGTGGAGACAGGGTTGTTCATCCAAACAAAAATATATTGCGCCATGCTGATAGTTTGTTGTCAACGTGTCAATTTCCACTGAATGCGGAACGCCGCTGACGTGCCGACGCCTGCCGAAAGAAATCGACAGAGCTTCTATTTTTGTTGGACATTGGTGCATGCCGCATGAATTCAGTGCTGAGTGCCGAAGTACGACGGCAGGAATCTCGCGATTCCAGCTGTCCGGTGGAGCCGCAGCAGGCGGATCTGGTGGGTATTGATGGCCGACAGACGTCGGCATCGTTCCACATCCAGTGGAAATTAGGGGTAACAAAGATGGGGTCTTTTATAGAACATAAAGGGAACAGAACAGGGACATTTGAGGACTGACAGATGGGACTCAGGTCTCATCTTCACAGCCACACTCTCCCAATCCACTAGAACTGTGATCGTGTTGACGCAGACGTCCCTCTGGTAATGGCGGATAACGTTTCTCAACCTTAACAACAGTAACCAAGTGGAATTTGGAATGAAAATTCATTTAGCTGGAGCGATTCACTCCTGGGCTGCATCCAGAATTCCATACTATATGCTATTGACTGTGCTAAAACAGTATGTGAGATTTTTTACTACGTCAAAAAACCTTAGTATGAACCCAAATAGTACGTGAGGTGCATATCCGGTAAATATTACAGTATGAAAACACTGGACACTATGCTGGCATAAATGTCCCACAATGCAATGCAACGGTGACAACAGCAACAACACAACGGACAATAGTAGTTATTAGCATATATAATAATAACATATCAAGGATGTATTATATTATTTTTATTTATTATTATATTTTTTATATTTATTGAGATTATATTATTAGATGTATTAATATTGCAGATTGTCGGTAGAGGTGAGGTTGGTACAGGTTACCATGGTCATGCATCTCCAACTGGCAAGAGGCTCTGAGGAAGTGTGTGACTTTTGCAGTAAGTAGTGCGTCTGAAAAGATACAAACTACATTTATTCGCTCAAAAGCATGTTGAATGATAGTACACATGTTGAGTATGTAGCGTATAGTATGGAATTTTGGATGCAACCCTGCTCTGTCCGTGCAGATTGATTGTTGTTCAATGCAACATGTTAGGTCAGCCACTCACTCATATTGTGTCACCAGCACTGTCGGTAAAAGTTTCATTTGTTTGTTTACATGACAATATGAGAGGTGTTCTGAAAAAAATGAAAGAAATTAAAGAGCCTTAACTTTTGCCCAATCTAGTCTCCTAAAACTGATGTTCCCATACAATGAAACTGCATCGTCAGTTAGAGGAAAATAGATTTTCTCTGTAAAGGAAGGAGCTTGAGGTCAAACAAATGTTGATGTTTAATTTATATTTGCAACTTAAATGGCATTACAAACTTAATTTAAGCCAAACCATGATGTTTCGACCGAACCTTGATTTGCTTTGTTGTGTTTTGAATTATGGCACCCCCATGGTTAAAACTGGGACCATAATCCAGCAGAAAATATATTTCCCTTGAAACGTTATTTAGGGGGAAATGTTTTGTAGGAGATGGCACACACAGTCTTCTGACATTATTAAACAAAACAGAGTACAGGTTAAACATCACCATGGCCATTTTAATCAGTTAATTTTTGTTTTCATACCTTATGCTGATGAAAAACTGCTGATAATTTACAAACTGTCTGTCCACCAGAGAATACTTGTCAGTTGTCCTACTCATACATATCTTAGTCCCAGGTCATCAATAAGCAAGAGATCTCTTAATATTACATGTAAATGTTAAAAATCTAATGTCCATTTTGATTTTTGGAAAATCAATATAGTTAAAAATTAGCATCAAAAATCAGATTGGGATCAAACTTACAATTTCCATTTACATCAACGCACACTTGTAAATTAAAACTAAATTTAAAAGACAAAGCTAAATAAAATGAGAAAAGGTGAAGGAGACTCACATGCATTGTCCCCTGTCAGTTAATCCTGTTACAGTGACTAATGCTCACTGAAATAAAGGAGGAAAGATGTAATGCTGAAGCACAGAGTCACGCTGTGCACCATATCAACATTCCTGAAAGTAGACGATGCCGCCATCCTTGCCCTCTTACCTCATACTAACTCACTAATCTTCGACGACAGATTCCCAATGCAATCTCCCCGAGGTCGCGCCTCTTTAATTATCCAAACAGGTCAGAGGTCACAGACACTTATCATGTGGCGAGGGGTCAAAGGGCAAGCATACGGGTCACAGAGGTCAAGGCAGTAGCAGGGCACACAGAGAATCTGGCAGCAGATCCCACTGCTCACTAACCAGACCTGATTAGTGTCGGCCATCAGGGAGTTGATCGCTGGCTGCGGCCATCTCTGCAAGGCCTGATGGGTAATTCAAGGCAGGTGGTGGGCGTATCTGTTGAGGAAATGAAACTTGGACAAGAGGAAACAAAGCAGTCTTCTTATTTTCTCTAGTAGGCCTACTATTACACAGCACAGATCACCTTTCTCTGTGTATGTGCAAAAAGGTAACACAATAAACAAAAAACAATTAATACTGCAGTGTGAATGTGTATAATACATAGACTGTAAAAAGAATGGACGTAGCACCCGTGACGTCACCCATTGGTTTGGGGGCGTCCTTTTTGTGCTCCTATCATGGGCATTTGAACTGCGCCATCTTGGATTTCAGTGGGCGTGTACTTTCCATATTTGGAGGAGAGGCGGTAACTTTACGGGTCAGCCGGCCGAGATCCCGCCCACTGAACTCAAGTTAACCAGGCCGAACTGAGCTAGCCTAAGGCTATTCAGCTAGGCTAGGCTAACAATCAGCTACCGGCAGCAAAAACAGATCGTAACGCTGCTGATATGTTTTAAAAATCACCTTTTCAGATTGAGAGTTTTTAGGTAGAGCTGCAGGTTTGGTGGAGTTGTGGGGGAAAATTCATTTGTACTATTTAATTGTGAAACGATCCTTTAACATGTTAGTTACCGTGTTTCAACACTGCCTTCATCCACTAACGTTTATCCATCACAGCAGACGCTTTCTGACGGAGCATCTCTGTGCATGCAATGTCGGACTTTTTAAACAGAACAATGATACGAAATAAGGTTGTATTCCCGCACTAAACAGACTCAACATACTCTGGTCATCTATCTGTATCAGCAGATCAGCAAAATATGCCGACACATACCAATAAGTGGCAGCATCCAAGTAAATTCTATTTTACACAGCCTATGGGTATTGGGTAAAATAGTACTAGATATTTACACACCGAAAAAAATGCAACAAACAATCCTTTGACTGTCGATTAGTACAATCAACAATCCCCATGCATGTTTTTGGATGGTGGGAGGAAGCCGGAGTACCCGAAGACAACCCACGCAAACATGCAAAGAACATGCAAACTTCACATCGGGAACCGGGTACCTTCTTGCTGTGAGGCGACAGTGCTAACCACTGCACCACCGTGCCACCCACACACGCCATATTGCCAGAAACAAACACAGACCCCTGGGTGTAGCCTAGCCTAGCTCAGACGACGCTTAAGCAAAGAGCTAACTGCCGGTAGCTGTCTGTGAACCTGTCACTCAACGTAACCACGCCCTAATTTATGCCGAAATAACAATAAATACGGAAATAAAACGGTTGTGATAAAAAAAAAAATCACCCCCCTCACAGTGTTCACAGAGGTGGAAACTATCGGTAGAGACCAAAAAATTAAAATGTACCAGGCTGTAAATATGTTTTTTAAATCTGTGAAGTCGACTATTTTAACATGGCGGTCAATGGAGCATTGCTCACTTCCGGAGCCAGCCCCCAGCGGCTGGACGGGAATTGCAGCTTTTTGAACGCGGAAGTGGTCCTCACTTGGAGAACACACAACTGCCCCCTTGGTATAATACATAGATTTATGGGCGGTCATTATGGCTTCCTTAACTCATTGAGTGCCAGCCTTTTTTTAAAAAAAAAGTGCCTTGTGCCAGCGTTTTTGGCCATTTTGAATCATCTTTCATGATGCACAGAATATTTTGTACTATAACTCTGAAAACACAGAATAGCTCAAATGAAAGAAGAGACTCTCTGTTTCATCATTTTTGTTTTTAACCTTGTTTCATTCTTGTTTTATCAGAGGCAGAGGCCACTTTCACCAAAATCACCACTTTTTGTCTAGATTCTGTTTTGCTCTCTAATCTCCATCGTTTCCACTTCCTGCTTTGATCTCTGTGGCGTATTCCGTCTCTTTATACTCAGACTACAAATCCCAGAAGCCCCAAAATTACTCACAGGCTGTGTGAGAGTGTCCTCTTGTGCCTGCTGCCAAAAAAGGAAAGATGAGTATATATGCGTTTCTGGCACTCAACCGTTGTATTTTAAAAGATGTACACGTTCGTCTATGGCACTCAAAGAGTTAAGGAATAAAGTAACGTGTTTTAACAATATTATTATTATTATTATATCATAATAATAAGGATCTGAATGATAATAATCTGAATACAAGGAAGATCATGACAATCTTTGCGCTTTGTGGTAGGAGACATATGAACAAAGGGAATCGGCACATTAGGTGCTAGTCTGTGTGATGACGTTCACATTACTTGTTTACTGAGTCGGTGTGTAAAGTGACACAACGTGAGGTCATATTTATTTCAAAAATATGCAACAATTATGTGCAACAAAATGCTAGGACACCTAAATTGAATATTGCTCCACTGTAATGAGAATAGTTACACCTGTGCTTACACAACTGTGGAAAAGGCCTGTTGAGCCAGACTGAGCTACTGACTGTGCTCACTGCAGTGAGAGAGACCCAAAACAGTGATGGTCACAAACACCATTTAATTTTAAAATGTGCTGCTTTAAGGCTCTGTGAAGCCACAGCATAACATTGCTCGATGAGGCAGTAAGTAATTACATTTGCTGGAATATTAATTGACATTTTCATTCAGAGGCGTCGGTCGGCAGCAGGGTAAACAGTGTAGAGCTGAAATGATTCCCAGTGTTGCAGTCTGTTCAACCGCTTAGCCTCACCAAATCTACTCTGACTCACACACACACACACACACACACACACACACTTTTAATTGACTTTGCCGTAATTTAATTACCTTCGGTAACAACCTGTCTCAGTTTGAATTTACACCACCAACCTTCCCATCCCAAATTAACCCCCTTATATTTCCCACTTGAAAACACATAGGCACACACACACACACACACACACACACACGGGTGCACACTAACATGCAGGGATCAGAGCAGACAGGGACGACAGGTAGAAGCACAGCAGCCAATCAGAGTCGAGCAGCAGTGGGTGACCTTGCTGAGCTGCAGCTGATTGGTGATGTCAGAGCTGTCAGTCATGTCACAAACCTCCTGACAGGAGAAAGACAAAGGAGAGAGAGAGAGAGAGAGAGAGAGAGAGAGCAGGTGGTAGAGAGTGACTGAAATATACAGAGTAAGATCACCAGTGGAGCCAGTAAGGTGATTTACATGTTGTATTCACTTTATTCTGTTGCAATGCCTCATGAGTTTTTTTCTAGTCTTTGTCTTTAGTTTATCAAAGGGAACATTAATAAACACAAACAGTGTAAAAATGCCAAATAGATCCTGAACAAAATTATATCAACATATCCCATATATAATAGTGCCACCTACTGGTAACAGGAAATGAAATCATCCATTTATGGCCGACAGATCTAGTTGCACTGATGCTGTGCAGCTAGATTTTGTAAAACGGACTTACTTCCATGCTGATGCTACATTATGACTTTCGTTGACTTTTGTATAACTATGCCAAGGTGGCGCGATATAATTTCTCAAAAAAGATAGCATTCTGGGATATTGCCTTAGAAATGCACAGCCTCATGAAATTTAGTGTATGCATCAGGAGTTGTGTCCTCTTCAAGATTCCACAATTAAAATCGAGACACACCTAAAAATGCCTCCATCGCACCCCCTAGTAATTTTCAAAAACTAAGCCCCGCCCTGTGTTTGAGCCACAGCTATGAAATTTGGTGGGTTTATGGAGAACCCCCAAGATGAACAAAAAAGCCTCTTGGACCCATGGGCCACACCCAAAAGGAAGTCCGCCATTTTGCTTTGAAATTTTAGATTTTTCCAATTTTGCCCGATTATGGAGCTCATCAGAAATAAGGGACAAGACACACAATAGTAGTCCATGGGCAAGCGATCACCAAGGTCAGCGACTACAAGAGCTGGCTGCATTGGGTGGCAGTGCGACACAGTCCCCCGTCAGTACCCCACAGGGGTCCTAGTTTTCATTTGTGGCCAAGTCATTAGAAAAAGCTTCCGAAAATACATCAAAACTGTTCAAATGCAGGAAAAGCTCACAGAGTTGTTAAACGTATTACAAGTATTACAAGTCACAGAGCAAAGCAGGGCATATAGATAACAGCAGAAACATGTATGTATTAATGATTTATTTTATTGAAAGGCTTTATGTGTGGTGCTGTGCCGAACTTTAAGCTTTAATTAGGTTTGAACAGTTTAGTTATGTAAAAATTCAACCCAGCACTGTTGTCATGAATGGAGGAATCAGCTTTAAAGACTATCTTTAGTAGTCAGTGTGTTTATTTCAGAGCTGGAGTCAGACATTTTAACATGCAGTGCTATGGGCATTGACTAGCTTTTGGAGCCACTTTTGACACCTAACTTCATGTTCCAGCCGCAGGTGTTGTTCAAGGTAAAGATATAATAATCACACACACACCGGAGCAGAAAACAAGCGTATTTGTCAGTCCCTAATTCAAACAGTCAACAGGGCCAAACAGACCGAAATGTAAGCAGGCAATTATTAGTGTGCGTTTCTTTATTCTGCCTGGCATCAGAGAGATTATGGGAATAATCGGCTTAATGAGCTCCAAACTAAAGATGGGATCCAGATTCCCCAGGGGGGCGAGACTATTGTACGAAGGCCACAGCCTACACAGAGCTGCTATGTCAAACAGCCCCGCTGCTCAAATACCATTTACTGCAATACTAATCACTGCAGCTCCCTCTGTGTGTGTGTGTGTGTGTGTGTGTGTGTGTGTGTGTGTGTGTGTGATAGTTTGATCTAAAATCCACCATTAACAGAATTCCTGTGGTCACAATCTCATAATAAAAAAAAACAAATAGGAACGCCTGTGCAAATATCAACCTAAAAGAACTACAGTGAAATTAATCACGAGTCAAGAACAGGAATTGAAGGCGTACGTCTCAAAGCATGCACACTTATACAGTAACTTACACACAAATAAACATCAAGTATTGTCATTGCATCAGCAAAAGCAATTCAAAGTTGTTTTTTTTATGCATTCTGTGCCTAAACTACTGATGTTGCAGAATGCCTTACCTGCACAATGTGTTTACAGGATTCAGTGTATGCACATCCTGAGACAGCAGCTGGTGTCACATCATGGCCCTTCCAACAAAAGATTAAAGCAAAAACATACTGGAATCTTAATGACAGTAAGTGCAAAGAAAAGCTAGATGTCCTGTCACTTTAATTACTGTGGAAGGCCCAGATAGCCCCAGATGTCAATGGGAGCAGGGAAAACATGCACTTCATGTGGACACCTCATGGATGAATTGGAGTCCTTCAGTATCCAGGATATAGCTTCACTCTTTACCTGAGCAAGATGTTGCAGAGTCCCACGTGGAAGCTGAGCTGGATTTACACTACTGGTGAAAATGACCTCCATGATGGGTTTGATAGAATGAAAGGATCTGTATCTATTAGGGATGTACATCATGATATGCTGCCACCGATACGATGCATTAAATATACCCTGAACCCCCCCTGTTGAAATGATGCAATACGATTTGCTTCTGTTAACGATCCGATGCGATTTATAAATGATTTGATAACGATATGAATTAATTACAAAGAGGTTCAGTTTGATATGATGTGATTCAGTTTGACACAGTTAGTTGCAGTACAAGAGTTGATTAGTCATTCTCTAGATAACCTTCTCACTTGAAAAACCTGAAATATTGCCACAGGTTTGATTTGTTTGTTTTTTTGGTGCATTAACTATCTCCTCGCTACTGACGTGGTCCCTCTTTCCCATATTTCTTGTGCATAAGGAAGTGATGGTACATTCAGACGTTCTTCTACATCTATGATTCAGGTTGCCTCGGAAACACCAAAGTGTAGGGAATAGAACAATAATCCATTTAACCAGAGAATTTATCGATGCAGACAGGCTAAAAACGAGGCATCACAAATTACACATAAATTTACATGTAAATTACATCCAATGCACGGTGGTGTAGTGGTTAGCACTGTCGTCTCACAGCAAGAAGGTACCGGGTTTGATTCACGGCCTGGGGCCTTTCTGTGTGGAGTTTGCATGTTCTCCTCATGTCTGTCTGGGTTCTCTCTGGTACTCCGGCTTCCTCCCACCATCCAAAAACATCTTATTAGGTTAATTGGGGATTAGGTTAATTGGTTAATTTAAATTGACCGTAGGTGTGAATGTGAGTGTGAGTGGTTGTCTGTCTCTATGTGTCCTGTGATGAACTGGAGACTTGTCCAGGGTGTACCCTGCCTTTCACCCTAAGACAGCTGGGATAGGCTTTTCCTCCTTTATAAGATTTGCAGATTCTCTGCTTGTGAGTTGAGCTGTGCAGATCCAAGAGCACAGATGGGAATGATGAGCATGACTCCTCCTGGCCGGTGTGATCTCCACCTCTGCTGACAGAGCTGTCAGGAGCTCAGCAGCTGCACCAGGCAGAGCGCTGCGCACCACAGTGACATTTTATCACTACTACTAGGATTACAGTGGATCATTTATTTTCTTTGATAGTGTGACAGCCTTGTGACATTTTCACATTTGTGAAAGCTCCTGCACCACACTCTCAATGTCTTATGGGTAAAAAGAAAAAACAGACCTCTGTTATCAGTTGAGAAGCTTTTAGGGGACTTTTACAGTACGTTTATGGTAAAGCAACTTGAAAATAGCAAAGGCAACACTGTGGATAAGATAAACCTTGATGAATCCCACAGAGGGTAAATTTACTGCAATCACAGGAGGTAAAGGGACAGAGCAGCATAAAGAGATGTGGAAAGCCAATTTTAACAATATATCCATCCATTTTCTACCTCTTATCTTCACATAGGGTCACAGGGGGGCTGGAGTCTATCCCAGCTGTCTTAAGGTGAAAGGCAGGGTACACCCTGGACAAGTCTCCAGTTCATCACAGGACACATAGAGACAGACAACCACTCACACTCACATTCACACCTACGGTCAATTTAAATTAACCAATTAACCTAATCCCCATGCATGTTTTTGGATGGTGGGAGGAAGCCGAAGTACCCGGAGAGAACCCACACAGACACGAGGAGAACATGCAAACTCCACACAGAAAGGCCCCGGGCCGGGAATCAAACCCGATACCTTCTTGCTGTGAAGCGACAGTGCTAACTTTTAACAACATATAATAAAATAAAATAAAACGCATTTAAATAAAATAAGGAAATAACATAAAATGAGTAGATAGTACAGATACTGTATATAGAATACAGATATAGAATATATTGTCAATGAAAATTCATTTTTGCTTTAATAATGACTATAGTACATTTATTCATCTGTACTATGACTAATTTTGTGAGAAATCACCTGTACTCAGAACATCAGACTGTGCGTTTCATGAAGCTTTCAGTTTGCCTCATATTGTCCTCTGATAATATCTTTATGTGTTATCTTTCCTGTTTTGTTTATGTTGGGTTATTTTGGCTCTCATATAGACTGGAGGAAACTTATTTAGAGCTGGAGAGATGATTTTAAAGGGATGTTGGGGGTAATAATTTCTATTTTCGGTCTGATTGAAAACATATGAAGCCGGCTGGTCTTGTAAAAGAGGTGAGAGGCTGCTTCATAGTGCAACTCTTACAGCCATGAAGTCATCATCTGGAGACAGAGAGGAAGAGGGAGAGAGCCTGACAAAATGGATAGAAAGGAGTAAAAGAAGATTATGTTATGTCCTGTGTGTGTACTGTATCTCTGTGTCTGTCCACAGTCAGTCACTGGACCCACCAGGCTAATATCCATCCATCCATTATCTACCTATATCCTCTCATAGGGTCGTGGGGGGGCTGGAGTCTATCCCAGCTGTCTTAGGGTGAAAGGCAGGGTACACCCTGGACAAGTCTCCAGTTCATCACAGGACACAGAGACAGACAACCACTCACACTCACATTCACACCTACAGTCAATTTAAATTAACCAATTAATCTAATCCCCATGCATGTTTTTGGATGGTGGGAGGAAGCTGGAGTACCAGAGAGAACCCACACAGACACAGGGAGAACATGCAAACTCTACACAGAAAGGAATCAAACCCGGTACCTTCTTGCTGTGAGGTGACAGTGCTAACTACTACACCACCGTGCCGCCCCCAGGCTAATATGTTTTATTTTTGTCACATTTATGACTGCATGCACAAGAGTGCATGAATGAATATGAATACATTAAATATGAAAGCATATTTTATTGACATTTTCTTGCTGTAGGGGGCTGGGTTTTAAATGTACTGACTGAACCTTTCTTGCATAGCATGACTGTCTTGAATGAACTCATGTTAATGTTGAGCTAGCTAGCAATTTGTTTTCTTTCTTTGAAGTACTGTTCCCTCCGTTTTACACTGTTGTTAGAGGGATTGTGTTAATGAGACGCTACAGATGATACGAGTGGCATATCCACCAGCTAAAGTAGAAGCTCATTAATTTCTCTCAGATTGCCAAAAGCTGTTGCTGTCTCTGAGCTGTAGCTTTACCACGCTCTGGAGCTGTGAGAATGCACATGCTTCCTCAGATTTAAATTTTATAGCCCAGGCACAGTTTGTGTTTCACTGTGATGTGCTTCTAACAGATCTGAAAATGTAACTAAATAACGGCTTACTTGAATTGCAAATGTGTTACGTTACTCATTATCTTGGAAAACCATTTGCAATTTGAATGTAAAACAAAAGATTATTTTAAAGAATTTCAAGATATTTTTAATGTGGACAATAATAACATTTTAAGCTTTAAAAGAATGAAAGCTCTGCAACACAGATGGGGTAAATAACAGCATTCATTTTTTAGTTGATTCAACAAACTTTATTGAAAATAGAATACAAATACATGCAGATAGAGCAGACGTGTTCAGACACTGGTGATAAGAAAAACAGTTATGGGTTTAAAAATGAAGTAAACATACACATTATTCCTTTTTAAACCATGTATCATATCATTTAACAGTTTTCTCACTTTTTATAGAGTTGGTCTTAAGGATTCAATGTATCATTAAAATTCACAAGAAAAATGTGAAAGTAGCAGGGTGTATCTTTGTCTACATACAGTCATGGAAAAAATTATTAGACCACCCTTGTTTTCTTCAATTTCTTGTTAATTTTAATGCCTGGCTCAACTAAAGGTACATTTGTTTGGACAATTATAATGATAACAACAAAAATAGCTCATGAGAGTTTAATTTAAGAACTAAGGATTATTAATTTTCCATGGTTTTCTTGATAATAACCAAAATTACTTAAATTCTTACATCAATAGCTATGGCATTTTACCGCCAAAAACACTACTTTTAAGCATTCCATGTTTTCTTTTCTGTTTGCTTTAAACACATGATATACACAAGAGTTAATACTTGATTGCATAACCATTGTTTTTGATGACTGCAGCCATGCGTCTTGGCATGCTCTCCACCAGCTTCTGACATTGTTCTGCTGTCACAGCAGCCCATTCCTGTTGGACAAATTCAAACAAATTTTCTTTGTTTTTGGGCTTGTGGTTCTCCATTTTGAGTTTGATGATTTTCCACAGGTTTTCAATTGGATTAAGATCTGGTGATTGAGCAGGCCAAGGCATGGTGCGAATGTTGTGGTTCTCCATCCAGGCTTTAACTGACCTTGCCGTGTGGCAAGGGGCATTGTCTTGTTGGAAAATCCAGTCATTCGAGGCAGGAAAGAGTTTTCCAGCTGATGGAAGAAGACTGTTTTCAAGGGTTGTCCTGTACTTGACCTGGTTCATTCGGCCTTCACACAATTGCATTTGCCCTGTTCCACTCAGACTGAAACAACCCCAGATCATGACTGATCCACCCCCATGTTTTACTGTAGGGGCAAGACAGTCTGGGTTGTAAGCTTCTCCAGGCTTCCTCCTAACCAGTAAGTTGGCTGGAGTGGGCATCAATTCAAAATTGGGTTCATCACTGAAGAGAACCTTAGCCCAATCATCAACAGTCCAATCCTTGTGGTCTCGAGCAAAGAGTAACCGGGCCTTCCTCTGCCTTTCATTGATGAAGGGCTTCTTGCGTGCTCTGTGTGACTTCAAACCAGCTTCAACAAGTCGGTTTGAACTGTCCTTGCCGAGCAAGTCACATTTCTCGACAGTGCCCACTCATTTTTAAGGTCCCTGGAGGTCTGACGGCGATTCCTGACACAGGAGCGGATGAGTGCCGCAGTCATCTCGTGGGGTAGAAAGACGCGTTTCCTGCCACGGCCAGGTAGCAATTTGGTAGTGCCATGTTCAGCTTGTTTTTTTTTGTTGTAATGAACGGCTGTCTTGGAGATCTTCAGTTTTTAAGCTACCTGTCTCTCACTCATGCCAATTTCCAGCAGTGCTAAGATGGCTGCCTTTGTTGCTTCACATAATTCTTTTGTTTTAGGCATTATGTGAGAGCTGACAACTTCTGAGTTGTGCTACGGCTTGAATGTAAGCAGGAAACCACTCTAGGCCTTTGCATGTGCAGTGCTGCTTGTGACATGAAATGGCCTCTTATATACCCTGGGAATCAATTAAGCTTAAGAATGTCAAATAGGACATAAAGTATTATGTGACCAGCTGCATTTTTTGTTGTGTTCATTGTATTATACGTTTAGTGGTACCAGATATTAGAATGAACAAGAAATTGAAGAAAACAAGGGTGGTCTAATAATTTTTTCCATGACTGTATGTGCAGGTGAAATTTTCCAAACAAAATCAACAAGTTAAGTTGAAATAAATTCAATCTGGTCATTATCATAAACAAAATATGAGATGATAATTTTACATTATGTTTAGTTTTTCATCAATATATCTTCAATATATTTTCAAATTGAGTCCAAAACTTAATTGAACAATATTAAGTCGCAAAATAAATGTGTGAATGATTCTGGTTCATCTTTACAAAATGTACAATTGTTTGGATTTGTTAAATATATATGATGCAAAACCATAAAGTGCAACAGCCATGTCCTCTGCCATACAATTTCTTCAAAGATGTTGTTCCAAAAAGCTTTTCTAACGAGACATTCATGGTGTATGCTAACTAATTATGTGTTTGGTCACAGGTCAAAGGTCAGAGGGCTTCTAGTAGAGCTCACTTGACTAGTCGTCGCTCTACAATACACTGATGTGTCCTGGTGATGTCATCTGACCCTCTGACCTGCTCACTGTTTTAGACCTCTAATTAGCTATTGACCTCATCTCCTCCCACGTCCTCCCTTACACCCAGCACAACCTCGCTGACCCCGCTGGTGAGGTCACATGCCTGTTGACATCAGTGATCATCACTCTTCTCCCTTTCACCATTTGCATTTCTCTGATTGGATGTCATTGATACAGTATTCAGGGTTTTCCCCCTTATTGTAAGTGCCGACATCAGTGTCTAACAAATAGGAAACCAGAAATACGACTTCACTTTGTCCCTGGAGGGCAATCCATGAAAGATCAGAGACATAGAGTGCAGACAGAAGTGGGCTAGAAGTCCAGCAGCAGTCATCACTGGTGTCATGTTGTGTATATAAGTGTCATCCATTAAATGAAAGCTCTCATCTTTTCACTGTCAACAAAACAACTGATATGATGACCCTGTAGATTGTAATTAAAAGAGAAATGAAAGGCTTCAGTGCCAAACTTGAATCAGCAGCTGTTACCGTGTGCTGAATATAACATCTGATCCTTTTGTCTTATCACAGGCCAGTCACACAAAAGAAATGTGCATTAATGGCATTTAATGTCCACCTTTTCCATTTTACCATATAAATAAAGAAACATTCAACATTGAGCAAAATTAGTTTTAAAGCCCCCCCTGTGTAGTAATTACTTTCATGTAGTGGTGAGGTGGTGTTCTGCACACAATGAATATTATTCTTTACCCGACCCTTCTCTCAGTGCTCGTTTCCTTCTATGGTTGCCGAGCGCGAACATTCGCAATATGGCGAGATGCCATCGAGATGGCATCCACAAATATAAGTTCTACCAGCATTCTCTCAGATGATGAGGTCAGTGTGTTGTTAAATTACCGTCATGTCAGGCAACTTCAGCGTTCCTTTCCCTCATTAGCTCCTTCCATTTCGGAAATGCTGCTCCAGTGTTCACTCTTTTTTTAGATTGTCGCCGGTTTCGTTCTCTATTTTGCTCTCTTTTCCTTTTTGTCCGGGATGGACGCTGCTCATCATACATGTAGGAGCCATTCAGTGTTTGTTACTGACTTTCCTATTTTCTAGTTGATTGGTCTGGTTGCCACGGTGATAAGCAGAGTTTGGGTCACATGGGCACCGTAGATGACAGCCGTAAGTTATAGCAGGGCCACATCACATGCACCAGGGAAGGAGAGAGGAGAGTTTTTGTTGACTGTTCATCCTGTTTGATTGCTTCTATCACGTTCGCCAACACTGTACATATTTTCAATCTGCGAGTGTAATCGGTACGCCGCTGTGGCCGCTTTGTTTTCATTAAATAATCTGAAACGTACCCTGGAGTCAGCGTGCTTCTTTCATCAGCAGCAACGTGTCATGCAAATACACAGGACCTGTTCTCTGCCTCTCAAGCAACTTTAAGTAAACTAGAAAGCTACAATAATACATTAGACTATGAATGATCCATCTGGACAGCTTACAAATCCCTCAGTATTTTCTCCCAAGCCATGATCGCCCAGTGAGTTTGTGCCTAGCTTCTGCCAAATAAAAATTTACGCTCTAAGATAAAAAGTAAAAAACGCGAAAGGCGGAGCTGTTTTTTCCTGGTTGTATCCTTACAGGGCCCGTAGTTTCAAGATGGCGGCACAACATGGCAACCTGCATTGGCTACACCAACGCAATGTATTTATAAATGGCAAATATAAAGACTGTCAGAACACTGCAGTTTCTTTGTGGAGATAATTACTTATGAATAAGGTAATACTTTTAAATGATAAAAACTAAAACTGTTAAAAGACAACTCGAAACATCACACAGTGGGGCTTTCAATCCTCTGATAAAATCTGATCTGAGAACACACTTATAACTGTTAGGCTCCAGATATGATGCATAGATGCATACTGTGACAGAGTATGACCATATTCATGAATTCATCTATACTGCTTTGCACTCCTTTTCAGATTTAACATGGAATAAGGACAGAGGCTGTTCATTTATAGTCCAAAAAGCTAAGGTGTGTGTAGTTCTTAGATTTTGGTCAGTTGCACATGCCTTGCAGCTACTTTGTCAGAGATACAACAGAATATCAAATTCAATGCAGAAATCTGCCTTTTTTCCGTCATGCCTTGTTTGAGAAACACAGTCCAGACCAAACCAAACCAGCTATTCAGTTCATTTAGATTTTGTTTGGACTTAGCTGCATGTGACAGATGAAAGGGAGCCAAATCTGAAAGGCTTGTTCACAATCACATGTTTTCTGATCAGGTTTTTCCAGTTTGTGTCCTCAGAGGAAAGGAAGTAGAAAACACACATTTTAAAAGAGAGAAATTGCTGAGGGAAGTCTCATTAAGAACAAATTATTGTTTTTTTCTTTCATGTCATGACCTGGCACTTGATAAGACGATCACTTCATTCTTCATTCTGAGTCATGGCCTTGACTCTTCCTCGCAGGTTAAAGGCATATTCCATTATTTTACACTTTAAGCCCTCTTTCTAGGTTGCCTAGGATACAACAGAGTGGTTGACACCGAAATTTTGAAGATTGGTCCTGTCTCTGGTATTTGGCCCGTTAAGAATTGGCTGTGCCAGCTAGCTATGGGTCAATGCAAACCTGTCCAAACCAACCCCTAAACATTTGTTTTAAAAAAATGTGCAACTCACGAGTGGTTCCTGGTGT
Organism: Synanceia verrucosa; assembly: GCA_029721515.1. Taxonomy (NCBI): domain Eukaryota; kingdom Metazoa; phylum Chordata; class Actinopteri; order Perciformes; family Synanceiidae; genus Synanceia; species Synanceia verrucosa. The sequence continues at coordinate 28,554,287 of CM056549.1, forward strand.
TCACTGATGTTCCACAGCAAACAGTGAAGCAAATTACAGCTTCTGTCGTGCTTTATTAGGCATTTTGTAAATCCTCAAACTATTTATTCAGATAGCTCACCACCACACCGTGTATAAACCTCTGCACTGTAGCTCGTAGCTCCTCTTCTGTGTATTCCGGTTCAAAACGGTATCCTTGACCATCAAACTCAAAATCGAGGATGTCTTCCTCAAGAATCTACCTGTCGTATTCCATTTTCAGTTTCTGAAATATTTTTTTTTTCAGTATGATCGCAAATCAGAAGGGAGAAATCACATTAGCACAGTGTCTCCAGTAGAACTGAGCGGTACTTCTTCTTCTTCTTCTTCTTCTTTGGGGTTTAATGGTGGTTGGCAAACCAACTAATTGCATTGGTACTGTGGTGAGTGAAAGAACTTCAGCCAAAACTAAACAGACCCCCTCTCCATTTCCGGTGGCAAAGTAATATCAGTGTTCACTGGGTCTTCCCACAGGAATCAATGGGATTAAAAAGTCTAATAAAGCACGACAGTAGCTGTATTTCGCTTCAATATTTAATATGGAACATCAGTGAACACCAGTGACCACTCGGTGAGTTGCACATTTTTTAAAACGAACGTTTAGGAGTTGTTTTGGACAGGTTTGCATTGGCCCATAGCGGCCCATAGCTAGCTGGCACAGACGAGCCAAATACCAGAGACAGGACCAATCTTCAAAATTTTGGTGTCAACCACTCTTTTGCATCCTAGGCAACCTAGAAAGAGGGCTTAAAGTGTAAAATACCGGAATATGCCTTTAATGGAAGGTCTTTCTCATATGTTAGACTTTACAGTTCAGTTGTTTAAGTATAATACATCTCAAACCAGTCATAATTATGAAACCACACTGCTGAACGTAGCATAATTACATTTTCAGAAGCCAAATGCCAGCGCGTAGCACATCACTGGTGAGTGGTGAACATTTGTTTTTCCAGAGTCCAGGCACAGGAAGTAAGTTAATGTCCCCCCTCCTCTGCAAACCAGTGAGTTATAATCTGACAAAGGCAAGTCTGTTTGCAGCTTTGTGCCCTATCAGACAGAAAGATGGAGACAGACTGACAGTGAGGTTTATGCATATGTAAGATGATAGCCTGGTCTTCAGTGAGAGGAGATGGACAGATGGGTCATCCATCCACACCCTGACATCACAGAGAGCGATAGCGACAGAGGAGGAAATGCTGGATTACTCTGAATAACTCTATTTTATGAAGTACAGCTTCTCTGACGTGTCATCAGGAGCGTTTGTTAAGGCCGGGGGTGTAGTGGAGGGTAATAATATTAACTTGTAAAGGTGGATATGTCTTTTCATAAGACTCTTTAACACCAAATAAGCATCTTACAATTCTGATTCCACTTGACAGATTTCTGTTTTTGTGGGGTTTTTTTGTGGAGCTTTGTTTTCCTCTCTGTTTTGAAGAGGGCAAGGCTAAATTGGAAAATGGTGATGGGACACACGTCCAGGCAACAATAAGATTTTGGCGACATTCAGTTCAAGCTGATCAGCTAATGATTTATAATAATAATTAGTTTAATTATTTTAACTCAGTGACTGCCAGCCCTTTCATAAACCCAAAAGTGCCTTGTGTCAGCGTGTTTTCCAGCGTTTTATCTGGAGGAGAGTAGAGGCCATAGAGTATATGTAAAGAGTGGACAGAGCTATCGTGATGTCACCTGTTGGTTTATGAACAACAGCAATGAAGCCCATATGGTATAACTTAAACCTGCATTCTCTCCAACAGCCAACAGGGGGCGATACCAGTGGTTTCAAAAAGAAGTCTGTTTGTATTGAAGTCTATGGGAAAATGACCATTTTCTCTCCTGGTTTGTTACCTCTGTAAACACTGTAAATATGAGTCTATGGTCTGTTTTGAGATCTGGAGCTTCTCAGTGACAGCCTGACAGGCTGACCAAGGACTAAAGCAGAGCGTCACTGGGTATTTCAGCAGGACAATGCGGGGCGACTTTCACACTGCAGGCGTGCTGAGTCGATAAATTCCCGGGTCAGTTGGAGGAGTCATTTGACCTGGGTTAAACCTTTCACACTGCACACAAATGCTGTGTTGACCTGAGTGAAATTTCTTTAATTTCATCCTCAGGTCTATGGAGATTTGCTCACTGCAAAATAGTAGCTTTAGTCTGTTAGCCGTTAGCATCCATTTGATAAACTGCACTAGTATGCTTAGCTCATATGTGGTTGTAATTTTGTTTTAAGGTGCATACTACTAGGATGTCATATAGTACACGTGGCATACTATACTATCATATGTGAAATGTGATGGAGTTTTAGACTGGAACATAGTATAGTACATAGTAGTTCTAGGTCTAGTTTATGTATATATATATAATTTGCATTTCATGTCTCAATTGGACTGTCTGCCAGCCTAGGGCTCCACATAGTGGCACTCTCTAATCTGGTCACACTTACCCATTCAAACAAACTGATGAGGGTCTTTTAAATGAGCAAGCTTGTGTGGTTTTGGTCTCTTGACTAAGATGTATGCAGTTATTCTGGATACATCCAGCTGAGAGAGGACCCAGGGGCAGACCAACACCTTGAAGGGATTCAATATTCTAGTCTATGAGTGCTTGAAGAGCCCCTAGGAGAAGCCTGGGTTACTCTGCTTTGCAATGCTCTACCATGGTTAAGAGCGTTATTTAGATTATCCAGAGTTTGACTGATAAAATCCATGGTCGGGCAGAGCAGCTTAGATATTGTTGTTTGGTATAGTAATTCTCGCTGAAAACTGTTCATACACAGAATCAGCAGATAAGAGTGGGCTTACATATTCTGTCCAGAGAGCATTTTTTAAAGTGGCAGCATTTTTGATGGTGTCTCACACACACTGGGCTATAAGAGAGCTATACTCTGCTCCCCACCTTAGATGTCCTCTGTGACCTGAAGCCCTGATAGAACAGCAAAGTTTGAGAACCATAGACCACATGCAACGTCTGATGTGGGGGGGATGTGTATGCCTGTATGCGTGTGTGTGTGTGGGTGTGTGTGTGTGTGTGTGTGTGTGTGTGTGTGTGTGGATGTGAGATGGGTGCTGAGTTACACTGTCAGGGTCACCTCTGCAGCCCCTGTGAAAACCCCTCACAATACGCCACCTTGAGGTTTAACAATGACCCCATTGTTCGTCCACACAATGCTGTCTGGAGGACAGGGTTAAAGGGGTGGAGGGGAAAGGAGGAGGCGCGGAGATGAGAGTAGTGGGGGGGATTGGCACCTGGTAGCAGTGTATGTATGGGAGGTGGAAGTCGGAGGGGGGGGGTTAGGGTGGTCACAGTCCATCGGTCAGCAAAGGAAGCGTTTAGGCCTATGAGGAGGACATGCAGCACTGATGTCAGACAGGACCGCTGACCTGATGCAGGCATTCACAGAGCTGTGCCCCGGGACACAGCAGGAGTCCTCGGGAGGATGGAGAACCACAGTAAGGTCAAAGGAAATCAGGAAGACCAAGGCATTCAGAGCCCCTGTACGTCCCATCCAGTCGTCGGTGCAATCATAGTTTTTGAATGGGGGATGTTGCAATTAATGGTCAGCGTCCCAAATCCAACCATCATACTTTTACTGCATTTTCAGCATTTGTGTTTGCTTGTATTTCAAGCACTCTCAACTTATTGTTGAGTGCTTGCATTGTTCTCACTGGCTCTGCAAACCACCATCAGCCATGAGCCCTTTCCACTTTAATGCACCAGAATGATGCAAGAACACACAAAGATGAGATTTCTGCCTCAAGTCAAGTCAAAAGCCCCTTTCACACTGCATGAAAATCCCAGGTCAAATGATCCTCTAATCAACCTGGGAATTTATCGGCTTATTTATCGGTTCGCCACTGTTCCCTTTAAGCTGCGTACTGCTCTTACCTTCTCCGCGCACAGCATATCTAGGCAGCACACAGACAATAAACACAACCATTTATTCTAAATCATTTTTCAATGCTAAACTAAAAATAAATCAATGACTAACACTGACTAGCCAATGATATAATGCAGTTCACGCAGCAAATCAAAGTCATTAACAGTTTTATGCACATGTGCCGCTGTTTGGCACGTAAATGCTGCCAACCCCTTATTCTGGCAAAAGAATGAGCCTTAAGGCCAATTCATACTCGGGCGGACTATCCGCTCCGCTCAGAGCTTTCATAGTCGAGCGTACAGCCACACACTAGTTTCCTGTCAAACTGCCGTGAATCAGACAATCGGTGTCACATTTAATGCGTGTCGTGTGAAAAACACATGCTGAGCAGTGTTTTGTGTGACACAAGTGGAGAGCAGAGTCCGTGCGGACGTAAAATATGACCTTTGCGTGCACGGACCTTGCGGGCGTCCACTTTGAGTACGCACGGACTTCCACAGAGTCCATTCCACATCCGTTCTGCCCGAGTATGAATTGGCCGTTAGTGCTTATTCTAGTGTCGTTTATGAAGAATTTTCATTTACAGATGTTAATCATTAAATGCTTTTACTCGATTATGAGTAGTTGAAATGCTAATAAAAACGGTCTAATTTAATATTTTACAGACAACGTGTTACAGGAACTGACACTGTATCACATGCTGGTGCTACAGCACATCTCACTGTGTTCACTTGTTTGTGAACAACATCACATCTAGGGCTGGGTACGAACTTCAATACTTTTGTAGCACCGACCGAAAATCTCTGATCCTATCAGGTATCAAAAAATGAATCATCTTTTGATGCCAAAATCCGATACTGAAGTGTCTGTGAGCCATGCTCTTAGATGTCTCTGTGGACGGGGGGACATGTGCCCTTCAGATTCATAGTGACGCCGATCTGTCTCCCCACTCTTCCAGCACAGGGAGACAAACATGGTAAAACAGAGAATTAACATCTTTGCAGCAGCATTGTGTGTGCATTGTGCATGTGTTAAGCCTCATAGGTGCATTCAGTGTAAACTGGAATGTTGGAATTTTCAAACTCCAAGTCAGAATTTAAATCAGAACCTCTGTGAAGTCTGATCTCCACCTTCGAAAGTCAGATTAGTCTCACCAACCAGACATATAATTCATGCTATCTGTTATTTGGTGTACGTCTGTAAGGCTGGAAGAGCTGGGAGCACTAAACGTTGAGGTTATGTTGATCTGAGATCCAAATTTCGACCTCCGGTGAACACACCACAAGACAAACTCTCACTCCCCAGGGTCCTAAAGAGTAACTGGTAGCATTTGTGCCTGTTGATCATCATCAGACCATTGGCTATTGTGTCTACCATGACAAAGCCCAAATTACACAAAAATAACCGATTGAGTTGATCATAAATCATAAATCATAAAATACTCCTACTACTATTACAACTACTACTAATAATAATGATAATAATAATAATAATAATAATAAACTCAATATATTCATGTTGATGATAACCATAATTAAAGCCAAAATTACACAAAAATTACTCATTGGGGTATTGAAAAAAGTTTCATTCTTTAACTGGTATAGAAACAAAGATACTGAAATTGGCATCATATCAGAAAAATGTAAAACGATACACAGCCCAACTGAAAGGTGAACATGTCCCAACTCTTCCAGAGCAGGACCTCCACCCTGACATTTTTTTACAGGTCACCTATTGTGCAAAACTCACTTTATAAAGGCAGTATAACATTAGTATATGTCCCCATAGCCTGTGAATGAGGCCCCAGGAGTGAAAAAAGTCTGTCACCTCCTTCCCCTGCTTGCTCCTCTTCTTTGACAATGTGTGCTGAAACAGACGGGTTGAACATTTTTCTGCTTATGATGTCAAGAGGAAGGATGCCCCTCCCTCCAGTAGAGGACACTGCCTTTGAGCCAGCCTTGCACCAGATAGACCCTCCTCTATCATTACAGAGCGGCCGCCATTGTTTCTCCTCGCTAACTTTAGCAAACAATCCTGACAAAGTTAGGAGCAAAGCACGGCAACTGCTCTGTGTGTTGGCTGCTTCAACGAGCACAGGAAGCTATTTTTACTCTGTTCATCCTCTGAAGACCCAGTGGATCGATTTATTTTAGCTGGAAATGTAGCAAGAGAGCTTCCCAAAGTTTAGCATGTGTGCGCTCATCATCTCACAAATCAGGCTTCACTAACCAGCTGAAGATGAAGCATGGATCTGTACAAACTGTCTGGGACACAGCTACAAACATGGAGCTGTAAGTTATTTCATTTTGTGTTGCTTTACTGTGTAGCTCTACTTAGCATGATGACCTGTAAACATGTCCCTGTAATGCTAGCACTGCAGCTACTGGAGCTATGGGAGGACCTCCGTATCACGCTAAGTAGAGCGACACAGTAAAGCAACACAAAATGGATTAACTTACAGCTTCCACGACTGTAGTTGTTTCCCACACAGTTGGTACAGATCCATGCTTCATATTAAGCTGTGTAGCCAAGCATAATATGTATGGGCCCATGTTTACAAAGCAGTCCACGGTTAGCACTGGAGCTAACTGAGCTTTGGAGCTCATTAGCACTGCAGCTACCCGAGCTTCATTGAATAATGTATTCTATACAGTCCAGATCTTCCCAGTACTTTATTTCCCCTGGAAAACACTGGAGGTGATAGAGTTCACTTCAATAGGAGAATGAATCCTTCTCTTTCTCCTGTGGTATACTTGTCATCTTGGCTAGCTCTGTTAGCTGCAGTGCTAACGTTACAGGGCCATGTTTACAGACGGAGCACTGCAGCTAATGGTGCTGCAATTGCTGCAGAGCTAATGTTTGTGTCCTTGAGTAATTCATATCAGGAGACATTCAACATAAGCTCTGTGAGCTCAAGGCTCATTTGAAGCTAATGTTATACACTTATTTGTAATTTGGGAGACTCTGACTACTGTTAATGGCACTGTCCATGCACTGCAAAGTAACGTTTGCCTCTTTTGCCAGTGCCAGTACGCATGGTATGAGAGAGAGAGAAAGAGAGAGAGAGAGAGAGAGAGAGTCACTTCTTCTCTCCAGAGAGGGGGCGTGGTCAAACACAGCTCAGGAACATTTAAAGGTACAGACACAGAAATGATCTGTTCTCAGCAGAGCTCAATACAGTGATTTTTATCTGGCTGCAATTCAGGACCAGGGCTGAGTTTGGGGTAATACACTTTGAATACAATATTGTTGGACATCTGAGACCTATATAAAATTGCAGAAAAAGTGTATAATAGGAGACCTTTAAGACAGGTGTGATGCTGGTGTGACCACAGTGTGTACGTCTGATGTTGGTCACAGTCGTCCAAGGAATTCTCAGGGAGTTTGTGTGTTTGCTCAGACACGTGAAAAATTAGAGAGAACATTGGTTTAGTCCCTGGGCAGCATGTCAGCCTGTCATTGTGAAGCATCAGAGTTGCAGAGCTGCTCAGTCTGATCTCAAAACTTTTGATCCATAACATCAGTCTTCCTGTTGATCTCCAGAGACCGATCTCTGAAGGACAGAGATTTTATTCAATCACACGAATCAAAGGTGGAGCAACCTGTTCTTTCATGGAAGTGCACACGTGACTTAGCCCTCCATCATTCTTAGGATATCCCACTGATCAGGGAATCCTGATGTGAACTGTGCATACGCAACCTAGTTTACGTACAGCTTGTGTAGCAATCTGACACACCTTTTTTGTCGATCATGGCAGCACTCTGGAAAGATAGCGAGGTCGAATGCGGGTCGACCCTGGTTGGAAAAGCCTGAATCAACTTGCTAATTTCAGTGTGAAAGTGCTAAAACAGTTTTGTTTTTTGCAAGAGAAGACGTTAAATATAATTCAGGTACACTTTCCAACTTACAATTACAGCTCAACACCAACAAGTTTAATTTTCTTCATGTTACAAATGACAGATTAATAATTAAAATTAATATTTTTATATATTGATATATTGATCTTTTGTGAGATTTGATGCTAGAAATCTACCAAGATGTTTTTTTGACGCATAGTTATAGAAATATCGATCATTAAAAAGTTAGATAAGTTGATTAAATTCATGGTAAAGCGGAGGTGATTTGTTTATATTGAACATATCAGTGTCAATTAACCTGTTCCTACATATACTGAACACAGCACAATCACCATAGCAACAATCTGACCATATTTGGGGGTTTTTTTCACAAGGTTTTGAAGATCTACCTGTTTCCATGTGAATGTAGCATCAGTCTGTTGAAGGAGCTTATCAACGACAACATCAAAACATGGATAGAAAAATCTTACATACTGGACGCATGACTTCATTTGCAGTGAGCTTGCCAGCTACCAGGATATGGTTTAACACGTAAATAGGACAGTATGGGAATTTTGATTTTAGTTTAGTTCAGTTTATTTCAAAGATGTAAACAAAAAGAAAAACACAAATAAAATAAACACACACATATAATACGAAACAAAAATGAAAATAAAATAGACATACACATACAATATGAAAGAAAAGAATATTTCAGCACCAATTGTAATATGTCAAAACCCTATGCTGTGTTAACATATTTGACAAGGAGTGAAAGGAAGTATGCACTTATTTAATCCCACCGCTTCCTATGAATCAAAAAAGTAATAAATTAATTTCCCATCAATATATCATCTTCCTCAATACCTGTCACTTCTATTATTACCACTGCGTATGCTCTCATAACAAAATATACACACATAGCCAAAGACAATACAAAGATACACAGCAAGAAAGATTAATAAATAAACAGCAAACACACCCATAATTTTTAATTAGCTCCACTGTTTATGGAGTTAAATAAAAGGCTAGCTGTTTCTCCATGTGGGCATTGTGCTACGCTAAGCTAAACACAAACATTGATAGTCTTCTTTGCATGTGCAGTTGTGGTGTTCTTCTCTGTTTTAGCTGTTTTCAGTCTCTACCGACTCGTGTGAGAAATGTGAAACTCTTGCAGTTGCTCAGTATGTTCACTGTGAGCTTTTAGAAAACAGCACCTTCCTGCTGAAAACTATCCCATGAGAGTGAACCAGAACATCGACACTGCTATTACAAAAATAAGAATTAAAGCTGTGTCAAGACATCAAATATGCTCTTTTCATTTATATCAGATTATTCTGAAATATCTGGATTTTCACTAGACTGCTTTCTCACAACAATCACGCTGTATGTTCTGTAGGTTTGCTGTGATTGTTTCTTCTGCCCTTCCATTTAGACTGTACAAATTCATGCCAATTACATAAGGTCCTAAGCTCACAAACATGTTACACACACACTCAAACTCTCCACCACTATTCTACAGTCAGGGCCACAAAACAAATATATCCCATTACTGCTTGGAATTAATGGGCCCATTTTCTCCCACACAGTGATCTTTATGAATAGTGTATAAACCCATCCATGCGTTCAATCCTTGGAGGTGGGGGGGTGATACTACCACAGGAGATGGGAAGAGCTCAAACATATTTTTGCTTTTTATCCACTCTGATAAAGAACTCCCACTTACAGAAATGTACAGTACAGCAGATGGACAAACACAACACATGTGAAGACAAGACATGAGAGTGCTTAAAAGCTCTGTCTAAACATAGATCCAAGGCCAGCAGTGAGTGCTGTGGTGGAGCTCCACCGTCACTGCACTGTGCTGCAGCAGAATAAGCCACAATAGCTGTTCTGTGTGCTGAGGAGAAAAGGATGTTAGGCACTTCCTTTTGAAATAATACTAATGGCTGAATATGCCGTGAATGCAGCCTCTTAGTTTTATTATTTAAGAAAAAAGCTGCATAAATTCCATCATGTTTTATTGCACCTCTTCTGTCAGAGGCAGCGCAGTAAGATGTATGGTGGTAGTGAATGTGGGGATTACTGCAGGTGTCAGTGTCTCTCTCTCTCTCTCTCTCTCTCTCTCCCTCTCTCTCTCTCTCTCTCTCTATCTCTCTCTCTCCTTGTCCACGGCATTGTAAAAAAAAGCCCTTTGTTGTGCTCTGCAGTATAAATCATTTACAGGCTTTGCATAAATTTGTGTAATCTCCTTCAGGGGGGCTGGGTAGGCCATCTGATTCACTGAGAGCTGGGGAGGAAGAGTGTGCATGTTGTGTGTGGAAACAGAAACCTGAACACAGTTAGTTACAGTTTCACATGCAATACACGGAACATGTGTGAACAAACACATCACATGGCACTGCAACGCATGGATGTCCAGGAAATCCAGTGGCAAGTTTCCCTCCTGTACTGTAAAGGTATTAAAGGTGAAACTTTTGAAAGTTTACTTATGTTCTGCATTTATAATAACACAAATAAAGCAAAAGAAAGAAATCAGTACAGTTCAATTTTAAGATTTACAGGAATAAAATATTAGACAACAGTCTGAATTCTGATCTGAATTTACCCCAAACCACAAAGCAAGTCAGTAAATAGCTATTTATTTAGTTATAAAGCATTTTTAGAAAAAAAAAACAGTTACTAATATTACTAGTGAAGCGCTAAAGGGTCAGGAACAGAGTAAGAAAACCACCAATGACCCTGGTGTCATGGACATCGTTTCTGCTCATAGTTTCGCCATGATTTCCATCAGCAGTGATAACATTATGATGAGCAGTATTGGTAATAACGGCGTTAGAGTATGACAGCATTACTAACGGCGTTATTTTTTTCAGTAATGAGTAATCTCATTAGTTACTTTTCTAATCGTTGCAACGCCATTGCAGTTACTGAGAATGTGAGGTGGCACGTTACTACAGTTTGGCTGAATGAAGTGCAAGGTGTCCCATTTTGACCACTCATCAGCTGATGGAGAGAGCAGGGGTAGGGATGATGACACCATTGCAAATGCGAAGATGATGCTCACGCTGACTCACTGTATGTGCTCTCCTCAAATCCACCATACACTGACAGAAATGTAGTTTTACCTTGCTGAACATGTTCATTCAAACTCAGCAAAAACAACATAAAACTCATCAAAACTGTCTTGGTTAGTCTTTAGTCATTGTAACAACACTCATTAACTCTGGTTTCAGAGTTTGAAAGAGAGACTGAATTAGTAACTGTAAGTATGAAAAAAGGAAAGGCATTGTCATCTACTAGCAATGGGAAAGAAATCTATTCACCTATAGTTTGACAAGTTTAGCAGGTATTTTAGCAGGTTCTGCATATACTGCTTGAACTATTTGAAAAACAAACACAAGGGGAAGAAGAACTGTCTTCCTGCTGAATCCTGGCTGGCTGATATACAGTAACCCTCCCCACACATTTCTCACTGTTCCATCCAAGTGAGTTTTATTTGACTGGAGGGCTCATTCCCAGTTAAACCACTATGGCTGCTGTCACAATGTCCTTGCAGTTGTTCCATTATGCACAGTCCATGAAGGAGATCCAGGTTTTTTTGTGTCTGGGTGACATCATTGCTCCAGTCTGTCTCCCCGTCCTTCAGCTTGATGAAAGATCAGCTCAAATTCATTAATCACACAATAACTGACTTGTGTCATATTACAGAAATGAGATGATTTACTTTAATAGCACAAAATCAAATCAAACTGTAGAACTGTATAAAGCTGTCTACACAGTCAATATTGCATAGGTGTTAATTAATTTCACTTTTCAGGAAATTATTGTTTCAAAGCAGATATTCTTGGAATCGTATATTCTCATACTTCTCCCACACCATCAATTTCCGTTTATATTTTGCAACACACACACACACACACACACACACACACACACACACACACTTCCTCAGTGCAGTGACAAGGCTGCTCTAAGACAGTAAATCATTGAGAGGCGGAGCGCAGCACCGAAAGCTCAGTGACAGAAGATAAAACATGCAGCGGCAGGCAGACTGAGGACCTCCGCCAGCCCTCCCTCTCCTCCAGAAGACACACTGACACTACATAGTCTCATGAAAACACCATCCACTCCATGTAGAGAGCACAGAGGGAGCACACAACCTCATCCGTGCATTAATCACCTCAAAGCAAACAGTATGAAACAGAATGCAGACAGAATAGAGGTGTATGGACAGTACATAAAAGCATGACCTATGAAGTGGTGCAAATGACCATGACCTTTCACTGTGTGATGGTAGCGAGTAAAAAGTGTCCAATTATGTGCCACCAGCAACACATCCACAACTCGTCACACACTGATCCCTCAACATGACTTTGCAGTCGCCCACACATGCTAAATGAATTCAAACAAAACCACTTAGGCTATGTTCAGACTGCAGGGCTTAATGCTCAATTCGGATTGTTTTGTGAAATCAGATTTTTTTGCGAGGTCGTTCACATTTCCAATTAAATGCGACTTGTATGTGATCTCCAGTGTGAACTTTAAACACCCCAAAAGTGTCCCGCATGCACACTGGAGGACACGACGATGTCACATGGACGCTAGTGGTGGAGAGTAAACTGCCCAGTTCAGATAAGACCCCTCCAGTTTGACCTGAATAGAGCTATCCCCCCAAATATGAATTAACTCAGAAACCTTTTTCCCTCCATTGACTACTCTCCCCATTATTGTCTGCCATGTTTATTGTTGTTTTTCCTCCCGTTTCCACCTACTTCAGCACAGAATAATGAGGTCTGACGCTTGTTAATGACGTGTAGGTCGGACGAATGCGACCTGGCCGTTCAGACTTCAGTTGCATGTCAAAAGATCAGATACGTATCGGTTTTAGGACCACATATCCAAGTGGCCTGGGTTGCATTTGAAGGTTGCATAGGGGCGAAAAAAATTGGCTTTGGATCGGATCGGATCAGGCTGCAATCTGAACGTAGCCTTAGTTAGGTTGAGCAAAACCTAAAAAAACAATTTTGTTTGTCTTACAAAAGGCAAGCTTTGTAAAGTGAAAGCGAAACTGGCATTGGTTGGCATTGGTTGCACATAGTGGTCTCATGGATGAAAGCTCTTTGTTTGTTGTCCAGATGCTTGACAATGTGTCAAATGCCAATAAGAACAGGCTGAACAGGCTTCTGTCCATCATGGACAATCCTGACCATCCACACTGAAGCTGCTCCACAGACACACTCAGGAGGTCGTTCCTCCCACACTGTACGACTCTACAACACCTCACTGGGAGAGCAACAACACAAACACTGAGCTTTGGACTCACCACACATTCACACCACACACCTGGACACACACACACACACTTTCTCACTCACACTCACACTCATCTACATGCTGGACTCTTTAAGTGTGAAAAAAAACAAACAACTGTATGTTACACTTACTGTCATTTCGCAACTGCACTATAACTGTCAGACTTATATTTCTATTTTTATCATAATTTGCACCTTGTATTAATCTCTCGGATTTTATCAAAAATTTCACCTTGCATTCCTCTTGTGTATCTATTATAGTGTGTATTTTGGTACTTGATATTTTATTTTATCTTATTTCATTTTTTATTTTCTTGAACCCCTCATGCAGCTGTGTGTTTCATCTTTCAAGCTGCTGGAACTGTGAATAAAGTATCTATCTATCTATCTATCTAGAACGCGCTCTGTCACCAAGGGAACAATTTAACATAAAAAACTAATGAACAAAACTAACGTTAGGTTTATGAATCAAGATCACGTTTGGGTTTAAACAACTACCTTTGTTATGTAATTTCTAAATGTATGTAAAGGCCACAAATTGTTAAAGAGGATCCATGCCCATTTGCAAAATTCATACATGGTATTATTTTTTTTCTAAAACAGTCCAAAAATATTACCGGAAATGAACCACTCTTGTATGGCGATCTGACACACCATTTTTTATCGATCATAGCAGTGCACTGGCAAGACTGTGAGGTTCATGAGCTGTTCAACATCCACAGAGAAGAAGAGGGAGGAAAAAAACAGGCAGCAGCTTTCACAGAGGGAGGTCAGACCAGTGAAAGCTGTCTAAAGCCCCTTTCATGAAAAACCCGTGTCGACGTGGGTTTTTCGTGCACTATGACAGGGTTGATGCAGCATTTTGACCCGGATCAACGACTCGGCAATCGACCCGGGAGTTTTTTGGCTTGGATGGGATCGGCTACGATGTGAAAGTCGAGTCGTGTCGACCCGCGTCAACTCGCTATTTACCCGATGACGCTGATGTATCTGCCTGTCACGTCCTGCTTTAGTCACTGAGCAGCCTGTCAGGCTGTCACTGTGAAGCTCCAGAGCTGCAGAGCTGATCACTCATAAGATCAGTCTTCCTGAAAATCCCACCGATCAGGGAATCCCGGTGAGACCGTGTTAATATACAGCTTGTGCAGCTATCTGACACACCTTTTTACTGGTCATGTCAGTATGCATTAGTACTAGTATTAGTATTAGTACTGTGCTGGGTTTATACACTTTGCAAAAGGGACAAATTGTAACGCATTAAACAACAACGCAAATATGTGAATCGCTCATGTCTGTGCTGTCCATTTTTTTACCTTGCAGTGTTCCGGCGTACTTAAATCTGTAATGATGACGTTGTCAATGCGATGATGTATGGGAGGGAGGAAAAAACAGGAAGCAGCTCTCACAGCTGGAGGTCAGAGCCGCGTCAGCTGGCGCTGTGAAAGAGTCCAAATGCCGATCTGAGCCATGTCGACACGGTTAGAATATCCTGCGTCAACCCGCTAATTTCAAAATAAAGCTGTGTGAAAGGAATGTTCTTATATGGGAACTATTTTCTGTTTTGCTGCTGAGAACACAACAATTAAACAAACTTCATTCAGGTATAGAAAAGAAAACAAACATGTGGGTCCACAAAATCTGCTTCCCATTCATTTTCTATAGAGCACTGGGTCTTTAAGAGTTCACACCCATTGGCTGACTTTCCTTGGACAAAGAAAATACATATTCTTAATTAAGTGGTGTTCCCCTTTAAATAATGTCAAACATACTGTATCTTTTGCATTTCTGTACCGTGATCTCTTAAATGACATACTGTACATGTCTCTGAGAGGTTAATATTGGCTGATAATGTCTCCAGTAATGCTCTAATCACAGAGATCATGTGATTAGAGTGTCATTTTAAATGAAAATAAAAATTCACTCATCCACTCACTTTACATTACTGATGAGTAATGCAAATCCTGAGTCCATGCCTAGTTTTTTAGTATCCCCTTACAAGATGATGGTTATTTGCAGCATGTTTTCTAAATACAGTTGTTTTTTCTCCATTAACAATTATCCATTTGTACAATTTGCTCAAGTTGCAGTGTGACGACGCCATTGTGTGATGAGGAGACGAGGGACAGGAGGACAGTTGTCAGGACAACAACAAGACAAGAAGTCGCACGGCAACAGGCAAGTTGTGAGGTAAGATAAGAACCACAGCGTGAGACGGTGATGCCTGGGTTTTCAATCAGACTCGCTTCCTGTCTCACCTGTTATATAAGTATAATTGTAACACACACACACACACACACACAAATCACTTGCCAGGATCATTTTGCACGTCCACGGTGGGGAACCCCATCAACTTCACAGCAGGTTACTGAGCAATGAAACACATCCAAGACTGTCGAACCTCGCACACACACACACACACACACACACACACACTTACTCAGAAATGGAGTAGGTTAGTCCAATATGGTAGCCACACTCATACAAGACCACACATGGATGCAGCATGTGGCTTCAACCAGTGTTGTGCTAGTTACTGAAAAAGAGTAACTAGTTACAGATTCAAAAAGTAACCAAATTACTTTGTTGATTACTTCACCAAAAAGTAATGCAGAGTTACTCTTTAGGACCCTGGAGAATGAGAGTTTGCCTTATGGTGTGTTCACCGGAAGTCAGAACTTGGAGCTCAGATCATCTTAACCTCAAAGTTTAGTGCTCCCAGCTCTTCCAGCCTTACAGACGTACAACAAAACATGTAGCTACTGTTTACGTCAGTAGCAGATAGCATGAATTCTATGTCTAGTTGGTGAGATTAATCTGACTTTAAGAGTTGGAGATCCAACTTCACAGAGGGTTCTGATTTAAATTCTGACGTGAAGCATGAGAATTCCAACATTCATGTACAACTTGAACGCACCATGAGTCTAAACACAAATACTGAGCTCCTGGTGCTGCTGCATTGACATTAATCCTCTGTTTTACTAGTGATGTTTGTCACTTTATGTGGGGAAAGTAGGGGGACGGATCAATGTCAGTATGAATCTGAAGGGGACGTGCCCCCATCCATAGAGACATCTGAGAGCATGAATGAAATCAATCTGAATTCATCAATCAGGAAATTTACCAAGTAACAAACGCACCATATTGTAACCTTAATTGTGTTTATTTATTTAAAAAGTAATGTGTTATAGTATTAATTACTGTCCAAAGTAATGCCGTTACTAGTACTATTTACTTTTGACAGTAACTGCCCAACACTGGCTTCAACAAATGTCAAATGGCTCCATTCAGTAGCACTCGCTCATGGATGGACACTTGACCTCACTGTTCCAGTCCAGATTAAAGTATGCCTTCTAACTGGAAACCTTGCTGTCTCCTAGGAAATTGACAAACCCAGCGCATTTACTCAATACCGTAAATACAAACAATTTTTGAACTGCTTGTTTCCATTTTCTGCTACTTTATATTTTTTCTCTGGTACACTTATTTACAACTTCAATTACTTGCAGATTCATATTAACAATACAAAATGTGTGGGGATTTGACTGGCTGGTTTGCCAGCAGGAGGCTCTTCGGGGCTCATGATGAGCCTCCAGGACCACCACACAGGCTGAAGGAAGGAAGTTCCTCCTGTTCTGAAAGGCGGTAGGTGAGGGTGAAGCAGGTAAGCCAGTTTGTCACCACCATTATTTTGGAGGGGTCTGCTCATATCTGGCCCACCTCCACAATGTGACTTAAGAAAGGCACTGGAGAAGTCTGGAACATGCAGTTCTCAAGTAGTCTCTGCAACACCAGCTGGACCTGCTGGACGTGTTCAGTGGAGGTCTGGGAAAAGATGAAAATATCATCTGAGCAGACAAACACAAACGTATCAAGCAGGTCTCGAAGAATGTCATTAAACAGAGGCTGAAATACTGCGGAGGTATCAGTTTACCCAAACTAATACCTCCTTGGGTTGCCAATGGGATCCTTAAACAGAATTTTCTATTTATCCCCTCTCTAGTCCTAAGCAGGTGATTTGCATGGTATAGGTTGAGCTTAGGGGTACTTATTCTTGATGGTGATTTTATTTAACCCCCAGTAGTCTACACAGGGGATTTATCCTTCTTCTCTACAAAGAAGAATCCAGCCCTCAGAGGCGGATAGTTAGGCCAGTGGAAGTTGCAATGTAATTCTCCATGGTGTTACGATCTGACCTGGAGATGTTGTAGTGCCCGCTGGTGGGAAGCAAGACGGTGAGATGGAAGAGACAGGATTTACTGACAACTGTTTTGAGGAGGACTGAGGAAAGGTCTATGGGCTCAAGTCAGAAAACAGCAAAGTGAAGACAATGTGAAAGGCAGTGAGTTTTCTGATAACTGAAGGGAACACACTCTGCAAAAGAGAATACAGACAAGAATTGTTCTCTCTGAGGGGTAAGAGCCATGTAACCCAGCACCATAGGCTCATCGGTCATGGTGCAAGGAGCATGGGAGGAGATGAAGGAGGAGCCAAGGAGGGAGGCAGGTGAGGAGAAGGGATTGGAGAGTCTCTACCTTTCTGTTCTCTCCCTATGTCTTTCTCTGAGGTGATTATCTAAGTGAACAGCAAAACAAAGCCACCTCAATAGCCTGCTATTGTTGTATGTTGCTATCCTTTGCTTGTTGAGTGTAAAAATTACAATTATTTGACACTACATCTGTTGTAGTGATGATTCATAGGTGTCTGACATCTCAATTCATTCCACGCTGCAGAGCAAACTATTGAGTGTTTTGTGTGCAGACAGTAGTGAGCCATGCCATGGATTTCTGACACAGTTCTCATCATGCTCAAGACACAATTCTTTAGTCATCTCAAGGCTGCATTACATTCATCACTGAAATAAAGACATAATAGAAGCCCTGTATCTTTGGTGACACTGACAGTTAAAGAAAACTATATCTGTAGTACACCACAGAACAAAGCCAGAGTGCATGCCCACCATTTGATTGAACAACCTTTCAGGGCGAGTTTTTCCCTTTAATCTTGCCCATTCAGTATTATTATTCAATTTTCTCATCTCCCCTGCATGTCTCTCTCTGTCTGCTCTGGTTGGGTTCATTGTCTTTCATCTGATGTCTCTGTCCCCTCTCTGTCCCTCTGAGTCTCAGTGTATGGAAGTTCAACCCTCACCGCCTAACCAGCTGACCTGCTGACATGCTTTTATACCCTCATCTCCTCCTCCTTCTCCTCTTTCTGACAGCATCAGAAACAATGTAATGGAGCACACAAGCACACTGTCAAAGTTTGAATGAGTTTTATTACAGTCATTTTTTCGTACGTAAACACAGCACAGTTTCACTATAACAACCACAACAACTTCAGTATAGTGCAAAAATAGTTTCAACATTATATCTTTATCAGGTAATATTGAACATATAATAATAAGGTCCATATATAAACTGATTAGCCAGTTTCTGATAAACTCAGGTGTGAATGCAGATAAAGCCGGCCATAAATTAAAGCTATAGTCTGTCATTCTGTCCAGAAACACTTTTTGTTATACTGGGTGAAATGGTCCTTCCACCCTGAGAGCAGTCAACACATGATGTGTTCAGAAAAAGGAAGGAAAAGAATCAGACCTCTGTGGCTACAGGACTGTAAAAACTCATCGGTGAGACAACTGGGGAGGAGGGGGTGGAGCTTAGAGGAGGTGTCACTTTCAAATCTTGCTAGCTCTCTCGCTAGCTCTTCATGATTACCTACTATACCTTTAAGTCAGTATGTACACATCAAATGAATTCCAATATTCCATATATCATTTTACAATATCAAACTCAGAGATATCAGTTCCATGTCAATCACTGACATGGTGCAATCAAATACAATCAAGGTGATCATTAACATAGCAGCAAACAGCTATCGTCTATGTAAAGATGTAGAGGAGTGTGTGTTGTTATCCTTCTTTGTGCACCATGGAAGTGTAGCAGGGCGACACGGTGGTGTAGTGGTTAGCACTGTTGCCTCACAGCAAGAAGGTCCTGGGCCTGGGGCCTTTCTGTGTGGAGTTTGCATGTTCTCCCTGTGTCTGTGTGGGTTCTCTCTGGTACTCCGGCTTCCTCCCACCATCCAAAAACATGCATGGGGATTAGGTTAATTGGCTAATTTAAATTGACCGTAGGTGTGAATGTGAGTGTGAGTGGTTGTCTGTCTCTATGTGTCCTGTGATGAACTGGAGACTTGTCCAGGGTGTACCCTGCCTTTCACCCTAAGACAGCTGGGATAGACTCCAGCCCCCCCCCGCAACCCTATGTGGATAAGTGATAGAAAATGGTTGGATGGATGGAAGTGTAGCACCCAAACTCCAGTTAGATGTGTTAGCTCTGTTGCTGTTGTCTGCACAGTTCGCTGTTTTTTTTTTTGCAAGTTTTTGTTTTTTGCAGACGTCAAAGCAGAGACAGGAGGCAAATAGAGGTTGAAGATGACTTGAACAGAACTAGACTGTTGACCACAGATGCTTGAAGGCTGGGAGCAACTCGGTACACAAGGTACTGCACAAAGGAATCAAAGGAAACACAACATAAGTAATTGGAATAAAATTTTCTCAGGTTTGGAAATGCAAGGAGACACAAGGAAAACATGGCTGCTCTGCTGTACTGTGTTTGATGCCTGGTCTGCTGTCATCATTGATTTACCCAGAATTTTGAATTTATCACCTTTACAAAACTCAATATTACAATGGGAAAGTGCACATGAATATGATAAATAGGCTGAATGTCAAGCTATGATGTGTGAAATATTTCTCTAAGATGTGACCTACATCCCTGTGGATCCTGTTCTGTGTTCTTTTGGAGATAAAGTGTAACCCAAATGAGAAGCTTTTTCATTTCAAAAGAAGGACAAATAGTCAGCACACTGAATGACTGTTGAGATGTTGGAATATTATGGGAATGTATCCATTCAGTGTAGGTCAGTTACTGCTGATATCAGTGATAGATAACAGCAAAACCTTCACACTGCTCCTTTAATCAAGATCCGCACCAACCTAAACATGGTCAACAAGTTTTAGTTATTTTTTATCGCAAGATTGTCCATCAAAAGCACACTCAAAAATCAAGTCAATTTAGACTGCAAGTCTTACTGTCTACCGAATTAGGATACAGCAGCATGTAACACTGATAAAAAGCATCAAAGGTGGATTAACTGGGAGTGTAGGTGTTTAGGTCATCACCTGAAACGAGCAAGAGCCACTTCAGCAGAGGAGCTGAAGACTGAGTGCAATCCAGTGTTGTCCTCCTCCGAACTTCAGCTAATCAATTAACGTGATTTAATATGGAGTCCCTCCTCATGGAAGCCAGCGTAGTTCAGTGTTCTAATTTATACAGAATCGACTGCTTCACACATGCAGAGAGAGAGAGAGAGACAGCAAAGAGAGGAAGAGTTGGACTGTGTTGAGTGGTTGCTGGTAGAGCTGGCTCTCGAGGGAAAATTAAAGAATTGTTTTATTTTTATAGTTTCACATTGCTGGAGTTTAAAGGGCTGGAATAGAAAGAGATGAAGAGCAAACAGGGCAGAGAGAGACTGACTCAGAGTCCTCTCCAGTGAGACCCGGTCTCGCCTTTGGCATAGAAATTGAGCCTGCATATTACACAGTCTATCACAACACAGCAGGAGAATGGGAGGAGAACTAATACACTTGGCTTTCATGTCAGCGTGCTCTGCTTTCGCCTTACCGCTCTCCTGCTCTCTCATTCTCTTCAAGCTCTGCTGGACAAAAGCACTTTGTGTGCTAATAAAATTAACTTGGATTTTGCTTGGATTTGATAACAACCAATTGGGCACAAGTAAAAAGAAAAAAGAAATTATACTGTCTGTTCATTTGTAAACACACCAGAGGCAGCTCGGCCTTCAGAGTGCTGCCGAGGCTCACGGGCAAACATTTTTTTGTCTGTGCGTATTTCAATGACATAAATATATATATATATATATCTATATATATATATATACACACACACACATATATATACACACATATATATATATATATATGTGTGTATATATATATATAAACAGTATCTGGCCTGCCATACACTCTCAGCAACCGTCTATCTGCCTCCCATAAATCTGAATGACATTAACATTTAAAAAACTACTGTCTGTCGGTGGATGGATGGGGCCTCTCAGACAGACAGGCCTCCATTTTATTTTGTCCACATGCAGTGAAGATGAGCACCACCTCAGACAGACGGACATAAATCTGTGCAGGTTAGAGCCGTTGAACCGCCTCAGCCGGCAGGTTAAGTGAATATCTCCCTTCTCCCTCCTAAATACGTGTTTCATTTCTGCCTTATTTGGATGGAAAGTCATTTTACCCTCTTTTATGGAAGGTCATAAAATATATAGTGTTTTTTTTTAAAATGCTCTGCATAACATTTACATTTTCTATTGTATGAATATGATCATCGTGACACAGGGCTGAATAAAACATTCATGGCAAAGCCATTTCTTCCGTGACATTTGGTCTCCTATCTATCATCAGTTTTCTATATGCAGCCACAAGAACAAATGCCAGTCAAATGTTTAAATGTGGCCTCTCCACATACACTTCAAACTCTGCTTTCACATTAACACCCGCCGGCTACTAGATGGAAAATGCTTTTTTGTGGGCAGATAAGAGAAAAGTCAAATGGAAATGACTCGCACAGGGCTGTTGTGGCAGTGGGGAGCGTGTTGATGGGGCTGGGAAATTGAAGCATGTCAGTAAAATTAGAAAAAAAAGGCTCTGCCTCAACTGGCAGACATGTAAATGTGGTGGAGCCCCTCAGATGAGTCCATTATGGACCGTCCCACGCAGCCTTTTCTCATCAGAAATCCCATCAGTATATTAAAAAGGTATAGCCTTGGCACTGACAAATTAATTCTCCTTTTTTATCCTTTCCCCCCGACTGATTTGAATCGTTGCTGAAGTCAGTGATGGGCAATAGTTCAGTATTATCATTCTTCCTCCATCAGCAGAAAAAAATATCCTACAGAAAAATGAAAACTATTTATTGTAATATGATTGTGTTCTCTACATTAATAATAAAACACTGATATTGAACTGATATGATCTGAAAGAAATAGAGAACAGTATTTGGAAATATAAGTGTTATCATACTTAAAATGGTAGTCATTTCCATGAACATAAATTTACACAACAGGTTTAAGTGCTATTTATTTCAGACACACAGAATTTGTGATTTATGATGGCACAAATCTACAATATAGAGACCATTAAATATACACATTGTAAATGAATTAATGAATCATTCAGATGACAGGAAGTAAACATGGACCCAAGCTGTTGCCTAGCAGCACAGTACCACTGCAATTCTGTTGAAACCCACTAAAATGAGGGTTTTTTTCTCAGAGTAAGTGCATGGGGCAGATAATATGAGGGAAAAAAAACAATTCTTAACAACATGGCTGTGTCCTAAATTCCATACTATACACTACATCCTCAATATGTGCACTATCATTCAACGTAGTTTTGAGTGAATATATGTAGTATGCATCTTTTCGGATGCACTTCCTGAGATCCTCTTGCCAGTTGGATTGGAGATGTGTAACCATGGTAACCTGTACCAACTTCATCCTTGATATGTTATTATTATACATGTTAATAAACACCATTGTCCGTTGTGTTGCTGCCGTCATCGCCGCATTGCATTGTGGGACATTTATGCCGGCGTAGTGTCCACTGTTTTCATACTGTAATGTTTACTGGAAATAGTATGCACCTCACACACTATTCATACTAAGGTTTCAGACATACTAAAAAATCTCACACACTGTTTTAGCGTACTCAACAGTATGGAATTTCAGATGCAGCCAATGTTAATATGTCCTAGCATGAACCTGAAAATTAGCACAATATGGGACCTTTGAGTTTAGATTTTGAGAACATGGACGATGTGATGATGTTTGATTAAATATTTTCATGCCTCTGTTCCCTATGGTGACACTCTGGTGTGAAAGCTCCTATACTCTGTAAGTACGAGTATTATGTTATTATTTGATTTGAAATTAAGTTAAACTCCCTGTGGTCATTTTGGGGAAAAACACAAACATGTTTTCCTGTTTTATTGGAGGTTGCATGAGTCAAGAAATGATATTCCATATTGAAGTGTCCTGATAGAAGAAAATAATTGACAGCAGTTATTTTTTAAATCTATAGCTTGGAGTCTAATATCACACACAGAGAGAAAAAGGTCAGCATTTAAATCATCATTCATTATTTACAGTTTTTTCTGTAGTCGGTTTAATCCATGGCTAAATGGATTCCTCCAGTGAGTTATATATCCTGGAGTCATTCTGATAAAGTCATGCAGACCAAAGGCAGATATCTGTCCAACTGTACTCTTTTTTACCACTCTAAAGATGCTGCTTAGGCCCTATCTGTTGGAGCAGTGGAGAGGAGGACGTGATGGAACAATAGGCTCAATAAAGTTCCTGTGTTAATCCTTCTGGAAACAGAAATGTGCATACCAAAATTTTTGACGACCCATATAGCTGATTTTGATAAAGTGTTTCACGTTTCAAGTTACCCGGATTCATCATGCTGGAAAGAGCATAATGGTCCATCCCAAACATGTCAAGACATTTCACCAAACCCCAAATATTAATGTCCTAGACTGGCCATGCTTTATTGCGATCTTACATAGCTAACTTTTTAGTACCTTATTTCTTTTATTCTGCATATGTATCTCTGTGTTTATGTATGGGCTCAGTGCTGCTTTATGTATGTGCTCTCATTTGTATGTCACACACTGATAGTTGATATTTTTACTCTGTAAATATTCTAATGTGGAAAGCACTTTGAGCTTAAGCTTGTAAGGTGCTACATAAATAACACCGTTCTTATTAAAATTATTAATATGCAGTTGTTGCTGAGATTTTTCAGCATGCTTAGTGACCAACAGACTGTTATTATTATCCTTATAGTCACAAATAAAGGTAAGCCAATTTGCTGACTGTAAAATGCAACCTCAACAGCAGGACATAGTGAGGTTGCCACGACAACAACATCTGAAGTTGAACAGGTTGAAAGGCAGTAGAAAGGTCAGAAAACAAGCAAGCAGGTCCCATATTGTGCTCATTTTCAGATTCATACTTGTATTTTTTGGTTTCTACTAGAACTTGCGTACATGCTTTAATGTTCATTTAGAAAAGATTCAACAATTATATGATGAGTTTGAGCAAATATGATGAGGATAACGACCAACTTTGTCCCGCACTGCTTTTCTAATTTAGTAAATTTACGATCAAGGGGTTCAACCCAGATGATCAGGATGCTGTTTTTACACCCAAGTACACAGTTCACAGTTTCCTGCGCTGCCCCATTTCAGGTTGTGTGAAGGACTCCCACAGGTACTCATTAGTATTGTTTACTTGTGAACCCAAAGGGGCCATGTTGTCTTCTAATCATAGATTTTACAACACCTTCTACACTCTGGCACCGTTTTCCCACACATCTGTGATCTTGTGATGAAATATTCCAGGTCAATGTTTGCTCTGAATTAATGTACAGCATTTCAATATGGGAGCTGGTATCCTAGTCGATGCTCATATAAACAGCAGACTCAATTCTGCTGTGTTCAGATGCCCGATTATTTCAATAATGTCAAATTTTAAAATGCATCTATTGTAACAGAATTTCAACATTTGTGTCCATCATGACCATGACAATCAATTAGTCTCAGCATGTGTGCTGGTTTACAAACGAGGCAGTGCATGTGGAGTTCAAGGTGCAGCAACCACAATATTGAATACTGCATAAGATTTCATGGTAGAGGATCAATAACCTTCTTATTATGCCATGTCATGAAGCCTCACAGCCTGAAGTAAACCTACCACAGCCAACAGAAGACACAAAGATGGAGGCCAGACACTGAGGGTAAACACTTGATTTAGGTATGTTTCTGTTCTCAGCATGATAAGTAATCAGTAATCTTATGTGAGAACTCAAAATGTATATCCATCCATCCATCCATTATCTACCACTTATCCTCATAGGGCCGCAGGGGGGCTGGAGTCTATCCCAGCTGTCTTAGGGTGAAAGGCAGGGTACACCCTGGACAAGTCTCCAGTTCATCATAGGACACATAGAGACAGACAACCACTCACACTCACATTCACACCTACAGTCAATTTAAATTAACCAATTAACCTAATCCCCATGCATGCATGTTTTTGGATGGTGGGAGGAAGCCGGAGTACCCGGAGAGAACCCACGCAGACACGGGGAGAACATGCAAACTCCACACAGAAAGGCGCCGGATTCGAACCCGGAACCTTCTTGCTGTGAGGTGACAATGCTAACCACTACACCACCGTGCCGCCCTCAAAATGTATATACACATTTATTTAGACAAAAAGCAAATAAGGCTGGTTGAAGATGTTTTACATGTCTCATTTGGCATGCTTTATAAAGTGTTTCTAAGTTGTTACTAATGCCTTTAATAATGGTAAATTAATCAATACCCCTGCCAAGGACGTTATGTGTTCACTAGAGTTTGTTTATTTATTTATTTATTTATTTATTTGTTCAATTGTTTATTTCTTGGTTTGCAAAATAAAAAAGTTATTTTGGTTGGTCAGAAATGGCCTAACTTAAAACTGATTAATTTGGTGGTGATTGGATTTGATTCAAGGTCAAATGAAAGGTCACACCATAGTAATGTATGGGAGATTTCGCATATTTCTGAATGCTCCAGGCTGTACAATTTTCAGCCAATTGTCACCTAATTTGGTATACAAACTAATATAGGAATCCAGAAGTCACAGATTCAGTTTGGTCAAGATCAGTAAAAGGTACAAGGTCACCAAGGTCAAATATGCATTTTTAAACATAATTCATGTAGGAAGGAGCAAGAGCAATGCAACTGGTCTCAAAATATCTGTAAAAGAATTCTCAATTTATAATCTTAGACATTCTTACAGTTAAATATTAATATTTTCCACGATAATCACAAAAAAAAACTGTGCATAGAGGACAAAAGCGCAGCTCAGAAATCTATCAGGTACTGACCTTTTGTCAAAATCAACGCATTGTGGGCTTGCAGGAGTATACTCTCTCAGAATGCTGCCTTGGCGGAGGTCTGCAGTCTCTGAGTGATTTCTCATTTACTAATGTTTTATATTTCAGTAATATTTATAATTATAATAATTTATGATACATTAAAGATAATAATAACAGAAACTATAATAATAATAAGTATAATAATATGATACATTTTAAATAATTTATAATTATAATTTAATATAATTAAAATTTATCTTATCATATGTTAGCAGACTAAATCAGCCATCATCCACCTTTATGAAGCCATATATTAAGAAGTAATTGACTTTTCTTTCACCAAGAAATCCAACCCCTATAAGTTAGTCAATTTAGTCGCTCAGTATCTCAGTAGCAGTGTCAGTTCCGACCGCCCTTGAATGCAACACGGAGGTAGCGCGGGACTGCCATGGACTGCGCGAGCGCCTTCCTCATCCTCCACCCTCCCCCTCGCGCCCCGCCGCGCGTGTGCCCGCCGGTGAGGGCGCGCGCACGGGAGGTGGCGGGGGGTTGTGCTCGCTCCTGCTCTCTCTGCTCTCTGACCCCAGTGGCAGCTCCGACTCACTGCACTCCGGCTCCCCCTCCGTCAGACTGAGGCTGCTCTCTCTCTCCTGTTGTCTGTCAGTGTCTCTCGCCCTCCTCTCCGGCTCTCTCCCCTCCGCTCGCTTGTCTGGTTTCTTTCCACGGGAGCCAGCCGAGGTCTCGCCGGGTCGAAGGTTCTGCCCTATTCGCCCGGACTGCCGCAACCCCCGGACGGCTGCGTACGAACCCACACGCTCTCCTGCTGCTGCCGCATGGACCCGGGTCTCTCCGCCGCCGCCGCCGCCGCCGCGTAGAGGGCGACCCCGACCCGACGCTCTTTCTCCGGCCAATAAAAAAAACAGAAAAACCCTGCACGACGAAGGTAGAACAACCTTTCCGCTTTGCTTTGAGAACCGAGGAGGGAGGGAGGGGAGAGAGAGGGGGGACGGGAAGGAAAAAAGAAATTCCTGACACAAAGCCGTCGGTTGAAAGGTGGCTTGTCATTAACGAGGACGAGCAAGAGGTTAGCGCGGCAGAGCCGTGACACTGACCACCTCTGGGTGTTTTTATTCTTCCTACAGGAGCAGAGTTCAGGATTGCACGGACCTCCTTTCTTTTTGTGCATGTTTGTGCAAGCGGTTAACAGCAAGAAGCGCACAGCGCACACCGTGTAGATACGCATGGTTTCAGAAAGGGTCAATTTATTTGCCTTTTCACCCTCCGTGCTTACCGGAGTGCTTCCTACTAGTGAAGTTAGCTAGCGTGACATGGTGTGTAGCTGCAGAGGCTCTGTATATTCACAGACAGCACTGACACTGTGTGTCTGTGTGCACCGCTGCTATTAGGAAAGCAGCGACAAGCCTGCATAATATTAAAAAGCCCAGTGCCAGGGCAGGTTTAGCAGGCTAAGCTACAGAGCTAGTTGCTGCTACTGTAGCCACAAGGTAGACACACACACACACACATTCAAATAGAGGGACACACACACACACATACACTGGCTGCACACAGTGAGGGGACCGTGAAGCATGTTGCACATTAATCGATATGTATTTGTACAAAAAGAGCATATTTCTGAGCAGATTTTACATTTTGTATGCTGAGGTGGAGTGTGTTTAAGGCATCTGACAGGGCAGCTTTTAATTATCTTTTTGAAGGCCCAGGAATATCTGGCAACTTGTGCAGCAGCAAGGTTTAATGGAGTTGGAATAATGTTATTATAACTTTGCAATATGGACAGTTTCTTGGATAGTATATGATAGCATTTTTCTAGGCTTTCACATATATCATAGGAAGTATCATCCAGCTGACCCAGAAAACATAAATCAGTGCTTTTGCAAAAATAGGACAGTTTGAATTGGGGGGTTGTTTCTTTTGAGATATTCAACAACTGGAGGTTTTTTTTGTTTTTTTTTAAACTCACCGCTGCATCACAGGATTTAACCAGTGATGGAACTCCGGAGCGGCTGATTAAAAACAAAACAAATTTAGGGCATTTTTTCCTTCTTGTTCCCGTGTTGGTGGCTGCATCAGGAGGTCTGCTATAAAAAGCCTGTCCACACAGTGGCCACTTTACTGTCAGTCAGGGAGGTCAGGCTGGAGGGAAGAGACTGGTGAGTGAGCTCTGGAGATGTGGATACGCCACACTTGTACAATATTTTATCTGCTTTTTTACTCTCCAGAATTTGAGGTGAGATGGTGTGGTTTTACCTAAATTTAGTCTCTTACTGTATGGTTGTGTGGAGATCAGCTGGCAGATGATCCTGGTTAACTTCTGAATTAGAGCACCAGGCCTGGGATAGGAAAAGCAAGTCTTTGTGGTTTTTTCTGCATGTTTTATGGAGGTTGTTTGGACATGTATGTTTGAAGATATATTTGTTTTATTAAATTCTTAAGCAACCCATTGATCACTAGCAGATCATTTTTTAATCTTTTCTGGGGGACTTCGTGTGTCTGTAGTCATTTTTTTACATTTGAATATATTAGTTTGCAGTAAACCTGGCTGGCTATATGCAGCAGTTTATAAATTGTATTTTAATAATTATCGCCTTAACAGTCAAAATGTTAAAACTTGTCTGTTCACTTATCAGAATGCCATGATGTTTAAAAAAGCATCTGCTAATTATATCTGTTGCTTCATTGCGTTTTTTAAGTGAGTTATGAATTATTATTTTTTTCAAAATCATATTATGACACGGTTAAAGCATGTTTATGCTCTCTGAAATCGATCTGTGATCGCAGCATAAGGAATTGATCGCAGTGAAAACAGTGTTTGGAAATGATGAGGAAAAAATCCCCTCCGTGCTTGGTGTGTGCTCTGCTCATGTTCACAGTCATTACAGCACTTCAAGCCACCTGTTTTTATTTTTTGAACAGTAAAAAGGGAGTAAATTTATTCAGAGTTTTTTTTATTCTTCTTGTGTAAAATCCCTTCCTATCACCTATCACAGTATTCAGAAGTGTATGCATGCCTTGTGGTTTTGTTTAACGCAGCTGCTGTGTGTGTGTGTGTGTGTGTGTGTGTGTGTGTGTGTGTGTGTGTCTCTCTTTGCTCCTGACGGTGCAGCCTGCAGTGTGTCGTGGTCGAGTCGGTCAGCCGGGTTGCTGCTGCTGCCGCTGCTGCTGGGAGTCTTCCTGGGCTTGTTGAGCAGCTGTGAAGGATGACCGCTGCACGGCTCGCTGCTGAATCCCGGTGAACGAACAACGTCTCATGTCCAAACGGCGGAAGGATGGCTCATGGCAAAGTGACCATCACGGTGGACGAGTACAGCTCCAACCCCACACAGGCCTTCACACACTACAACATCAACCAGAGCCGCTTCCAACCCCCACATGTCCACATGTAAGTGTCTCTCTCACACACACACACACACACACACACACTGTGGATCACTTACCATGTAAACTAATCCAGCCTGTGTTTTTTATCTGAAATGGACAACTTTCCACATGCACTCTACTCCACTTTATTTTATGTCACATTAGATGTTTCGGTGGTTTATGGCTGGTTTTGGAAGACGTGATGAAGAAATTCCAGAAGTAATGTAATGTAATAATCCAGACTGTGGGGAGAAAAGCCATCATTTTTAATGCCACAGAAAGCCAATCAGGATCCTGTTTGATGGAAAGTCTTTGTCTGTTCTTTAATTTAATTGGCTCAAGCTCAGAGAGGGTACGGTGGCTAGCAAGGATCAAATTTGAAAGCAGACCAAAAACTACACAAACTGTACTCTGCAGCTGCAATTAGAGGAAATGAGATATTGCTGGTTGTAAAAGTTTGCAGCGATTGCGGCAGGTGTACACTGAAGTCCCGTTTCAAAAACACACAACACGTTGAAAACTAAATGTGGCTCAAGCAGATTTGGTTAAGGGCTTTTCTCGCACTCTTCCCTCCCTGTCGGACAGCTCGTTGCCGTTTCTTATGAGGCGGTTATCGTTCCTGCTATGTTGTCATTGTGGTGCATGAAATGCTTTGTCTGCAGTAAGGCGCTCTTATAATTTATTTATCAGACCAGTTACTTAGCGCGGCTCTTGTCTGATGTGGTTATTCTCTGCCTGTCATTAGTGGGTCAGAGTGCTGTGACCCGTCAGCCCTTTCTCCAGTACGTACAGACAGTCTCTCTTCAGAGCGCCGTGAGCTCTGCCTTCTATTTGCACGTTTTTGGTCGTCTCCTGTTTGCAGCAGTTTTGAGCTTTTGTGAGAGATTGTTCGTTGTGTTCAGTGTGTCGTGCTTTATCTTTTCTATTCACTGAGAGTGTTAAAAGTGAAGCTGCAGCAGGGACAGGAGGTGATGGAGGAGTCTGTCCAGAGTTTTCTGTGATGCTGGGTGATTTTGGTTTGAATTTTTTGTAACTAACAATCAAACATGCTGATAAAGTTAGATTCACCATCTTTTCTGAATCTGTATAAGTTTCTCCTGGAATTCAGCAAACAAATAATCTACCAAAGAGTGTCGTTAAATGTATTAATTTGTAACGTGAAATGGATGAAAAGGAAAAGAGAAAGAGACTTTCATAAATGCATCACTTATTGGAGCTAATGTGGCAGCTCACACACACACACACACACACACACATATACATAGAGCTGTCAAAATTAGCACATCTCTGGCAATGCATTTCGGGCAGATTGTCCAAGTAAATCAATTTATCTTTTGCTATTTTTATTTACAAGTTCAACATATAAGGAGAGATGAAATATTATATGCATGGTGATTTGTACGCTTAATTGAAGTTTTAGAAAGTAACTCTGTAGAGCCCATGCCTGCACCACGCACTAATGACATAAGTGCCATTGTAGTCTTTGTTGCAGACATATTGTCAACGCTCAGATCGGTGTGTTGCGTTGAGGCAGAACATAGTGGTGACTGGTGGAGTTTTATGTTACCTGCTGACGGGATATTTAAACATCATTTTTAGACAAATGTCAGGTAGACCAGAGCTGGAGGAAGATTCTGTGCACACTGAAGAGCTGAGAGACGACCTCGCTTTGGGTAGAAACATCTGGCAAACATGTTTTTTTTTTTGTGTTTACCTCAAACACTCCCACATTTCTGAATAATCATGTTCACGTAAACAGGATTATTTTGGGTAGAGTCAGCTTATGGAATCATGTAAACAGCTGAATGGGACTCGTACCTTCCTCCCAGTGTTGGCAACGTTCACATGATTGTGCCACTGTGTTGTTTGAGGATTCCTCAGCTGTGTGGGTAGGCCTGCCGGCACGGCAACAAAGGAGGGGAGGTCACCTAGAAGTTTGGGTTACATCAGTCCATTTTTACGGTTGACAAAGGCAGCAACAAATTAGGCCAAATGCTTGAACATGAGTCAAGGCTAACACAGGATTCACCAACCCTGTCTTTCCTTTTCCACAAAACAAATTAGACATTTTGCCGTCTCTAACACATGACTGTCCTCTTCCATTTTTGCTGCAGTTTCACTGTTTAATTTGGATTTGTAATTTGTGGTGACAGATTTTGCTGAAAGTTTTGGTGTGGCTAACCCCAGCATTTTTACTGTGTGATGTAGCACCAGCTGACCTTCAGCAGAGAGACAGTAGAGAAACAAGTCTGTTTAACATACAGCTGACACTAAAAGTGATTTTCAGTGCGGATTAATAAAGCTGTTGATTATTTTCTTGATTAATCAGTTAGTTGTTTGGTCTGGAAATGGTAAAAAAATGTGGGTTAGTGGTTGTCAGATCCTGAGATGATGTCATTTCGTTCACCACTCAGAGATATTCAGTTTACTGTCATTGAAGAGGAACGAAACAAAAAAATATATTTTTTTCTTTGGAAAAAATATTAAAATCTATGATCAAAATAGTTGTCAATTAATTAGATTGGTTAATCGTTGCTGCTCTAGAGGAATGTCCTGATAATGAGTGAGACAGCAGGAGTGAAATCCTCCTTCTGCTTCAGTGAGAAGCACCAATGAATAATGACACGGTGACGCTGTGTTTAAGGTGCAGAAATGCAGTTAAAATTCCTGAAGCTCTTGAAAAAATAATCACAGTGTTTATCTAAATAATCAGCGTAATAATTTCTTGCAGCCCTGCACACACAGTTTTGGGGTGAAGCCCCCAGAGGAAGGGGATGTGTTGAAGCCACAGGGCCTCTCAGCAGATATGTGTTTGGATAAATACATTAGGCTGTTTCCTGGCTTCCACAGAGCCTGCAGTATTTTACGCTGCCATTCTCAAACTCAGACCCCGCGATCACACAGTCCTATGAGCCCATCCCCCACGCTGCATTTAAGTGCTTATAGAATACACGCTCTGTTCTGGGAAAGTAAAGGCTTGTTTAGATTTGAGAGATAATCATCCCACTTTGCTTGTGGGTTCTCGCTCACTGCATCCACAGTATTTTGATTTTCATAAATAAAGTTATTGCTTCCATGACAGAAATGAGAGCAAGAAAGCTCAAGTGAGAGGGTTGCCCGCCGTTTGAAATACAATCCCTGCTTTAATGCCCCCCCCCAACAGAATATTTAGATTTGTATGATGGAGTACAGCAGCGCCTTTTATCTGAACCGAATAAGAAATCTGAATAAGAAAACATGCATGTAGCGCCACAAACGACATGCTGAGGATGGTGACCCTGGAGTCAGAGGAGGTCTGTCTGTCTGTCTGGAAGCAAGCGACACACTCTGGCCCTGTTTGCATCTGGTTTATTTTTCTGCGTCTGTGTTTCTTTTCTTTCTTTTTTTTTTTTTTCCTCTGCCCCCTCGTCGGCGTCTCCCATGAAATGAAATGCTCAGCAACTTGGAACATATGCTTTGAGTTGGGACACTAATGGCTTCAAATCCAATTTGAGCAGGATCCAGTCCAGACTGCAGGAAGGCCTGACACACTGACGCAGACAGACAAACTGAAGCTGAAACACTTCAGACTGGAGATTGAGGCGGTGTTTATAAGCCCTTAAATAGTCTGAAAAACGTCTTAAAACGTCTACAGTCTTTGGACTCCTGGAAAAGGTTGGCGACTTATCATATCTACAGTATTTTTATTCACACAGCTGAATGTGCTCAGCCTGAATTACATTTAAATTCCTGGGAATTCAGATTCAAAGCTTCAAAAATGAATTGAGTTTTGCACCAAATATTTTCATTTACAGTTATTTTGAATCTTTAAAATGCACCCATCATCATGTTTTGTTCTGCTGACAGCCAAAAATTCAAATATTTCTGTTTCTAATCATAGGGTATAGAGAAAAGCAGACAATCCTTGAAAAAAAAAATAATGCCGTGTATATTTGCTCAATAAATGATGATTAACCAGTAATCACAGTTGTTGTCAGTCAATCATCAATTGATTGTTTCTAGCACAAAATGTAGTAAAGGTAAAATTTATTAAGCATGTTAAGATGAAATGAAGTAGCTGCATGGAGTTAATCGGTCATATCACAGTTGTTCAGGGATGATGATGTTTGTGGTCGATGTTGATCACAGATGTGTTGGCGTTTCTCAGTGGATGACTTAAGTGCATTACACCATTAGCACCTTTAGAGTGTTAATTTAATTAATTCCCACCAGACGTACACCGGGAACGCCAACTAGTCTGTGGAGAAAGCCAACTTCTCCGTGCTGCCAGAGTTAGAGACGGAGGGTTTATTGTGATTCAGTAGCACTATTTATCAATCCCTGTTTAAAATATTGTTGTGAGTTGAGATGATGATGATGATGATGATGATTGCGATGGCGATGGCTTCTGAGTTGTTTTCTATTCCTCGCTTTAGTTTCTCTAAATAGTACTTAAAATGAGACCCTGCTTCTGGCTTAAAAACTGTCAGAGCATCTTGGAAACATTTGTGATTATGGACCCTGACGGCTTTTTTTTTCTGACCTTTTTTGTGTTATAAATCAGTCTTAAGTTCAATTCCAACTAGTGTTGAGAGAGTGTTGAAAAGCAGTGTCCAGTAAATACAATTTGCCATTAGAGCTGAATGTTTCAGTACCGCCATTAATAAGATACCTTCACAGCTGTAGCACTCAACAGGAGATGGTCCATGTCACCTGCCGGAAACACAGTGTTTGGCTTAGATGAGCGTGCAGGAGGCAGGATATGAGCGGCTCACACTGTGGTCACACAGCCGCTTCACTATGTGGTCATAAACAGTCCAGGCAGTTGGCATTCCTTGACTTTGTCTGATGATTTTAGTGTTGGAACTTCCCGACAGAATGTGAATGACCAGGTGTTTGTCAAACATGGGCTCAAAGGGACACAGCGACTTTACACTGGTCAGGTGGTTTGATGTCCGATTGATTCTGCTGATGGAGGCAGTATGTGTATGAAAAGTATGGTGGTTTGATGGCATTAATGGTATTGTGATTTAAATCTGAGGAGTATTAAGTATGTGATATTAATAGAAATGAAACAAAAACAGTGGTACTTCATATTATCAAAGTCGAGCCATTTCCTCTGGCTTCTTTGTTATTGTCTATAGCAGACAGTGCAGAAGTGCTGTTGTTGTGCTCACCTGGTTCAGAACAGAGTAGAAACTATTGACTGGAATAATATGGATACTTGGCAGCCGCATAATTAGTATTTTCTGAGGTTTAGAATCATCACTGCTTTTTTAGGCAGTTATTTACAGCATCATTCACTCATGGCACCTGAGTTCAGTACATTTGATTTTAATGCTGAAAATGGAAATTCTTTAAACTCTTCATACAGATATTCCACATTTAACCAATGCCTTCTCCTCCAGATGCCTTGTTAATTATTGCCGCCCTCTGAATAATTGAGGAGCTCGTAAGTATGAATCATTTAATGATGCCGCCTGCATCCTTCCGCGTGATAATCTGACACAAGCTGGTGAGGAAACAGAGCCAGGAGAACACAGCCTCCACACACGCATTTCAACATGTCCTGATTTTTGTTAATGAACTCCCTCAGAATATTCTTAGGATTGTAGGGCAGTGCTGTAAATGTAGTCGAGGAAATTATTGGGAATCATATTTTAAACAACCAAAAAAATTTCAATGTGAATCTGCATGGTGAGAGGAGAAGCCCCAGTTTCACAGCTGATGCTATTATGCACACAGTGAAAATCAACATTTTAAATCAGCATTTTTGTCAGTCTCCATTTCATCGGCATGTTTAGGGGGCGATAATAATTCAACAGTAGATGCCACATTGAAGTGCTAAACGTCATCAGACATTAAAGATGAAATTGAGATGCAGCTCAACATTTTGTGTCACATTATTCCAGTCATAAATCAGAAATAAAAATAATGCATTAATGGGTATTTGTCACTAAATAAAATATTTTTCCCCTTGAGCATTAATAAATACATTACATAAGGTGTTTGGCACCGCTGCCCTAAATTAACAGTGTTACTGATTACCAAAATATTTTTAATGTTTCTGTAATGATTAATCCACCAGTATGTGCAAGCTCTTTAATTAAAATGATATATTTAATGCTAAAATATAATTATTGTTGTTATCAATGAATTTTCAAATTTACTGTTTTACAAAAAAGCTGAAAAATAGCAAAGCATATTATTATTTTTTATGTTAACTTCCAGTTATTGCTGAACAGAAATGTGTGTGTGTGTGTGTGTGTGTGTGTGTGTGTGTGTACGTACATATGCATATATATGTATGTGGTGTGTGTGTGTGTGTGTATATATATATACATATTTATTTATTTATTTATATATTTATATAAGCCTTTGACAGAATAGCAGCCAGACCCTCCGAAGGAAAAAGGGACCCTGAGTCTTTTTTCTGTGGATAAACAAGTTAAACCTTGGTACCATCGGAAGGCGATGGATGCTTTGAAGATGAAAATATCCTGATAATTTGCTGTTTAATTGAGGAAAAAATTGGTGAATTTTTAAACATAAACTTGTCTGTTGTCTAATTACAGTGGAACACATCAGAAGTGTCGGCCTGTTTTTCCCCCTCTGCTCCAGCATCAATAGATCCTAGAAAGACAAACAAAGAACAACTAAATGTTCCTCCTTTTCAACATGTTTGCATCATGTTTTGCTGACTTTTTTTCTGGGGTGAAGCAGTCATTTGCTGTTTCCACTCTTCTAATTTTACTTAATATTATCATCACTACTATAAATAACTTATTTGACTTGGTGTCTAGAAATATAGCTGAAACGTTTGTCTTTTCTTTTTGTTTGTCAAAGTCCAAATGTGTTCACTGTTTCTGCTTTACTGTAATTGTTACAAAGGGAAAGCATGGTCTGTTCTTGTTTGTGGTCGTCTGGTTAAAAAGTGTCTCCAGATGATGATGCTGCTTTTTTTCCTCTCTGTTGCTTGTGTCTCTCATTTTCCACACATTCTTTGTGTGAGGTTTGTTTGGGTCACATGGTTCTGGTTGGTCACTTGTAATGGAAACACTTGTTCTTCAATCACGCCCCAATTTCTTTTTTTCATCGTTGATTCAGAAACAACCAAGACAGTCAGCTTCGGGCGACGTGAACTTCCTGCTCCAGTATGAGCTGCTTCCATCATCAGTATATCTCTACAGTAGTTGTTGGTCAGCACACCCCTAGTTTGGAGGAACAAACGCATTTTGGACACTTAAAAAAAAAACCTAAATGTGTATGTGTTAAATATTGACAATGGGAAATTTTAACTGTTATCTTTGTCCTCTTCAAAGCCATCAGACTGATATAAACAGTAATTTACCCTAATAGACCACTGTGCGATTTTTTTTTTTTTTTTTAATGCTTTTCAAAAAATTCAAATCAAATAACTCGGGTGATGCTGATACAGGTTTTTCACTGCCAATGTGATACTGATATTGCAGCCTTGAGTATTGGCCGATATTGATATTGATGCAATACAATATCAGTATGAATCATACATACTTTTATTACTTATTTTGTAATATGGGATGTTAGAAAAGGCTTGATCAAGTGATATTACTGAAACAGAGAACAATAGTCAGCAACAGTAGGTCTGAGAAAAACTGATGGGTTACATCAATTTTACCCTTAAACGTAAGAATATTCTACAACTGAATAAAATACATTTAAAAATAAATCAGAAGACCCTGAAAATCCTCCTGCTGTTTTTGTGATGCTGCTTCAAATTAAGGTGACCAGATGTGGACAGACCCTGCTTTGGATGACCAGTGCTTGGTTGAAGCTGTCCCTGGAAATGCCTCTGATTTCAGGGGTTTATGAGTGAGAAACAAATGTTGTGTGTTGACCAGAACAATGGTTTTACTGTATCTGGGTAGGAGGCAAACAGCGTGAGGCAGCCTGTTGAGTACAGACTAGAACAACAGTTATTACGGTAGCCGGTCGCTGCCGAGCTGGACATGTACCCAGATTTCATTTCAGAAATGTGGTCACTTGACTTCAAATGCTGATGAGGTTGGTCGTATTAAACTTTCTGGTTCTGTTCCACCACAGGAAACTGGTTCATGACCAGTTTTACTCCCAACATCTTTTTCAGACTTGAACTAAAAATGCTGCCACAGGGTCGACATCACTCCTCCTCCTTAGCACAACTGTTGTTGTGATCACTGGATTCTGCTGCTGCATAGAAGAGCTGGACTGATCATATCAGAGATATTAGATGCAGGCTGATATAATCTGATACTCGTTTGTTGCTGAAATCAGACTGATCTGTGATTATCTATGAAAATGGTGAGAGTTTCCAGACTGATGCTGCAGCCCCACGTCCACCTCTCACCTCACCGGCCATTGTTCTGTGTTCCTCCTGAACAGTTTGTGGAGGAGCAGCAGTCAGGCTTCACGTCTCCTGAGAACAAAGAGCCAGTCCGTTTTGTTTCTGTCAGAGTGGAGCTGCTTTTGTAACTGGAGAACCCTTGATTAAGTTCCCTCTCCACCTCTGACCTGCTGCTGGAGCCCGGCGGGATGGTGCTGGTGGTGGAGTTGATGGTGATGATGATGATGGTGGAGGGGGGTTAAGTGACAGTTGACATAGGACAGGACTTGTGTTTTTGAGATTGAAGGCCTTTTGATGTGTTAGAGATTTGGGCCTCTTAGCCCCTGGAGCCTGGCATCACAGGGCACCATCTACAGATGATGTCACTTCCCTCTTCTTGACATGAAATGGAGGCAAAGCTGCCAGAGTCTGCAACTTCTCAACATGACAAGTCCTTCGTTTATGCAGCTTAAAGTGTGTTTAGCTTGCTTTTACCAGTAATCAGGGTTTTGTTTATGATCCACGTGACTCATTTCCCTTCATGGAAGCTACACTAGATTCTCTCTCTTTCTCTCTTTTACTAAGGTGTTTTATAGTCATATTGAATCATTTCTTTCTTTTTTGTTCTGTTACTGTCAGGTACATGCAGCATCTAGCTCCACACTGGCAGCACGATGCAGCTGTTTGTGTTAGTAAATATGCATATTTTACTTTTAGGTACAGAAGCATGTGTATCATTCAATGTGTTTCATACCCTTTGGTTTGCAGATTTGAAGCCTCAAGTTCAGCTATTCGTCCATCTCCTTCTTTGTTTTTGCCTGACATGAAAGGGAGGCATACGGCCGAACACTGAAAAAATCATTTTTAGGTGACTGAAACTCATCTCTACGCTCGCAGACCGGACAACACTGTGGTAGCGACCTGCCAGTCACACAGGGTAGCCTCATAGACTGTATATAAAGAGTGTACGGCCCTATCGCGACGTCACCCATCGGTTTGTGAACAACAATGAAGCCAATACAGAAATAACTTGCACGCTCTCCACCAGCCAGCAGGGGGCGATACTGGTGGTTTCTAAAAGAAGTCTCTTTGCATTGATGTCTTTGGGAAAATTACCATTTTCCCTCCTACTGTATCACCTCATAAACACTATAAATATAAGTTTTTGGTCTCAATGGTTAGTTTAAATAATGTTTTAATACATACATCAGAATGTTCATTTAATGAATTGAATGGATGAAGTATGAAAACACAAAGCTTCCACCATTTACTGGTAAGTAACATTATGCTGAGCCACAATTAACATTCCAGTTAATATGACTGTTCATGTGATTTATGGACGCTCATTGCTAATCAAGCTAGCTGGCTAGTACCGTTAGCATAGCAACCGCTATGTTATCAGCTAACGCTAGCACTAGCAAGCTATCTTATTTAAAGACAAGCCTCCATAATTCACATGAACGGTAACATTAACTGGAATGTTGTGGCTCAACATAACATTACTTACCAGTAAACGGTGTCAGTGACTCCTCAGATGATGGAAACCATCAGCTCTGCCACGCCCCAAAGCTTTATTGTGTTATTTTTAAAAATATATTTTTATATTTGACCATAATTCAGTAAATGAACGCTCTGATGTATTAAAATATCATTAAAACCTCATTTTGATAGTGTTTACAGAGGTAACCTCAATATAAACAGACTTCTTTTTGAAACTACCAGTATCGCCCCCTGCTGGCTGGTGGAAAAAATGCAAGTTTAATTACTTCGTATGTGCCTCATCGAACAGAACCTTGTGTTGCCCACTGGGTGGCATTCCCTGCTTAATGGTCTGATTGACTTTAAATGACACCATAATTTACTAAATGTACATGAAGAATGGAAACGAATGATTGAGGCCATAAACCTGTTTACAGTGTTCAGTAATGTAATAAATCAGAGAGTATAGGACCATTTCCTCCTATCAACCAGTGCAGACGCCCCCTGCTGGCTGTTAGAAAGAATACAAGTTTAAGGTCTTCAGGTTTGGCTTCACTTCACACCTGGAGGAAAAAGGTCTGGAAAAGAAACAGCTGTACTAGAACTTATCTAGATGTCCAAAGTTGTCTTTTTCCATTTATAGCACATGTTAAAAAGCTCATGAATCCAACAAGCTAGTAGTTGTTTAGCTGACATATAGGGCTGTGACGATATGCATTTTCCCGCTACTCTCCGTGATCACCGCCACCCCCGCTGCAATCCCGCTACACTCCTGATCACTCCTTGTCCTCTGGCATAAAATGTGCAACCCAGTATTCGGCTTCATAACATGATTTGCGGCTATTGTTGAATAAAATCAATTCAACAGAGCAGCTAAACAGCTATGGACAATACTACAGAAGAGGACAAATATGTAGGGATAATATATATATATATATATATATATATATATATATATATATATATATATATATAGATATATATATATATATATATATATATATATTTTTATTATTATTATTTAATATATTGCGGTGATGAAGGTAATAAGATCAACACCACGGTAGGCATCACATGACCGTGGTATTGTGGCGATGCGGTTATCATCCCAGCCCTACTGACATTCTTACATACAGTTTTCAGTTCTTTTTGATGGATACCAAAACCGTGTTGAGGATTATTGCCTAATCCTGACGTGAATGTGCATGTTCTCATTTCCTAACTGTCTTAATGCTTGGATGCTGAAAAGAGCATCAAGCGTCTGAACGCTACCTTACAAATCACACCGCACCATGCTGCAAACTGAAGCATGCTGGGTTTTTTCTTCCTTTTTTGCTGTACTCCCTGCTATGAGCCGTCTTGTCCGTCAGAAGCACTCAGTAGTTTATTCTCCCAGCAGCGTTGGTTAGTGCTCGGCCCCCGAGGGCCCGGTCTCCTCAGCCTTCCTCCCATCAGCCCTGCAGCCAGGCAGACTGTCAGCACTACAATTAAAGGCTGTGCCTTAATGAAAGGGGCATTAGCAGAAGCAATTTATTTCCCAGCGCATTGCCAGAAGGTTTCTCCAGCTCTGATAGTCCAACACAGGCTTTGTGTGCCGTACTTGGCCATTATGAGAGGGAAGAGGAGGACCCACCCTGCCTGAACAAATGGAGTAAAGGCGGGGGGGCTTTAAGGCAAAAGGCCATCACCCCCATTTAAATCAACTGTCATTTAAATATTTTTACAGTGCACTTCTCTTTTTTTACTCCCTCTCTCATTCAGTTTTTGCTTTTGGCCTTTTTTCCTGCAGGTTTTTCTTGTTTGCTTGTGTCTCTTTCCCACCTTTGCCTCCTTCTCCACTCCCTTGAGCACCATCCACCCTCCACCACCACCCTCTCTGTTATTCCCGTGTTCATTTTGTTCCTGTGAAGTTTATTGAATTAGCGCAGACAGCTGAAATGCAGAAGATAAGAGAGACGTGCTCTCTGCTCCTCTCACAGAAACGCTATTGCACTGGATGAGTGGGCTTGTGTTTGTGTGAGTGGGCAGGAGGGGGAGGGGAGCTGATGCAGAGCTTATAGACAGGAAAGAGGAGCGCTGGGTTTTGATGCTTCTCCTGAAAGAGAGCTGGAGACGACGTGAGCTCAGTGGAAGAATAGTGGCTATTTGGTTTCCAGTTCAACTGCGATTTAGCTTTTTTATATTTGCTACTTACTGTAGCTTAGTGGACACCGACATCAAATGTTCTCTCCTGGTCTTTGTTGTGAAGTTTAAGGAGGACGTTAAGTACAGGGGATATTTATTTATGATGTACTTCTTTCTGTTTAACCCAGTCTTACATTCATCAGCTACTGTGATTTTTGGTCAGATTGTAGAAACTGTTCTGTCTAGAAATACTCTTTGTGTCAGCACACACTCTGGTTCTCCATTTTCAATCACAGTTCAATTACTTTCATTAGATGTAATGAAAGTACTTTCATTAGATATTTTTGTTTTTATTATGGATTCATCTGCCACGTCAAATAAAATAGTTAAGAAAATCTGTTCAATTCATGTTCAATGAATGACTTGTTAAATGTGTTTTGGTCAAAAACATCATTATTAGTGGTAACAACATGCCACCAGAAGCAATGAAAATTGTGTTTGCTCCTGATTATAACATCCAGTCAGACCTTACTGCAGTATATCTCTTTTTACACATGTGAAATGTGATGCTGAATTTCATGGGAAATGCACAGCAATGCATGATGGTATCACGATGATTACTGTGAATGATTATGATTCCTGCTGCGTGTGGTGTGTGAATTTGTTAACTTCGTATGAATGAATTTGACCACATTAAGTATCAAGCCTTGTCTTCTGATGCCTTGTGAACCAGAGGCTTGATCCTGTTTGTCAGCTTCACTTGATTAGCAGTCTATTTCCATGTTTCCCCTTTGACCTCCTGGAGGTTTTAGGTGGCTGCTGGATATTCATTGATGAGAAATCATTAGCAGGATGACTCCATTAACAATGAAGGAGAGAGGAGGAGGAGGAGGTGTCTGATCCTTCGGCAGCAGATATGAAAAGGACAGACCTCGACCAAATGGTGATTGACATGTCTGAGACAAGTGGGCAGCTCAGAGGTCGTTGATCCCATTAACCCTACCAGGGCTGAGGGGGCAAGATCAGAAAATTCAACCCTGCCTTAATACTCTATGTTCCTCTGAATGTTTCAACAGCTTATCATCATTTAGGCAAGGCTTTTTTGTTCCAATTGATCAAAGGGACAGTGAGTAGGATCTGCCGGTTAACACAACATTCAGAGTTGGCCCAGAGGGTGTCAGTCCTCGCCAGCAAGCCAAAGCCAAATCCAGATTCACTCTTGTTTTGGAGCAGCCTTTGTCCACTCAGCATTTCTCCTCACTATATTTGCATTTTTTGGCTCTGTGTCC
The DNA here is from genome assembly GCA_029721515.1 of Synanceia verrucosa. Classification (NCBI taxonomy): domain Eukaryota; kingdom Metazoa; phylum Chordata; class Actinopteri; order Perciformes; family Synanceiidae; genus Synanceia; species Synanceia verrucosa. The sequence continues at coordinate 28,596,942 of CM056549.1, forward strand.
ACCGTTTGTAGAGCTTCCTCTTGGTTCCATGCTCACAATCACTACATATAGCTTTATAGACGCCAGGAAACAACCCTAGTGTGGTTAAGTTTGTTTTGGAAATGAATATTCACAAAAAAGCTGCCCTTGGCAATGGCAAAATACAACGCAAGCTTTGATTATGAGAGCCCAGTGAGTTGATGTAGATGGAGAGGAAAGACACAGGTTAATTTTGGTAGGGGTATAACACTACACAATAAATCCCACTACGTATCTCATGCATTTGTTTGATTAAATTTATTATTTACTTATTTTGACACATTTTGCTTATTCTACTTGATGTCACTGGTTCTTATTTTTTTGTGGATTGAAGTGCAGGCTCTGTTTGGTTTCCTGGTGAAATACAAAAAGGGAGAGAGACAAGTGGACAACACAAAAGACTGTGTTGTCTTTTTTCTTCCCTTCTTTGATAAAATGGTGGCAGTTGAAATCATTGAGAGTTCTACAACGATGCCTTTGGTTGGCTCTTTCTTTTATACATCAGCTGTGTATGTGTTATCACTTGTATTGATGGATAGAGGGGCTTTACTAATACTAAATGTATGATAAGAGCTCTGACAGTTCTTTGGCTGCGCTGCAAACAGCCACTGTCTGTTTTTTGGACGACGCGACGACTCGGGAGGAAGTGTTGCAATCAATCACAGTGATTATGCGGCGTCCTTACAGAGCCGGACGAGTCGGGAGAGTGACACGGGCCACGACCTTCTTATCTGCTGCGAGTTAAGTGTCTCGTTTGAAGAAGCGAGCTTGGCCTGAACTTTGACTCTGCTTGCTTGTGTGTTTTTCTAAAAGGCCACGGAGCCAAGTGTGCTCCGTCAAACTGAATATCCTCCTACAGACACCAGAGCTTCCCTCTGTCTGTCTCTCCTTCCCTCACTGTGGCTCTCTCCCATATCACACAGTAACTGCTCTATCAGAGCAAAGCACCTCCAGCTTGTCAGTCTTACACTATATACAGTATGGACACTGTAATGTGCTATTTGTGTGATTCATATGGAGTGTTAATTTTTTTTTTTTTTTTTTTTGTAGTTTGCCCAGTGAATCGGTAGAAACCGTTTTTGTTGTTGAGAAAAACATAAGGGGCAAAGTGAAAGAGAAAAAGTTTGGTTTGATTTTAATTCCCATATGTGAAACATCTTCCATCAGTTTTGTAATTAATGCAACAACAGCACAGTAGTCTGAATAAAAACAGGAAGACTGTTGCAGAAGTGATAACATTTAGTGCCTTAAACCAGAGGCACACATGTTGCAGCTGAAGCTGAGGAGAAGCTGTGATGAAGTGAGCTTCCTCTGCTGAAGGATCACAGAAGTCTCTTCATCGAGCAGATATTTTGTGCAGCCACAGACTCAGTTTTGCATCGGCTCCAGTGTCATGGCGGATTTCAGAATGTGCTCCTTGCCTCCTTGAGCACATTAGCATTTCTCTTCCCCCCCACCCCCACGCTCTTTTCCCTCCACAGTCTTCCCTCTGATGTCACGCCGAAGCTCAGACATGTTAACACAACCCTTCATGCTAACACAGTTCAGTCCGTCGCTAGAGAATATTCTTTTACCTGCTGCCAGAGCGCAACAAGATTTTTTTTCTTCTTTTTCACTGTCTCCGTTTACAGTAGATCAGAGGCCTCTCCTGCACTGCTGAACTGATGAACTCCTGTATACATTACTAATGAACCTCGGGATTGTTAGACAGTCACATGTTAACAGGAAACACAGGGGCCTCGTGTGTGTGTGTGTGTGTGTGTGTGTGTGTGTGTGTGTGTGTGTGTGTGTGAGACCTATGCAGCACTACCATGAAGGTTTCTTGGCCTGGGCCTGCTCTTAATTGATAGGGGCTGCTGGTATTTACTTACGTTCTCAGACTGGATTAAATCTCAAAGGAAAGGGGAGGAGATGGAGTGTGTGTGCGTGTGAGTATGTGCGTGTGTGTGTTGTCATCCCATGTGGTTCTGTGCTCGTCCTTCCTCCATGAAGAGAGCTGCTGAATCCTGTAAAGCAGCATAACGCCCCGGCACCAAATCTAATCGGCAGCTACACTGGGATGTATAGTGCTGCTCTGCTGCCTTAATGTGTGTGTGTGTGTGTGTGTGTGTGTGTGTCTGTGTGTGTCTGTGTGTGTGTGTGTGTGTGTCTGACCTACACATGGTCAGTAGTAAATATCATCTCTGTTGCTAGTTTATCAATTTGTCCAGTGGCTTTAATATGGAGTCCAGTCTCTCTCTGCTCCAGTGTAGCTGATGGTTTAAAGGAGCTTGGTTGTCACGGCGATGGTTACGCATTTATAGGCAAACTGGAGCAATTTGGTGTCGTTCACATGGAATCTACCAAGATTTTGCATTTGGGCTTATGTAGCCAACGCGGGATGACGCTCCGCTGTGTTGCAGGAAATGCCACAATGGGTTCAATTTTTCAACCAGCTGCCCTTCTGCACCCGTTCATATGAATGAGGGTGTTTTCTGTTTTCATGTCAGTGATTTTGATCAGCCTCTTCTTGTCTCACAGCTTCTATTTCATGTAGTTTTACAGAGACAGAAACAAAACATTCACAGGGGGACACAGGGGGACAGATATGCAGTGAGTGTGCAGCTGCTGCTGCAGAGAGTGGCCGTGGACACAGATGGTGACAACAAATGCTGGTTAGACTACAGACCACAGAAGTGGTAATGCAGAAGAGGTGAGGTGGCGGCATACACAGTCACACTACAGCTTTTTGACTTTGCTCTGCTGTTACTACAGAAGCATCTATCCCTTTAATATCCCTGGTTTTATTTGCTTTTTGTAGTATGTGTAAATCAACCGTGGCAAAATTAAGTTTACATGATTGTTGGGGCTGAGTATCGCTCAAAATATTTTGATACAATGCCAATTTATGTACCTTTGTTTCAGTACCGGTTCCAGAATGATGCTTTTTTTCATGACCTCATCATCAGTATTCTATTGTTATTATTATTATAGTTATTATTACTATTTTATGATTTCAACTCAGTAAGTTATTTTGTGTAATTTGGGCTTTGTCATGGTAGACATCTAGACAGTGGTCTAATGATAATCAACAGGCAGTTGATCTACTGGTTCCTCTTTAGGACCCTGGGGAGTGAGAGTTTGCCTTATGTCGTGTTCACTGGAAGTCAGAACTTAACCTCGAAGTTTAGTGCTCCCAGCTTTTCCAGCCTTACAGACGTACAACAAAACATGTAGCTACTGTTTACGCCAGTAGCAGATAGCATGAATTCTGTGTCTGATTGGTGAGATTAATCTCACTTTTGTCCCCCCATCCATAGAGACATCTGAGAGCATGGCTCACAGACACTTCAGTATTGGGTTTTGGCACCGAAAAATTATTTATTTTTTGATACCCAATAGGATCAGAGCTTTTTGGTCGGTGCTAAGTATCAAAGTTCTGTAGCCAGGCGTAGCGATGATACCAGATTATGTTAAAACTACACAGGTGACCAGCTAGAGCATCGGCCATCTGTTGAACTCAACAACTGAACAACAACAGATTCCAGGCTGTTTCTGAACATAAATGTTTCTGATTATTTTCCATACCTAATATTCTGCTCAGCACCCCACAGAGATGGAAAAACAGGAAAATTGCCTCCCAAATGAGACTCCTCAGAGGCTGTGTTGCCTCTCCCCTTTGTGCCAAGGTTTTTCTCTGTCTCTGTTAATGACGTCTTCTCCAGCCTGAAACCTTTTCATTTCATCTGCTTCTAAGGCTGTTTTCATGCTGCACGTGCCAGTTAACTGTGTGTGTGTGTGTGTGTGTGTGTCAGGTTGGAGATTGCAGCGTTGATTATGTGTCTGATGTTTTCGACAGAGTGACATCCATTCTAATGAAATAATGGTCTAGTGGCAGAGTGCTGGAGGATTGCACATTGTAGACTTCAATTACAGACAAGATGATTTTTCCCCTCTTTCCTTTCATTCAGAAAAAAAGTCCAAGTTTTTCTTCCTTTTTAACGGACGTGCTTCAATTGAACAAAAAGGCTGAATAAAAAGCTTTTTTCTCCAGCCAGACTTAGTCTGAGTGTTTTTTTCTTCTTTAGATAATGGATAGAAAGAACATGACATGTCTTAATTCACTGTCTTTTTAGACAACGTGATGCCACAAAACAGCCATTGCCCTCCCTGTGTGCACAAATCAACCTGAGCGCTGTTTCCAGCACAAACGACACATTTTTTACTGTTGTTGTGTCTCCTCTGTTTTCTTTGAGCGTTTTGCCCTGCTGCATGCGTTATTCCACCATGTCATTTATTTTGCACAAAAAATTATGTTTTTACGTTCCAGTTTTCAGCCGTGTCTCTTCTGTTATTAGCACACATTTCCCCAAACTGTGCTTCTGTATCTCGATCGCTAAGAGGAAAAAGGGTGCATGTTTTCATTTGCAGCTTTTTCTTTCTTCCTCAGATATAAGCATAACTAAATCCAGTCCTGAAAGTGGGTGATTGAAAACAACAGGAGTGTGTTCCATCAACACACACATCTTAACACAGACTGGACTGAGTTGAGTTCATTGAAACAGTCTCTGATATTATTAATCTCAACATATTGATGCATAATTTACTGATTTTATTATTGTTCCTCTTTTTCCGTTTTTTATGTCTTGTAACCTTTATTGAAAGCAACATAGGGTGAGAGACAAAGTTCCCCAACTGGACTCAAATCTGCCATTGCTGTTATTATGTGAGGTGCATTTTAACCACAAAGCTGCCAGGATGCTTCATATCACAGCTGTCAATAAATTGTGTTATGATTAAGCCAACCTTCTCTGTGTCTCTGTCTTTTCAGGGTGGACCCCATTCCTTATGACACTCCTAAGCCAGCGGGACACACCAGGTTTGTGTGTGTGTCCGACACGCACTCGCGCACAGACGGCATCCAGATGCCCTACGGCGACGTGCTGCTGCACATGGGTGACTTCACAGAGCTGGGCCTGCCCTCCGAGGTTAAGAAGTTCAACGACTGGCTAGGTATTAAGCTGCTTAAGATGCACATTCATCCGGACACACGCGTGTTTTTATCACACTCAGGGCTGACATGCACAAGGTCTCTCGTGAGCAGGAGGCACGAGACATGTTGCATGCATAACCAGTAACTGGACCACACAATGACTCCCCCTCCCCTGCTGACCCCATCACTGCTGTGCTAAAGTGTCCAGTTTAACCCATCTGACCTAACACCCAAGCTCAGTTAACCTTTGACCTCTCCCTCTGGCTCTACTGTGTGTGTGTGTGTGTGTGTGTGTGTGTGGTTTCTGTCCCAGCGTTTCATATGTTGACCCTTCAGTTGAGAAGCACTTTAGTCCCTCAAATGTAGTCATGTTTCTCACACACACACACACACACTCTGACATTCCCTCTCACCAAGTGCATAAGTCAGTCAGAGCCACCCACCACACTGACCTTTGACATTTTAAGACATTTGGATTATTTTGTCTGTGTTGTGTGCACCCGCTGATCAGATGAGACGAAACATCAGTATCGGTAGCAGCACTATGTCTGAGAGTCTGAAAGCAAACCAAATTTCACAGTTACATATACCAGAAATAAACAGATGCAAATCACACAAATCAAGCTAAAGAAGTGGGTAGAGGTAGGGAAAAGGCCAGCAGACTCAGGTACCACAAGCAGCTAGCATTAGCAGCTACTGCTACCTAGCTAGCATGTTCAGCAAGGTGCAACCATAAATAAGTTAATTGGGATGCTAATTTCCTAACGCTGATCATCACTGTGGTAGCGACCTGTCAAGCAGCAGGCAGCCTCGCCCTCAATCATCCCCTGCTTCATGGGCAGTTTCCCTCTAGATGGGGCCATGATTTATTAAAAGAACATCACCAGAAGAACTTGAGTTACTCATGAAATCAGTCAGATGCTACGCTATCAGGCAAACACACATTTGGTGTGTATGATGCTGACCAGTTGTACCTAATTTCTCTCCAAGGGTTAAGCTGGCTTTGTGTTTTATCTGGTCCCACCTCTCTGCTTTATCTCAATAGTCTGGCCTATACACAAAAAACTGAAACTACCCACTCATGACTTTTTCTACGAGAGAGGAAATGAAATTTATAGAGAAAATGTGTTCACAGTTCACTGTCTTAGACCTGGACTAGGCGATGTGTACCGTATTTTCCATAGTTTGGATGGTCCTGCGACTTAACCTCAGGTGCGACTTATATATTAAAATATATAATTTCACATATTCTCAAATGTTATTTTGCAGTGACCGACATGAGAGAGGAGTAAACTTTACCTCCAGCCGCAAGAGGACACTGTAGGTTTGTGACAACTACCGGTATCTGCTACTCATGTACCACTGAAAATTAATTTAAACATTAACTTTTAAGACAACTGAGAACACAAATGCCCCCAAAAAAGAAAATCATATACTGCAGACTACAAGCTGCAAGTAGTGAGATATGCAGCCGAAAACAGTAAACGAGCAGCAGCCACGCAGAAGAGAAAGCCTGTCTGAATACTGTTATAACCTGCCTTTCAAGATGAAATGTCTGTTTTCATAAAATAAATTTCCCCAAAAATGTGACTTATAGTCCGGTGCAACTTATATGTTATGTTTCTTCTTCATGATGCATTTTTTTGACCGGTGCAACTCAACTTATAGTCTATAGAAAAACACGGTAATTACAATGATAGAGCATCTAAAGTGTGAAAGAAAACAGTCAATTTCGCCACAGTATGAACGTTTAGCTTTCAACAAAACTGCTTGAAGTGGCACTGCTCTAAAAGTCTCCGTTTAGAGTTTCAGACACCTGCCCTCTGTCGAGTTGAGAGGTAGCTGTCAAAGTTTGGCCTCTCCAAAGACGTCAGTGGGTCTGGATTCACAGCAGTTACAGTGGATAGAAACATTGACCCAGTTTTCACTGCTTAAAAAAAAAAGAAGAAGAAATCCAGGCGTCTGTGGAGACTTGTCAGACTGTTCCTGCAGCATAGTCCTCTTCTCTGCTGTCTGTCAGTAAGCACTGCATGTTCCAGCAGTCACTTCTTCACCAGATTTCCCCTAAAACAGGACTTCAATCTCAACCCTCACTCAGTCCTGTCAGGCTCTCCGTCTCCCATGGCTGTGTTCACACACGAATGCAGATATGTTTGAAAACACTGGTTCATACCAAGGTTTAGGAGTCAAAGGCAGCAGAGGAAACAACGTCTGTAAAGAGACAGACAGTAGTGCAAGTTTCAAATTCAGACACATTCCTGTTGATGAGGACTGATGTAGCATTTTGCAAACATGCAAATTTGGTGGAGGGTTTTCATGATAAAAATAAGGAATACTTGTGTATTACACTGTATGAACACTGACCACTGAACTGGAAAGCAGAGCATGGTATTCAAAATGCATAAAATAATCCTTTCTGTTTAAACCTGGACTTCAGTTGCAGATAAAGATTAGATTACACTGTTGTTATTATTATTAGCATTATTATACAATTATGCATTATCTGTGAATACAAAACTGTTCCTCATTATAGAGTATGTAAGAATACATCACTGTTGTTTCCCTTCAGTACAGTTTTCTTAGGCTATATCTCTTGTCAAAAAAATAATCTGAATCCTAATAGTCATGATAATAATAGTAATTTATTCACATGTTGCTTAATAGAGTACAATTGCTTTATTGATGCAAAATAGATTTTGGTTTTGGAATTTAAGCTTCTTTCTTTTAGAGGTGATTGTTGACCCTTAGGACAAGTATATAGAATATTTTGGACTACCCAAGGGTTAATACTGATGGTGTTATTCTATACCATCTCTAGTGAAGTGTAGGTTTCTGTCTGTGAAACACTCAGAGCAGCACAGCACTCACTCCTACATGGATTTATATTAACGGCACTGATGAGTTACAATCATTAAATTTGATTTAATAAAAACGACTAACCAGTTTATTCCGATGACTCACCTAATTCAAGTTTGAATTGAGGATTATTTTTAAGAGTTATGAGTGATGATGTCATGAAAATATAACACACATTCAAAGCTTCATTCAAAAACCTCAATCAGTGCTCGAGGGGAAATAAAAAGACATTCAGTGCAGCCCTGCTCCCATTTTACCAGGCCGACTCCTACTGCCACTCGCTGTGCCCTATTTCCACTAACACACACACACACACACAGTTTTCTGCTGTGCCACCGCTAATACAGCAAATGGCACCAGGAGGGTCAGTTTTTTAATCAGACTCCTCCATTCATCACCATACACAGCTATGTTTTGTGTGTGTGTGTGTGTGTGTGTACATTGTTAAAGCTGGAAACATGCCTGAAGTTTTACAGCCACTTGATGGAAAAACCAAAACACAACTAGAGAATTTCTCTGTTTTTATATGAATAGAGAAAAGACTAAATGAAAACAAATAAAAAGTGGAAATATGGAGGTTAAATGAACTCACCTTGGTCTAGCTTGTTTTTAAATAGTTAGGTCAGTCAAATCATTTGTTATTTGTTATTTTAATCATATCGGTATTTGTACAGTTTGTCTGCCATTTTGTTTTTACACAGAGTACCACCATCAATCTGTGAAAGTTAGTTTTTGTTTCAGATGAAGTTTAGAAGGTTTTGAGTGAGAACACTTTGATAATGTTTCAGTCCGTTTTTTATTTTGTGTGTGTCTGCCGTTTGGAGAAATAGCAGCTCTGAGCTGTTTGTGTTGTGTTGTAGCTTTTACAGGCCTCTAGTGAAGAAAACGTAAGTGCATTTGAAAGGCTTGATATTCCCTCCCAAGGCTGGTTTTTGTCCTTGTTGACAAAGACAGAGAGGAGAGAACGGAGTCTAAAGACAGCAGCGTGAATGTAAGTAAGTTTGAAGGCACACTTTAGTTCAATAATTTGATTGGTAGCCGGATGAAAGCCCAGGGTTGAAACAGACACAGACCTCTCAGACACTCTAAACTGATTTTCATGTGTAAGTGTAGCATTTGACAGTATTTTTGGACATGAAATTTGGGATGTAAGTATACAGAGAGCTATGTGGAGCAGAGTTAATGTGCCTCTCTTCCTTCTCGGCTTCCTTGGTCTGCTCCTCTCAGGAGGCTCTGGAGGAGGCAGTGGTTTGTTCTTCAGGCCATCGACTGCAGTTTGGCCCGTTGAAGTAGATTATTGGAGATCGATGCAGAGGAACGAGCTTCCCCTGACCCAGCCTGTCTGATGGTAGAGCGCCGCCTCTGATCTGCTGCTTTCAGCTGCTGTTTCAGGCCTCTGTTAGCTTGTGTAATGTGTGTTAATATGGAGGCTGGTTATATGTGTGCAGTGGTGAGAGGGTTTTGTTCACTTCCTGCATGTGTGTGGTTTGAGACTGTATTTGCAATTCATTAATTTTCTTTTCATTGTGCAAATAGCACAGTCCAGCTAATTACAAATGATGAAAGCGTCAGCATTATACACACTGATGCCTTTATCATAGTGGTACTGATTTACAGTGACACTAAACGTGTGAACTCACTGACTTATTTGGAAAAGCATTGTGATGGAAAAAGGGGATTTGTCTTCTGAAAAAAGGAGAAAAAGGAGCTTTGTCTTTTTGCCAAACATTTTTTTTTTTACTATAAAGTTTCATACACACACACACACACACACACATTAGAACGTCTCTTTCCATTCATTTTCGTCCACTTCACTTTACAAATTAGTACTTTATAAGCATGTTTGATCGTTAGTTATGACAGCGTTGTTAGTGTCCTTGATTTTTTGAACGGAGTTCTGCTTTATGACCTGCTTTAATCTTGTTTAGTTGTTTTGCATCCGGGCAGTTTGTCCAATTAGACTTACCATCGTGCATGCTGCCGTTGATCATATTAGCATGACGGCAGCGTTAAATATAATATAATTGAGTTTAATAATATGATTTGGACAAGTTCAGTAGGCCGGATTAAAAAGCCCAATGGTCCGTATATGGCCTGCAAGCCATAGTTTGCCCGTCTGTTGTAATACCTTATATTTGATGAGATCCATTTCAAGAAGGAGGTACGATCATAGTAAAAAATCTTTTTTTTTTTAACTCCAGTATTAGAATAGGTACGATCCCATCACAAGAGGAACTGCAGGTTTAAAGTAATTGGTACAACACAGACCCCTGTTTCAAAGACATAACAGACAGCTCATAACAAAATGAATGGATGAGCCGATTCAAACTGACACTGACGCTAAAGGTACTTTTTTGAAGTTTTACTTGTGGTATGAGTTGTTTATTTATTCCTGTACTGTATGTATTACCAAAAAAGCTACGAAAGCTTGTATAGGAAACTAAATCCACAGACATCTGCTGACACTGATGGTGAAAAATGTCTTGAAATGAATTGATTGCAATATCCGGTTTGTTATTGGCAAGTACAAGAATGACTGCAGTGCTCCACTAACACGTTATCAATTCATTTACGCTACGCAGGAACAAAACCTTAACAGTAAGATGGCTCGCTCGTCGGCTATTTCCCCATAAATCTCTTGTTTACTCTGGTTGGTAAGAATGTATTTTTAGAGTTGTGCTGTGAAAACAACTGTCTGATCAAAATGTTTTTGCCGTCTTGATTTTCACCACAAATGCAAGTCTACTGTCATGAGAGGTACATTTCTCGGCACACATGGTCATGCAGAGCTTTATTTTGATTTTCTTTCTCACCCGTTTGTGGGCGAAAAATAAGAAATAAATCTAGTTGTATCACCCCACCAGCCGCTCTGTAAGAGGTATCACAGCGGCAATAAAAAGCAGTAGGAACTCCCAGTAGAGTAATGGAGATGGAGTTGTTTGATGGTAATTATATTTTCCCCACCTTTTTCCTGCATGGTAGAGGTGGTGGAGAAGATGATTCGCTTTGGGTGTGTGTGTGTAAATGGATGTGTGATCCAGTTAGAGTGCTGGGGGACTGAGAGACGGCGCTCTCATATAAGGTTAGACTGGAATTTATGATCCTGAGACGCGACAAGAGCTAATTTAGAGTAGCGGGAATGAAACCTGTAGACCGGGGAACCATGATTCTTTCATTTTCAGCATTAGAGACCACACACACACACACTTTAGACGGATGCGGTGGAATTTCTTTATCTGCATTGAGCCTGCATGTCCTGATTGAATTTATATTATATTCAGTTTCTATTATCTTTATTTGCATTGTGAACTTGGCTGCATTGAGGAATATTTTACATCTTTTCTTCCACGTACTGTCATGAGTCAAAAGCATTTTTCTTCATCGAATAATTTTATTGGATTCTTTATTAAATTTGCCCTCTTGCCATGTATTGTAACCTCCTGCCATCACTGGCCAGAGAAATACAGAGCAAAGGAACAAATGGATAAATCGAATGTTGGTGAGCCGAATATATCAGCCAGGTACTTTCCTGTCAGTCAAACTCTGTGTCGTAGGTGGATGTAGGCATCGTGCCTGTAAATGTGTGAAATAACCCTGTGGTGTGTGTGTGTGTGTGTGTGTGTGTGTGTGTGTGTGTGTGTGTGTGTGTGTGTGAAGGACATGACTTGAACTTTTCAACTGAATTCAGCTCTGTTTTATCAGACGTCCACACGTGTTTACATCCGCAAATCAAACCCAGCTGACCGAGCTGTGCTCATCACCTACAACAAACTCAAAAGCTTTGGTCAAAAAACAGAAGTGGAATTCACAAACCCCTGCTACGTCAAATCACTGACTTAAACATGTATGTTCCTGCAAACGACAGGATACTCTGATTGGGGCTGTTTAGGAACCCATAGAAATAGATTTCATTTTAGCCTCATATCACACTTGCAGAAACACACATTTTCACCTGGTCAGTGTTGTGAACTACATGGTTAGAAAAGAGATTACAGTCTGCGTTAAAATGACACACACCTAGTGTAAAAAAAGAAATAAATAAGAAAATATTAATTTTATAAAAATAGAAAAAAAATAAAACCCCATAGCAGACTTTCTACTACTACATAACGGTACATAACAAGCATAACAATTTAACATATACGGGTTGGATGGACACAACAGCTAATTTGACAACAACTTGCAGTGTAAAAACACACATAATAAATTTTCATTTTTGCCTGAATGCAACATGTAATATATTTCTTTGCATATTGTAATAAATGATTGCACATTGCATTGGTCATTTGAAGATGTTTCAGGAACTTTAAGGAATATAGTGATACTTTATGCCACTTTGACCAATGAAAGATAATCTTATACTGTGTCTTGAAAAATAAATGTAGAGTCAGTATGATTCATGCTGGATTACATGAAATTAGTTAGTTGTTAGTTGTAATGTTATAATGTTTACAGAGCCTAAAGAGCAGGCTAAATAAGACAAAAGAGGGGGAACTCAACAGGAAGCCTTAAAAACAGAATGAAGGAGAGGTAAAACAAATGCAGAGGAAGAACGGAGGAGTGATGAAGGCCAGAAGTTTTCACAGATTGCTCAGTCTGCAGGAATAAAGCAGTGAGTCTGTTTCTTGATGGCAAAGGGGAACCAGAACAAATCACCCAGATAGAGGAGAGCGAAAAGGGCACAGCAGAAGTTGAAAGATGAGGGGATGAGAATTGTAATAGATGTTCCTCTCTATTTAGTTCAGGTTCATGCTTTTGCCAGCAGCTGCAGAGATGAACGGCAGTGTGCTGGGGTCAAGCAGAGCCATCGGCTGTGCTTGTAACCTCTCTGACTGCCTGAATGGAGGGTATTTTTCCCCTCTACTCATCTGAGTTTTCTTTCCCATCCTCTGGGTTAGGTATACAGGGAGCTACTGAGGAGAACGAACATGCTCTGTGTACAAAATGTTAGGACAACCTGCTCTTTCTGTTCACTTATTTACATGATATGTTCAAAATACGTAGAAATAAGTTTATCAAGTCAAATATTTGTATGGACACGTGTCATATTCCTCACATTTGTTTAATGTCTGCTGAGTAAATCTTTACTTCTTAATTTTTGAATTAAAAAAACACTATAAACTTATTTATTTCACGAGCTACAAGTAAGTAAAGGACACAGAGTAGTACTTTAATACTGCAAATATCATCCAGTTTATAAAAATGCTGCTTCGGTGTAAGAACTGAGTCGACTGCAGATTTCTAGTGCCGTCTAAATGGACATAGTCACTAAAATTAGCTTCTACTCCAGACTCACAGCATGTAACTCCAGCTCACTTCAGTCAGGCTGTGGACAAAAATGTCATTATCATTTCCATATTGGCAGAGTTTAGTTTATTTGAGAAAAAAATGCAAATCACTAAATACACATGGTGTGAAAATACCAAAATTAGCCACAAGGTTGAAACTGGACTTGCATTTTAAAGTATGAGAAAGTTAACTGTTTGTTTCATTTATACATATAGAACAGCACTGAGACAAGCAGGCATGTTAAGCAGGCATATTCCAGCTGTTGGTTTTTGGGGAGAGTGTTGCATCTCAAAGCATGAGAGCATGAGAAGTTCAGCTCACCACCCTCTCCCTCTCTTGTTTCCTCTAGGAGGCCTGCCGTACGAGTTTAAGGTGGTGATCGCTGGCAACCACGAGCTGACCTTTGATAAGGACTTTATGGCCGAGCTGGTCAAGCAGGATTACTACAGATTCCCCTCAGTGTCCAAACTCAAACCGGAGGACTTTGACAATGTCCAGACGCTCCTCACAAACTGTGTGTACCTGCAGGACTCGGACGTCACCATAAAGGGATTCCGGATATACGGAGCGCCGTGGTGAGTGCATTAACCTTTTTTTTTTTCTGCCCTCATCACTTTGACGTCTTTCATAACCACTGAGTTGCATTTTTGTCTCGTTGTGTTGTGGATCCCTGAGGTGAAGGAGTGCCCTCCTCTATTGTCAGAGTCTGGCATCAGCCTCCCTGCAGTAACTCTGTACTCTCAGTGAGGCGCCTCTCTTACATGCGGGTGCTATTCCCAGCTCACACATTCCTTTATGAGCTCAGGACCTCCGTTTGCTCCCTGGGCTTACATTTCACCTGTGTTTTGACACGGGGTTAAGTGATACGCGTGGTACCGGGACGCTCTTGTCAATGGGCTCTCAGGTGTGGAAAGGACACAGAAGGTGGGGGTGTTCAGTCGAGGAATGGTTTCAGCAGCACGTATTCAACAAACAGAGGCAGGTGGCAGGGAGAGAGACCCCCTGAGATCACAGCCCAAATTTCCATACGCTACATTGTTAGGAGTGATAACTGTATCATTTGATATTGGATTTCCAGTTTAAACGATCGTTCTGCCGCTGGAGGCACATAACACTAGTGTTTTAAATTAACTAGGGCTGTTCAAATGAATGTGTTTATGCAAATAATCCACGTTAACGTGTTAATTTGTATGACGGTAACTGTACTTGGGCAATCTGCCCAAAAAGTGGTGCCAGAGATGCACTGTTACATATATATATATATATATACACATACGTGTATATATATATATATATATATATATATTTATCAGCATGTTTGATCATTTGTTATGACTGCATTGTTAGCTTCCTTGATTTTTTTGAATGGAGTTCGGCTTCATGACCTGCCAGCACGTCTCTGGAAACGCATTTCGGGCAGTTGATTAATCTTGTTAGCACGCTAATTTCGACAGCATTACATTATCTCTATTACAATGTATTGTTTTAAAAGCAACGCCAATATCTAGTATTTTTACAGTTATCTTGCACAATTTCCATATCATTTTTTTGTGCAGATGCAAAGTGGTTGAGGTTTTTACAGTTGCTTCTTTTTCTCCAGATAATTGTCTTTCTAAATCTCTCAACCTTAATGAGTTTCCCCGAAGGGAAATTCATCTTGGGTGAAACATAAAATGCAAAAACTTAATTTAGATGAGATGTAGAAATACAGTATATCAAACATCTGATTAAATTTAGCTGTAGAGCCTTCAGCATCCAGTCATCTACGATTGAAATTTATTTTTATCTCTTTAGCTCTGTATATGTGCATCAGCTGGACTCATAAAGCTAATGTATTTAGAGCTCGTTATGACTACATGCTCAGAAACCTTTTGTGGACATGTTGATTAACATGTTTTATATATATATACGCGTATACATACATATACGCGTATATAGACATGTGTGTGTGTATATATATACATATATATATATATATATATATATATATATATATATATATATATACAATGTATAGTTGCTGATTCCTGATTCCTCTTAAATGGCTGGTGGGTGAGCAACAAAAATTGTATAGATTTTTTTTAACCAAAGTGCCTGTAAGATTAGTTCTTGATTCCTGGTGCATGATCCACTAAATTTAGAAAAAATACAAGATGAATAAATTAGTTATCTTGTCAATCAATTGAGTGACATTGACCTCTCCAGAGATACACTGGCAGTGATCTGCCCGTATAAATGTGGTTTCAGAGCTTGTTTTAAACATGTCAGTCATTTATTTTATGAAAAAAAAAACACAGTTGATAATGATGTCAGCATTATTTTTCTGATAGTTTGTCAGTACAGTAGTGTTTCTCCTGATCCTTTATTGTTGCCTCGGTGATGTCCTCTCGAAACAAACTCAGTGGTCTCCCTGTTTGGACAGTCTTGTGGTCTTGCTGTGTTTTGTTGTGTGATGGTGGAGGCCGACGCTTCCTCTGTCCTGCTGGGACACCCTCTCTCTCCGTGCACTGAATCTCACAAGACTGCTACAGGCTTAAAATAACTATGAGGTCACACCTTCATCCTTTTAGTGGCTATAATTAGCAGCCTGCCTCCAGAAGTGGCAGAGGAGGGGCAGATCCAGCAGCAGCATCACAGCAGCAGGAAGAAGAGATTACCCTCTCCTTTTCTCCCTCCATCCTTCCTCCTTTCTATCCTTCTGTTTGAGAGAGGAAGGATGCTGCCCCCACCCCCTCCTCCCTGGTGGGTGTTTAGTGTGAGGGCTGGTAAGTGTCTGTTGTGACAGCTGGGGGTCTCATGAGAGCTGGACTGGACAGCTTGGCGGCCCCCACCCCTCCTCAGCTTCCTCACCTCCTTCACACCCATATGCTGCCGTGGCCCGAGGTCTGGCCTGTTTGTCCGGTGTGAGGTCTCACTTAGCCCCGCAGTGACCCCTCGCTTTATCAACAGCTCGCCGCCTGGGTGGCCGAGATCCTCCGAGCCCTCTGCGGTCTGCTGCCTCAGGCCGGGACGCAACAGCATCGCTCAAGAAGTGTAGCGTGTAGCTACCGCCTGATAAACACTGCAGTGGTCTGCTGTTGATGCTGCTCTAAAGGCACAATTAAATCTGTTCATCTAATGCAGCATTTCTCAAAGTGTGTGGTGCAGAAGCATAACAGGAGCAACTGGGAGGAAAAGGTCTGTTTATGTGGAACCGAAGTGCTGAACTATTGTTTTAACTACTGTGTTTCTCACTGTGTGCAACAATAAACTCATTGTGCTGTCCTCTCCCTAAACAATGGCTTCATTCTGCTGCATCAATGGAGAAATATTTGACGGGACAAAAAGCAAAACATACAAACAAGAAACTGTTAGAGTAATGTATGTAATGTGATGTTTTACCAGTTACAATCAAGTCACCACCTGGATTTATTTTTTTTTTTCACACCATGACAGCTCATCCAGCCGTGACTATTTACTGCTACAGCAGCAACGACTCCAGATACATGTAATCCCATTACTTTCAGTTCATCACAGAAAAGGAAAGGAGCACAGTAATCAGTCTCTTATCTATTCAGTCTGTTGTTTTTGTGTACAGTGTTTGTTTGAACACACTATCAGCCATAATTTATCAGGCTTTGATCACACCACCATCTATTACCATTTTAGTCAATAAGGCTTTAAAAACAGTTGTAGTAGCCCTGCAGTAGCTTCAGGTTACCGAGCAACCAGATGCTACTTATTTACACAAGCAAAAAATGCTGTTTTCTTTTTTTCGTTCAACTTAGCAGAAACATCATGTGGTCCATAGTCAACCTCCACATCCTGCTAAATTTATGTAAATATGTCTTGCCATGCTGCAGGAAATCACCCCACTGGATATATGATATGAACTACGATAAACTACAGAACATTAGTTAATACTCTTCTATTTTACAAAGTCCTACTTGCTGGTTTCCATTTTCATCGGATTTTAAATGATGTCAAAATGCATGAGTGGCATTCAGAGTTAAAAGCACTTTGCCTTCTTTTTGAATTCATCAGCATGATTGAGCTGATAAACCAAATTATTTATACTTTGAATTACATTTAAATGTGCATTATGTCCAAAAACCTCAAACACATAATACTATAGCTAGGACTTTTAATATTGTCTTCATGGCTCTTCTGTTGTGTTTAACGAAACCCGCTGAAATAATACATGATTTGTGTTTTTGTAAAGGACATTAAACAGTGAATTAATTAAATCAATCACAAGATGAAGCAGGACTGTGTAGATGTCATGTAGAAGCAGCTGTTTCCACTGCTGAACGTGCTTTTTTTATCTGAGAAATGGAGGGAAACGTTAAACCACTATTTCCATCACTGTTACCACCATTGTTTTTTTTAATCAATCTGTCATTTAGAACAGATTATCCTACTGCAGCAGAATATCATTTCTATCCGTAAGATTTTTGCTGCAGTGTTTTTTGTCATCCTCTGCTGCAGGTTGTGAGTTCAGCATGTGGCCATTGAGAGTGGAAGGGTTTGGACAGACCACTGAGGAACAGTACATTTACTCCAATGTGTTTTTTCTAAGGGGTTTTGGGCACATCCATGTCTGCCATGCTTGCATTACGCCTAAAAGAGTACACACAAATACGCAGTTACATCCTATCAGTTAAAATCTGCACTTTCCCACGCCGGTCGTTTCAACTTTTTATCTCCTAAAACTGAGGAAGTAGAGCTGGTTCTGAACTCCACTCTCAGGGATCGACGTGGATTTGAAGAAGGTCAAGCTTCCTCACACACACACACACACACACACACACACACACACAGACAGATTTTGGTTACTTAAATATGGGTCCAACATGTTGCCTCAGTTAATTGATCTCACTTGAGCATCTATAAAGAATCTTTAGGGGAAAACTGCCCCAGATGTTGTAAATCTGAGCGCTCCTGTCTGGCAGTGGGTTTATTGCTGGGAGGAGAAAGATGAGATGAGATTTATTTAGGAAGGAGACTTTCCTTAATTCCTTAAAATGGCCACAGACGTTTCAACTAACCCAGATTTAACTTCTGAAACATTATGAGTGTCTTTAATGCATGAAGTAATTAACTCTTTGAGTGCCAATACCGTGTTTGAACGTCAAATTCTTTTTTCCGATCTCCTGCAGTCTGTGAGTAATTTGGGGCTTCTGGGATTTGTAGTCGGGACATACAGAGTTAATATATACGCCACAGAGATCAAAGCAGGAAGTGGAAACGATCAAGATTAGAGAGCAAAACAAACAGATTCTGGACAAAAAGTGGTGATTTTGGTGAAATTGTCCTCTACCTCTGATAAAACAAGAATGGAACAAGGTAAAAACAAGTTTTTTCATAATGAAATAGAGAGTCTCTTCTTTCATTTGAGCTATTCAGTGTTTTCAGAGACATAGTACAAAATATTCTGTGGGTCTAGAAATATGACTCAAAATGGGCAAAAACACTGGAACAAGACACTTTGTGTTTTAGGAAACGGCTGGCACTCAAAGTGTTAACCTTGAACTTTAATTATCAGGATATATAAGTGAAATGAAGGATAAGCTAACGGAGGATTGTTTGAGGATTGTGTCTTTAACATCACACTTATAACTAGGTGACCTCTTTTTGTGACCAACTAAAATTGTAGCTTTATTGAAATATTCAGTTAACATTTCATTTTCAGTTCACATTTTTGTTTGAGATCTGTGTTTCTGTAGGTTTCTGAAGTCCACATGTTCATTCCTACTCTTTCTTTAGAGAACAGGTTCCTCCAGATGTCATCTTAATAGCTGATGATAATGTTCCTGATAATGAGTGGAAACATTTTGAGCAGAACTCTCCTCTGACCCTTTCTACTCCTGGTGAAAGCAGCACAGCATGAAAGACACACAACACACACCGTTTAATGACAGATGCTTAACAGACCGAATACCTCAGCCTCCTCTTCACACACACACACACACACACACACACACACACACAGGCCTCTTTTAGGAGGAGCTGAAGGTCTGTCAGAGCTGGACAGTGTTGGATTTTATCATTAACTCTTTCTGCTCCTGGCAACAAGATTTTTTGGCAAAATAAAATCATGGAGTCCTCTGTGTCTGAACTTTAAACCCATTTAATTTAGTATTTATGAATCTGTTTGTTTTTTTTTAACCTTCCATCATTAATCTGCTACTTTAATGCAGGATGTGAATTTCATTTGTTGCCTGTTAGTAGATGGTGAAAAGTTGAGTGGTGCTCCAGACTTGCAGCTTTAGTCTTGACCCACCAATAACACCTCCAGTGTAAAAATCTGAAATATTTCCTGGTCACAGCTTCTGAAACATGCAGAGCACTTTGTTTTTTTTATGTGTGTGGCAACCATGCACAAGCAGGTAAAACAAAGTAAACAGTTTGATAACGTAATTTGTCGTCTGGAAGTTCATTGACACATTATGACGTGGTGACGTAGTGGGTGCTCACAGTGATAGGTGGTAGTGTGAAAAGGACTGTGAGTTTATTCAGAGGATGTGTTTGAATCATTGTCTCCTGGCTCATAACTGTGGTTTGTGCATCACAGTTAATGAGCTTCTCTCAGGGATGTAACGATGTTAAAAATTAGTACAAATGTGTGACGATTTATTAATCGCAATTCCCTTTTTAAACAGCAGAGGGTGTAATCTATTTTGAGTTCACTTGATCGACGTCATACGTCACTACGTGTCTGACGTCGTACCTCACTGTCAGGTATTCAGAAGGAAAGAGAGACATGGCAGCAACCACTGATTTTCAAATCAAGGATGCACAGGCCAATTTCAAATCAGAGGTGATTTTTCTGAGACATTTAGTTTATTTGTATCATTCATGTCGTTATTTTGATGTGGGATTTGTTTAACAAATCCATTTTTACCTCCGCCAAGAAGGTTATGTTTTCATCGGGGTTTGTTGTTTGTTGGTTTGCAAAATAACTCAAAAGTTACGGATTTTGACAAAATTTTCAGGATTGGTCAGAATTGGCCTAACTTAAAACTTTGTGGTGATTGGATCTGATTCATTGTTACCACCAAAATTAATCAGTTTTAAGTTAGGCCACTTCTGGCCAATCCTGAAAATTTCATTAAAAAAAGGTAAAAACAAACATTTTGATGAAATAGAGAATCTCTTCTTTCATTTGAGCTAATCAGTGTTTTCAGAATCATAGTACAAAATATTCTGTGGGTCTTAAAAAATGACCCAAAAATGCTGGAACAAGGCACTTTGTGTTTTATAAAAGGGCTGACACTCAATGAGTTCACAACGTCAAAATTTATTCAGCTCTCTTTACAAAAGCAATAAACACCTCAGGCTTCTGTTAGGCATTGTTTTTGCATTTGAGATTTTGCAATTTATGGATTTCCATCAGCTTTACTAAAGTCATACTGATCACAGCAATTTGAAAGAAATGATCATAAAAGGATTTAAATGCTGGTGTCTTTCCACATAATCTACACTATTAGAGAATAATGGATTATCCATCCTAAATATTCCCTTTTTTTTACTTTATCCAGCTTTTCCAGTGTGCCTGTGTGTTGCTTTCATTGTTTCCTATCATTGCAAACTGAACTGGACTCTTGGACTAAATATACCGTCCTAGACGTCCTTTTGAGCTCTGAGAGCCTGTGATGAACATCAGCTGTGATGTCATAGACTCAAATATGAATCAGTTAAAATACCTCTGGCACAGACTCGAACATCAATAATAAGAGGAGTGACCGGTCAGGCTGGTCACAGATATGTGAGAACTCCTGCTGCTTTTTGACTCTGATAAGCTCTGCTGACTGATTCACAACAGAAGTGTGAGCAGGAAAGAGAGGTGGTCTGAAGAGATTAACCTGTTTGGTGATTCTAGACTTGATCGCAGCTAAACTCCCTGGTCAAAGGTCAAACTGTTGCTGCTGCCTCCTCACAGATTCACCAGCTGAAGCCTGCCGCTCTCTCTTTATTCACAGTACTTACTGTGGCTCCTATGAGCAAATGTAAAGGCAGCGCGTGTGTGTGTGTGTGTGTGTGTGTGTGTGTGTGTGTGTGTGTGTGTCGGAGGTAGCATATTAAATCCGTCTGCCCTCATTTGACTCTCTGAAACTCACCTCAGGGGAAACCTGGAGGGCCAAATGCAGATGTGTCATTTGCAGATTTTAGTTTTATTCATGTATTCATTTCTCACTGTAAAGGTCAGTGTGTGTGTGTGTGTGTGTGTGTGTGTGTGTGTGTGTGTGTGAGAGAGAGAGAGAGCAAGTGAGCAGTGCTCAGTGGTGTTGTTTGAATATCATGTTTAGCCTCAGTTGTTTCCATTATGAGCAGGTGAGTGTTCCTCTGGACTCTTTTCATCTCTGCATCTATCTGTTTCTCTGCTTACACTATGTGGTCAAAAGTATATGGACAGCTGCTTCTGGTCCAGGGTTAAATTTTAGTTCAGTTGTGCTTCATTTTGGGGAAAATCCTTTCCCTGTTTCACCTTGAGCTGGACATCCCAATGTCACTACAGTATGTTTTTATGTTACATTATTTTGTCTCCTTTTGTATTTTGTATTGTGTTGATACTGTGTATCGAGGAATTGAATTGCATTCACATAATAGCATGAGATAGAATATAAAAATGATGTGTCATACAGTTTTAGGAGTATTCTCCATAGAACAGAACCCCAATGAATCCAGCAGGTTAATTATGAACGGGTCTCCTGTGTACAAAGTACGAAGCAAAGACTTTTTTTTTTTTTTTTTTTTTTTGCCTGTTCTGGTCTGCCCAGAACCCTGACCTTAACCCAGCCAACACCTTTGGGATGGTCTGAAACAAGCCAGACCCTGCCAGACCTCACTGATGCAGCAGATTACTGCTCATGTGTTTGGAATGACATGTCCAACTGTTGCATACTTTTGACCGAAAAACTTTTGTTGAAAGAATCCTGGTGCTGTAAAATAAGGACCAGTCCCTGATGCTCAACACACACACACACACACACACACACACTTCAGAAAAAATGCAGTATATAGAAAAGATTCTTTTAATTAACCGTTTGTTCAAGTATCTGCTTCAGATGTATAAACACTCTGATCTCTTATCTGACAGTAACGAGTCGTGCTCTCATTATAATCTACATAACGAAACTGCAGAACGAATGACTGCATGACTTTTTGGATGAAAGTGGTGTTAAACATATGTTGTAAATCAAAAGCGTGCCCTGTGCGATTATGTGTTTCTTTTCAAACAGTAGATTGTTTCACGAGTGAAAGTGAACATGTGCGTTTCACTTTATGTTGTTTTTGTTTGTCTATGTCGCTGAGATCTGACATTTGTGTTGGACGCTTTTAGCTTAATCACCCCTAAGTCACCTCTTTGCCGGCGCCAGCCTCTGTCAGCTTGTGTTGGCAGTCTGCCCACACACACACACAGTTTTCTCTGTCTGAGTGTGAGCACATGGCCTCCGATGAGGCAATGGGTCCTGACAAATGTCCGTCACCAACAAGTCAAGGGCTTCATGGCTTCATGGTCACGCTGCCCTTGTTAAATATAACATTTGCTGCTTTGCTGTGATAGTAAATATGATATGTAATATTTGTTTTTGGCTGTTTGTCTCTGCGACATTTTCTAAAAAAAACACTCGATTAATAGATCATCTTTAGTTGGAGCCCCAAATGTGACCAACATATAACAAGACCTGATCAAACAGTGACAACTGTTTTAATTTATTCAACCCTGCTGAAAAAGAAACACTCTTCATGCCTGATTTCCACTGAAACTCAGGCAACAATTATTGTGCCTCAGGAGTTGTTAATGTAGATAAGAAATAACAAAGAGATAGGAAAATGTAAATTAGTAATCAAATCAATATTTTTGTTCTTTATCCTTTGTGAAGGATTCCGAACATTTTGCCACCTTTTGTTCTAAAGGAAACTTCATAACATGAACAGATAAATACATTTACAAGAGGGACTTTTTTGATTTCAGTTTTCCTATTATTTAGGAAAATAAATGTCTTCAGGTGACAGCCGTTTCACGTTTAATTACAGTAATGTTTCAGGATTAATGAGATAATGATTTATTGATGTTTAAATATGACACCTTTACTTAATGGCGCGTATAATAGAAATCATCCAGCATCTGTTACCAGGGGCCAGATTGTGCTGGACGCTCCTGTCTGTGTGTGTGTGTGTGTGTGTGTGTGTGTGTGTCAAAGAGTGAAATGATAGAGTTGTCATCGTGCCCTCACTCCTGCACTGGTTCACAGCGTTCCCCTCCTGACTCAACCTGCACAGACACCAGCACATATGCACGAACACACACATTATGTAAAGAAAATATGAACTAGTCATAATGGTGAAACACACTGGAAACCAACAGACACTGAATGTGTCTCTGCCATCTCAGAGGTCTGTTAATACCTACCCAGTCCTCCTGGTGCACCAGCACCCCTCCCACCCCAAGGTGAGCCCCCAATATGTCAGCAGGAGAGTGATGGCTCCTCGCCATCGTTTAATAAAGCTCTCCGCCGCGGCCTAGTGTGCATCAGTCACCAGCTGGGCAGCCAGAGGTCTGCCACACGACGGCCAGCAGGACCATCAAACACTGTCGGCCTGGTGAAAAAAGGGCTGACATTGCCAGAATCCATCTCTGGATCCAGGCCACAACACAAGAATCACTGCAAAGAAAAGACAAGTAATTTGGTCCGGGGTTTTTGTCGATTTTGTTTCATCTGGAAAATTAAATAGTAAATTCATGTATATGTATATATACGTGTTTATATGTGTATGTACATTATGTACATATATATCCATCCATCCATTTTCTACCTCTTATCCTCACCTAAGGTGGCAGGGGGGCTGGAGTCTATCCCAGCTGTCTTATGGTGAAAGGCAGGGTACACCCTGGACAAGTCTCCAGTTCATCACAGGACACATAGAGACAGACAACCACTCACACTCACATTCACACCTACAGTCAATTTAAATTAGCCAATTAACCTAATCCCCATGCATGTTTTTGGATGGTGGGAGGAAGCAGGAGTACCTGAGAGAACCCACGCAGACATGAGGAGAACATGCAAACTCCACACAGAAAGACCCCGGGCCGGAAATCGAACCCAATACCTTCTTGCTGTGAGGCGATATATGATACCGGCCCTCTGTCAAACTTCAGACCCCACCCCATAGCGTGTAGTCAAAAAGCTTGCCCGTCCCTGAGTTAAGGTGTTGTTATTGGGCTGTAGATGACGTGACTGAAAGGAGACGTCTTATGCTCATTTACACATTCATACTTGTATTTTGAGTTTCCACTAGAACAAACTTATATGCTGTAATGTTCTGGAAAACTGACTGTCTCATCTTGTTTCACATCTTGTTTGACAGTTGGTAGGAACTCCAGACCCAAATGATGTACCAAAATGAGCACTGAAAAAAGAGACTTGAATCATATGTCCCCTGTATTCTCACCCGATTAGGAGACTTGCTGATGTTGTCCTTTTAGTCTAATATTCTGTCCAGAAAACAAAAAGAAAAAGGGAATAATCATCATGTTTTGCTTTATTCCACTCCATTCTCAATCCTCTTTTTCCTCACCGCAAATCAAAATCCTTTGAGAATTGTGTTGACATTTTTTTGACACTTGTGGCGGATCCAATAAAAGAAGGATTAGTCATTTAGTTGGGTATTGATTTGGAAACATCTCTGGACATCAGGGTTTTGGACTGTGATATATCGACACTTTTACAAAAGGTGGTTTAAAAAAAACACCTTAGTGGTTAATATGGTGTCCTGCTCTGCTCACCATTATATACAGGCAGCACAGTCCTGTGTGAGCTTTTTCCACCTGTAGTGTGATGCAGACCAAAAGATGAGCGCTCCATGAATGATGGAGAGAGACAGCTGTGTTCAGCCGCTGGTGGCTTTCTGCTCTCTAGCTTTGTAGCAGACTGTTGGCTCTGCTCTTAGGTCAGAGATCACTGCTTGTCCCTGACGGCGTAAACAGACTGTGGTTACAATTCACACAGAGCCTCCGGCTGGAAGGTAATTGTTCCTGTGTGTGTGTGTGTGTGTGTGTGTGTGTGTGTGTGTGTGTGTCCAGTCCATTTGAAGTTCACATCTTCTATGTGTGACCAAACTACTAGGGATGCACAGACATGATATTGTTATTGATATTGAACAAAATTCTAGATCAGGCCTGATCCATAGGGGCAGATCTATTCAGTGTATTTCTATGCCATGCACTGTGAGTGACGTCATGCGCTGGCGACGTGCTGCGTGAAGACTCATGTTTGTTCTAAAGCCATAATGTATATTAGGGCTGTCAAAATTAGCATGTGCCTCGCACTTTGGGCAGTTTGTCCAAGTAGATAAGTAGGAAATAAGCTCTGGAGTTCATTTATGTCTGTTTATATGTTTGAAAAAATAGGAAATAGGAATAGGAAAGTCAAGTCTAATGTTGCCTTACGCAAAAGAATGATGCCACTCTTTTCCACACAGTGAGACATATTTCGTTAGCTCATCCAGCTGCTTTTCTGTACCTGTATGTGTTGTTACTAAACCTCAGATTTCAGTGTCCCTAGAAACTAATGGACATGGAATAGTCATGATAAAAACACCCATAAGACACCTTAAGTTGTGCTGTTTTTAGCTGGTGTTACTTTACTCTTCGCCTCCATGTTGTTGTGGTGTAAATGAGCAGGACTGACTGCCAGATGAGCTCGTTTCACCTAATATGGTTTCCATCTTTTATCTGGAAGCTCCTTGATGTGCGAGAAAACACATCATCTGTGGCAGCGAGACACCAACGCCGGGCTAAAAGGAAACACATCTCACCTTTAGCTAATTTTGGCTCCAGTGTGAACAGAGAGGTGTTGACATGATTCTTGCTATGATTTTTCACGTTCACACGTCTTTTTCCTGATCTTTCATGGAAATAAGGTGTTCTGCAAAATGTTTGTACCTCCATACTTTTTTTAATTTGGCACCGACTGAAGTACTGATGACTGTGGTTTTGTTTATTTATTGTCATATATTTCCTGATTCAATTCTATATTTTGACAATTTTTGGACTGTATTTGATTCAGCAAACATATTGTGTGTGCACAATATGGAATATTTGAGAAGTTGGCTTGTTTTTGTAGAAATGAGAAAAAGTTTATATTTTCCCCAATGATTCACAGCCCTAACAAACTAGATTAATCATTTCCACAAATTTCTGATCCTTAAACATAAGTGTTTTCTAGACTTATCCAGACACAAAACCTCTCCCAGGGATAGTTGTTTTGGATTAATATAAGCAAGTCACATCTGATTCAATGCATTGGGGTGTATTCAGTTTGTCAGTGTGTGTTTGTGTGTTCAAAACAAAATGTACCACAAGAAAAAAGGCAGCAGTGTTGTTTGTTAGGAGGACAATTAACTCCTGAAAACAACCTCAAAGAGTGAGGTTTACTGGGCGGCACCAGGTGGACATTGACATCTGACAGCAAGCAGTTCCTCGTGTTCACAACACTGTGTGGCACAAAATAAATGCCAAAAAAACAGTGTGGATGAAGCCATGGTGTCTGACCTCTGGGGTCGACATGCTGCTATAAGAGACCTCTGAGTCCATGTGACGGCTGTTTACAAGCTCTGCTTCACTTGAACTTGACCAAATACAACAAGGGGCTTCTTCACCCTGTGACCTGAGACCTTTTTTTCCAAGCATGATGAATGGCTTGCTTCAGCACACCTGCTCCCTCTAATGCTCAGCATCCTCAATGTTTTTTTTTTTCTTGACTGCAAATTTGAGAGAACGCACCAAGGTCCGGTTTGACTTTAAAAGAACGGACACACAAAGGTCAAAAGCATGCCTTTGTGCTGGAGAACAGATAGGATCATTCATTTAAGAGCTACACAGGAAAGTTCACTTCCCCACCTTGGAGTATGTATTTTTCCAATGACATGTTTGGCCCTCGGATGATGGCCTTGCACCTTCGAAGCGCCAGCCCCACTATTTTATGGCACTGAAAGGGCTCTGAAGTGCAAGTTTCCTATAGATGTTCAGCTGAAAAGCCTTTCCTCTTCCTCCCCTCCCTCTTTCCTCCTTTTCTGTTCTGATGCTATTCAGCCTCTCCCATGTCATTGAGTGGATAAATGTGTGCCGACGGGTGTTGGTTTTTTTTATGTTTGTTTTGTTTTTTTCCTGGAGAGAACTGTAGGAAGGAAAGGAGAAGCTGAGACTAGTGGGGAGGAGGACGGGTTGAGGAGGTGGAGGAGGGGAGGCTGGTGGTGTCTGCAGCTTGTCTTTCAGCCTGTTTCACTGTGGCTGCCTACCTGCTTGTGTCACTGGTGGCATGGTGACCTTTGACCCAAGGTCCGATGGGCTTCAGTGGCAGCTTCAGCTTTAATTAGAGAGCCACACATCTTGACGCTCCGCAGAGCCTCTGATCGTGTGCTGCAAACTCTCAGGTCCATATATTATTACAGTTCAGATGCATGTAATAACTCACAGAGGGTGAGATCATCTAGTTCCCAACAAGAGGAGAATTTAAATGTAATTTTTCTCTTCAATTCTGGTCTGAGGTCCTTGTCAAGGAACCGAAACATGCTGAACCAGAAACAACATTTTTCATAAAGCATTTATTTACTTGACTTTTTGGGCATTTTTAGCCTTGGAGCTACAACAAAACAGAGTTATTTTTGTCTGGCAGCAACTATCTATTTTAAAGGTGAAAAATTTAATTAAAGAGCGGGAAACATCATGTTGTCCTTTAATTTGATAGAAAGTCTATTTTTTATAGATGCTGTTGTATTTACAGAATAAAATAAAAGGAGATAAATAAAGGTGTAGGATTTGGCAGCATCTTGTGCTGGGTCCTGTCGGTGGCTGGTGCTAAAAAGTGAGCGTCCTATCTAGAGGCACGATCTGATATCACCAAGTAATTAACAGTCCTGGACAACTACCACAGTAGTCCTGGACCACTAACCCTAATCCTTACCCTAACTCTAAAAAAGTTGACGTTTGTCCAGGACTGTTAAGTACTTGGTGATATGAGATCATCCCTATGTAGAGCCAGTGTTTGGTTTGTCTGTTCTGGGCTACAGTAGAAACATGGCGGCCAGATAGAAACGACTCATTCTAAGCTAACGTGAACACAAATTTTATTATTTGTTATTATTCAGGTACAGGAAAGAGAGCAGTTCCTGAATTAAACTAGTAAAGCACTCAGAGAGCGCAGACCTCCGCTGTGGCAGCAGCAGATTTTTTTATTTAAAGTTACCCCCGCCGCCAAGGAGGTTTTCACCGGGGCTTTTTTGTTTGTTTGTTTGTCGGTTTGCAAAGTAACTCAAAAAGTTCTGGACGGTTTTGACGAAATTTTCAGGATTGGCCGGAAGTGGCCTAACTTAAAACTGATTAATGGTGGTGCTGTTGAATCAGATCCGATCACCACCAAAAATTAATCAGTTTCAAGTTAGACCACTTCTGACCAACCTTGAAAATTTTGTCAATGTCCGTCCACAACTTTTTGAGTTATTTTGCAAACCAACAAATAACAAACTTCGGTGAAAACATAACCTCCTTGGCAGAGGTAATTATAGTTAAACCTCTGCAGAGTAGAGAATTAGCTTCAGGCTTCAGTGCAGGTTTTCTTCGGGTTCTGCAGGTGTCACAACACATCAGAGTGTCATCATGAGATGATACGTTGCTGAAATGCCAAAACAGTGATGAGAGAGGACGACAAAAACGCAAACCCGGTAAAAGGCTAGTATTGTCAGTCTTGTGCATTTTCTTAACAGATTTTTTTGTACATCAAGTTGGAGTCTGAGCTTTAATGTTCATCTAGTTCATCCTTGGACTCTTGATGTGAAGTCAGCTTGGGAGTGTCGGTCCTCTGGGT
The DNA here is from genome assembly GCA_029721515.1 of Synanceia verrucosa. Taxonomy (NCBI): domain Eukaryota; kingdom Metazoa; phylum Chordata; class Actinopteri; order Perciformes; family Synanceiidae; genus Synanceia; species Synanceia verrucosa. The sequence continues at coordinate 28,625,928 of CM056549.1, forward strand.
CGTAGCAGTGGAGAGGACTGCCTGCATGAGGAGTCTGTACTTTTTCCTGTAAGGTTTTTATTCCTCTGCACTTCAACTGCTGTCAGTTTCCTCCAGCGGCTGTAAAGTCAGCCTTCAAAGTGCACTACATTTCCAAGAGGATTAGTTAGATTAAACACTGTTTGCTCGCTTCTTAAATTGTTTGTGTTTTGTCCTACAGGACTCTGAGACACCGTTTTTTTTTTTTCTTCTGAAGAGACGATCAGTTGTATTAAGGAATAATGAAGGGGATTGGTGGGCTGCTGTTTGTGGCTGCAACGTGAAGTGAATTCACACTGTGTTGATTTTTCTGTGTGTGTGTGGGGGGGGGGGGGTTTAAAAAATGTGGTTAAAATGAGGCGTGTGAAGCAAAGAGAAGGGTGCAATATAGAGGTACAAGATAGAAGGTTAATGTGTTTTTCAGGAAATAAGGACCAAAAAAAGGAATTATTAAGGCTTTTCTTTATGTTTCCCTGTTATATAAATCCCTGCTGTTTTTCCGCTCTCACCATTTCTGTAAAACCCCCTAATGAGTTTTCTCATCGTGTGTGCCTTTGTCTCATCATCCCGACCTCCAGCCTCTCAGTTTGGTTTGGTCACAGTGGAAGTGGAATAACCAGGCTTTAACAGCCTCCTCTTGCTGGCATCGCATACGAAGGTGAAATGGCTGAACTGGCCTCGCAGCAGCAGCTACAGCTATCACAGGTAGATCAACACCAGCGGAGATTTCTTCCACGCTGGCATATTTGTCCAGGCATTTGTTTGTGCAGCGGTTGAATAATTTAGTTAGAACAGGAAACGCAAGAAACCTGGACACATGGGTGCAATCCTTTTAATTATACCAGAAAGGAAGATTGTTGTCATGACTGAGATGTGAGAGAGGGGGAGAGAGCGACAGATGAAAAGGAAGCCGGTGTTAGGAATACAGCAGGGGATTAAAGACAGTGAGCGAGTGTTACAGACCCTGGCCAGTTTGCTGCTGTAATGAACATTAGGGCTGCGGCATAAATTTAATGACCTGTGAAACAAACAGCGTGGCTGAGACCAGTGCCTCTGAATGCTAAGTGGCTTTATTATTAATACCAGCTCAGAGATACCACTGTGTAAACACACTGAAAGCCTCTTTTCCCCTACGAGGCCCGTTAAACACACGGCAGTGGTGTGTTGGCGGTGCATCGGCTCTCTGAAACGGGGTCACGTTCTCTTCTTTGTACCTGCAGAATTAATGGCACGTCGCTCCGTTAACAGCATATTGGCGCTAACTAACAAGAAGTGAATAGCGTTGCAGCTAATGGCTGTGCAGGTCAGTCACCTTGATAAGGAACAGGGTAGCAGTGGGGCAGGTGAGCGTGCAGTAATAAATAGACTGCATGCTGATCAGAATTTAACAGGCAAGTGAGGGGGAATGAACAGCAGCTCATCATACATACTGTAGCATGGTCATCAGTGATGTGGTTAAAGAGTGGTGGTTCTACAGCAGGCAGTTTCTGTAAGTAATCCCAAATGTAACAAAGGACATAACTGATAACATGGCAGATAAGGGAGAGTTGATTCCTTACCTTGACCTGAACTCATTGAGTGCCAGTGAAGTGTACATATGTCAAGGTGTTTTTTCAGCTGCTGGCACAAGGGGGCGCTCCCATGCACCCTGTGAGTAATTTTGGGGCTTCTGGGATTTGTAGTCAGGACGTAAAGAGACTGTACACCCCAGAGATCAAAGCAGGAAGTGGAGACGATCACGGCCAGTGGTCAGGACGTTTCAGTGATATCTCCACCAACCTTGTCCTCTCATGCACATGTATGCGCACCTAAAAACCAAGCATGTACAGTTGTAAAACAGGTGCACAGAACAGCGATCAGAGAAGCATCCTCTCAAGAGCGCTTTCTCCTGCACAAATATCGTCCCATGAGCTCAGGGATGTGAGGAGCAAGCGCTCCACCCTCCTTACGGGTTCGCAGCTGCTAAACACTCTCTCAAGTTAACTTTGGAGAGGGGGATTGAATGGACTGACTGGCTGATGTCTCACAGCAGTGAAAATGACCATCATGTGATCATGTGCTCGCAGAAATGCGACTTGCACACTGACAAAATATTATTGCCGCCATGTTGGAGCCCTGATGTTTATTCACTGTGGCTGTTTTCAACCGCCTTACGTCTCACCAGTACTTCCTGTTAAAACTAATATTGTCAAACTAGAGAAGCAGCACTCAAAATGCAGTTGTCATGGGACTTTTGAGTCAGTTAGGGTGCAGGCCTGAAGGTATGGCCGATTATCATTATGGGCAATATAGGCTTAATCAAACGATCCAGCACAGCGGGAAATGCAGGAGAGAGGAAAAGAGCCCAGAGCTAACCAGATGTCTGCGACATGAGGAGAGATACATGACATGAGGAGGCTGCTCGAGGCTATAAAATGCAATCACAATCCCCTGGAAGGGTGCCCAAGATGGCTCAGCAACCAGCCGGGGAGTAAAGGCGATCTGTCAGCAGACGCTCTCCTCCTGAACCCAACCTCAGGCTACCTGATCATTCACCACAGAAGATGCTAAAAAGTGCAGGCTGCTCTTTCAGCTGGCAGGCAGCCACGCCGTGGGTTTCCATCATTATCAGCGCTGCAGCCGTTGTTACAAAGGAGGGTGCATGTATGTCTCTGACATCTGAATCTTCCCATCTGTTTGGTTTTTGTTTGCTGCGTTTGTCCTTGTGTGTATAAGTGTGTACACTGGCAGATCCTCGATCCCAGCAGGACTCATGCTGTGTCTCACTCCATGAGGGGATAAATATTTGAAAATCAGAGGAAGCCTGGTGTCCCCAGCTGCTGTGGCTTGAAGTGTGGCAGCCCTGCATCAGCTGCACCTTTTCCATCTAAACATAGGTACACTTTGAGCTGAAATCTTACTGTCCTGGTCATCATTTTCTGCAGAGTTTTGTGTGAAAGGTCACCAACCTAAGTGCTGGCACGGCTGAAGCTCCAATGAATAAGTAATACCATCAGTCACAACAGGTTTGGATGTAACCATAGAGACGCTAAGTGCTGGGAGGTTTTTGAGAGACAAAGAGGAGCGAGCTTTATGAAGGATGAAAACATTAATGATTTAAGGTGTTATTTTTCCTCTAAAAGCAGTGCACACTTCATCAGTATGCCTGTAAAGCACAACATGTGAGTATTACACTATTGTTTACTCACTGAAGATAATTCAGTGTAGTGTGCACTCAGCCCTTTCAACTAGGCTTCAGAAATTTTCCATGTTCTGATGCTTTATATCCATAAAATTTACAACTAAAAGTCAGTACACAAAAATAATTTGCAAAATTCTTGCAGTTGTGTCAAAAAGTCAAACGTGATGAAATAATCACAGTCAAACCCAAAACCTATTTATCCAAAATATTTCTGAATGTAGAGAAGTTTACAAAAGATTTTTTGAACAATGCACATTTTATACACTTTTATGAACAGGTTAATTGCAGAGGCATTGCAAGTTTTATGTTCCGTATGTGACGTCATCATGAGCATACACAATTGAATATTTAGATAAAACCATCAGCTGTATTGCTGCAGTGTTTGGGTGTCCATATACTTAAAACATTGAGTTTTTGTTCAGAAGTTATTCTGAATGTGATGAGTAGACATTTAAAGTTCCTGGCAAATGCATCTAACCACACAGAGTTGACGACAAAAGATAAGTTCATAGCAGAGCTTTCTGGAAAGTTGACGTAACATTTGCCACTGCATTTGTTGTTTTTTTTCACCCTCACACACAAACAAACTCTCACACACACTTCTGTTCCTCCCACCCCACTACTCACCCTGTGAATTGTCTGCAGTCAGAGATCAATCACGGCGCTAGCGACAGCTCCATAAACAGAAGGGCAGCCTACCTACTGGTTTCTGCTCGGCAGTGATAGCATTCACATCGTCCCAGGGCACTTCCTTTCCTTCCTGCTGACCTCTGCACAGCTTCAGGCACAAGTACAAGACTGGGCTTATCTCCGCTCTCTGGATTTAGACACCCGAAGTGGGTGGCAGGAACACCCAGGTGTCTGTGGGGTCATAAATTTAAAAACAAATGGGTAAAGTGGGGGAACTGTGACCTCCATTCCAACAATAGGTAATGTATTTAAAGAAATATGCCAAATTTATAGTGAAATGGAAGGGGTTATCTGACAAGCACTGCATTCTAAATTAACTTCATATTCTTTGGTTCGTATCGTGTGTCTGAACTCCTGAGCCACCATGTCCAGACTGCCTTGCTCTACCTGCTGTGTGTTTTGTTTTGTCTGTGTTCCAGCTCTTTGTATTCAAACCCCTGAGACCAACAATGCCAGTTTAGGTGCTTTCCTGTTCCTATTGTTGCCACTGTGTTCCTCCAGCATCCACTCGTTGTAATGTCAAGACAATAACCGCCAACAGGGTGCCATGTAGCTGCACTGGCTCGACCCTGTGGTCCTTCCTGTTGCCTCTGACACCAACTCCTCGCCGCGCCTCCTTCCTGACCTTTGACCTCTCCAGCACAGACTGGCTGACCTGTCATGTCAGTGCAGGGTGTGCTCCTGAAACCTGCTGCTTTCTTTGTCCTCATCCTTGGGATGAGTGTAATTCCACCCTAACAAATACCAGTATAATCAAAGCAGAAATGTTATTTAACAGCCTGCAGCATGCTTTGTTAACGATGCTGGCGTCCTCTTCATGTCACTGTGACAAAGAAAGCAATAACTGTGAACTCTACAAATAGAAACAAAGCCAGTGCACTTTGATGTCATGGAATATTTATTAGAGCCCCTCTTCAATTAGTTAATTAGTTGGTTGATTTGGTCTTAGTCAACTGAGATTTCTTCAGCGTAGTCAGTCATATTGTTGAGATTTTTTCATGCTGAATGACGTAATATCCAAGAATCTCTGGTAAACACAAAATTTAACATGGTGATTCTGTGTTAGTCGGCTAGGAGTTTTCTTTTTTCCTATTTCAGTAACCAGTCAGTTGGTCTGATGCCTTTAATTTAATCTTTAATAGCATAAAAACTACTAGCATTAATGCATTTAAAGGTCGAAATTAATCACAAGATGAACACGTTATGTGTGCAAGTTTGTAATAATGAAGATATGTTACGATGCTATGTTTTCATCTACACCCTCAGTTGTGCATACAATAATATTTGAAATGCCAGGAAGGTTAATATGGCAAAGTCAACAAAGTCCTGTTGCCAAAAACAAGACTACATAACAGGATAATATAAATACTAGATGTGGACATGTTGAGTAAAGAAGGATTTTGGACACAATCTGTTTTTTTGTTAGCAGCACAAAGATTTGAAGGCTGAATGCTCCGACTTCTTATGTCAGAGCATCTCAAATTTCAATACCTCAGTTTATTTTTCCTCCACCCCTTCTGTTGAAATTCTGTGTCTGAACAGCAGCAGACCTTCAGCATCCAGCCTGAATTCAGGCACAATTACTAGCAGAGACTGAAACACACAATGCTCCCTTTTTTAATCATTTTCTTTCATCTCTTTTCTGGTATCAGTTTTGTGTCAAAAATGAAAGTTTGAGATGTTCAAACATCCTTTTTCATTTTTTTCAATTAACTTGCAGACCTAGAGCTGTGGTCTTTGTGCAGCGGAAGAAAAGCAGGGAGAGAATACAGCTCTGAGCGGCACACCTGTGCATTCGTTCCATTTTCAGATCGCCTTGTTCTGTTTGAAATCCACAGGTAAAAGAAGGTTTCAGCCCTGGTCCTTGGTGCAGAGCTGGGAAATGAAACCTTGCCTGGCACTTATTGTCACTGAGGAAAGCTCACTTATTTCCCAGAAATATTATCCTCCCACCTGCCTCCCTCCCCTCCTCCACCCTACCCCTCTTACATTGTTCCTGTGGATCAAGTTCATGGAGGTCGGGGCTGGAGGAGGGGAAGGGGACCTTTGTCCCTGTGTCTCAGGGCAGGTCCCTGCCCCCATACAGGTCCTCTGAATAGGAACCCCTTTCGTTACTAGTCTGGTTTCCAGTTTCCTCAGACCTGCTGGTTTTCGTGACGATCCATATTCATATTGAGCTCGAATTCCATGTCCTCATGTAAACACGTCCTATAAAACACCTCCCTGCTTCTCCCAAACTCCACCTGCCACATCCACAGGCAGCTTTGTACCTGCATGTCTCGAATGTCTGTTAAGTAGTTTTAATATTTGTAGTTGCAGCACTGGGGCGCTGATGGTCTGGATTTTTTATTACCGCGGTGAAAAAGCACCCAATCAATGTGGTATGGCAGTTTACCACGGTACCCCCCACCCCAATCGCGGCAATCCCACTACCCCCACCGCAATCCTGCTACCTTCCGTGATCATGGTAGCTCTGCTAACCCCGCGGCAACCGTGTTACCCCTAATTTCCACTGAATGCGAAACCATGCCGACGTCTGTCGACGTGCGAGGCTTCGCCGGACAGCTGAAATCGCAAGAATGAGATCTCGCTAACTAACGAGATCCCGCGAATTCACGTATAGTCACGCAATATATCAGGTTGTAGCAGAGCATCAGTGAAAAGAGAATCACCCTGTCTACTGAATAGAAGGAAATCTATTATAGGATCCACCGCAAACGGATTATTTTATTTTTTAAATAAACCGGATGCTTTATTTTGTGTCTGTGAACGACGTCCGACAAAAATAGAAGCTTGTCGATTTGTTTCGGCAGGCGTCGGCACATCGGCGGAATTCCACATTCAGTGGAAATTGACACATTGATTTGAATGGATGCGTATCGGGTCCGACAAAACGTCACCACCGATATGCATCCGGTGAAAATTAGGGCTTACCCCCACAATCACCGCAACCCCGCCGATTGCTTTCTGTCCTCTTCCTGTAAACAACTACGGATAGTACGACATGAGAGGGGTGTGTCTGGTATCAGTACTAACAATTAAAATTAAACTCCGACTGTTTATGCAATGCTAGCTTTAAAAACAGGATGTTACTAAATATTACTGTTTATATTTCATATCAAACACCATATGCACTCCTGCAACTTTCAACAGCAAATATATAAAGATATATTTTTTTATAATTTTAATATAGCGGTGATGACGGTAATGACCTCAACATGGCGGTAGGCATCACATGACTGCGGTGATGCGTCATCCCAGCTCTAAGTAGCACTACTGTTTAGAACAGTTAATAACTGTTAATAGGAATTAGGGCTGTTGAAATAAAAGCTTCAACGTGAATAATAGTGTTAACATGCAAATTAGCATGACGATAACTCAAAATGCGTTGCCAGAGACTTGCCGACAGGTCATGAAGCAGGACTCCATTCAAAAAAATCAAGGAAATTAACAATGCAGTGGTAACTAACAATCAAACATGCTGATAAAATTAGATAACCATCTTTTCTGAATCTGTCTAAGCTTCTATAATCCATCAAACAAACAATCCACCAAAGACGGTCCAATGATGAGTTCAACACCACAGTAGGTATTACATTACTGCGTTATTGCAGTGATGCGGTCATCATCCCAGCCTTAATCCAGGATATTATAACGATCAGTGTAATATTTGGAAAGAGAGCTTATTGTACTCACATTACAGTACCTGATGTAGGTATGCTCATTTGATTTCCTGTGACAGCATGGGGCTTTTACCCTTTTCTCTTTTTCCTCTCTTTCTCACTCTCCCTCCCTCTCTATCCCTCTCTCCTCTCTCTCTCTCTCTCCTCTCTCTCTCTCCTTCTCTCTCCCTCTCTCTGCATGTACTTGATAGCTGGAAGCTGCCAGGTTGCTGAGAGCAGCTGTGTTTGCTGGGAAGCATCTGCTGGCTGATGCAGCGGTTGTTTTACGTTACCGGCCTGCAGGTCAAACTGCAGCTGGCTGCATCGCACCATGGACAAACCCCTGCAGAGAGTGTGTGTTTGTGTTTGTGTGTGAGAGTGTGACTGTGAGCCTAACCATCCCCACGGTTGTAGCCTTTCCTAAGCGGGCTAAGTCTGGTGGCTAACCCTTAGCGCCTCTGCGTTTGGCAGCATGACCGCAGTGAGATTAATCCATTCCACACTCCATCAGTCACCGGGCACATGTTATTAGAGCTGGGGTACGAGCAGCGCACACAAACACACACACACACACACACACACACACACACGGCCCCTTCACCCTTGTGACTTGCCTTCTACCTTGTCCCCAAAGTTTGCAAAGGTGGCCTTGGTGTTGAGAGGCCATTTGTCAAAAAAACAGCCAGTCTCCACTTGGCTCCTTTTAATAAGGCTACCTGGGCTCTGGGATTACACACACACACACACACACACACACGCTTTGCACATACTCATACAGCTCTGAGTGTCATGTGGTGCGTCCCGCGGGGCTTATAAAAGTCCCATTAACATGGCCCTGCTCATTGGCTCTGACAGGTTGATCAATTAGACCCCTCCCCCAGCCGACCCTGGGGCCGCTCTGACTCAGAGGTCAGACACGATGGATCGCTGGACTGCTCTCTCTCCTGTTATCTCCGTGCTGGTCACGCTACAGCTTGTTCATGCCGTCATGTGTTCAGCAGCGGCGGGCTGATATCCCAGGATGCAGCTGTTCCCTGGCTTTTAGATGGACAATCGTACTTTACCTGAGACGTGTTTCGATCTTATCTCTCGCTCTCAACGCAACCCAAACATAAACACAGTGGCCGGTGTTCATCTGCTCATAGAGACAAGTTCATCTCATGTCAGGAGTTGATTTTCATCACTTCCTCTCTCGTTTTTCAGTGTTATCCTTTTTAGTTAATATTAAGTTAAACTCTCTTAGATTTGGGCATCATTTTCATTGATGATAACATTATTCTGCACCTTCAGATGTGATTTCACCAAGACTTTGCTGAAATGGTTTCGTCTGGCAGAGCAGGTGCACGCTGAGCAAAGGAAGCAACTGTTGTTTTTGTTTTGATGCATTCAGGAGCTTGAAGTGTATCAGCTCAGAGAGAGATGGCTAACCATCTATCAGCCCCACAGTGTCAGTGTGCAATATACATAGTGCAAGAAGAGACTGAATTCTGTGCATGTAAACAGCATGTTCACTGTGCAAAACGCAGCTCAGCTGTTTTTCCTCTGAAACCTGGAGTGTTGGCGTTAATATAAAATAATATCTGGAAACAGTATCATGTCCTGCCCAGCACTCTGGTGCAGGTTACCTTCACAACCACCCTAGTGGTCTCCACAACATTTTTGATGCATTCGATGACCATTGCTGCAAGAAACAAATGGAACTTAAGGTAATTTCCATGAAATCTGCTTTGGACATTGAAACTTCCTTCCTGGAGGATGAATCCACTCATCCATCCATTTTCTACCTCTTATCTTCACATAGGGTCGTGGGGGTGCTGGAGTCTATCTCAGCTGTCTTAGGGTGAAAGACAGGGTACACCCTGGACAAGTCTCCAGTTCATCACAGGACACATAGAGACAGACAACCACTCACACTCACATTCACACCTACGGTCAATTTAAATTAGCAAATTAACCTAATCCCCATGCAAGTTTTTGGATGGTGGGAGGAAGCCAGAGTACCAGAGAGAACCCACACAGACATGAGGAGAACATGCAAACTCCACACAGAAAGACCCCGGGCCGGGAATCAAACCCGGTACCTTTTTGCTGTGAGGCGACGTTGCTCACCACTACACCAGGATGCCCAGGATGAATCCATGTTTTTTGTTTTTTGTTTTTTTCACAAGAAAAATTAAATTCTGACAGGCAGATTATCATGAAGTTTACGAACCACATTTATCCTCTATAACTTAAATCCTGTCAAAGCTAACTGGTAAGACTTTAAGACTGCTGATCTTGACCGTGGTGAATAGTAAGTGAATGAATCATTGCTATATGTCGTTCAGGTTTGAACATGGACAACACATCCTCTATTCTAGACCTTTTGAAAGACGTTATAGGTGTGTAACAGTGTTTGAGGTAATCTTGATGCAGTTTTTGAGAAATGAACACAGAAATTCGGATCTCAGAGTCTCCCAGCAAAATGATCATTGTTTAATTAAAATATCTGGACTAGATGAGTCAAACAGTTCATCAGTGCCAAAGAAGAAGCCACACATACACATTAATTTAGCAGTTAGGGTTTATGTCAATGTCAAGTGTTATATATTATACCACGTTAAGCAAAATCTCATCAAGTATCTGTTGACTATTATTATACCACTGTATATGTCACAGAGTGTTCGCACAATCACACATAAACAGATCAGATTGTCATTGAACTGCTCATTTTGTTTCAAATTAGTTTTGTTACAGGGTATAATGTGAACTTCCCGTCACAGTTCCAGCTCAGTGGTAGAGTTGGCATCCAATAACCGAAGGGTTGGTGGTTCGAATCCAGCTCTGTCATTCTTGTCACTGACGTTGTGTCCTTGGGCAAGGCACTTTACTCACACTGCCTTGTATGAATGGGTATGAATGTGCATGAAAGTTAGTGGTGGTCGGAGGCGCAAAACGGCAGCCACGCTTCTGTCATCATCTATTTGATCAATATGATATGATTCTGAATCTGTAAGTCGGCCACAGCCATCAGTCAGCTATGATGTGCTGATGTGATGTATATATATCACTTGCACCTTACCTTAGCTTGCTCCTTAAATACTTTGCACTGTATGTATATATATATATATATATATATATATACAATGTCTCTACTTCATCTTTTTCACCTTACTCTTTTTTACTGCATATCCGTACATATAAAGTCTGTCTAATTGGAAGTCTAAGTCTGTGATCATGTTGAACTATTGATTACAGTACAGCTTATTTTTCAGTCTAATCCATATAATTGTTTTGTCTAAAAAGTGACAGAGTCCAGGGTCTTCCACTTAACATCATTTAAAAATGAGAAAAAATAAAATAATACTCACATTGGAGAAGCTGGAACTGGGGAAAGCTTTTTTTTTTTAACCATTATTATTTGTGATTGTGAGAACAGTCACCATTATTTTTTTATTGATCGAATGATGGAGCAAATGTTGCAGCTGAACGGTTATTAATTACATTTTATTTAGAAACAAAAATTTGAACAACATATCAGCAATAACATTTTATTGACATATAAGTACAATCTCAATACAGTACAGCACGATAAAATTTATTTTAATTTGTTGGCCCCAACAGGGTTAGAAGATGATTTCAGTGTCATTGACCCAAAAACGTCAGAAGAACAGCTGATTCAGTGAGGTGGAAGATGATTGTTAAAATGATCTGTTAGGTGAGGGAGGAGTGGGATTAGAAGGCCTAATGAGGTGTGTGTGGTATTGAGGGTATCATAGCCTGGTGTCTGGGGACGCAGTGGTAGTGGGGAGCACAGGGGTTAAGAGTGGTGTCATGCCCAGAGAGACGCCACGCCGCCGTCCTAATAATGTCCACCAGGCTAATTGAATATTGACGTCCTGCACATGAGGGCTAAATGGCTTCTGTCTGCTTTGCCTTCGCTGCCAGCCTGGGTTTCGCAATTTTAACGTGTTTCCTCTGTTTGATTCCCCGTGGGGGAGTGGGCTATGGGACGATCGTTAAATGTCCCTGTTACCATGGTGGCCAGCAGTTCATCCTTTTTTGATTTAATGTTTTTTTTGTTTTGTGTGTCACCATTTCAGTTAAATATTCTTTTTGTTGAAACTCTTTCCAACATGTAGCCTCCTTCTCTGCCATCAGCAAAGAAATTGTACCTCAAACGCATGGCGATGACATTGTTTCCTCGTCTTTCTTTGTCGTGCACTCCTCCTTTCTTACTTCTCTCTGATCATCACCTCCTTCATCCTTTGTCCCCTTTTTTCTTACTTCTGCTTCTATTTCCGTGACGGTGCCTTTTCCCATTGTGCCTGCCTCCAGACACTTCCCCTTTGTTGCCACGACGACATGCTCCAGATGGCAAGTGTCGAGGCTCTGAATGTAGCCTGATCAGAACACACGGTCTGCATATACACACTATGAAATGACTGAGACGCTAGCAGCGTACACTCACACACACGCACAGCAGTACAGTGTAATAAAAACCAGTGTCACAGCCGCACAGGAAACAATCTCTCCTTTATGTGACTGGGATGTCATTAATCTTGGCGGAGGTTAACAAATGCACTTGCATGGAAGGTATATTTCATAGGCAGACAGCCGACAATGGGGCCATTGTGGTGTTGGAGGCGCAGCGCCTCGCTCTGCATTCAGTCAGGACCTTTTGGTTGGCTGCAGATCCACAGCTTATGTCAGGGGGGTTATGTTTCATCCCCAGATGAATGTGTTTATGCAGGAGAAAACATGTGAAACACGGAGCGGAATCTACGCTCCAGCTATTTATTTGTTTTTGCCGCCTGAGACCACGATTTATTTTTCAGAAGGGGGTGGGGGTGTATAAATGCGTTCGGCCATGTTTCAAAGTTTGGCCTTGTTGCTATTAGTCAAAACTTGGAGCCAGACAAATGCGCTGCCCGAGCTTTTCCTGTGTGCAGCCGGCCATGCAGGCCTGCTCGGCTCTGATTCACTGCTTTCTGCTAAGTTTCTCCACGGCAGCAGCAGCTATTTCCATCCATGAAGTGGCGAGTCTTCCCAGTAATCCATTAGACTTCCATTAGCTCCGATTTGTGTGATTAGTTCTAATTAATCAGTTCAGTCTGTGGCCTTCACTCCCCCCGTGCGCTCCTCACATTTAATTTTTAACCTCATTTCTCAGCTCTCCAGCGAGAGAGAACAAGGCGACGGCTGAGCAGACGAATCAAAGAGAGGTCGGCCGCTGCCGAGCACAAACACTTGATCGGGCTGAAGCAGCAGACCTAACGTAGACTCATTTTCTGGGCGCGCAGCGATGCTTCAGGAGCTCTGTTTTAAAACGAACCAGGAGGGATTGAGATCTCATGTTTTACTCATCTGGAGTCTGCTCGGGGCTCTGGTAAGACCCACTCGGCCCTCCTGTGGAACAGCAGGTATTGATCGGTGCCGGGGCGTCCATCCCTCACTGTAACAAAGCCTATTGATGTTTGTGGAGCCCTGATTTCCCCTCGGTCAAATACCATACACAGCACCATCGCTAAGTGACTGGAAGCTGCTCCCAAACTCTCATCTGGCAGTCAGAAATCATCTGTTCATGAGCGACTCCTCTGCAGCTCTGTGCTGCAACACTCAAATTAAAATGAGAAGATTTATTTACAGGGCTTGTTGCATCAGGTCAGCTTATATACTGAGGTGTTACACAGTGCTGATCTATCTTCCTTTCCTCTGTTGTCAGCCTTCTTCTGCCATTACAACTATTGTGATAAATGAAGGCTCAATTTATCAACCAGCCTGCACTCGATTTCTTCTTCCTCTCCCCTGCCTCGGTTCCCTCCGTTCCTATATGTAACTCTCTCTGCATGGTTCGCTTTATTTCATCATCTGTTTTCATCCATCCCTCATCGCCATTCACCCAGTTGCAGGCTTTCTTTGTGTCTGCTGGGGGAAGGCTGAGACGCTGCCTGTCACCCTGGAGCTGCAGACTCCCATCCAGGCTGCCGGAGGTGGCCTGGCTGCTGTCAATCACTCTGCAGCCTGTGCAGAAAGAGGGGATGGAGGGTGGCAACATGCTGCTTAGAATTTTTTTTTCTTTTTCCTAGAAGGCCTGCATCGTCAGACATGTTGTTTTGGCTTCTATAGTTAATTAAACTTGACTGTGATTCACAGGGTGAACAGTCTGACCAACAGCAGCTCTTTGTTTCCAGTTTATCAATCTTCTGCATTTTCATCACGTGCTGTTGATTAATGTCAGTGTACAGAGACATTAATGCAATCACATGTCCTGTTTTTTTATGCATCATCATTTTTTTCAGGTTTCATTTATTAAAAAAACTTGAACTTGTTTTGTTTGAAGACTTGTGTATTTGAATTAAGTTTTTCTCAATTTAAAAAGTCATTTTTAGCATGTAGCACAATTAGACTATTTATATCATATATTTTCACTGTGATCTACTTCTAAACAAGCCAGTTTAAAGTGACAATCTTGAAAAGTATTATCTAAATAAATCTGAGCTTGTAGCCTGCTTTTGAAAATATTGCAATATTTCTACTGTATATTTGCTTTATTATAAAAGGGGACTTTTCCTGGAAAGATATTGCTGTTTTACAGTTTTATATTCTATGTTCAAACATTATCAAAACATGTCCTTTGCCACTTCCTGCTGCTGCTTCACAATAAAAGCCCTAACCAGTTCCATGTGCTCCAAGTCTTTTGCATGTGAGGCAGCAGAAGGTGTTAAGTTTGCATCGACATCACATGAACCTGCTTTTGGTTAACTTGCAGTTTATTATTTCTTTTGTCTGTGTCTTGCATTCACTGCCTTTTCACCATTAATTTATAGATTTAACCTATTTCCCTGAATAGTTCACTCGGCTTAGGTCAAGGACACAAACGCTCAAAAGACACCTGGCACCAGTATCTGTAAAAGTGATCCTGGGTGAACCTGTAAAAATGGTTTACGAGGAGAATTTAGTAAATAAGGACAAAGATTAAAGCATTAAAAGGAGAGCGTCTTGCTGCTGCAGTCTGAAATATGTTTTCCTTCCTAATATCGTCTTAGCTTTATGCCGTAATGGTGGAGCAGCATTAATGTGATATCCCTCTCCCTCGGTCCCTGCAGGACTCCATGGTTTAACGGCTGGGGCTTCAACCTGCCTCGGGGTCAGTCTCTACTGGATAAATGGAACCTCGTCCCCGAAGGCATCGACATCCTGATGACCCACGGACCTCCGCTCGGTGAGTCCAATTAACCAATCACAGCTCCCTCATCACCGTTTCTAATGAGGTCGGCCTCATTACTCAAAATCGGTGTGGAGTCACCAAAGGCGTCGCAGCAGGCGCTGTGTGCATATCTGTGTGCGGATGTGTCGTCTAAATTTACCCTGAACATGTTCTCATTCAGTATTTATGAAAAACTTAATACGTGTTGTTTTGTTTTCACTACATACTGATTCAGTTTTCTTTCTAGTTGTTTGGACTTGTTTATTTTTTGCTCTCTCCATCTGGCTGTATTGAGTGATTCCCTCTCGCCTATGGAGAGCAGCTGCTGCTGCTCTGCTCCTGCTACTGCTTTGCTGCTTTGCTCTGCTCTGCTGATCTGCTCTGCTGCTGCTGCTTTGCTGCTTCTCTGCTCTACTCTGATCTGCTCTGCTGCTGCTCTGCACCAGTGTGACAGACGCTGCAAATGGCTGGAGAGAGACCATGAGAAAAGAGAGCTGAGCTTTTGAGAGGTTGAAGTTTTAGGGTCTTTCTACAAAACTGAAAACTGGAATAAAAAAAATCTGGGTTGTTTTCATCATCCAACTGCTGTTAAGTTCAGATGAAAAGGCAGAAAGGAAGTAAATGAACAGTTTTTCACTTGAAGAGAGCTGTCAGTATATCAGGACAGAGAATTTGGTCAAAAATGTACTTTGGAACCTTTGGTGGTCATGTGGTGTCAGTGAAACTGTCTACTTTGTCATTTATGACAAATGAAGGCATATGGCAGTCTGAATCTGCTAATTGAATCTACACATGATTTTTACTGAGTTTTGCTTGTTATGGCTGTGACAGTATGGATTTTATGTATGGACCCAATCAATGTGGTGTGGCTTATGCATATATTATATATAAGCTGCTAAAATCAGAGTGACACCACATTAGCACCAGTGAGTGCTGTGTTTATGAAACAAACACCTCTTTCAAATACAAATTAATACTTTAACAATGTTCTTTGGTGGATTATTTGTTTGCTGAATTACAGGAGAAGCTTAGACAGATTCAGAAAAGATGGAAACACATTTCAGGCAGTTTGTCCAAGTAGAGTTACAGTCATGCAAATTGGTGTGTTAATGCTGATTAATCATGTTAACATGCTAATTTTGAAGCCCTATTTTTTTTTAAATAAGTTGTGATGACGGTAATGAGTTCAACACCATGGTAGGCATTACATTACTGGGTTATTGCAGTGATGCGGTCATTGTCCCAGCCCTAATCCAGCATATTATAATGATCAGTAAAATATTTTAATAGACACCTTATTGAACTTAAATGCAAGAAGGTTGTAGGAAATAAAACATCTTTGGTCAACTTCATTGATTCTCAGCGAAGTTTCTCATTTCTGTCCATCCATAGTTCATGATTCATGTCTGGTCAGATGTAATGAAAGTTCTGAACAACACCAGATTTCTGTGTGCAGGTTTCAGAGACTGGGTTCCTAAGGAGCTGCAGAGGGTCGGCTGTGTGGAGCTGCTCAACACAGTCCAGAAGAGGGTGCGCCCCAAACTCCATGCCTTCGGAGGCATTCATGAAGGTACTGAGGGTGAAACCTCTCTGCTGGATCTGAGTTAGCGTTCCTCGAATTACCAATTTAAGCGTTTAATTCACATATTTCTTCCCCCTTATTAATGTGATACTAATATACTATATAATATCTTCAACTGTAAAAAGCTTCTGAAACTTTATGAACTGACTCCACAATTTTCATTAAAACATCACAACAGTAGTTTTTTTCTTTTTCATGGATGTTAAATAAAACACAATATTTTACAGAGTAGCCCAAATCCCAAATTATTTACTGTGTTAAACTCAATCTACTGATGAGACTAGGAAGTGGAATAAAGGTGATGAAGGATCACTGACACTTGTCCACCCCCCCTCCAGGCTATGGGATCATGACAGACGGCTACACAACGTTCATCAACGCGTCGACCTGCACCGTCAGCTTTCAGCCCACCAACCCCCCCATCGTGTTCGACCTGCCCAACCCCTCCAGCTCCTGAGACCAGATGGTGGGAGAAGGGGGTCACGATAAACTACTTTTTTTTTCTATGGATATGTCAAGTTGAGAAAAAAATGTGTTTCTTTGCGAACTTATGGTCTTCTCTAAGCTGTCATTGAGATTGAGAAGATTTGGAGACGTGGGGAGGGGGAGGGAGCTCTTCTGGGGGGGTTAAAGGAGAATACCGGTGCTTTAAGGGTTTTTCTCACTGTGCCAATGATGCTGGTTCTCCTCTCTAGTTTTACTTTTTCTACACAGAGTCAACATAGTTTCAAATATCAGGGCTTGTTTCAAACAAGTTCCACAAAGAGAGGTAATCCATGACGAAAGCTGGTCCTGATTTCAGCATTTTTAAATCAACACAACTCCACTTCCTGTCAGTCATGGAAAGAAATGGAAACCATGACTTAACCCCTCAAAAAGATGTTGCCTTAGTGCAGAACAGAAAAGAGTGAGAGCAGCCAGTCCTGACCTCATGAGGTTGTACTGAGCACAGCAAACTCATTTTATTAAGATCATCAATCAGTGTGAAAATACTTAATATTATTTTTGCATTCCTGACAAAAATCCCATGATTGCAGGAAAACAAAACGTGAGGAACATCACTGCAGTACCGTCACATGTCTTTGTTTTTACTTAATGAACTAAAAACATGAAAAACGTGTTCAAGTCTCCATGAGTATGCAATGCAAATGAATTAGGGAGGGGGGTGTAACTGAGCTATGAAACATGACACCGGTATTCTCCTTTTGAGGGATTTTGTGGTTAAACAATCTTGCTCTTGATAAATATTGATCAGATCTGTAAGATAAATGATGCTTTGTGAATTTGTACAATTTCTTTGTGTTGAGTTTGTATTGGCCGGACAATGAATGCCATTGTTTTTATGTTATGTATCATCATGTATCATGTTTAGGACTTTTTTTCGCGTCAGTTTCTCTTTTCTTATTGGCTGACAGGGACGCTGCCTTAAACTAGCTTTAATGTTCTCAGCTAGAGCCCACTCTCTGCGAGCTCAGAGAAAAGTCCTTATTTATTTACCCCGCAAAGCAACACCTGACTAACGCAGGGCCAGGAAGCTATCAAATTACTGCCCGAAAAAAGTTCACTTTGCAACATCAAATTTGGAAAATGTATGGATAAAATATAGATGTATGTGTACATATATATATATCATATATATACACATCTTGTAAAATTGTACTACAAGTTGTTTGACGAGGAAAAAAAAAGAAAAATCTGGTGCATTTCTTTCTTTGGGCACCTGTCAAACTGACATGTTTCTTTAATGCTCCATCAGATGCTCTTCAGATGTTTCTTTCATGTTTTTTATGGACTCTCCCAGTAGGGTTAGATATTCATTTTGGATGAGAGAGAGGAAAATTTGTCACAATCCAACAGGTGCTGGTTGCTGCCAACAACAGGCCAGCTGAAACCTGCTAAAATTGTCCTTAAAGTGTAAATCTGATATTAGTATTTGTGTTGTTTTTGTTGCTTTTTTTTCTAATTTTGCACTGTGTGTAAATGCAATCTTGCTAGCACAAAAAAATATTGCCAATAGTTGTCCTCAACTTCGCCGCTGTAAATGCTCTTTCTGTGCTCTGTTCCTCTGCTCTTTCTCTGATTGTATCCCTCTTCATGGAAATGTTAGTTCTCTCTTCTTTCAGTTTATTGTGATATATTTAGCTGCCTTTATATGCAAATAAAATTGCAAGATTTTTACTTATTGAGCTCCATCCGTCAGTTTTTAATCTAGAAATGTAACATCTCAGGTTGCCTTTTAATCATGGAAAACAGACAAAATTTAAAAAAGCAAAAAAAACAGTCTCATCTTGCTCAAATTATCATGTGTCCTCATCCAAATCTAACACGACCTTTATTCTTCTACACCTACCATAAAACTACAGAAGGATCAATTGTGCTAATGTGTTTTGCACATTTTTAGCTTTCCAAACACACCTTTTCCTGTTTTAATAAGATATTTATGCTCAGGTCAAGTTAAAAGTGTTTTCAGATTTAGACTCAATTTAAAATCACAGGATGTTAGTCTGGAAACGTGCTGCACTGCAGATTTATTGTCATCCTAGCTGGTATATTTGGATCCAGCTGCAGTGTAAAGGAACTTAAAAGTTCTGCTGTCTGCTAATAAAATAAAAACATGAAATGTAAATGTAACCACTACATTAACATTTTGCTCTTTTGACATTTGCAGAATTTGCATATCATGTAAATATTGATGTTGTTCACAGTTTGGATGCAGCTGCAAGTAGACTTGGCCTACTTATGAGAGCCATTTGTGCATTTATGTCTAAATTATATAATGATGTCGGCCCAGTGTCACAGCAGGTGTTTTGTCTCTACAGACAGAACACCTGCTGGTCCTGACTGAGCCGAGGCCACAAGAGCAACATGCTTAAAAGTCCTGATCCACCTATGAATACAAAGGCATGGCAGCAGCAGCAGAGGCTTTTCCCCCGCTGTGACTGTAAAAACTGTTGAAGCTGAAATGCAAAACTTTGTGCACACTGTTGACCTCTCTAGCTGTGAGGTTTATTTGAAATGATTTGTTAGAACTACAGCTTGGTTGTGGACCTGGCTGCTGCCAAACTAAAGCAGCATCAGCAACTGACATTAACAGTTTAAAGCTGTTTCCATGGAATCTTTCAACCACAGTGAATCTACCGAACAGTTATTAATTTAACATAACAGTGAGATTTAAACGCAGATCACAAACTCAGATGACTCGACATGCTTCACTCAGCTGCAGAGGATGAAATCATGGCTCTCGTTTCTCCTCTCACGTGTTATCATCTGAATATTCACAATGTGTTTGCTCCAGATCTGCATCATTTCTCACTGGTTTCATCAGGTTTTATTCCTTTTCAACACTGGCCAGCACAGATCCTTCACATAGGCCAAAAATAAAGTGGGCTTTGAGTCGCGGAGCGCCTTTGCCAGCCTTTCTCACCAGCCTCCTCTCTCATCGCCACAACATCAAAGCAACCCAGCCAATTAACTATTCCCTGAAATGAGAGCAGCAAAGAATCACCCCTCACCCACCAGATCCCCCTGCACATTACCATAATCCAGTCTAATCATATTAACATAGGCCACAGATGAGCAGGAGGAGACGCTGCTCCGGCTCTGCTGCGTTCGCTCAGCCTCTCAGTGTGGATGTGAAAGCGCATATGGCCATAAATTACTGCACGACTTAGTCCTTTAACACGACCACGTAGTCCCTGACATGTTATATCCTGCAATGAGCGTATTCCCCCTAACATACTTACAGTATGTAAGTAAGTACACAAGTGCAAATGCTTGAATGTTAATATTACTAGCTAATGTTTTAAATATGAAATATTGCTTCCTTAGCATGGCTCGCTAAATGCACACGTTAGCATTTGCATGTTAGTGAGTAACATCAACTCTAGAACTGTGCTGAGAGACCTACAGTTTTGAAGGTGTTTTTACTTTCCATTTTGGACGTAAATGTTGCACTACATATATTTGTCAGCATAATTTACAGTACAATGCAGATCGGATTATTAATGTCAATATACTGGTAAATTTTGATGTATTAAAAAGACACCCTAATAATGAATTTAACGCTTTAATCCATGATGCTGTTCAGAAACACTTTTTGTTATACTGGGTGAAATGGTCCTTCCACCCTGAGAGCATCAATACATGATGTGTTCAGAAAAAGGAAGGAAAAGAATCAGACCTCTGTGGCTACAGGACTTTACTGGTAAATGGTCTGTATTTATATAGTGCTTTTACTATACCTGAAATGATACCCAAACTGCTTTATAGTATACACCCATTCACACACTAATGGCAGAAGCTGCCATGCAAGACGCTAACCACAACCCATCAGGAGCAGCTAGGGGTTCAGTGTCTTGCTCAGGGACGCCTCAATATGAAACCTCCCGGCCAGGATCGAACCGGTAACCCTCCGGTTACAAGACAGCCACTCTACACAGTGAGCCATGAATGTTCATCTGTTCCAATCACTCTATCAGAGAAAAGTCAGAGTTGTAGAAATAACTGGAAACTCAAGAGAGCCATGACATTATGTTCTTTACAAGTGTATGTAAACTTTTGACCATGACTGTATTGCCTTCCAGTGTTACTTCTGATGACTCATCCTGCTAAACAGACAAAGAGAAGAAAGAGGGAGGCAGAAAAGACTGAAAGACAAAACTCTGGATAAAGATAAGAGGACAAACCAGAGTGAACATCAGTGGAGACACTGAGACATCTGAAGGGACTGAAAAGTGATGTAGAAGTTTCTGCTTTCTTTCTGTTGGACAGGTCATTATTCATTTAGCTTCAGGAGGAGTTATTATTTTCATGAAATATGTAATGTTTGCTAACTTAGCTACTTGTAGTATGTATTAGCCTGATGCTAACGTTAGCTTCTCTGTGGGTGTAAGCTGGTCGTAGGTGCAGCTTGTATTGAAGAGGTTATAGGATATGACATTTTGAACATATTACACAGTCATAGTCTCCAGTGTCTGCATTATAAAGGTGCTCACAGACTCCAGCAGACTGAACAGAGCACAATCTGGATGTCCGTTCAGCTCAAAGCTTCCACAGTGGAGTGCTCTGCCGCTAGCTGTTTCCTGTGAAATTTTTGTTAATCGGACGATCAGTGTCACATTTAAAGCGAGTTGATGTGAAAGATAGATGCTCAGCAGTGTTTTGTGTGATAACAGTGTGGAGTGGAGGTTGTAAATTTGAGCTTTGCTCACTCCGTGTCCGTTCCGCCAAGTATGTTTGGGCCTTTAGCTCAGTGCTAACTTATCATGTTAGCTTATTTGTGCTTGCCTCACCTCTCAACCAACACTTTGTGTGCTCATCGCAAGCATTTACTTCCCCGGTTCTCAACATTGTTCCATCATACACTGCCTCCCCATCCTGTGATGCCAGCTTTTCCTTTCAACCCCTTTCAGTCTCAGAAGTCCTGGAAGAACTCACTAAGCTGGATGCAAATAAATCTGCTGGCTCTGACGGGCTTGACCCCATGTGTTTAAAGGTAGCTGCCCACATTATTGCCGCTCCTATTTCAAATTTGTTTAATTTGTCCTTTCATCTGTCTGTATTCTCTTCTGACTGGAAATCTGCATTGATCATCCCCCTTCTCAAAGAAGGCTCTGGCTCTGACCCCAACTGCTATAGGCTTACATCCATCTTGCCTTGCCTAGCTAAAGTCTTAGAGAGATTAGTGCACAAACAGTTAACCCACTTCATTGACTCCTACCATATCATGACAGATTTACAGCCGGGTTTCAGATCTGGTCATGGATGCATCACTGCTACCCTTGAGGTCCTCGATGACATCATTACCAGCATGGACAATAAACAGGTCTGCATAGCTGCTTTCTTAGATCTGGCCAAAGCCTTTGATTCAGTAGACCATAATACAGTCTTGCATAGGCTCACTGGTATTGGCCTGTCGAATAGTTGCTGTAATTGGTTTTCCAGCTACCTCCACAATTGTGTTCAACGTGTAAAGTCAGAATATTTTGTGTCAGATCCACTCACCATCTCTAAGGGTGTGCCTCAAGGTTCCATTTTGGGTCCAACCTTGTTCTCTATTTACATAAATGATGTGGCCGAGGCTGTGGGTCCTTCTCAGATTCATCTCTATGCTGATGACTCTATCATTTACTCATCTGGCCCTTCACTTGATTCTGCTGCATCTGTCCTCCAGCTCAGCCTCAATTCCATAGGAAAGTCCTTTCACAATCTTCATATGCGTCTTAACCCGACTAAGACTAAATGTATGTTATTCAACCGGAAAAATAGTGTCACCTTTCCCCCCAAGATCACCTGTGCTGATGGCTCAGAGCTGGAGTTTGGTTGGACAATTCACTTTCTTTCAAGTTAGGGCCAGACTGGGGTTCCTTTACAGCAATAAGGCTTCATTTATACGCTCTGCCAAATACACTCTGGTGAAGATGACCATACTCCCTATGTTTGACTATGGTGATGTCATCTATTAAATGGCCTCCAAATGCACCCTGAAGTGGCTCGATGTTCTTTTCTACTCAGCCATCCGTTTTGCCACTGGAGCACCTTTCTCCACTCATCATTGTCACTGATAAATTGGCCCACTCTCCACACCAGGAGACTGCATCACTGGTTTTTACTTATCTTTAAGAATCTTTTAGGGAAAACACCTCATTACCTTTCAAACCTCTTGCACCTGTCTCAGAACAACTACCACTTGAGGTCCAATGAGTTGCTTATTCTATCTGTTCCAAAATCCTGCACTGTTTTTGGTCAGATGCCCTTTCGTTTTGCAGCAGCAAATGATTGGAACTTCCTCCAAAATTCCCTGAAACTTTCAGCTCTTCCTTCACTCCATATATTTAAGCAGAAACTGCAACATTCCCTTGTTGACTGCTGTATGTGCTGATTCTAGCAGTTACCTATGTTGTTTCTAGGTCTTTATCCTCATTGTCATGTGTTCATGTGTCTTGATTCGTGTGTGTTTCTTTTTATCTGTTTTTTTTTGTTGTTTTTTTTTTTTTTCTTTGTTGTTATCTGTTCTCGCTTTTACAACTGCTGGGGCCTCTTGCCAGGTCATCATTATAAATGAGAAGCTGTTCTCAACTGATCTTACTTGGTAAAATAAAGGTCAAATCAATAAATAAATAAAAACAAAATTGTGCTTGCAGTGATGAACACATTAATAATCCATAATATTGAAAACACTTCCACGTAAACTGTCTCTCTTGTGCAGACATCAAAGTGTTTTTAACAGTCAGGTTTATGGAGGATGCATGTGTGCTGGGAAGTGGTGAGCAAACGACTGCTTTAATGAGACTTTTGGGTTATTCTGCAGTGAGTTGTGAGAGAGTTTGTAAATGGATGTTTTCATCTATGGTTTCTCTGTTTTTGAATGCAACCCTGTTTACTTTTTCAATTTATCAAAACTTTCTCAGTTTTTCTGATTCTCCGTTCACCACTGAGGAATGAGAGAAAAACAATGTTTTCTTCAAGAATTCAAGGTAACACAAGGTGAGTAATTGATGTATAAATGTTCATTTCATGGGTAAAGTGTTGCTCCAACATGCTGAAATAACATTAACACTAACACTAAACACTGATAGACACAACTTTAATATAGCAGCAAACAAGCATTGTTTCTGTAAACATATAGAGGATGAATGTTGCTCTCCCTCTGTGTGTGTTGTAGTCAGAGCTTCTCTGTGCTTTGTTGCATGCTAACACTGTTAGCTCTGTCAGCACTGTCACCATTAGCTGCCGCTCACTGTTGCTAAGTTCATTCAAAATCTGAACATTATATAATAAATTTAACAATGTGTTTCAAAATGTAATGTATTAATATCACATATTACATATTACATTATAGCAACTTTACATAACAACAACTTTCATTTTAAAGTAATTAGTTATATTATAATATTGGTGTTTGTGAATAGTAATACATTACTTTCACAAAACGGGAGGACATGGCTCAGTGGGTAGAGTGGCCATCTTGTAACCGGAGGGTTACTGGTTCGATCCCGGCCTGGAGGTGATCTTTAAGAATGAATCAGTCTGACTGAGCCAAAATGGACCATGGCTGATGTTACCATACAGGAATCCTTTTCAATACCATCACAGTAACATTGTCCCAAAAAACAACACATTGAATACACTGTAAACAATTAGATGGAACAATAATAGTAATATACTGGCAGCAAGATTGCCAGAAGTTTGCTGTTCATTTTACAGTTTTCTCGCTGTTATGTACTTATGTTATGCAATAATACCATGTACTGAATTACAGTATATATCTATTTTTTCTTGATTTTACAGTACTGACAGCATGGTTGCTGGTGTATTTTCCAGGTTTTTTTGTACAGGGGTTGGACAATGAAACTGAAACACCTGGTTTTAGACCACAATAATTTATTAGTATGGTGTAGGGGCTCCTTTTGCGGCCAATACAGCATCAGTTCATCTTGGGAATGACAGATACAAGTCCTGCACAGTGGCCAGAGGGATTTTGAGCCATTCTTCTTGCAGAATAGTGTTCAGGTCACTACGTGATGCTGGTGGAGGAAAACGTTTCCTGACTCTCTCCTCCAAAACACCCCAAAGTGGCTCAATAATATTTAGATCTGGTGACTGTGCAGGCCATGGTAGATGTTCAACTTCACTTTCATGTTCATCAAACCACTCTGTCAACTGTCTTGCTGTTTGTATTGGTGCATTATCATCCTGATACATGGCACCACCTTCAGGATACAATGTTTGAACAATTGGGTGCACATGGTCCTCCAGAATGGTTTGGAAGTCCTTGGCAGTGACGTGCCCATCAAGCACAAGTATTGGGCTGAGGGAATGCCATGATACTGCAGCCCAAACCATCACCATCACAGAGAACAATACACGTTTCACATTATCCACAGCCCAAGATTTTTGCTGCTGGCACCATTGAAACCGATGTTTGGCATTGGCACGAGTGACCAAAGGTTTGTCTATAGCAGTCCGGCCATGGATATTGACCCTATGGAGCTCCTGATGGACAGTTTTGGTGGAAACAGAAGACATTTAATTCTGCAGTGAGTTGGGCAGCTGTGGTTTTATGTTTTTTGGATACAATCCGCGTTAGCACCCGGACATCCCTTTCAGACAGCTTCCTTTTGTGTCCACAGTTCCTCCTGTTGGATGTGGTTCATCCTTCTTGGTGGTATGCTGACATTACCCTGGATACCGTGGCTTTTGATACATCACAAAGACTTGCTGTCTTGGTCACAGATGCGCCAGCAAGATGTGCACCAACAATTTGTCCTCTTTGGAACGCTGATATATCACCCATAATGTTGTGTGCATTGCAATATTTTAAGCAAAACTGTGCTATTACTCTGCTAATTGAACCTTCACACTCTGCTCTTACTGGTGCAGTGTACAATCAGTGAAGTTTGACCACCAGGCTGGTCACATTTAGCCATGAAACCTCCAACAATAAATTGGCCAGTGTTTCAGTTTCATTGTCTAACCCCTGTAGTTTGTTTACTGTAAACTTAATGTACAGTTTATAACCATAATCTCAAATATGGCACCATATAATCATTTTTTGACAAAAGAACATATTGTTGGCAGTATTAATGCAAGCACTGTCAATTTTAATGTAATATCCATGCAACACTTACTGAATAATTTAGTTAGATAAAAATGCTGTATTAAAAACAATCTATGAAAAAGAAAATATGTGGAAACTATAAGATAATCCAACATTTATTTAAAGCAGGCAGCACCAATGTAATACCGTAGATGCCCCTGCACGTAATCTTGGCCCAACAACAAGCTGACCACCGTCATGATGTCTATAAGCATGGGATTAAAACTCTGGACATTTTTCAATGAATTCTCATAAGGCAGATCAGTGATAGAGTCACTGGCAGAGACCTAACCCTAGCAGTCACAGAAAAATCCAACAACAGTAAAAACTACCAAAACAAAACATAAATATTTTAGCGCAATGTGTCCGATCACAACTCCATAGCATCAATGCTGACAAAAATAAAAGGGTCATGACATGACATGCATATTTTTGTGTCCAAGTCCATTGTTTTTAAAAAGCAAGCAAGTGAGCAGACTAAAAAAACTTTTAAAAGTGTTATTTAAATCAAGATAAATGGTAAATGAAATACTCTGGTATTATTTTATGTTGGAAGTCTTTTGGATAATGATATTTGTTCTTATATCAATAGTTTTAAAGCTATTAAAATAACTGCAAAACTTTTGTCCAGCAATTTACATTTCCTAAATGTCAGGGTGGTACAACCATAAACACTGGACTTTTATTTTGAAGTGAAGAGACACTAGCCATAAACAGGATGTTGCATCAGCCAAAGGACCCCAAGTTACCCTTGGGACAAAGACAAAATGTTTGTAGATCTCTGTCAAATACTGATAAAAATCACTACTTTCAACTCAAATGTAGACTGGTACACTTCCCATGTCAGCTGGTACAGCCACTGTAAAAATGGAAAAATATTATTTTATTATCATAAAACCCTTTATTTAAAAAAAAAAGATCTGTTTGAACTTCATGACGAGTAGAGGCTGATGCTAGCATCCAAACAGAAGCCTGTTTCATTTGAGATTAGTTGCAATTGTCAGGTGGTGCAACCAGTTTGTCAGGTGGCAGAACTACAAGCAATGTCACTATATAATGCTATTCAAAGCTCTAACAGTATGCTTGGCACTTCTAAACTGTTGACTAGTTTTCAATTAAAAGATATTACACACTTTAAAACATTTCACATGATAATTTGTACATTTTAGATGCCACTATCTACCAAAGAAGAGTCAGCATGACACAGGGCATGCAGGAACAATGATCCAGCTGCAAGGGAAGCATATGTTGCAAAAAGAAAAGAGATGTAATGCATCCAGACACAACACATTTTACAGTTAGATCAGAGGAAGCACAGGGACAGGAAAAAGGCCATGGAGGAAATCTTGAATTTCACACCAGAGTCAATAGAACCCCCAGAAGAGCGTGAACCTAACCCTCCCAACAAGGATGGTGTCAGTGTAGATACACCTAATGCATCATCAGCACCACAAAGAACAGCATGCAGTAGATGGAAAAGAGAAAAAGCAAAGTTGCAATGCAATGGAAAATTTATCATGGTGAATTAGGAAGGTCAGCCATTTGTGGGGCAGGTCCTTCAAGTAGTTGGGGAAGAGATTGAGATGAGCTGCATGCAGCAACTGGGAGGTAAAAAATGCATTCACTTGGCCTCATCGTGCTGACATCATTTTTTTTCTATGCAGCTGAAGTGCTCAGAGTGACTGCAGAGACATAAGGCTGATGAATTCTGACTGAGAATATTTTAATACACACTGAGATGAAATACTGGCTCTCAATGTTGACCCAACATTTGAAAATGTTCAGATTTTGTTAAGCTACGTCATTGTTGCCATTTAAAATATTGTCATAGTGTTGTAGTGTTGAATGTAAACTTATGTGAAGTGTTTTAGATAGGTTAGCGTTAGGTTTAAGTTTGATTTATGAAAACCTAAATATTTTGAAAATATTAAGAAAGCTTAGAGACTGATGACTAAAACACCTTAGTATTTGAAATGAAAATGTTTTTTTTTCCCCTAACATCCTTCCCTTTGCTGTTGCTGCTGTTGCTCTCCCTCGGAGTGATAGCTCTTACTTCCTGGTTACTTTCCTGCTCCCACATGTTGAATTCCATGTAGGATATGGTGTTTCTGGAGAGATTGACTGCCACTGCTGTTTTCTTTCTATTATTTGTTATCCCATTCTGTAATTTTATTTTTTTAATTATTTCAGTATTAATTTTCTTTCTTCCCCCGAGATTTTAATGGGCCACTGCAGCAGTCCAGTGTGGTTTTAATACATTCTTTGTTTTCTTTCTTTTCTTTGCATACTGCAGGACTGGTGATAGCGTGGGTGCTCTGATGGTGAAGGGGTTGGTGTTCGGAGTTTCTCGCCTCAGCCTCACACCCCCTTAAGTTTGTGCGTGTGTTGTGGTAACTGCACATCCCTCACACTTTATGGTTTTTCCTGGTTGTTTGGTTATTTTTGCTGTCCGTGTGCATGTGTTTGGTACAAAGCGTGGTGAGTGCTCTGTGCTGCTTTTGTAATAAAGTTTGTGATCGTGGGGGAAGTACTTTGTCTTTGGCCACTATTTGACCTTCATTGGTATTGTTTTCCTTGGGATGTGTGGCCTTTAAATGGTTTTATATTTTAGATATCTTAAAGTAATTAGAGTTAATCAGGAGCCCCTACGCAAACTATGGGCCACAACCAGACATAAGGGAGCAGGAAGTGGAGAGGCTGAAACAATGAATACAAAATCAAACAGTTGCACTGTTTAGGGCTAACTTTAGACGGATGGACGCTGCTGTCAGAATGAGGCTGCTCTCTTGTATACATAGATTTACTACTGCTTGTTTGGTCTGCCTCTGTTGCCATGGTTGTTGACTTGTCACAGTGTAGAAAACAAACAAATAAACACTGTGCTGGTGATGAGATGTAACAAGCAACTGATAAAAATATTACTGAAATTCCAATAGTAATGTGTTATATTATTGCTAAACGTAATATATTACTGTAAGGGCATTTGTTTTGTTGCGTGTTACCCCAACACATTAATGCGCTAAATGATAAATGTCTGCAACGTTTATGCTACAAGCAAACATGCTAAATATTACCTCAACAGAAACAGAGTGTTGGCTTTTTTCAAGCATGTGTGTAGAAATGGGATGTTTCCCCTATCAGTGCTTCTCTCTCTCTCTGCTGTCCTCTCTGTTAGTGATGGTCTCTCCACCAGTCGCCCTCTAGTGCCTCAGCGTCAGGACGCTTAGCTCTGCTCTGTTAATGAGGCCTGCTCACTGTTTGCCAGACCAGCCTTCATCTGCTGCTGATGGATACAGGGCAAGACACGGTGAAGGCTGAGTACCACATCAACCTGTGTGTGTGTGTGTGTGTGTGTTTGAGGCTTACCGTGGTGCCAGCACTCTGCTGGACTTGTTTATATGGACTTAATTGCCCGTCAGTGGTATTATTGCAATCTGGAGCTCATTTGGCATGAGGGGAGCTGCTATGAAATAATTCTCTAAATGGGAGTCGTGCAGGCTCATGCTTTCCATGCACTCATCTTTCCCACGTGGCCTCACTTAACATCTTTTTAAACCAAATGTTTTATTGTGACAGTTTACGTTATTTAAGGTTTAATTGAGGACAAGATTTGAAATCAAAATGGACACACTGGGTTTCAGCATCTTAGTGAAAATATAGTGCAGATCCAACAGGCATCAGTTTGGTTTTAATTTAGTCACTTCTAAATGCAAAACTTGATTGAATTAAATTGAAAGTTCATTGGTTAATTGTGGAAGTTTCCTAATTATTTTTCAAGTTAATTATTTCCCCTCCAGAGCGGGTTGACGCAGTCACTTCTCTTTACATTCAGAGTTTTTAAGGAGCCTCTGAGAGCTGATTGAACTGGAGGCAAAGTGACCCTCTAACCCCGGCAACAATGCGTGATTATAACAAGTGGATCAGCTGAATGACGGGACATGATTAGTACCTCTGCTTCTTTACATCTCTGCAGAGACAAAAGCTACATTTATGGTAATGGTATATAATTTACCTCCTTCCTGATTTTCGCTCTCCAGTCCCACTCTTTTCTTGTCAGCGCCTCATTGATTAGCTTGTGTGGAGTTTAGAATATTACCATAATTACAGGTGTTGGGCACCATTGTTCCATTTTTCATTAATCAAAAACATTGCTTAACAGACAATCAAAATCCTTAACTATCGAATCAGTGTAGCTTTTCCTCTGATTGGAAAGAAATTATAAAAACATAATAGGAACTGGGCTCCATTAATATGGTAATGAGTTTTGACATTGCCAGAACAGATAATTACATGTAAACATGCAGGTTTTTAAACCTTTTATTGTTCCAGATTCTGTAGAGATTGATCAATAAGAATGTTGTTTTGCATGTTAAATTAGTGCTTAAACAGAAAACCAATGCAAAAGAGGTCATGTGATCAAATGACCTCACCTCAGAGATTCTCACCACTTTGCAGTGAATGTTTTACAGTGTGAAAGGATAAAGAAATACACAGAAGCAAACAAAGTTCATACGCCTGCCCATGAGATCAGGTTGGACATCCGGCCTCTCTGTCGGTCTTTGTGTCGCTTCATGTCATCGATGTCACGTCTGTAATCCTGCCAGCCTGCACCTTTCTCGCTGCTCCGTTCCTGTGGACCCATGGTCAAGTCTGAACTATCTGCATGTACTGTAGGTCCTCTCCCTGCTGGCTCACACTCACCTCTGAGTCATCATTACAGTATTTTACCTTGAAAAGCATCTACATCACCAGGTGGATCGTGTAGATGCTCTTTCGTCTGTTGCTCATTCTTGGATCACATAATAGACCGAAGCTGATGGGACAGATGTCTGACTTCCTGTTGTTTAACAGTTTTTCCTCGTGAATTCTGGTTTCATGTTGATATTCTATAAGGTCTATAAATTAAGTACATAAGTCGGGACAGTGCCAGTGATGACGCTGTCGTCTTGTATCTGCAATATAGTGGCTTACTTTCTGCATTTTTAACTGAATGGTGAATGAATTGTCATGAACCTGCTGGCTACCTGACATCATGAGGAGTCCTGGCTATACCAAAGCACCAAATATCAAAGTGGAGGCAGCACAGGAGGTGGTGCTGCTGTCGGCTCATCGTACAGAAAACTCCACAGCAGCCTCAGCTTTCATGTCCGTTTAGTGGACATCTCAACAGTCAATGAAAAAACCCTGCGAGACACAGAGCAGCAGGTCGATACGACGCTCGACGCAAACAGGCAGGCAGACACCATGAACAGCAGTGTGGTGCAGAGGTCAATACTTCATTAATGTCTGATTAATGTCTTCAAGCTGATTAATTCAATTGAGCCCTTTATTACACTCTGTGTGTGTGTGTGTGTGTGTGTGTTAATGGGACTGAAGGAGTCTCTCAGCAGGAGGAGCTGTCTGCCATATGGGGGAGCATCATGGCGGCGTTGGCTGGCAGCGTGCAGCCAGAGGTTGCCAACCGCAGCACTGGAAGGGTCGGCAGGGCATGCTGGGAGAGGTTTGGCAAAAACTTTATTTTAAAAAAAAAAGCAAGTGTTGTGTGGCCTGACGTGGCTGAGGCAGCTCACCCTGAATAAACCATGAAGTCTGAGGCACACGTGGGCTTTTCTGTGGGGCTCAGTGCAACTAAATGTGATGGATGCAGGTTTTGGTTTTGGTCTGCTCTGGGATAACGGGATGGCAACAGAAATATGGTAGATTGTGCCACACAAAGTCACACAAAGTCATTAAATTGTAAAACTACGTACAAGTTTGAGGTACTTTATTATTCATTATTTATTTCTACTTAATTTGATAAATGCAGATTTACTTATTTGTACTTTTAGTAGCAGCATAGTACTTATGGCCTGAAGTGAATAGCACTGAGATGATTGTCACATAAATGACTTATTGTGTTTGTTTTTTAGTAGCCTGATTATTAACAACATTATTACATACATACATTATTATGCAAGTCTGCTCTGCTACAAATTGTAACACATTCATTTTGTGAGGTTATGGTGGGTAGACCTCAGGGCCAATGGGAAACTAAGGGCTGGTAATGTTGAGACACTAGCAAGAAAACACTAGATTTTTCCATCTTAACTCTTTGAGTGCCAGCTGTTTTCTAAAACAGAAAGTGCCTTGTTCCTGCATTTTTACCCATTTTGTGTCACATCTCAAGACCCACAAAGTATTTTTTACCGTGTCTCTAAAAACACTGAATAGCTCAAATGAAAGAAGAGACTCTCTATTTCATCATGAAAAAAATGTTTGTTTTTATCTTGTTCCGTTCTTGTTTTATCAGAGGTAGAGTAGAGGACACTTTCACCAAAATCACCACTTTTTGTTCAGATTCTGTTTGTTTTTTTCTTCTTGCGATCGTCTCCACTTCCTGCTTTGATCTCTGTGGTGTATACCGTCTCTTTATGTCCTGACTACAAATCCCAGAAGCCCCAAAATTACTCATAGTCTGTGTGAGAGCGCTCTTTTGTCCCTGCAGCCGAAAAAAAGACAAATGTATACATTCATGGCACTCAAGTGTTGTTTTTTTAAAAGACATATATATATATCTATATATATATCTACAGTATTCATCTTTAGCACTCAAAGAGCTAGACACCCAGCCCAGCTCAAAAGCTCCAAAAATCTCTGAATTGAGAGAGAAAGTTTCCAAGTCTGTGACACTTTTTAACATTTTGGGAAATTTAGGGACCCACTTGAAGTAAAAAAGAACCAAAGTGACAATACCAAAAATGTCGGAATTTAAATGGAATTTGTGAGTGTTCGGATTCAACATGGTGAGTTCAAATAAAAGCTGACATTTTAAGACGTCCTCTTTTTGTGGAGTTATTTCAGAATTTCTGAATTTCAGGGCCAAACAAGACAAACCCCACCTAAGGTTATTAACTTTTTAACTTTCAAGGCATTTTAACAAACTCAGTGCTATCAAAAAAAAAAATCCACTTAAATCTCAAGTGCAGTGTACACAATCGTGGTAATTACAACCTAATTTCTGGCACCACAATGTCTTCTTTGCTTCAAACGAAATGAAAAATAGAGGAGTATCTGAGGAGGAGTTTTTCTTTAATCCTGTTGTTGTCTCCCTCTGTCCTGTGAAACACTCAGTTGGCGCCAGTGTTTCTTCTTTACACCAATGACGCAAACCCCTGGCGCACACACACACACACACACACACACACACACACACAGTCTCACTCAGACACACTACAGCTGTTATAGTTGGCACACAGTGTCAATTGTGTTTGCCCTGGGAGTTAACAGCAGCCACTCGACACGAGACGCCGCCTCGCCCTCGGCCCCTCTTGCCTTCACATGACAAAAGATCTGTTTCTATCTCGGCGATGGAGGCTTAATTGAGTATGATAACCTCTGTGTCACAGTTGTTTATCCAGCTGCTCTCCACTCTCCACCACGCACAGTGAATTTCAATATGTTTCACCAGAGAGTGTGAAAGTGTTTCAAGCCTCCATGAGGTGAACAAAGTGCTTTTTTCTTGAGCAGCTCTTTACGGTGCAAATGATGCAGAACATTATCAACAGACTGTGATAAAGGTGCAATGTGTATACGGCAGTTAGTGGTGTGGTTACAGATTGCAACTAATAAGGAAAAACTGTGGTAACACCATTTGCATAGTATTTAGTACCATACCATACAGTACAGTACCGTACCATTCTAACAGTACTTTTGTTGTTGTGGAGCACCAGAATTCAAAGAGCAGCTGGTGGTTTTGTAGCTCATGTTGCCACCGTTCAAAGTGTTTCAGTGCCCTATGGTGGCTCCAGTTGAAACATGGCGCTGTAACATGTCTCTATGTTGGTATGAAGGACCAGTAACACATTACTGGTAACTAATAACGCATTCCTGTAACGCTGTTACTTTTAACAGTAACTAATACTCTAATGCATTACTTTTTAAATAAACACAGTTACTGTTACAATATGGAGCATTTGTCCATTACTTAGTAAATGATTTCCTGATTGATGAATTCAGATGGCTTTCATTCATGCTCCCAGATGTTTCTGTAGACAGGGGGACATGTCCCCTTCAGATTCATAGAGACACTGATCCGTCCCCCCATTTTACCAGCATCACCAGTAAAACAAAGGATTGATGTCATTACTAGGGTTGCCAACCGTCCCGTATTTGCCGGGACGTCATGTATTTGAGCCAAAAGAGGCGCATCCTGGACGGGACGCTATTTGTCCCGGCCGCACGGGTAAAGGGAAGATGCATATATTTTTTCACTCTGTGCGCCATGCATTGTGTGTCTGGCTGCCTGCCTGCATGGCCAGCTGTATCTACGGGCACTAGGACTGCTCAGTTGACAGGATAGGCAGGCACAGCTTCAGCCTATGGCTGCAGCGCTTACGTGCTTATGTGCGTGTGACTCAGTCCCAGTGTGTGTGTGTGTGTGTACGTGCGCGCTGTACTGTGTAGCCAGCGACTAGCGGCGAGGCAGGCAGCTGTTTGTGAGGAAGTGGATGTATGCCAATGTTTACTACTCGTGTCGTGTAGAGAAATGAGTGCTGCTGCAGGACATCGTCAAAATCATGACAGAGAAGATGAAGAGGACGACTGTAAGAGTAATGCAGTAGCCTAATATGTTTGTATAGTCTGTAATAGGTATAACTGTGCCAAAATTCTGTTATATATGCGTTTTTGACCCCCCAAAATCCCAAATGTTCTCGGCCGCCCGTGGGAGGTGTCCCTTATTTCAATCTCTTGGTGTTGGCAACCCTAGTCATTACAGCAGTGTTGGGAGCCTGGAGTTTGTGTGATTCAAGTCATGGTCCATTCAAGTTGTACAGGAATGTTGAAATTTCCAAGTTTCAAGTCAGAATTTAAATCAAAAATGAAGTCAGATCTCCACCTCAGAAAGTCAGATTAATTTCATCAACCTGACATAGAGTTCATGCTATCTGCTACTGACATAGACAGTAGCTACATGTTTTGTTGTACGTCTGTAAGGCTGAAAGAGCAGGGAGCACTAAACTTTGAGGTTAAGATGATCTGAGCTCCAAGTTCTGACTTCCAGTGAACACACCATAAGACATACTCTCACTCCCCAGGGTCCTAAAGAGTATCTAAAAAGTTACTTTTAACGGTAATGCACTCAGTTCAACTAGTGTTTCAGTGAACTATGGTGGCTCCAGTTTTTGGTTTGTCCATTATGGGCTCCAGTTGAAACATGGCACCGTAACATGTCTCTATGCTGGTATGAAGGACTAATTCTAAGCTAGCAAAAACACAATAACTCTTAGTTTCAGACACTTTTTATTACTTTCAAAATAGAACATCTCTTTGTAAAGAAAACTTCCACAACCTAAGCGCATGAGCCTGCACACTGTTCTCATGATCATATTCATCCACCAGCAGCTGACCTGTGGGCTCTTAGGAAGGAAGTTGGTGGCATCAAGCTTACAGCACAGTTTTCTGAGCACTACAAGTCTGAAAAACTAGTGATTGCTTTGTGTGTGTTGTGTCTCTGTGGTGCTGATCAGAGTATTCAGCTGAAGGTTGGCTCTCACCTGCAGCGTCTCCTCTCCTCTGTGTCTCAGCCCTGTGTCCTCGAGTCCAGGTTTGAATCATTTAATTAGTCGTGATTCTCTTTTCTTTTCTTTTTGTGACAAGCCACGTCGGTGCATGGCCTCTTCGAATCGAATGGCCTTCTGTGTAATTAGTGTCTTTGTGGTTGCAAGGATATTCCCTTTCCTTCCCCCTGAAACTTGCTTTTCCTGGTGTAAACATGAATGAATAATCTACTGGCAGAAATAGAAAATAATAATCATAACTATTTTTCAATAGTGTCTAATCGTCTGAAACTAGGAATGTCCAAAATTGAGGCTGTATGGATACCTAGCATCACAGTTTGACACAGAGGGTCACTACCAGGGCTTTGTTTTTACATTACCTGAAGGCCACATCTCTGATGTGCGTTCAGCTTGCAGTCTGCACCCACACTGCTACATGCTACTGAATCCTACACACTGTACCTTTAAGCTGGTGCATTTGAACAATACTCAGCATCTGCTTACTGTCTGTATGATGTATCCTGAACTGGCAGAGAAGGTCAAGTTGGTCTTTGTACTCTGACTAATTAAATCTCCAGTAATTATGGCGCCGCAGAGGATGTCAGGAATAAAATAGATGAGGAGAGATTCAGGAGAACCGTCAATAAATGTCAGTGTAGACAGTATTGCATATTTCATCGAGCCACAGGGTTATAGGTAGACAAAGTCTTGTTCACAAAGCTCCGCTGTGAGGTTCACTAGCAACAGAGAGCGAGCACAAGCTCAAAGGTTTGAAGGAGCGCTCATCATTGTTCCCGTTGCTATGCAGCTCTCACTAATTAGCTTAGCTTACTAACCTGATGAAACAAAGGGGATGAGGTAGTTGAGAATAAAGATGGATAAGAGGGAGTAAGGTAGTTTCTCTTCTTGCTCCTGATGCAGGGATTGAGGACCTCCTGCATTATCATTATCAATTATTGTTAACCCAGCACATTTCCACTCATTCCCTGTCCAACAGGGGTGTGTCTAGGAGGATGACCTGGGGTGGCACATGCCACCCCTAAAATCTGATTGGCCACCCTGCATTTATTTATTTAGTTTATTTTGGTCGGCACTTTATATTATGATTTATATTTTTGCATTGTCTTTATTTTTGCACCTCTCAAGAAAAAAAAAATCTGTTGTGTCATGATTACAAGGTCTATTTATATTTCAAATTATATTAACATATAAGATTGCAATTTTAGTGGTCAAATTAATCATAAAAGACAAAAAATTAAGACCTCATGCTGTGTTGATGGAGGCGTCCAGGTGCAGTGACTCAGTGCCCCACTTGGGCCACCCCTGTGATAAAAGTCTGGACACACCACTGCTGCCCAATCGTCACTGTTGTGTCCTGAAACAGCCACACTCAATTAAAAAAGGGAAGAAATAGGCCTTAATAAAATGTAAATGTTTTTTGTGTTTAAAAATAGTTGCTCATTATCATTAATTTACTAATATGTTACTGTATCATCTGTCTTTTTACCGCCAGTTAGTGACAAACTGTTCACCACACTCTTGTGCATAGAGTGGTCGGATGGAGGGTCTTTTTATGTGTCTTGGCCAAAAAGAGATGAGCAAGGAAAAAATATCCTGTCCCAGAGGAGGACAGCAGGACCCTGTGTGGACATAAACATAATCTAACCATAAACACTAATGTCTTGTCACTTTCAAAATATTTTTAAAATCAGTAATCGTGCTGACACAAATAAATCTGTCGACTGACAAATAGCCAGCCCAGCAATGAGTAACACTTCACTTCTTGCTTCTGTATAGTAGAACGACAACATGGCATTTGTTTTGTTTTATAAATGCTATTTAATGGTTATTTCAACCAATTAATCTTCTGATCATATTTTTATTTGCCTCTTGCCTCTCAAAAACAGAGGTGGAGGAGCCTCCCAAAAAATCCATTACAAACATCCATTACAGGCTTTGTTATGTTATTATGAATGAGGCTCACATACCCAAGGCCACTCAGACTGATCTCTGATTGGTTGGCTGTCTTTGTAACCCGCAGCAGTCCTTTCCAAGGGCACAGAGGTCAGGCTTGAAAGCTCTCATTGGTAGGAAAAAAAACTGAAATGATGAAAGAAGTGCAACAGGGAGAGGCTACAGATTGATGGTCTCCAGAAAGCAGACAGAAAAGAGGAATCATGTCCCGAGGGAGAAAGAGACAAATGTTGAAAGAGTTGCTGTTTGCTGCTCTGATTGAAAAGATTGTGGAGTTGACAGAACATTTGGTGCACGAGGTCTGCTCGCTGCTTCTGTCGCCTGTGACTGGTTAGTCGCTCTAATGCTGCATTGATACACGGACGCCAGCAAACACAGACACACAAGACGTACGCAGCAGCTCTTCTCCCTGAATTTGACATGTGTTTTTATTAAAGTAAGCAGCTGCTCGATAGTGCTAAAGAGTAACGGGAATTGACTCTGGCATAATTAGACAAAGCCTTGCATGAATTTGGTTCAAATGGAAGCTGAACACTTAACCCAGAGTGAATGCAGGGCAGATCAATGCTGAGCAGTCAGCTCCCTCAAAAAACAGGACATTTACATATGCAATGCATCTCCTTTAAGATAATGACAGGAAGGCAAGAGCCCAGCGCCACGGGAGTCAGGTGGTGATACATTACAGGGCTTAAGAAATGAAGATGCATGTCTGAAAAACCCTCTTGTGAGGGAATATTAGGTATGCACACACACTCAGAAACATGCAAACACACACTCTTGCATGCATGAACACAGCCCATTGCAGGCTATTTCTATGGTAAAGTCTGTATGGAAGCAATTGAAGTCGCACATCATGAGGCCAGAAGCACACATGTCCCCTCCCCCATACCTCATCTTCAACCACCGATCAATATCTTTAATCCATGTATTAGTCTGCATAACCCACATGGAGCCTCTCGGTCAGGTTTGGATGTGATTTATTCAGCTTTGTTTTTCTTTTATTGCACATGATCTTAATGTGATTCAATATGTTTTTTTTCTTCTCTGCTGTTTGGAATAATTTAATCCCTCCTTCCTTGGTCCTTGCAGTCCCCTAAACTCACTATGCTGCCTAAAACCTCTTCATAATCTAAGAATAAGGAAGATTCCCTCACACTAGAAACTGAAGACAGTCTCCTTGGTTTTGCTGCTAAAACTGTGTGAAAAAGGTTTTAAGACTTCATGCATTGCTGAATTTATAATCCCAGTTTTTCAGGTGGTTCCTCATGTTGGGGCGATGAACGGTTGTTGCTGGAGCTGCTATGCTAACCTGCTAACAGACACACAGAAATGCTCTGGCTCTGGTAACCACCACTTATCCTGTCCAAGGTCTTTGGGGGTCTGGAGCTGATCCCAGCTGACAAGGTTTATTCAGGGATATATTATTACAATGCCAAAGAGGTTTTCTAGCTTCCATATCTAGACAATGTTGATCAATAACAACACATTATTCCTACATGGCACTCAAGTACATCCCCCACATTGTGGTTGTGATTGATCTGTCCCAATCCAGGACACGTGAGGGACGTAGGTTTATCTCGCAAAAACTTTGCATTTAGAAATTCCCAGGTGGTTGGTTGGTGGAGCAGGACGAGATGAGCGTTGCCAGGTGTAGTGAAGCAGAATTAAACCAAGAGGAAGGAAAGAAATCGAAGTACATGTCTTTATTTTGACTCAATAATTAATCAATACCTTGACACAAACACCTGGTCTTTTTTTATTGTGCAGATTTTTGACACGTTGGTCGCACTGCTAAGGGCCAGGTTACACTACAAAACAACTGGTCCCCACAACGCCACACTGGAAATCGAATGTGGTTATACACTGCCTGGCCACCAGTTGCCACCAAAGAAAGGTCACACTCTAATATTTCGTTGGACCGCCTTTAGCTTTGATTACATGCTGTGTCATTGTTTTGATAAGCTTCTGCAATGTCACAAGATTTATTTCCATCCAGTGCTGCATTCATTTTTCACCAAGATCTTGCATTGATGATGGTAGAGTCTGACCGCTGCTCAAAGTCTTCTCCAGCACATCCCAAAGACTCTCAGTGGGGTTAAGGTCTGGACTCTGTGGTGAAAATGATGAGTCATGCTCTCTGAACCACTCTTTCACTATTTGAGCCCGATGAATCCTGACATTGTCATCTTGGAATATGCCCGTGCCATCAGGGAAGAAAAAAATCCATTGATGGAATAACCTGGTCATTCAGTATATTCAGGTAGTCAGCTGACCTCATTCTTTGAGCACATACTGTTGCTGAACCTGCAGTAATTATCCAATAGGAGGCTCGTACCTATTTGCTTAGTCAAATCCAGGCGGCGACTTTTTTTTTGGCCAGGCAGTGTAGCTGGAGCCTCTGGACAGCTACAGCCTCTGGTTCAAAGAGAAAAACCTGGCCACCATAGGGACAGGAGAGACACAATGATCATTGAATATGGGATAACTTTGCAGATGGCAAGTGAGCTATCAAACCTTATTTTCTCATCATCACAGCTGGCCAGTAACTGCGTGAAGAGGGTGTGAATGTCAGAAAGTTAAGCATCAAATTTACTTCTCTAACTGCGTATAATACGTTATCCAACTCCATAACCACAGAGACCCCTCACAGTTCTCCTTCGTGGTGCTGCACCCCCTCGTGGGTCTATAGGCATGTAGATCACATTACATTTATATTTTAGGTGATATTCTGGATCAGGCTACTGTTACTGTACTGGCTACTGTTTCGACCTACATGAGTAGCTTATA
The DNA here is from genome assembly GCA_029721515.1 of Synanceia verrucosa. NCBI lineage: Eukaryota > Metazoa > Chordata > Actinopteri > Perciformes > Synanceiidae > Synanceia > Synanceia verrucosa. Next base: position 28,666,145 of record CM056549.1, read on the forward strand.
TACAGGTTATCCCATTAAAAGCACATACTGCAATGTATTCTTTTGAAATAGGTCGTATGATATCATACGGAAAGTGACGAAAATGCCGGACATTCCTTTCACTGCCAGTGAAAACCGTAACATTAACCGTACCGTTAGGCTTATGGAAATAAAATGCATATTTCCCGCTAGAAATGTGCTCAAATCACACCTGAACTCATAAACTGTTCCAGAGTGTAAGGAATGTCTGCCATGATTTCACTGACAGAGCAGCCTGCATCGAACGTCACGTGATCAAAACAATTACATGGGTTATATACGAATTAATGGTTTTCACAGTAATGATAAGAATATTTCATGAGACCAGCCTGCATACTTTTGAACCTAGGAATTGCAAGGAAAGCTGGATTATATTTAACCTTGTGAAACGCAAGTCAAATACATTAAACTTGCTCAAAAAAATCCATTTAATTCATTTAGTAATTATGGCTGGGGTATATTTCCACAGAACATACCAAAAGGTGTTGGTTTGTGTTAACTATTATCTGATTTTGTGTTGAGAAGAACATGTGTTATTTGCACTCTTCAGAGCTTTAAAGACTGTAAGCAACCAATGTTCTTCTCTTCTCCCTCACAAATAATTAAATCGTAAAACAGTATTTTCTCCCTGCGATATTAAGGCAAATTGCGAGGGGCATTTCACGGTACGGGTGCTTTCTATGGCACAACACCTGTTAAGAACAGGCCCTTGTCGCCTTTGTTTTTCCTTGACGGAGTGACGGACAGTTAAAAAATATTTCATGCACCCGAAGAGAAAGAGGCTCTCCGACAGGCTTTTCAGCACGTAGAGGGCTCTCCGTGTCTACATACAGTACAGCAATTTACAGAGTACTATAAATTATGACATGACTCATGTTTTGTTAATTATGGTTAACTGATGTTATAACACGTTATAGTGCCACAAACTGTATTCAAAAATGCTGGCATTGTAGATTAGTTTATTTCTTTATATTTTAATAATCCATGTACCATTCAAGATATGCAGCACACAAAGCCTGTGCATCAGCACAGAAGCCACAAATTCAGTGTTACAGCCTCTGTGTTAAGGCCAGTGGAGCAGGCACTCTGCCTCTCTTTTGTCTGGCCCATTGACATGTAAATGTTCTCCTGCTATAAGGCATCAGCAGTGAGAGAGAAAAAAAACACTGAATTGAAATGTCAATAGTAATTTTTGGCATGCGAGGGACGTCTGAGAGTCAAGGGCGGCCTCCCGGGAGAAATGTGAAAAGGAAGAGAGTGAGGGAAGGGCTGAGAATGTGGAGGGAGGACGAGGAGGGATGGAAGATGTAATAGAGGGGCAGATAAAGTGGAAGACGGTGTGATAGAGGAGAGGAAGAAGAGGGAGTAATAGCAGTCAGAAGGTGAGCTGTCAGAGGAGAAGCAGGGCAGGGACGTTCAGAAGGGAGGAGGGGGGAGAAAGATGGAGGAAGGACGGCCCGAGTCCCAGTCCTCCTCTGGGAATCTTTCCCCATCCTCCTCCTCCTCCTCCTCCTCTGATGGACACCCTGAAATACCACAGGAGCCACCTCCCGTAATGACTTGATAAATGAGCTTCTCCAACCAACCAGCTCCCTCACCCCCACCCTCCATACCACCTTCACACCTCCCCCTCTTCAGACTTCGCCCTTGCTCCACCCCCGTCTATTTACAGACAGCACTCTGTATGAAGTTTACATATACATATATGATGTATTTATGAAATTTGCTCAAACCAAACAACATTTGCTTTTTCCTGATTTGATTGCTCTTGTGACTCTGCAGCTATAACACACACTGTGCTGAGCAAAGTCATTAATAGTGGATTTTCTGATCAATGGCTCTGCCTCTGCGTCGTTTGACAAATCAGTGTTGTGCTCTGATGCTGCTTTGATTTTATCTGATGTGTCCCTTTTTCATTTGAATAATATTCTAACAATATTTTAAAAACATAAATAAAAATGATCTCTCTAGTATGTAAATAAATTCCTCCAGACACTCTACATCTCATGCATGAATATATGTAAATATGTAATCAAATTGTAAATGCTGGTTGACACCCTGTGGTGTCAAAGGAACAATCTTTGCAGTGGCGTGTCCAGACTTTTTTCACAGGGGGGGCCCAAGTGGGGCACTCAGTCAGGGGTGGCAAGCAGGATCAGTCTTTTATGATTAATTTTACTACTAAAATTACAATCTTAGTATGTTAGTCAAAATTGAAATATAAATAGAACTTGTAATTACAACACAACAGAATGGAACACTAAAAGTGTAATACAAAGTCTTAATCTTTTATTTTTCATGAAAGGTCATGAAGACAAATTATAATATAAAGTGCTAATCAAATCAAACTACATTAATAAATAAAAACTTCAAAATGTTGACTTTACAAATCCTTTAGTTTGTTTCATGCAAATGAAGTCACGTCTGACGATCGGATAGTCCATCATGCAGGGTGGCATCTGGGGTGGCCAATCAGATTTCAGGGGTGGCACATGTCACCCCAGGTCACCTCCTAGACACACCCCTGAATCCGTGAATCCTTGTGTCTTATCTAACACATACAATATATAAATATTCTAGCACTGATCTTAAGCGGAAGCAGAAAAACTGAATTTCCAGCTCACAAATTATTTAATTATCATTTTGTTTGTCCACTTTCCTAAAATATATTACCTGAAATATTTGCCAAATGTGATCATTTTGAAACAAACCTGTTCTTTAAAGTGCAAGCTGGTGCAGCATGAGGAGAGTCCAGGTCTTGATTTCTTTAATCTATACTGAACACAAAGCAGGAGGAGGATTTTGTTGACTGAGTACCAGGCTGCAGCTGCAGCTAGAAGCCTGCAGGAAGTCTGTGACACTTCAGGATATTTCTTGGAAAAGACACTCGATAGTAAATGTAGCTGCAGCTCAGGAGGATTTATTATGGCTGCCATGTCCTGCTTGTTGTCTTTGACTCTCTTGAATTAGAGGGAGACCAGAGACTGATGTTGTTTACCTGATTACAGGATGATAATATTCCACACATGCTGCAGGACGGCTCACTGATGACTTATGGAGATATTCTCAAAGATTTATTGTTCTTTGGCTCATTTCTGTCCCGTTCTGTCTGCTGTTTATTGTTGCACTGAGGTGTAGTTCAAAAATGAAAGACAGGGAGATGTAAGGATGAATCAAATGATCTCCATCTTTTGTATGTATGTATGTATGCATGCATGCATGTATGTATGTATGTATGTATGTATGCATGTATGTATGTATGTATGTATGTATGCATGTATGTATGTATGTATGCATGTATGTATGGATGTAGGGCTGAATTCTCCTCCACATGCGAGAGTATCAGGTTTCACTAATGTCATAAGGACAGATCGTTTTCTGGAGTCATAGTTCTGCAGCTGGATGTATTTGCATTTGAAATTGGGATGTTGCCATTAAAATGTTTAGAATGTTTAGATTTTTCACGTCACACACGTATGCATTTTCTACCACAATTAACACATACAGACCTAAGCTAAACATGACAAACCTGCTAAAAACAGGCGACATACTCCTTTCCTTTGAACGCTGTTGTTATTTCTGCTGCATCATGTTTAATGTCACAAAAATGGTGGAAAACAGGGTTAGCAGACTAAAAATGTGACGGGGGCTACTTTTGTTTTTCATATCTGTTTATTCTGTATTATTTTTTATTATTATTATTCAGGCTCTTGTTCATACTCTGAAACCGGAGTTGTTGATTGTTGGAAGAGTGGAAAGACTAACAAAGAGTGTTAAAGATAACTTGTACTTTTTTCAGCTGATTTTGGACAAAGTGTGTTTCCAGCAGTGAATTCAAATTATTGTTTCTGTCAGTGGAGTCTGGTGGCTTTGAGTAGTGCATATAACAGCTGTTTCCTTTCACATTAAACTCTGTGAATTGAAGGTTTGTTTGGACAAAATCAGAGTTGATGACTGTTGAAAAGTGGGCTAAAAAAGATGGTTTTGAAGGGTTTTATTTTTGTTTGAATGAAATGTGTACCGATGATCAGCAAGGTCAAAGTATTGTGTCTGTCGATAGAGTCTGCTGGTTTTAAGAGTATATTAACTGCACGTCTTTTATATGTTAATTAATTATAATTATATGTCCAAATACCTGTAGATGTCTGTAGTCACCAAATGTTGCTGCCATTCCGAGCTGGAGCAGATAAATACCCATGACTACTGCAGAGACATTTGTCCCCAGAGTGAATGCTAATTGTAGCTTTCCCACTGAGGACAATATGTCACCTAATTTGCCTTAATTTGTCAAGTTTGTTTAAAAAAAACAGTTGTTGATGAGTAATGAAAACACACCACACATTCAAGCGACATTCATTATCAGCTGTCCAGGAATAATCACAGGCTTTTATCTGAGAGGACACTCATGGGTTAGCAGTCTAACCCCAGGGACTGCATCCTGACAGAGGCTCAGGGTAGTTTCCAGGACAGGCCACTTCACTTCAGGCCACGATGTGTCAGCGAGGAGCAGCTGGTGCTTGACCATGTTTAGACAAGGAGGAGAGAGAAGAGAAAACCAGCGCTAACCCTGAAGAATGCAGCCTGGATGGTTGGGAGCTCTTTGGGGCAGAAACACATATGAATGAAGAGGAGAGGCAGGGAAAGGTAGAGAAAGGCTGAAATGTGTGTGTGTGTGTGTGTGTGTGTGTGTGTGTGTGTGTGTGTGTGTGTGTGTGTGTGTGTGTGTGTGTGAGAGAGAGAGAGAGAGAGAGAGAGAGAGCAGCACTGTGTGAGTATATGCATGCTGTTATCTCCTGGTAAAGCAGATGTGCTTTATCTGCCAGGAAACAGGAGGCTGCTTCTACAAAAGCCCCGGTCTTTACTTACAAGACTCTTACTGCCAGTTTGGCCTTTTTCAGACTGAACCTGAAATGGAGATTTCACACAAACACACATCACATGGTGGGGAAAGCAGGCCTCCTCGCACAGACAGACACCATGTCCACTCCAGGCATTTTTGCACACCGTCCCTGCAGGCCTTTGGTGAGAGTGGGGAAGCTCTCAGTGATGCAAGGCTGGGAATTTGTCATTTTAAAACGTGGGTCAAACGGTCTCTCTGGCTATTGATTGGCTTGTCCTCCTCTATTACTCCCACGTTATGTATTGCACCCTTTATCAGAGCAGCGACAGCCACAAACACATTAAACTTGAACAGCTTCGATCTGCCATAAAGAGCCACACAGCACGCCGGCCGGTGTGCCTCGCCGGGTGGAGATGAGCTACCGATCAAGGACACGAGTGCAATGTTCTGGCTGCTCTGTTTCTGGAGTTACGACCCAGAGTCACAGAGTGAAAATCTACAGCCACCCGACTCTACAGAGGCCTCACCTCATCACACAAGGTCACCACTTCTCCTGGAGGGGAGAAAGACTGCCGTCCACAACCACAAGACAACACAACACCCAAGAGTTTCTGCATGGCATATTAAAAGCAAATGTGTTACATTTATTCATCAGAAAGTTACGCATCAATACATTTTAAGCTTTTCAGACATAATTTCACACCTCAGGAGTTTTATGGCCTAAACCTAACCAACTGTTTTACACCACATGGGACTGTGCCTTTCTCCGTACTAGGCTGATATGCAACCTATTTATAAATATGTATTTGGTCCAGAAATGTTTATTTAATATCCATGGCTTGCAGAAACGTATGCTTTTATTTTCTTATATAGTTGCAACAAAAATTAGCTGAGGGACGAGAGCAGTCATTTGTTTTGTCCTGTCGTCATTATATCATTGGTGCATGACTTTGCTTTTGATTATGATTGGACTAGTTCATATGAAAAAAACAACTTATCAATTAATTTTCATATATACAGTATATGAACATTCACAGCATGCTATAAAAGTAAATAAAAGAACACACTTGGATCATCAGTGTCTCATTCCAAATGTTACCAGACACTTTTACCATGTCATGTGGAAACAGCTGTAATTGACTCTGAGCTGTTCTCCTTCAGTTGCCAAAAGTCAGCTTCCGTGTGTTTGTGTGTGTATGTGTGTGTGTGTTTGTGTGTGTGTGTGTGTGGGTGAGGGAATCCCACAAAGACTCCATGAAATAACTGCTACTGATGTGAGGAATTTAAATAATTCACTGAACTGCATCGGTGCGCTGCTTTTGTGGCTGCAGGCAGATGGCAACATCAACAGAGTTCACACGAGCAGATTAGACACAACTTGAATGGGGTCCAGTGAAGACGGCTGCCAACTCTTCGCTCAGATCCCTCAGCTGAATTCCTTTATGTCACAGGAGGCGTTTAAAGTCCACGGTGAGTTAAGCTAACCTCGTAACGCCAGGCTCACAGTCAGCCGCACTGCAGGGAATTTACATATCTAAAAAAAAAAAAAAAACAGTCAGCAATATGACAATAATTTCCTGTGGAAGACGGCTACCTCTGAAGTTAATCTCTGGCTGATGCAGGAGTTAATGGGAATCATCACTTTGCTGAGTGGGTTCATGTCCTCTGGGCTCAATATGAGCCTTTTATCAAGAGATTAATGAGACAATTGTCACATTGTTGCATAAGGTGAAATTTACTGGTAGTTCTTTTAAAAAGCCATGCTGTTGTTTATTTATCGTTCATACCCACCCTGCTGATGTCATTTACCACCATGCCATAACTGTTTAATGTTCTCTGTTATCATAGAAAACACAAAAATCTCATGCACACGTTTACCATACTGTTATTTCATTTTTTTTCAGGTTTTCAGGTATGTTGAATGATGTTGAGGTTACTGTGAGGGACTTTAACTAGTTATAAAACAGTATCAATTTAATACTGATGCCTCTATGACCTACATAAGGGAACAAGACCATCAGAAATTTTTCATGCTCATCTTCAGTGGCAGTCAGATTTAGTAAGATTCTGATCAAGATCAGAGAAAACCAGGCAGGTTCAGCAGAAAGTCAGGTCATGCTCCCACGGGGCCTCCGACCAGCCAGACCCAGAGAGCGCTTAAGGCTCATTTTTCCTGTGGTATTTATGATAGAGGTGGACTTAAATAATGGAGGTAAATGGAGACAAGCAGGGAGACATAGAAAATGTCAAACTAAGGGATCAATAGTTCTACAAACTGGTTTACAGCCTCATCCCCTCCTGCAGTGTCCCAGACATCACCAGGTCTCTTACATAATGCATGACCACCGACAACAGGACGGAGTCGGCCTCTGCTGAATCAGCAGCAGAAAAGGAGATGGTGCTGCTCAGCCGAAGACAGACAGCCTGCATTGCCCCCCACCCCCAACCCCTGACCCCTGAGAAGAGCACTTGATCACCCAAGTAACCTTTTTCATGAGCACACTCAGTCTGCCGCTCCCTACAGAGCCACCGCAGACATGGGGTAGACAGGGGGCATTAGGTGGGATTATCACCCCGCTGCCCTTTGTTGTTTTCAGATCTGTCCCTCGCCAACGCCCCCTCCCCTCCGACCGGCCCTGGCACTGCTACAGAGAGGCCGGCCACTGGAAGGCCTCCATCAGTAGCCCACTCCTCAAAACCACAAACACTCTCAAGCAAATCCAACCAAACACACAGAGACACGCACCGACCTGCTCTCTCTTTTTTAATGAAGGACATGATAAGGTGAATCCAGGTTAAAGCCATTATTGCTCATTGATTTCACTTACTAAATCGAAAATGTAATCACAGCAGTGAGATGTTCATAGAGGGAGGCTGTCAGGGAAGAGCTTTTTCATTGACTGATCTTGGTTCCTGGAAAGTTCATAGTTTGAAAATTTACCAGATTTACATTCCTTCCTCCATCACTCGCAGGATCATTAGAATATATCACCCACAACTGGAGAACTACCTTTACAAAGGTGCATCATAGCTTTCTCACAAGCCAATCAGAGCAGACTGGACTTTTTCAGGAGGGAGCTTTCAGATAGAGGCCAAATTCAGGGATATTCAGACAGACATTATGAAAAACATTGAAGCATGTCAACATGTTCTGGTAGAAACCCAGAATACAAGTATGAACCTGAACATGAACAGGATATGTCTCCTTTAAATGTTTGGATGAAATTGTTTGCTCAAATCAACAAACTCCAGCTAAGTTTCCTGGAAAGTTCAGACATTTACAGAGTGATAAAATTACAGAATGGATTTAAAAATATCCTCATTAGTGGAAAGTAAAGAAATCCTAGATGTTTATGGTGTTTTCGTTTCTGCTTTTACCCAGACTTCAGACATACAGAGGTTGGACAATGAAACTGAAACTGAAACACTGGCCAATTTAGTGTTGGAGGTTTCATGGCTAAATGTTACAAGCCTGGTGGCCAAACTTCACTGATTGCACATTGCGCCAGTAAGAGCAGAGTGTGAAGGTTCAATTAACACAGTTTTGCTTAAAATATTGCAATGCACACAACATTGTGGGTGACATATCAGAGTTCAAAAGAGGACAAATTGTTGGTGCACATCTTTCTGGCACATCTGTGACCAAGACAGCAAGTCTTTGTGATGTATCAAAAGCCACGGTATCCAGGGTAATGTCAGCATACCACCAAGAAGGATGAACCACATCCAACAGGAGGAAATGTGGACACAAAGGGATGTCCGGGTGCTAACGCGGATTGTATCCAAAAAACATAAAACCACAGCTGTCCAACTCACTGCAGAATTAACTGTGCACCTCAACTCTTCTGTTTGCACCAAAACTCTCAGTCGGGAGCTCCATAGGGTCAATATCCATGGCCAGGCTGCTATAGCCAAACCTTTGGTCACTGGTGCCAATGCCAAACGTTGGTTTCAATGGTGCCAGCAGCAAAAATCTTAGGCTGTGGACAATGTGAAACATGTATTGTTCTCTGAAGAGTCCACCTTTACTGTCTTTCCCACATTCAAGAGAGTTATGGTGTGGTGAAGCCCCAAAGAAGCGTACCACCCAGACTGTTGCATACCTAGAGTGAAGCATGGGGGTGTAATGCACCAATACAAACAGCAAGACTGTTGACAGAGTGGTTTGATGAACATGAAAGTGAAGTTGAACATCTACCATGGCCTGCACAGTCACCAGATCTAAATATTATTGAGCCACTTTGGGGTGTTTTGGAGGAGCGAGTCAGGAAACCTTTTCCTCCACCAGCATCACGTAGTGACCTGAACACTATTCTGCAAGAAGAATGGCTCAAAATCCCTCTGGCCACTGTGCAGGACTTGTATCTGTCATTCCCAAGATGAACTGATGCTGTATAAAAGGAGGCCCTACACCATACTAATGAACTATTGTGGTCTAAAACCAGGTGTTTCAGTTTCATTGTCCAACCCCTGTATCTGTCAGAATACAAGCTTTTTTTTGGAAAAGCAGCTAAATACAGACATTGGTTGAGAAAAACACATCTCACTGTCAGGTCTATGTAGCAGCTGATTATATCACATGAGCTTCATCAGCAGATGGAGTTTGCTCAGTCCAACATGGACTAGAAAAAGAACAAGCGACATTTGAAAATATATTGATTCAGATTCCACGGCAAGTGATCAAACTCATTGTGATATGATCACAATTGACCTTTCTCAACTACTGTTTCATAAATGTGTTATTTTCATCTATTCTAAAAATTGTGCAGTTGAGTATCTACATACTGGCATCCCTGAACAGTTTTTTCGCATCACGTAGATTGACTACACAGTTACTGGACAGCTGAGAGCGGATCCACTGTGGGATTATGGGTGATTTTTATTAACTACCGAGGGGTAAAAATAATAAAAAATGCACAAAATGTGTGTGACAAATGGAACCACACTCTCATATGATAATGTTCCAAGTCTTTATACACTAGAGGAGACTAAAATGGGTTAATGTAGCTCTCTGACTGGATACCATCATGCATTTGACCTGGAGCATCAATCGAATCATCTTACCCATCGTGTGATGGTGCTGCGTGACTCTGTCCATGAACTCAGAGGATGAAATTTCAAAACAAAGCTCCTGTGTACCCTGAACTCTGCCCGACATCCTGAATGTCTCTCACCCACAGCGTCCCTTTTAAGTGTTTTGGGTTTCTGGCCGTGTTAATCAACCTTAGCCTTGTAAATATTCCACTCCATGCAGACATAACTGCCCATATTTGCACTGATTTACCTCTGCAAGTGTCTGTAACTGCCTTTCAAACAGGCTCATTTCAAACACTCCCACCAGCCCTCTGCCAGCGTTATGACCATGCAGGGTGCTAAAGAGGTCAAGCAGGGTTTCAGTTGGTGACCTCGCTCTCATAGGCAGCAGTGTTCTAGGCCGACCTTTGACCCTGAATACCGCTGGTCCTCTTGGGTTCAAATGCAGACCATGACCCAGCTGTTGATCTCCCAGAGGAGGGAGTGACAGACAGCGAGGGGGGGCAAGGACTACAATACAGTACCTGCTGCTTCTATTGAGGCTGCATCAGTCTAGTCATCTGGGGACTGAACACTGATAGACATCATAGGTCATGACTGTGCCCTCCTTTGTGTTTGTGCAAAAGACTTAGCAAACATATTTGTCATTTATTTTCAGTGAGTGAATATAAATTTGTGGCAGAGAGAGCTGTGAACTGTGAACAGACTTGATCAGTGATTGACAATTAAAAGAAAACAACCCTTTAAAGGTTCAAAAGAAAGTCATATTTATTGTACGTAAATAAATCTGAGAAGAGTCTATTGTGAAGTTACCCTTTTATATGATAGGATGAACTGAAGTGACTCATCCTGAGGAAAGTGAAGTAGCTTCAAAGGTTCAGTCTCCCACCATCATATGTCTGCAAACAATGTTTTATGAAGCAACCATGCAGCAAAGAGTCCATCAGCCACAGCAGGCAGAGATGCAAAGCTCAGTCCCACCAGCCACCACACACTTTATTACTGTAATTAACTTCCGTCGGCTGGGGTCTTCTCTCTTTCATATCCACCAGCATCTCTTGAGAGTCAGAGAGAAGCTCAGTGTGAACACAGCAGGTTACCCAGCATATTAATGGTTTGTTTATTCTCACTGCCATAAAACAGTTTGGTGGACGGCTCAGGATGAGATGTGTTGACAAGAACAGCATGTTTCTTCTACAATGTTCAGTCTCTCTGTCCTCATCAGTCTGATTTCAACATCTAGTGGGTGTGAGGGACCATCGAGTAACGAGCCCTACCGTTCTGCCTTGGACACACGGTCGGTAGGGAGGTGGAGAGCTCAGCACCCAGCAGCAGCAGCAATAATGTGTCCAGGGGAAGAGCATCACTCAGCCCTGATACCACACTGCTGGAGGCTGAGGCAGTGCTGCTCGGCCTGCAGGAGATCAGGAACCAGCATCATACAGAGTGTCAGACCTTACTGCAGTCAAATGAATGATGGATTGTTAAAAGGTTTCAGTAAAAGCTTTCAGAAGGCCAACACATGTTACTCACTACTTGCCAAAAACAGTACAAATACCTTCATTGGAGCTATGACAGCATTATTTAAGACTTTAATGGTCCCCTGTGCTAATCTACCAGCCACACTTCCTCTACGTGTTATTACTGGACGGCCCTGCTTCCTTAATCACTCTCTGCTTTTTGTGACTGCTCGTTGAAGAGCATATGGACTCATGAAAGATGAAGGCCATGTGAGTTTGGATGACAATGTACAGTCCTGCTTTTCCTTTCATAAAATACTGCCAACATTCCTTTTCACTTCTTTTCTACGCTCTCCTCTCACAGAGCGTTAGTAATCTTGACCTCTTCACTGCTATGACTTCCTTCTTGGCAGTTCAATTACTTCTGTGTGAGCTTCATGTGTTTTAGTTGAAAATTTAATTAATATGAATCAACTTTTTTTTCTTTTTAGCTTATACTCACATTTGGAGGGAAAACAAAAAGTAATCAGAGAAGTAGATCAACAGGAACGTGTTTTGGAGGTGTCAAGATGTCAAAATCTGACTTTAATCCTATTAAAATTCAACATATAATTAATGAAAATAAACACAGGCAATTGAACTATTTATTTTCAGATATCAGTATGTGTTGTAATTAAACTATTTTCAAACTTTTTTATCAAGTGCAAGTTTCAGTAGGTTATAAAATAGAGGAAAAAGACAAGTTTGAATCAGTTATCGGTCAGTTACAAAACAAAAAGCTGCGAGGCTCAAAGTACAGAGCCTCTGATCTTAAGAGGACAAACTCATCAGGGTCATGCACATTGCAGATACATTTTTGTATTTTGTACAAATGATTGATCTATCAATAAAACAGGATGATTTAGTTTGATCTTTTTCAACAAGTCTTTCATTTTTCCAGTTCATTTTAACTGATGGTAGTTACACTGAGGACAAAGAGGGGAGCACACACTAAAAGGTATTTCACCTGTTTGCACAGCTATCTTGTATACCAGTGTTTGTCACTGATTTACATTAATAATTAAAGTTAATTAATAATTAATTTACCATAATGTGGAAATTAGTTTCATAGGCTTGTATTACAGACAAAATCTGCATTATGGAGCAACAGTGAGGGCAGTTACATCAGACTTGATGTTCACTGTGATGGTTTATCTATCTCATGTTATAGTTTATTAGTTATCCCCAGGATAATTACTAAATGAGCTTGATCTCATGAGGGCAGAGACAGTCATGTGGTTTGACAGCACAGCATGGAAAGTGGTGCTTCAAGTGTTGAAAGATAGCGCCATCTACTGCTCTTCGCGTGGTAATGCAATACCTGACTGAGGTTTGGTTTATTTCTGCTCCATATTATTTTGGTTATTTGGGAAGTAAACTGTTTTACACAGAAGAGCACTAGTACGGACATGACATGGTCAAAAAAAATATTAAATTGTGGCCACAATATAGCTATAACGTGCGCACGAAATACTATTTTGTGGCCACGAAATAAGTGAAACGTGCGCAGATTCGAACTCAATATCGATCAATACGTCAAATACAATATGATCTATAGATGCAAACGATGCATTTCTGCAATGTTGGTGAGGCACATGATCAGCTACAACCGTATTTTTACCGAAACGATCCGTCCCGGTGCTCCACGGAAACATTGCACCGTGAGCAGCGGCCGTTGAGGAGACAGCCCAGGGACCGTCTACAAAGTGCAACACAAAACGAAAAATATTCAATAACTTATCTTTCTAACTTTACTGGTTATACACACTTGTGGCCACAAATTAGTATTTAGTTCGCACGTTATAGCTATATTGTGGCCACAATTTAATATTTTTTTGACCATGTCATGTCCGGGGCTCTGTACACTGGGCTATTATTAGAGTTTATCTTTTTAGAATGAAATCATACATTTATTTGGAAAAAGAGGTGAAATTTCTATGAAGTGAGTGAACTGGGTTCAGTCTTTAACTCAGCTTTTAAAATGTTAAAATAAAATGGAGGATGTGGTTTTGGGACCTCATTTGCCATGTGAAGTAGACATCTACCTCCAGTCACACTTTGGAAAAGAAGGCATTTTGTTATGATGTTAAATAAACACAGGGGCACAGAAACCAAAAGCACAAGGTAAATGAACAAGACAATCCAGTGTGACAACAGCAGAAGAGTCCTCTCCTCTTCTTCAATCAGTCCCTCTGAAGAGGATCTGGACCTGTCTACTGCAGGGATACACCTGAAGAGTCCACCTGTTGACCACCTCCACCTGCAGCATCCTGTCATGAGGATCATCTTCTAGCATCACCCACAGATTAAAGGCTGGCAGGTTTGTGAACAGTGTTCATATGTTGAAATGGTTTCGCTGTGTCCATTAAAGCCCAGCTTCAGCAGTCTGTCTGACTGTCTGTTGTTGAAGATGAAACTTAATGAACTTTTTTTAATCTTTGGGTATAGTCTTCACTGTTTCCATAACACTGTTTTCACTCATTTCCAGCTCTGCTCTTCATCTTCTTCCCTACCATAGATTTTTCAACTATGCAGGTATATCATGGTACAACTTGCAATGCATTAAGTATGGTGGCTTCTCCTTTAATATATACTTGTTATGAAAATGATGTTGCACTGGAGATTCAACCTCTTTTCATTATGTGTCACTTTTACCTCGATCCACAGCTGTTTGTGCTTTCATTTTAATCACACTGAAACACAAGTTCACCAAAATGTCTTCACAGATTTGTTACTAAGCTTATGACAAAAAACAAGTGTTCTGCTGCTAATGAAAAATGTCCTCTGCACTGTTTGTTCACAGTAGGATTATTTAAAATTCAGTTTATCAGAAAACTATAATTACAAAGGCTCACGTTTAATTTACAATAAATAGTTTTGACACTAATGTACATGATCAGTGACACTTAGGTAAGAATCATAACTATCAATCACATCTTCCGTGCTACTGTTTACCTGTATACCTAATAACTAATACCTAACCTTATGTTCCACAGTATGGAAACTTTTTGAAATAAAAGAATCAAAATAAAGTTGGTGAAGACATGCTGGATCACAAAGAATACACACACAGATACTGTTGGTATACCTACACTTCACCATTATTAGTGAGATTACCATTTGTTGGATGAATAGATTAATCTTTAAACAGTCTTCTGTCTGACAGAATATCCTCACATTATGCCAATATTGGTAAATCTAGAAGCCTAATGTCAATCATCATTGATGCATTTCCAGGAAGGAGAAAGAATGAGGAAAAATGCATGTTTGTTACGTTGTTCAGTTTTGTACGTGGTGCATCTTTCTAAATGAATGTGTGTTTAATCAAATGGCCACACATCAAGCAACAGAGGTCATGCATTCCCAGGTTAAAATAGGACAAAATAAGACTGTAAAAGTACATAAAGCAAAGAAATATTAATTAATCTCTCAGTACCTCTCCAATCACAAGTGTCCTATATTTAGATTTATAGTTAAAAACATAAAGAGCAACTGTGTCATACAGCAGTCACTGCAATAAATAGGTATTTCCACAACATTTTACAGTTTTTCTCAGTTGCTTTGATGCTTTTCTCACATCACTCTGCAAAACCTAGTGGATAACCTGCAAAGGCATGTCACTTGCTCAAAATGGATAGTTCATTCCTCAAAAGCAAGTATTCATGTCAATGAAAGTGTCATGCTGAACTAGATAGTCAAATGGCTTTGTCATGT
This sequence comes from Synanceia verrucosa, assembly GCA_029721515.1. Lineage (NCBI taxonomy): Eukaryota > Metazoa > Chordata > Actinopteri > Perciformes > Synanceiidae > Synanceia > Synanceia verrucosa. The sequence goes on from CM056549.1 coordinate 28,681,250, forward strand.
TTTCATTATGACAGATTATTCTGTCAGGGTTTTCTAATGCAGAAAAAAGTCAGATCTTGGTGACACTACCTGAAAATGGTCAAGACAGCACTACAGATTATTTACACAGTAAAGTTACAATTTTTCTCAGTGGCTTTGGTGCATTTCTCACATTACTCTTACATTTGCACAACAGTTAGTTCAACCTCCACTACATTTAGTCATTTGTGCTCATCATAGTAGCAGTTCTCATTCATGCTTTGGACATGCATCAATTGCTTTCATACAACTCTCTGGTGTTTTATAACATTATCATTTGCTTCTGTCATGCCAGTCAAAGTTAACTATACTTGTGAATGTTGAATTAATTCCCTATAAAACTGATAGTCCTCATTTCATTGCTTGAGTCATTACATACAAAATGTTGAGCTAGTTGTCAAAATCTGTCAAGCTGATACTAAATATTTTTTTTTTACTTTTATGCTTTTTTCATGAAAATGTCTCCTAAATTGAAAAATGTCTTTCAGATGAACCTCAGCTTTCACTGATGACACGGTTGTGGAGGTTGAACTACCTGTTGTGCAAATGTAAAGAGTGATGCACAACGCTGAGAAAAACTGTAATTCGTCTTTGAGTCATCTATGAATTTGCCATCAGTTTTTTTCTTTTATTTTGAAAAAGCCGCAGCGGAAGCTGTGCGTTGACCGTTGACAGTCCAGAGACAGGAACTTCTCTTGGTTCTTCACAACAAGATGGACTGGAATGAGGACGAGTCTGTGAGTGGGTTTCTGTGTTCACATGCTGCTTCTGTCACCTGATGGAGACCTGGCAGACTTAGCTTGTCCTAATAACGGGATTGTTAGCAGTTACTAGCTAGCTAGCTTAGCGTCTGGTCTGTCGGTAAATTGCAGTAAGGCGGATTAACGTGTCGTCGTTGACACAGTGTCAGTGTGTTGGGCGGGCTCAGATAGCCTGCTGCTAGTTTCCTGACGGTAAACAGAAGCTAGATAGCTAGCTAATCTCTCCTCAACCACTACGGTCAGATTTACACATTTTCTTCGTGTAAAATCGTTGACGTCCACGTTAAAGGAAGTCTGTTTCATTCGTCTGGATGACGTGGAGATGTATTGACAGCCAACAGGCGTGATTAACCATTTATTTGCGTTGTTACCTCTCCTCCAGGCTGTTTTTCTACAGCTGTATTTCCTAATCCACATCCACGTGTGTTTATAGTCTTTATTAGCTTTACAGACAGACAGCTGTTACTGTCATATATTATCAGATAGGATCATCAGCATCAACTTCCGGGTTGACTAACGTCATCCGGTAGATCATCACAGAGGTTGTAGTCTGCACTCTCCTGTACATGTACGCCTGTCACGATAACACATTTTACTCGACGATATGTTGTCCCACAACTTATTGCCAATAGACGATATTATTGTGAGACCATTTTTTTCACAAATGTAACGAAAATATGGCATGATAATGCAAGTACACCCTTTAAAAAGCAATAAACTTTAATTTCTCAGGAGTATTTCACGTTACTGTTGGAATGTCAAGAACTTTTAAATATCCTAAATAAAGTAAAATAAAATGGACTCTCAGTCCCTTTTAGAAAAATGGGCTCAACTGTACCTGGTATGAGATCTGTGATGTGTTGTGTTAATATTGATGTTGATGATGGCTTTTTGTTTTCTGCTATTCACTATGTGTTATTGTTGTGTTGTCTGACCTTACAGCTCCTACACAACATGTGTTATAGCTGTTTTTGCAGTAGTCAAGTTCATTTACATGGTGACCTCTCACATATTGAGAAAGCTTCAAACTAACTAACTTCAGCATGAGAGCAGTTGGGTGATCACAGTGAGCAGGCAGCCAGCTTTCATCCCTCAAAGCCTCCAGAAGTGTGACTATGCGACCAGCCTCGATCAGCAAAGCTATTATATTATTCATTTTATGGTTTTCCATGTGGATCACTTTGGACTGACTCTGCGTGTTTTCCCTTGCAGGGTCACGGTCACAGCCACATGCACGACAGCTGTCACCACGGGCATGCAGGTCACTCTCACAGTCACGGGCCAAGAGCAGCACCCCCCTTCATGACGGCCTTTCACGGACAGTTTGCCAAAGGCACCGATCAGGCGATGGACATCAGTCAGCAGCCAAAGAGGCGGTCACACATGGACGACAGTGCCAGTTGGGACATAATCAAGGCGACACAGTAAGTGGTGGGACATTTTGATGTGTAGTGCAAATTCATGCATTGATGAATATTGATAAATATGCAGTAAATTCAGAATGCCAACCTGTTGTATCGTCCAAATAACATTTAAGTTGTAATATATTAGAATTTTTCACACATTTTCCAACCACATTAGTGTGGTCACAGTTGTTGTTTCAAACACACTTCCCCTTTGGTAAATTAAATAATAAATTGTGTCAGTGATCAGGTTCATATAGTTCATTTGGCCTGAAATTTTTAGTTGTAATTATATCAGAATGTAACAAGATATATTGTAATTAAGATGTATGGTTCACCACTGCAGATACCACAGCCACGCAGGAAAAGACTGATTTAATAACATGCACCCCTCTGCAATTTATACATAAGTTTTGTCGTAAAATCGCAAGACAATTCTGATCATTTCTTGAGGAAGATATAAGATTGAAATATGTGGAAACTCAGGAGCACAGAAGTAACTATACACTTCGTTGTGAATTTTTGGCAGTAATCAGAGTATTTGCACAATAATACAAAAAATAAATTGGGAAAGGAAAAGGGTCAAGCAAAGGCTGCATAAACCTGTCAGTGTGCTTTGTTGAGATAAGCACACAACAGTACTGCTTTCCATAACTGATAAGGTGCAGCAGAACGAAGGTCGCTCTTCTTGTAGGATGGGTGAATGAATGAAAAAGAATTCACAGAGCCACTCCTTTCTGTCTGTTTACATACATGTGAAACCATGTGAACACGCTCTGTGGCTTCTGTCCACACAGTCTGTTTACAGTGTCTTGTTAAGTAGTTTTGTTCATTTCATTTGGGGTTCTATATTTTAGTCAAGTCAGTATTATTTGTATAGCGCAATATGACAAATTACAGATTTTCCCTTTAGAGGGCACTGAGCATAAGTTGGGTAGTTATTATTATTATTATTATTATTAAAGCTACTACAAAGAACATTTATTGTGTTGATCTGTGTTGTTTTGGAAGTGATTTAAAGGCTTTTCTGATTTTTTATTTCAATAACTGTAATACAACAAAGCTGAGGGTGGCACGATGGTGTAGTGGTTAGTACTGTCGCCTCACAGCAAGAAGGTACCGGGTTCGATTCCCTTTCTGTGTGGAGTTTGCATGTTCTCCCCGTGTCTGTGTGGGTTCTCTCTGGTACTCTGGCTTCCTCCCACCATCCAAAAACATGCATGGGGATTAGATTAATTAGTTAATTTAAATTGACCGTAGGTGTGAATGTGAGTGTGAGTGGTTGTCTGTCTCTATGTGTCCTGTGATGAACTGGAGACTTGTCCAGGGTGTACCCTGCCTTCCACCATAAGACAGCTGGGATAGACTCCAGCCCCCCATGACCCTATGAGAGGATAAGAGGTAAAAGATGGATGGATGGACAGCAAAGTTGAAACAAAGTAAACTTTGTTTTGGCCATCGATATAGTGTAAGGTTTTGTTATAAAAAACACATCTCTCTCAGTTTATTTCCTAAATAAAATAAAAAGGCATATTGCACACCAACAGGGACAATATAATGAGTCCTTTCATTTTTTTTACACTCTTTTTACTTGAGTTTTCATGGGTTCATGAGTTATTTGGATTGAGTTTAACATACAAACCATGTTTTGACACATTTGGTATATCCCTATACATCATTAACACATATATACACTCAAAACAAAAAAACAGAAATGAAAGTGGATATCGAGTAACACAGTGCTGTCATCATATTAACATCAGGCTAGCTTGCGGGAAGTACTGGTTTGCTTCTGTCAAAATAATCTATAAATGGCCGCCAGATTTGATCGAATTTGTCTTCATGCCCTCTCAATGAGAATTTAATTTTTTCTAATTGTAGATGTTGCATAACATCTTTCAAAAGAGCGGCGTGAGTCGGTGGTCGAGCTTGCTTCCAGTTTAATAAAATCAGTCTGCGTGCAAGAAGAGATATGAATATTATTATATAATATTGAGAGTTAGATAGTACCAAATCAGGTTTTTTAACTCCAAAGATAGCTGTCAGTGGATTAGGATCAATCACTCTTCCTATTATGTCCGAGAAAGATTGGAAAATGTTTTGTCAGTATAGTGTTATTTTTGGACAGCGCCAGAACATATGGGCTAATGAGGCTGGTGTTTGACCACATCTGTCACATGCAGGATTTATATTTGGATACATTCTACAAAGCTTTACCTTCGATAAATGTAATCGATGCAGTACTTTAAACTGCAAGAGCTAATGTCTCGCACAGACTGAAGAGGAGTGCCCCCACTTCAAGGCTCCTGTCCACAGTTCATCAGTTATTACTATTCCCAGGTCATTCATCCAAGCTGTTTTTAGATGATCTAAAGAGATGGCACCATTTAAACATGAAAAGTGCATTATAAAGAGTCGAAATTCCTCCTTTTGTCATCGGGTTCAATAAAAGTATAGAATCCATTGGTGTACTCTCTGGTATGTTAGGAAAGGAACTGATGTTTTTTTCCGACAAAATCCTGCAGCTGCAAATACCTAGAATGATGTGAGTGAGATAAATCAATTTATTTTTAAGCTGTTGGAATGATGAGAATTTATCCTCAATCAAAAGGTCCTGAAAGGAGCGAATCCCTTCTTTTTATTCCAGATAAAGCTGGAAATCAATTTATCTAGTTTTTTTAAAAAAGGAATTATTAAGAAAAATTGGAATATTTTGAAATAGAAATTTAGGGAGGGTGTTTAATGAGTCCTTTCAAATCCAGCAGTTCTATTGACCTGCAAAGGCTGACACTTGTTTTCACCCCTAGTATCAAACATAATAAATAGAAGGCTCCCTTTTAGCTGGCTAATGTAACACTCACTTAAACAAAGGTTCTTGTTCTGATTTGGTGAGGAATCTGACCCAGGACAGTACAATGACACCATAGAAACAGCCAGTCTTCTGGCTTGTGGTCTTTCATGCTCATACAGGTCACATAGAGACATCAGTATTAAACTGAGTCAGTTTCATAACCTCATGTTGTGTTTATGAAGTGCTTTTCTCCATGTGATCCTCTCAGGTTTGGTATCCTAGAGCGCTGCAAGGAGCTGGTGGAAGCAGGTTACGACGTCAAACAACCAGACAAAGAGAATGTCACTCTGCTGCACTGGGCGGCCATCAACAACCGCTCAGAGCTGGTCAAGTAAGCCCTGCAGAAAATATCATGTGTGTCTCATTACAACAGATTTACCACAGAGACATGAGGAAGCAAAGTTCTATTTGATTTCTCATTGGCTGAGACAAAGCACGGTGCTATAAGCAAGAACATAATACAACACTGGTCAACACTTATCTTTGTTTTAATGTTAGTTTGTTCTCTGCACCTCTCCTGACAGGTATTATATTTCTAAAGGGTCGATAGTTGACCAGCTTGGAGGAGACCTGAACTCTACTCCTCTTCACTGGGCCATAAGGTGACTGACCATAGAGGGTTTGGCTTTACTGCTCCAGACTGATTCAACTGTTACATGTCATTTAGCTGTCAAATGAAATTAAAAAAAAAACATAAATCCCTTTATTTCTGCAACTTTAGGCTGCTATTAAAAACTACATAATCCTAATTAAGTAGTCTTGGTTTGCAGATTGGTTAAAATGTAAATTAAAGACAAATTAATTTCTGTGTTATTGTAATGTGACCACTGATGTAGACAGAGAACAGATTGTGTGTTATAAAGCATATCTCTCTCTTATTTTAAACCTATTGATTGTTACAGTAGGTGCATGAACTCTTTCTCTCCACTCATCAAATTCATCAGACACTGCAGGTCACGTGTTGACAGGCAGGAGGGAGAATATTTTCTAGTTAAAGGAAGCATCATCATGCTTTCTGCAGGGTGATGAGTTGACTTGTTCTGAGGCGTAGCTCCTCCATGAAGCTGTTTGTGGCTTTTGTCAATGATGAGGCAGGGCCACCTCCCCATGGTGATCCAGCTGATGAGATACGGAGCAGATCCCTCCATCGCAGACGGAGAAGGCTACCGCGCTCTCCACCTCGCCATCCTCTTCCAGCACATGGCCATAGCAGCTTACCTTATGGCTAAGGGACAGGTGAGAGTCCACTCCCTTTGCTTGTTTTGGTCAGTCTTGGTCTTTTTTTCAGGTTCATTTTTATTTTGGATTTCCTCTCATTTGCCTCCAGGAAGTCGATGGGCCTGACTGCAACGGACAGACACCACTGATGTTAGCAGCCCAGAAGATTATTGGGTATGCATCCTAATCCTTCACAGATATACTTTAAACCCCACTGGTTTTAAGTCAGTGAGTGAACTGCGTAGAGACACAGTGAATAGAGGTCATGATTTTTACATTAGTGTTTGTATTCAAATTATTTTTAGAAATTGGTTTATTGCCAAGTAGGTTTTCACGCAATCGCTTTAGTTTGTTGGTGCATAGCTTATGCATACTTTTATAAATAAAAATAAAGAAAGAAAAGTAAATACTGCAAAAAATCAAACTAAATAAATCAGTATATGATAATAGACTAGAGAAAAAATAGATAAACAAATAAAGAATCAAAGAAATGTACTAAAAAAATACTATCCAAAATATGTAAAATATATTTGATAGATGGAAGGATGTAATGCTAATGTCTTTAATAAACAGCAACGACACAACTCATTCGAGAGCTTCGGTATCTGATACACACTTGAAGTTAATTCATGACCTCTTGTGCTTGATAACTTTATTAGATAATAATCAGCACATTTTTCTTCTCTCCAAGGCCTGAGCCCACTAATTTCTTAATCAAAAACAATGCGTCTGTGAGCGCTGTGGATAAAGTGAACAGGAACACTCCGCTGCACTGCGCTGTGCTGGCAGGAAACGTAGACGCTGCCCACATCCTGCTAGAGGCTGGGGCCAGCGTGGACGCAGAAAACATCAATGTGAGTTTTGTGGTGTAGGTGGTCTGCTGTCACAATGTCCATGTCCAAAACTTCTTTCTCTCAGTGCGAAATGACCCAGGAAAATCTGGATGTTTAACAGAGAAAACAGAGAAAGAAAACGTTGCTGGATCATCTGGCATTAATAGTAAATCCATTTTGCACTTTGTTGCGAGTGTAGTAAACACCTTTCACAACTAGTTTGGAGCCAGTTGTGTGGTTCAGAATGCAACTTAAAGGAGTGTGATGTGATACCTCCAGTAGACATACTGAAATGAGCTTTGCAGTGTATTTGGAGCTGTCTTCAAACAGTTAAGTTACTGACTGTGTTTACAAGCAGCACTTGTTCTTATTTTACATTGTGAATTGAGTCAGTGATGCTCGTCTTCATGGTGTTTTTGCTGTTACTTGTTCAGGGTCACACCCCCATAGACTTGGCCCACCAGGTGCATAGTCCGCTGCTCATCCACATGCTCAACCACGTCAAACAGGAGAGGATTCGCTCCAGCTCACGCTGCCTGCGCCTTGTCAACAGATACAGGGTATACCTGCACTAGACAGCACACAGAGCATCTCAAATCACACGTGAATCAAACTAAATCTCCCCTGTAACACCATCTTTTTTGTGTTTTCCCAGGTCTTTCTGCAGTTTCTGCTCTGCACTGCCATGTTTGGAAGTGTGGGCGCCATAGTTGATATGAACTCTGAGTCCTGGTTGCTCAAAGGGATCCTGCTGGCCTGTGTCATAGGAGTCGTCAATCTGGCCTCAAGGTGAGGACCTGGCTGTTAGCGACTGCTCTGAGTTATACAAATACACATTTTACTCCAGTGCTTGTCTAGTCCATCTGAATGATGTACACAATATGTACGGCTGTTTGTTCGTTAATAAGAAGCATTTGTGTCAAAACAGGAACTTCCCAACTCCAGCTTTCCAGACTCTACTACCCAGCACAGCCCTCATGGCTTCAGTGTTCTGGATGCTCGTCACCTGGTGCCTCTGGTTCCTGCCAGATATCTTTTCTACAGCTAAATAACAACTATTTGTGGTAAATCCTGCAAATCAGCGCGATGTTCATTTTAGGGTGGTTTCTTTTAGATCTGAAGGGCAGGTTCTCTGGATAGACATATAGGAGCTGCAGTGGAGTTCATTAGGTCAGTCCATCAGAATCATTGAGTGAGCTGCTGGACATTAGAGAAGAGGCTCTGAGAAAATAGAACAGGATGCAGCTGCAAAGTTGCTTTTTAATTATGATATGTAGTATGTTTGTATCAGATGGAGGAAATGCCTGTGATTATAAAGTTGATAGCTAACGTCCCTCACTAGACAGAGCGGGAGAGAACTGACCCAAGTTTCATCATTGTTATCAGCAGTGAACAAAGAGCTGTGACTACTGAGCAAAGGCTGCTGCAGTTAAACTGGGTTTAGTGTGGTGAAGTGTAGCTATTTCCCTTCCTTTTAATGTGATTTTTGCTGTGTTGTCCTTTTGATAAAGCTCATGAATGAAGAGTTTCTTAACCTTTGACCCCCACATGGACCCAGCGCCACAGTCCAGGTCTTGTTCACTCTGAATGCCACTGCTCTGCTCTACTACTACCTCCGCACCTGCAGAACCGACCCAGGCGTTGTCAAGGCAACAGAAGAAGAGAAGAAAATGGTGGGATGACCATTAGAAACTGAATACTGCATACTGTTCTCTTCCATGTCAGATGTTTTGCACATGGATGAGCAGGGTTGTGTTTGCTCTGTGTTGTCAGAATGTGTTGGTGTTGGCTGAAGCCGGCTGCCTGGACCCCAGGATATTCTGCACTTCCTGCATGGTGAGTCTCTGAACCCAACCTGCTCTTTGTACACTGTTGTCACACAAACAAAAAGTAAGGACCTGTTCTGTTGTCTGTTGTTTTGTTCACAGATAAAGAAACCGATGAGGACAAACCACTGCTTCAGCTGTGACGCCTGTGTGGCGAAGCAGGACCACCACTCCATCTGGACCAACGGTTGCATCGGTAAGACTGTACTATAACATGTTTCTGGTCTGACATGAACTATGCTCAAAATGTGTTATTTACTAGCCCAAAAATACTTGTGTGATTAGCTTTCATTTAAATTAAAGCTAGGGTTGGTAATGTTGGCAAACTAGCAAGATTTTAAAAATGATCCAGTCTGAAAACCCAGCCCAGTGTTGCCAACTTTTTTCCAGTGAAAGTACACTCCAGCACTGAGGTTTGAGATTTTTTTTTTTATCGCTGTTGGCATGGAAAGACAAATATAATAAGAAGATTACCAACCCTAGCTTTAAGTCGCCTGTGAGAAAATGAGGAAAATGTTCAAACTGGTTGTTTCAGTATATTAAATCCTCCAAATTGTAATGTGCAGCGAGCTGGTCGTTGTTGTGAACTAAATCCAGACAAGGCGAAGCAGACATGAAGGGGTCTTGTGTCGCTGTAAAAGCACTGTTTATTCACAACAGTGATTGCTAGCTGCACATTATCCTGTTTACTACACAGCTACTTCCAGAAGAAATCCATCGTTTGTCACAGAAATGGTCCTTTAGAGTCAGAGTTCAGAACTGTGTCCATAGCAACAGCCTGCTGTAAAATCAGAACAGCATGATTGACCATCAGATTTGAATATTCAAAACCGCTTTGACTGTGTGATAAAATTATACAATAACACTAATTACCCATCAGTTACTGCAACTGGACACTGTATAACATGATGTCCCTGTCCATCTGAGGATGTTATATGTGCATTTTGACTTTGACCACAGCACAGTTTTTTGACTCAACATGATGCTCTGACCCTCTTCTTATCTTTCAGGTGCGAGGAACCATCACTACTTCATCCTCTTTCTGCTTTCCCTCATGCTGATGGGAGCCTGGATGTTCTATGGTTGCCTTACATGTGAGTGATAACAGTTCATCTGGCACAGGTTTACATTCACTCTGCAAACACACGTCTGTTATGTGCTGTTTCCTTCCAGACTGGTCGACCCACTGTGTGCTGCATTATGAGGAGCAGGGTCTCTGGGGGGTGGTCTCAGCTCTGGTGGGCTGCTCTCCCTGGCTGCTCAGCGTCTTCCTGCTGGCCTTCTATCACACCTGCTGGTCCGGCTTGATCCTGCTGCTGCAGCTCTACCAGGTGACCCTGTCAACTGTCTTACAAAGCAGAGTGTAATGAGGAGAGTAGTCTGCATTCATAAATTGAATATAACTTCAGTAGATATCTTAATGCAGTGGGCTCTAGAGCCTCCCAGTGGTCCCCAGCACTTGTATGTAATGCCATCATTAAGTAATAGCAAGAGAATGTCATCTTTTTTATTACTTTTCCATTTTAGTTTACTCATTATATTAAATGCATCTACTTTTATTGTCATTCTATTAGGTCTATTTATTCTCATATTTATTACTCTGTTGCATTTTTTTATTCTATCTTTTAGCAATATCTGGCAAAATAATTTTCTGGAGTAGAAAAATCATCTCAGCTGAGGGAACCCTGTGAACAAAATCTTATTAAATGAGGGTCTGTAGTTTAACTTGCTTCAGTTAAGGGGTCCTTGATGTGAAAAAACTTCTGTCCTAGAATTTGTACTAGTGTAAAAAATATGATACCTTTATATTATATATGCCTATGACTGTGAAATATGCAGAATAATTATACATAATTACTTTAGAATATGGGTTCATATTCATGAACACCATGGGCGTCCTCTCTGTCCATATGGTGACTGATGTTTGTCCTGTTTGCCGGAGCAGATTGCCTTCCTGGGATTGACCACAGCAGAGAGGACGAGTCTGATGCTCCACCAGAGGAAACTCCGACAATCTGTCTCCCTCAGACAGAATCCGTACAAGTGAGTTCTCAGCAGCAGCAGTGCTTTCTCTACCAAGTAGCTGTCATGTTGTTATTTTCACAACTATGGGAATGATAGTCAAAAATAGTTTTATGAAAACTGTCTCATTACGGCAGACTATACGGTGGGCCACTAAAATTTCTTCATGTATATATACAGTATGTATAGTAGGTGTGTAAATGATCAAAAATGAGTATTATTGGCAGTAATGGAGGGCCCCAAATTCAGTCTTTGCATAGGGCCCCATAGATGTTTGTGCCGGCCCTGCACCAACTGACACCAGAGTGGTGATGAAGGCAGTCTGTGTGAGAAGTAAAAACTCTCCTTAGCAGCAGGTGATGGCAGTCTGTGTTGATCATTCAGGAAAGGAAACAGGAAGATCTAGGATCAATCAGTCATAACGTCCTGACCACTGACAGGTGAAATGAATAACAGTGATTATCTCATCATCATGGGCATCTCTTCATGTCTCCATCATGGGCACAAACAGTGATGGTTGTAGAGTATGTCCAGACCTGCAGCTCTGGTGGGCTGTTCCTGGTCTGCAGTGGTCAGGATCTATCAAAAATGGTCCAAGGAATGACCCGTGGTGAACCAGAGACAGGGTCATGAGAGGACAAGGATCACACTGATACTGATCCCTGCTGAATCATCTCTCTGCAGTCTGGGCGTCCTGAGGAACCTGGTCTCCTTTTTCCAGCTGCGTTGCTGCGGCCTCTTCAAACCAGCCATCATCGACTGGACGCAGCAGTTTCCACCCGGCCGCGACCAGCACATGTTCGGACACGGCGACATGGTCTGACCTCTCTGCCGCCTCTCGCTCAGGGTCAAGGGTCAGACTTTTTCACAGTGGTTCTGGACCAAAAGCACAAAATGTATTTATTTATTTTTTACCGGGGTTGGCTCCTTGTGAAGAGAGACCACCACGATACTAGACGTTGAGGGGGAACACAAAGCTTTGTGTAGATATCATTGATTCAGTTGGTCTTTGTACGGACTGCTGCTGCCTTATACTTGACCAATGTAAGTACAGTGAAAACATTTTAATTTGGGTGAGGTTGGCAAGATGTGTTTTATAAACCCAACAAGCATATTTTTTTATTATCTGTTCTGGGAAAAAGGATCTTTGTACATGTAAAAAAAAGTTGACTTTATGCCTTTTGTAAGAGTTGCATGTTTAATGACCACTATAGTACTTCAATAAAGCAATGTTGTGCCTGTCTTTTTAACTGGCTCTGTGTGGATAGCACCGTTGCCTCACAGCAAGAAGGTACCGGGTTCGAATACCGGCCCGGAGCCTTTCTATGTGGAGTTTGCATGTTCTCCCTGTGTCTGTGTGGGTTCTCTCTGGGTACTCCGGCTTCCTCCCACCATCCAAAAACATGCATGGGGATTAGGTTAATTGGCTAATTTAAATTGACAGTAGGTGTGAATGTGAGTGTGAGTGGTTGTCTGTCTCTATGTGTCCTGTGATGAACTGGAGACTTGTCCAGGGTGTACCCTGCCTTTCACCCTAAGACAGCTGGGATAGACTCCAGCCCCCCCACGACCCTATGAGAGGATAAGACGTAGAAAATGGATGGAAGTGTGGACCATAGACTGTTTATTAAGAGCCATTGTGAAGGTCAAAGTGGATGGTCCTGGTGTTTGCCATCTTGGCAGTGGCACCACACATAGCTCAACTCCAGCTAAAATTTGGCAAAGGGGTGGATCGTAGGTGGAGCTAAGACAGGCCGCGTGATGTAGCAGAGCAGACAGCTAGTGGCTAGCGAAGAGCTAGCAGCCTGGTACCACCTGTCACTCATGTCACACTGATTGGTGAGATGAAAAAAAATTCCCCTTTGACTGGTGGTCATGGAGGAGATGTTGCCATGTGGCCAACAGGGAGAGAAATGACTGTTCACCACACCATTGTTGTACCTTTAGGTTTAAACCTGTGATCACAATGGCTGCTTTCACAGGATCCCTCCATCTTTCTGAAGACTTTGTGGACCATGACTTTCACTGATTCTTATGTCTTCTAATTTTACAGCATGAGATAACAGCTCTAATTTCAGTTTTGACAAAATGTCTAATCTCATTGTTCTGCACGGCTGCTCACACATAATGGTTTGGGACAAACTGAACATGTTTCATTTGTTAATCACTTGCTGCCTTAATTACTCTGAATTATTTATGAATGCAAATAAGATTCTGTTAATAATTTAAGATGAGGTGCAGCTAATTGCTCCTCATAGCAGGAGGTAACAAATATATTCATTCACTTATAAGCAGGGTTGGGCTGTAATAATAATCAGAACTATAATGAGGTATACAAGGATTATCTAAAATCGGTGCTTTATTCAAACAGTGAGTAGCTTCTTTTTCCTCTTTTGGACTCCATTCAGGAGACGTGAAGGTAACAAAGCTGTTTTTTATTTTGTACCATGAGCCATCACAAGTGTTGCGTAACCTTTGACCCAATTTCAAAGATAACAGTGGTCTTTGAATAGAGCTTGACTGCTATTATTTTACTGTCCAGCATTTTGATGCTCAATATGGTGTTGAACATGACACGAGGCTGAGTCTTCATTGAAACAGCTGCAGTGTGTGTGGCACAGTGAAGGCGAGTTTAAAACCAGAGGAGTTCACTGTCGTCACTCCAACATGGCGGGGTTCCCCAGTCCAAATCCTTTTGGGCCAAAGTTTTTGGCGTAGCAAACTGGAGAGGAAATGGAAAAAAACCAATGTTGAGGTAATGACGAACAACGTGTGTGTGTGTGTGTGTGTGTGTGTGTGTGTGTGTGTGTGTTTGTGCTACGGTGTGCTGTACTGCTGGATTATTTATGTGTGTGTTTACCTTTACAGTACAGCTCTCCGTCCTTGTCGGTCACTGTGGTCGACTCCAGGCTTTTACCACACAGGACGCAGCGGAAACAGGTTTTATGCCAGGGCTGCATAAACACACAGGCATAATTATTGAATAATAAACAAAAACAAAACGCTTTTAAACTGAACAAACATTGTTTTCTACATAATGTAAATAGATGCTAAAAAAGTTAGGGAAGCACTGCTGATGCTGCTCTTGAACATGAGTCATTTTTTTTGATGGAGGGTCAACTGATTGAATATGAACAGAGCAGCTTGAGAAACATTTGCCTCCATTGATTATTTAACTAAAACAACAGTGAAATTTATAAATCCAGAAATATGAGCTAATATGTGGAGCAAAGTGAGCTAGCTTATAAACTATGGACAAAGCTAGGAATAGCTAACAGACTAATGTTCCAGAACTTTCCATCACATGAACCACTAACAGACCCACCTTACCTATGAAAGAACTGATGACAAACTGTCGGCCCTTCACTTCTTTCTCCTGTCTGAACTTTTTTTCTTTTCTTTTTTTTTTGAGACCTCCTGTCATCTCCTGCTCCACTCTGAAAAGTTAGCTCTCTGCAGACTGTCTGATGGAGCAGCTGGACTGAACCATTTTACTAAGAGGGGGAGCATTGAGACATGTTTCTAAAACAAATAAATAAAGTGTTACCAATACATTGTAAATGAAGTATATGTGTGACTGTAAGTTAATTACTGAGTTTTATAATATAATTTTGCCAGTATTATGATTATATAAGGGGCCTCTCTGGGCCCCTGTCAATCATAGGCCCCTAGAATCGTCCTCCTTATTCTCCCCTGCTGCTCTGACATTTAGAACAGTGAGGCAGCAGGAGGCTGCACTCTGTTAACTTAATATTGTGTATTTGTACACAAAATATATGATATTTGAATCATCCTCACTGCCACATATAAAAATGATTAATTACTTTTATTAGTTTTTCAATCACTCTTGGGGGCCCCCAGAGGCCAGGGGGTCCTAAGCAGGTGCTTAGTTTGCTTATCTTAAAGTCTGCTCTGATTGGCTTGTGAGGGAAATATGATGCACCTTTGTAAAGGTAGTTCTCAAGCAGTGGGAGACTTTGTCTTATTTCACAGTCTGTTGGTTGGTAGGAATAATATGGCCTTCATACCTCACTCTGTAAAGTCTTAACTGGTCAGTAAAGTTGGTTTTCTTGCTTGTCTATGTTGCTGTGTGAATACAGTGTTACACACTTGTATTAATCCTGAGTTGACTCCTCAGCTGACGCTCTTTACAGCACTCACCAGCTCTGTTCACTCAGCTAATCAGGGCTAAATTTAGCTTGCTGTCAGTCTGCTGGGGCATGACATGTTTTCAAATGCTTGGAAATAAAAAGTCCAACAAACAAAATGAAGCCTTCCTTACCTTGCCCGCTCCCATCACCTTCTCTGCTGCGTAGACGGCTTTGGAGCAGCGAGGGCAGCGGTCTGAACATCCAAACTTTGAGGAAGCTTTGTTGTCACTGACAGGCGTCACAGAGCTTGAAGGAGCTGGTCGTGGTTTGGAGCTGGGAAATAAAGAAAAAAAAAAAACAGCGTGTGACTTGTGGTTACTGGAGTTTGACTTTCTTTCCTTTAGTGCATTTTGTGTTTTTGTTTTGTTTTATTTTTTTTTTACAGATTAATGGTCTGCTAACAGAATGCCTTTATTTTAAGTCATATTCTCTTTGATGTTGTTCCCCCCAGTATTTCACTCATATCAGAGAGCTAGACCTGTCCTCCACCAAAGGTGTTCTTAGTCGACTAACACGATTTTGTTGACTAATTGATTAGTTGATTTAATTGACAGATCTGTGAACCTGAGCTTCTCCACAAAGAATCACACAAAAGCACCTCTTTTTAATTAAATTAAAATAGTAAACTGTGTTTACCAGAGATGTGTTCATGAATAAAGAAATCTTAGTCATCTGAGACAACAAAAGGACCGATTAGTCAACTAATCAACTAGCAGCAGTAGCACATCATCAGGTCATCATAAATGACGTGTTTCTGTAGCTGTAGCTTCATCAATGAGTAAAGGTCCAAGGGTTACGACGAAGCAGAAATATTACAGTTGTATAATATAAATCCTCCACATATAACCACTATAAAGAGGCACAGTCCATATGAAGCCTCATAGAAACGTGTGATAGTCACTGGTGAGAGACATTTTTGGATCGTGTTTGAATTGTGTCATGAGTTACACACAGGATGGTATTATTTAGTTTTGTGTGAAAGCGCTCAGTGAACTACATCTCTTGTCCTGCATAATATACATCATTAATGCTAACTAGCTTGCTGTCAGGATTTCTGTTCATTCTGACGACAGAAATCTATAACATTTGGATAATTTCCCAGTTTTAAACATAACCTTCTCAATGTGTCCCACTTTATTTCCTGTTGCAGTGTGTGTGCATGTCACCAGCTGACAGGAAATGAACATGGACCCAGATGGACGCTCATGGTCCACAGGAAAGGGTGGGCCTGAGGAGTGTGTTTTGTCGTCTCGTCTCTAACAGTGTTAACACGTACTCTTGAAGGTGCAGGCCTGCATGTCGAGGAGGATCAGAGCTCAGAGCTCCGGCTCCTTGCCCGTATCCGTAGCCTTTTGGCCCATATTTCTTCCCGTAGCAGGACTTGCAGTAAATCTCAGACTCGTGCGCTGCCACTGTAGTGCTGTCCAAGCCTTTTCGGCAGCTCACTGCATGAAACAAACACAAATATAATATTTTTATTAACCAGCTGTTGTCTGACCATGAGGCTAGGGGACTGATGGAGGTTAAATAAAGCTCCCGCCTAGTGAGTTTTATCAGTCAGCGGTGCCATTACACATAGTCAGAAATCTTGTGTTTCTATTTGTAGGATGAGCGGAGAGTGTGAGAGGCATGTCGGGCAGAAGATGAACACTTAGCATGATGGCTGAGCTCATCACAGAGGCCTTTCAGAGCTCCCACTGGAACGATCCAGCTGGACGGAGTGAGTGTTTGTGCAGGGGGCAGTAGACCTATAACATAAGCCATGCCTGGATTACTGTGGCCCAAGAAGACCTTTGTCTGGATCACAACAGGACAGATCCAGGACAAGGTGTCCAGTCACACAGGAGCAGGAAGTCAAAGCTAGCACAACATACACTATGTGTTACTGCATGTTTTACAGATAAAACTAGAAAAGCACTCAGAAGGCGTAGATTTTCACCAAGGTGGGGGCGACTTTTTATTTAAAGTTACCCCCACCGCCAACGAGGTTATGTTTTCACCGGGCTTGTTTGTTTGTTTGTTGGTTTGCAAAATAACTCAAAAAGTTATGGACGGTTTTTGCCGAAATTTTCAGGCTTGGTCAGAAGTGGCCTAACTTAAAACTGTTTCATTTTCGGTGGTGATCAGATCCGATTCAACGGCACCACCAAAAATGAAACCGTCCATAACTTTTTGAGTTATTTTGCAAACCAACAAACCCCGGTGAAAACATAACCTCTTTGGCGGAGGTAATGAGTGTCGAGAGACCATAGCCGAGCTGTAAACTCAAAAGAGGTGGAGAAAGAAAGAAAGAAAGCAAAAGAAAGACATTTGAAAAGCATCAGAAAAAGGACAAAAAAAATTAACAAGAAGAAAAAAGAAGACAAAAGAGACATGAAAGCAAAAGCAGAAGCCAGGGATAAAAGAACAAGAGGAACAAGAGAATTAAGACAGACATGAAGAAAATGAAACCTAAGAAAGAAAAAGAGAGAAGAAGAAAGATTCTCATATAGAGAGTATAGACACAGGCTCATGAAGTGATGTGGCAGCAGATGTTCACAGCTCTGTCATGTTATTAAAGAGTGGGCTCACTGCAGATGAAGCAGGTCTTATGGAAGCTCCTGCCGTTACACTGGACCTCCTCTGCATGGTACACCGTCTTCTCACAGGCAGCACACTTGACACCTCCTCCCCAGTTTGGCATCTCAGAGAAACAAAACAAAACAAACGATTCCTTATTAATATATATTAAATTCATTTTCAGGTCCATACTTGTATTTTGCTTCTACTAATACATGTTAACATGCTGTAATGTCAAATATTGGTAATGCTAAAATTTATCAATCATGAATCAGCTTGTTTCAAAGAGTTTCTGAACACGTTGTGTGTATTTCTCTAGGTTTTTTTTACACTTTCACAGCATTCATATAACACTTAAATCTGTTTTTTATTTAAAAAAAACATGAAAAAACCCACCTTTAGTTATGAATCAGTTTAATCTAATATTCTATTACTCTGACAGATGTCAAAAACTACACCCATAAAAGTTTGTTAGTGTCATGTAAGACTGAGATGCTTAAAAAACTGATAGACTGTTAATAACACAGTAATGCTATGTGAATAATCAAGCCCATCTTCAACCATTTCATATGTAGTCATGGTTACAGTCTCACCTTTTTAACATTCAGTCTGCTGGTTAAAATCCTCTTATTCCTTATGCCTCCCCTCACCTCACAGCTATGAGATCTATTTACTGAGACAGCACACAGACTAAAGCTAAGATCTCCTCTCCATCAAACACTCCTGATTGATGGATGCCTTTCCTAGAGACAAACCTCACATGGATCTCACTCCTGACATTTAAGTTTACGTCAAAAAGAAAAAGCCCTGAAAAAATGAATGAATATGTGCTGTAATATACCACCAAGCCGGAAGCTTACCTTACCTTGAATCAGATGTGCTTCGGTCCTAACGTGGCAGTGAACACAGCTCTGATGGCTTATATACTGAGCATCACCACAGCCCAGCCAGTGACGCTTCAGTGAAAATATCCTCCTAAAATAACTTGTGACAGAGCAGAGCCCTCTGACCCTTCATCACAGGCTGAAAGAGGCCTGAATATCAGCCACTCAGACATTTGTTCTGGACTCACAGGCCGACACAGGAAACTCTAAACAAACCTGACAGACAGCTGCCTGCAGGGAGCCATCGGCCTGCTGATCCTGGGACATTACAGGATTATGCACAGCAATGAAAAGAACTCAAAGCATGTACGTTAGTGACGCTCATGACACCAGAAAACAGAAGATTTTGATGGATTCTTATTGAATGGTACTGTTTGGCATGTGAAGACATGACAGAAACAAAAACACAATGCTTCTTATTTTCAAGTGATTATATACCAAAGAAAACATACTATTATTTATTTATCATATTTCTGCTATACATCCGAAAAATGTTACACACAAGCCATATTGAGAGAGTTCATGAATTACCACCCACATGTCTGGTTAGGGAGGAATTCAAATAGGATGAATGAGATGAAACAAAACGGGAAAGAACTTACAACTCCTTCTGAACTGTTCAGGTTCAAGACGCAGACTAAAACACTTGTTTTATGAGGAAGGAAATGCTTGAGCAGCAGAAACAGATTTCATCATGTTTTAAATTAGTACAGTGAACTTGTTAGCAGTTACTTATTACATTATTATATAGGGGGGCGGCACGGTGGTGTAGTGGTTAGCACTGTCGCCTCACAGCAAGAAGGTACCGGGTTTGATTCTCGGTCCGGGGCCTTTCTGTGTGGAGTTTGCATGTTCTCCCTGTGTCTGTGTGGGTTCTCTCTGGTACTCCGGCTTCGTCCCACCATCCAAAAACATGCATGGGGATTAGGTTAATTGGCTAATTTAAATTGACCGTAGGTGTGAATGTGAGTGTGAGTGGTTGTCTGTCTCTATGTGCCCTGCGATGAACTGGACACTTGTCCAGGGTGTACCCTGCCTTTCACCCTAAGACAGCTGGGATAGACTCCAGCCCTATGAGGATAAGCGGTAGATAATGGATGAATGGATTATATAGGGATTCACTGATTACTTTCTTACTGCATTAATAATCAATTATTCATTCGTCAAGGAAACATGGAAAAATTCACCATGATTGACATCACTGTAAACTGAGCATCGTCAGTCATCTTTGGAGATGGTAGCAGTGACTGCTGTGAAGCTGTGGCACTAAAGACCACAATCAGACCATACACGATTTCCATCCATCCATCCATTATCTACCTCTTATCCTCTCATAGGGTCACAGGGGGGCTGGAGTCTATCCCAGCTGTCTTAGGGTGAAAGGCAGGGTACACCCTGGACAAGTCTCCAGTTCATCACAGGACACATAGAGACAGACAACCATTCACACTCACATTCACACCTACGGGCAATTGAAATTAGCCAATTTACCTAATCCCCATGCATGTTTTTGGATGGTGGGAGGAAGCCGGAGTACCAGAGAGAACCCACACAGACACAGGGAGAACATGCAAACTCCACACAGAAAGGCCCCGGACCGAGAATCAAACCCGGTACCTTCTTGCTGTGAGGGGACAGTGCGAACCACTACACCGCCGTGCTGCAAGATTTCTCAGGTTTTTTTTTTGAATGTTGATGTTGCCACAAAAAAAAAATGGGGTAATAGGCACAAACTGTCAGCAAGAGATAAATTGTGATTTATGTATAGATATATACAGTTGTGGTCAAAAGTTTACATACACTTGTAAAGAACATGTCATTGCTCTCTTGAGTCCCAGTTATTTCTACAACTCCAGCTGTAGTCACTCATGATCACTATGAAGCTCATTTCATTGACACAACTTTCTAAGTCACCAAAATTGCTAATTCATGTTGCTGTATGTATATTTTTGACCCAGCAGATTTGGTCACATTTTCAGTTGACCCATAATAAAGTCATAAAAGAACCAAACTTCATGAATGTTTTTGTGACAAAGAAGTATCTGTTCCAATCACTCTATCAGAAAAAAATCAGAGTTGTAGAAATAACTGGAAACTCAAGAGAGCCATGACATTATGTTCTTTACAAGTGTATGTAAACTTTTGACCACCATTGTATGTATATACACTATACATGAACATATATATGCAGTTAAAACCAAAGCGACGCCACATTAGCTCTAATAAGCGCTGTGTTTATGAAAATAATGTCTGTTTTCAACCAGTTCATGTCACAAATTAATACTTTAATGCCACTCTTTGGTAGATTATTTAGAATACATATTTAGTTTTCTTGATCTTTTGAATGGAGTTCTGCTTCATGACCTGCCAGCACGTCTCTGGCAACACATTTCAGGCATGTGCTAATTTTGACCACCCTAAAAATCAACACATACTGGATGCGATTAGACTCAGACTACATAAATTCAGTATGAAACTACAGCTCAGGGTTCACAGTATCATGCTCCATGTTTTCTTCCTCTCCCTCATCTTCCATCTCCTTTGCTTTTTTCCAACTAGTGCGGAAAAATCGTGACTTACTCATTATTGCGATCGTAATATCACAATTTCCTGGAGGGACTGCAGAATACACACAGATATCACACAATGTTCATAGAAAAAATGTATTAAAATTCACTTAGCATTTGACATTGAGCAGGACATCAGAAAACAAAGGGAATTTCCTTATAAATTAAACTTGTCTGATTAGTCTTAGAACCTCAATATTCACATATTATTAATGCATTTTAAGAGCCCAAAAGTTAACATGTACATATGTGCAAAAGTCATCTCACGGGCTTTAACTTAGAGGCAAAATGATCAATCAACAATGTTTCCAATCAAACTTGTCTTTCAGTCAAAACATCGATCTTTATAGCACTGATTTTTTTTTTACTATGCTTGGTAAATTGAAGAAAGGAAATTTGTTCACCCTTAATAGAAATAAAAAAAAAAAAAAAAAGAAGTTATACAAATTTAGTCGTGGAAAGGTTTGTACCAGCATCACAATAAACATGACAACCGTGTTGATGAGTCTGTGGTGGTTTGAAAGGTGTGTACTGGTCCACAGCCTGAGTCTGCCTGGCAGTTTGTTTCAGACTGGCTGTGATGAGAACAAAGGTGGTGAAATGACCAGAGGTAGTGAAGACTGTAGACAAAGACAACCAGAACACATGCACACATAATGTACAGCCATCAGAACGTGTCCTCTCAGGAGTCCTCTGTGGCGACGTCCAGCTTCCTCTGAGGTATGTAAACTGTTTTGGTGGACCCTTGTCCACTGGCAGTTACCATGGCAGCCAGAGGGGAGATAGGGACCGGCGTGTGGAAGAAGCTTTGCTGGGGAAGCCCTGGCCCTTTGGGGGTGGTCATCAGAGGCTGGACAGCACACAATGTTCACATAGTTAGTTTTAATCTTAAAGGACGAGTTCAACCACATCAAAAGGAAATGTAGACCTCACTGCGATCACTTTTCATTGGTACTTTCTCCCAAAGAAACAGTCCTTGTGAAAATTGCTGACAGTAAGGTCTGAAGCTTCCAGAAACAGACTATTTCCAAGGCTAGACTCAGTGACTGCTTCTAGTTTTTTGTAATGGTTTGTGTGAACTGACCCAGCAGAAGGGGTTGTATTGATTGTATAATATGTGTATAAATGACCAAAATATATTGACAGGGTTGTTGAAGACAACATTTTTAAGACTTCCTCTCTACCTCAAGTGTTTGTCAAGTTTTTCATACTTGACAATTTGTTGATAATACTAAGTTCATGTTAACATGAAGGAGTGCCTTCTTGATTTAGCACTTCCATAAAGTTTGGCAACAAAATGAACAGAGCAGAGACTGAAAACATTCACTTCTCAGTAAAAGCAGTGCAGGGTTTGTTGTACCTGTTGCACACTGAGTAGAGCCACTGGTGCAGACTGCTGGAGAGGAACAGGAGACACTGGTTTGATGAAAACCATGCCTCTCTGCTGCACAGCCAGCGGGCTGGGCAGGGTGTTGGCGCTCTCCGGAGCCTGGGGGGCAATGAAGCCGTTTCCTGGGCTGGAGCCGGAGATCAGGCCCAGGTTCTGCATGGTGAAGTTGAGGATGGCGGGACTGGGACTGTGGAGACGGTGGGCCTGGTGGATGGCGTGTGGCGAGACGACAGCAGCAGTGGGTTTGTGAAGACGAAGGCTGGTGGGTGTGACCTCCTGGGTGAGGGCAGGTCTGGAGCCTGTTGACAACGCAAGAAAGACATCAAGTTAAATTTGAGTCATTAAAAACAAAACAAAACACAAATCAAGTCACATTTAGGGACATATTTACCTGCAGTTGGTGTTTGGTAGATGTTGTAAGTAGGAGTCGAGGCCTTACTGCTTTCTCTCCCTGAATCTTGAATTTCCTTGTAGCCAATGAAGGACTGCTGGGAGATTGGGATCAGGTATCCAGCTGGTATTACAGTCTGGACAGGTAAGGAAACAAACATTGAACAAAGAAGCTATCAATAGGCTTTCTGGCATTAACCCCAGTAATCCTCATGTTTGTGTGCACCTCGGTGTGGAGTTGCCCTGGTGCGAGGGGCACGACCCGGAGCGGTGTTAATCCTGCCTCGCCGTCAGAGCCAGCTGTCTTGTCCTCTCTGTCCAGGAAGGTCTCCAGGCTCTGCTCCAGTGTCTGACTGGCGGCAGCACCGCCGGGGGTGTTGACAAACTCCGGGTCCAGGTGGAGGGCGCGGGGTGAGGGCCGGCTTGAGAGCTGGCCACCATGACGGGCTTTCAGGCGGGCCTGAAGGATCTCCGACAGTTTTGGAGAGGTGTCCTACAGGAGGGACAGGGGGGGTGGGAAACAACGTGCTTTAAAGTGATTTCCTATGTATGTATGTATGACTATTAACCAGGTGCCCATGGATATTTCTTAAAGAGAATAAGCAAAACACTAACCACTAGCGTTCCTTTAATCAATCAGTCTTCTTTAAAATGAGTGTAATGGTATTTCTTCTTACCTTATAGTTGGGGTCGGGCCTCTTGGCTTTGGACGGGCTGCCCTCTAAGGCTGAATCTGAATGCACTCGTTTGATCGCCAGGGGGCTGACATCTGATGCCCTGGTGGCTGACAGGCTTTTCACTGCGCTCTGGCCTGTCGTGCTCTGCCCAGCCTTATCCTCGAAGGTCATAGAGCGCACGGCGAGGCTGGTCGGCTGCGGCCTGACCAGAGGGTTCGACTTCGGGGAAGGAGGGCGCAAATACACCGTGTAGGGCCCACTCCCCTGTTGGTGCATTAGGACTGGGATCAGGGACGAACACTGTGCCGGGATGTAGGCAATGGAGCCCGCAGGCATGGCTGCCAGAGGCGTGCTTGGGGTGAGGTGTACAGTAGTGTTGACTCTGGTCTCCTGGGTGGGAGTTAGTAACGGTGCCTGAGGCCCTTCTGTTGAAACAGAGGAGGTTGGTTCTAGCCTCACAGCAGCAGCAGGCTTTGGATCCTTGGCTCCGCTCCTTGAACAGAAACAGAACTCTCATTTAACACTGTAGAGATGGATCATGACGCCATAATGTCAGGTAAGTTTAGGTTGAACAGTCTACTCCAAATAAAACAACTTACGGTGGCTCCTGGTCAAGCTCGATCTTACAAATAGCAGCAAGTTGGGCCATTTTGTTTGGGAAGTCTGTGGTTGATGAATCACCTGAAGACAACAGAGGAAATGATCGTGTCACAAACACAACAGCAAACCTTGCCTGTAGAAATGTTTACAACACTCACTGAAGACACTCTTGACAGGGCTGCTGGGAGCAGAACTGATCTTCCGACGGTCATCCTGAATGCTCCTGGCCAGCTTTATGAGGGAAGGGTGTCGGGTGAAGCCACGTTTGGATCCTGGTGATGAAAACAGCTTTTTGGCACAGTTGTCTACGGACACACGGGACTCGAGCACACTTTTCTTCTTGGCTGAGCATTCGGATGTGGAGCTCTCCAAGTCTGAAACAACAGTTAAATGCTTAAGTCAATGTAAACCGTAGTTTGTATATAAGATATGAATAGAAATGTGATAAAAAAATTCCCTCTGCGGACTAAAGCGTAACAAATAATAAGCAAATGACAAAAATGTGTTTGGCATTTACCTTTAACTTGTGAGAATTCTTCGGGGCCGACCCATTCAAAGGCCGGTTTCCGGCCCCTCATTTCTGTCACGTGCACTTTCTCTATGAGCTTCAGGCTGCGCAGCACATTAGCAATATCATATAGCCGGCGCACTTTGGCTACAAACACATGAAACAAACAGCAGGATTATCAACTGCCAATACAGAGATACATGAACAACAACAGTCTGACCAAAATATGTATGGGGAAGAATGAAGTAATATATATATATATATATACACACACACACACACACACACACACACACACACACGTATGTATGTATTCCATGTGTTCTGGTTCATTTAATATATGTGGACAACATTGGCTGACTGGAAGTAAACAGGGATCCAAGCTGTTGCCTGGCAATGCAGCTCGATTGAACTGAAATGTAATTCAAAGTACACCTAAGGTCTGACATTTAGAAACACTGGCACACACAGCAAGGATCATCTGTGCAAGAAGGTGAGCTTTTGAAGGCCTTGACACAGAACTCTCCTAGCTGAGACTTCAAGTCATACACCAGTATCATTTCACTTTGACCTGAACACACAGTGTCTGGCATGTGAAGGACTCACTCTTGAACTTATTCTTGTCTTGATCTGCTCCTTGGTCCTCACCAATCAAGATCTTGGCGGCTACGTCCAGACTGACCACACGAGGACTAGACACCAGGAAAAGCATCACAAACTTCTGGCTCATCACCCTCAGAGATTTGTCCTTTCGGCTGTTAACAGAAGCTGAACAGGACAAACAAAAATAAGGTAAATGTTATCATGCCACAAAACCAACTATTGATAATTTTAAATATGACATGCCAGCTTCTCACCAGCTTTGAACTCCACTCCTGGAAGCTCCACAAAGAAGAGCTCCTTCTGCTCCCCGCTCTCCAGTCGCTCCGCTACCTCCTTGTTCTCCTTCTCCTCCCCATCAAGGTCAAACTCCCTGTCCATGAGACGCTGCCGGATGTGCAGCATCTGCTGGCCATACCTTTGCTCCTCGCCCACCTGCTTCAGGATGGCCAGTGTATGGGCCAGTTTGGTCCGCCCGTGCCATGCGTAGCGGTTCTTGGCCGAGCGGCTCACCATGTGCAGGCTCTCTAGCACGTTCATGATGTCGTAGATGCGTCGGCGCTCTACACCTGTTTGGCGTAAACATTACGTTAAAGGGTTGTGAGCTGAATACTTACTCCTCTACCACACAAAGCTGACAGAGAAGACGTACTGAGCTCAGTGGCCACGTCGTCCAGGCAGATGTCATTGTTGAGGGCAGGGTTTGGGTAATCTGGGTAACGGGCAAGGAATTTATGACAGAGCAAACCCAGACTCTTCTCCTTCCTGCTGATCATTTTCTCACTCTCCTCTCCATTTTCAGTGTCCTGCAGGAAGATGACAGAGAACAGATAAGAAATGCATGCCTTTCAAAGCCTCGACTCAGATTCTCTAGGATGTGACCATGATGGGATTTCTAATTTTTTTTTATTTTTATACCTGTGAAGGGTCAAGGCTTTCTCCTCCTTCGTTGTCCATGCACAGCTCCTTCTCTCTGTTCCTGATGTCAGGACTGGCAGCACTGATGAGCATTTTGAGGTTGGAGGTGGGCGTCCAGGGGTCAACACAGCCTACTTCCCTTCCTTTTTTAGGTGTAGTGAAGGGACCCATGGTGATGTGTTCACACTGCACAAATGAATGACTTCTTTGGTGTATTTGCCAGAACCTGGGGTGCTACAAAGCCATGGTCCTAGCCAGCAAAAGCAGAAAACAAAAATAGTAGTGATTCAGATACAGTACAGACATATTATGCCACCTAAACATTTATTTTGTATTTACTGATCTCCAAATGATATAACTGGGTCAGGCAGGGTTTGAGATTCATTTTTTCACATTAACACTAAATCAAATAATATGGGCTGCCTATGAAAGAATTCTAGACATGTTATGTAACTATATTGGTAAAAAGAAAACACAAATTACTTTATCTTAATGATCCAACAAACTTTAAACTTGTTTGTCAAACATTGTTATTACAGTTAACCTGTGTTTTCTAGCTAACCAAATAAACGTTACTCCTTGTTTTACATATTTTCAGAGGGACATCCTTACCGCTTTTTCAGTGAAACATATCTGTCTGGTTCCCGCATTTTTAAAACAGCATGACAGTAGTGAGCCAAACTATTTTCAGATGGTTTGATTAGATTATTTTACTTTTTTCCTGTTCGGATTAGTCAGTCACAGTCAGTTTAAATCTAATCACAACACCATACTATATTGGCGGTAACTGATGCGGCTTCCATCGAATCGCGGGGCCTAACGGCCGCTGCGGTGCCGCCCTTTTTACTGGAGGTAGCCAATGGGAAGGCGCGCGAGGCAGCGTAGCGGAAGTGGACAGAGTGTCCCGCGCAGGTAAACAGCTTTTTGAAATCCTTGGCGCGGAACGTCTCTGCGGCGAATTAAACTTAAACGTTTGTGGCCACAGTCTGAAAGTTACGACTAGAAGACTACTATATATATAAATTAAGTCGTCCGAGAGCCGCGCGGTCAGTTTCCCTCGGTAAAGATACATGTTTGTGTCACGTAACCGCATAGCACCCGCCGTCTGCTTAACTTTAGCATAATATAGCGAAACCGGATAATCCAGGAACTACCGCTTTGTTTTAAGACACAGCAACGCCGTTAAAGCAACGTAACAATGCCAGCAAGTAAACTTTATAAAGAAGAGGCGGCATCTCCCAGCGACTCTGAAACCAAAGCTTAACTGAATAAAACATTTTCGTGTTTTAAAGGTAAAGAAGCGTCCACAAGTTAGCTAGATAACACACACAGACTTACCTAAATAAGTGCCAACAAGCCTCTCAGATGAACCGTCCCATGTCCACAGTAGTAGTGGATACCAACTACAACTACTCAAAAAGACAAATCCGAGCGCTAAACCGCGGATTTTAACTCAACACCACAAGTTTACACACAGAGGAAGCAGAGGGGAAAACTGAAATGGTACAAAGCGTTCTGTTCCTTCCCCCCTTGCTGGTTAGGAGCAGCCTCCTGGTCAACTTTACTACAGATGTGGAAAGTTTGGTGACCACCAGCATTAGGCCCGCCCTGTGCGCGCTCCCGACACACACCACTTCCTCCCTGCCGGGGAGAGGCGGGGCCTGTGGGCCAGCACTGTGCCCTGCACCTCCGCTCTAGATGGACATCATGATGAGTTGAGTTACTGACTGTCATGTCAAACAAAAATCACGATACTCTTTCTACCATTTGTTCTTTACATGTTGATCATGTGTTTATAATAATCACTGGTTTGTTCTTAATATCTATGATGTTGGTGTAATATTCCTACAAGGGAGTATGGCTGAGGGACACAACACGTTATAAGATAAGATAAGATATATAGTGCTGAAAAGTGCAAAAAATGCTATATAGTGCAAAACCAAAAATATATGCAATATAACAGTATACAAAAACACAGGAAATACTTTTCTTGGGAAATATAGCCTACTATAAGAAAATGAGAACACATTAAACTGCCAAGGAGGTTAAAAGTGCTATAAGTAACGTAACGTTTTACGTCAGTGTTATATAAATACTGTGAAAGTATAAAAACACTCAGTCTATGGAGAAATTCACACAGCCATCAGGAATTTGAGAATCCTTTAAGATCACATAAATCTACAATATTTAGACAGTTTTGCAGTATTAAACATACAATTCCCTGTGTCCCAGTTTATTTGCCATTCAGTGTATGTGAATGACATCTGCTCAACTGTTGCCTGACAAAGCAGTTCCATCAAAATGCATAGAAAAGAGCATTTCAGACAGAGAGTAAATACACATATTCAGGCAGACAGTACATGGAAAAAGTGTTTTTATTACAATCATGTTCCAGTAGAAACATAAGACTTACATGTACATTATGAAGCTGAAACTACACACAGCATGGGCTATAGACAAACCAGTGTGCTGGAAGAATCCCTCCTGGTTTTATGTGTAGTTTACAGTAATTTCAGTTACCACAGCTTTTATTTTGGAACATGTACCATGTGGGTGCAATAACATTAAGGGTCTTAAAGCCAGGGTCTGACACAGGGACCCTCAACATGATAGCACTATATGCAGTCAGTATATACACATCTCTGTCCTTTATACAATACTCTGTTATGGTTATACTGGTAATCTAGTTTTGGCAGCTAAGGAGATACACATTTGCTTTGATTTTTTATATCATGAGATTTATAATTGTATTTTTGATGGCAGGCATGTTGAAGTATATGATTTCATTCATTAGTTTGTTGTGCCTTTCATTTTTAGTTGGGAACATGATAAATGGATTTCTCTCTCAAGTCTGTATCTCTTGCAGAAAGACAGTGAAGCTGCCTTGGTCACCTGGCTCCGTCATTTGGGACAGCTCTAATTCATTTTTCATGATCATATGCACTGATGCACACTGTAACCAGACTATAGGCCCACGGTAAATATAATAAAAGATAAATCACAATTGCGGTTTTTATTTTACATGAATTGATTATTGGGTAATTTATGTGAGAATGATCAGTTGTTGTCAGGAACCAGTTTTACGGCAACACAATAATATGATGATTAAAGCTGGAATTCCAACAGCATGCACCTGCACCACCTACAACACCCCACATGCCCTAACAGCAAATGTTAGCTCTGCTACTCTGCTGAGGTTGTCTTCAATCCCAGAGATGGAATATTGTAATATATATTCTAATATAATATCAAATAGTTTATTAGTTTATTATTGTATATTACTTGAAAAATCAAGACAAGAAGAACAATGCTCACATTGGAGAAACCAGCCCGTGTATGGTATGTTTTCTCTTATTTAAAATATTTCAATTTAATTATATTATTATATTATTTTAATTCACCACCACTGTGCTGATGCTTCCCATTAAATCAATTCAGACCATGCCTTATAACGACAGAAATTAAATGACTATTTAAATGATTGAACAAAAGGATATAATATGATAGTTAAAGATTAATGTGATCTCAGTGTTAATTGGACAATACTGGCAGGAAAAAAAATAATAATACGTCATGTCTGCATTTTAAAGCCAGGTGGCGACGGAGCCCTCCTTAAAAGGAGTTGCCATAGAAACCGACGGGCGCTCTCAAGGATGCTGAGAGAGAACAGTGGCGCGTGAAGCATCCAGTGATCTAGTGACGTAATGTTACGAATGTGAGAGAGAGAGAGCGAGGAGGACCTCGAAGCTGCCTTCATGACCCTTCGTAAATTAGACTACTCACTCCGACTGGGTTGTAGACACGTAAACACGATACCATTAATGTTGTGACGACAACATTTAAATACATGAACTTTATTTCTATAGTCGCATATATTACTTACATAGCTAAAAGTCGACCTCTGCATACTAGATAAGGATTTATAAGGAATGACGTGTTACATTGTAATTCTGCTGGAGATATTCAGTTTTCCTTTCTTAATGTATATGCGACTGCAAGGTATGTTGGTGACGAATGTCCGATAACAGTTGTTGTTTTTCCCCTCATCACTGCTAAAATAACAGTAACAACAAATATTATGCAGCAACAATATATTAATTAACAAATGTCACAAAGACTGCCTCAGAACAAACATAATAAGTCACTTATAAGCACATTGGTCTTTAAAGGCACATTTTGAAATGTTAAAATGAGTTTGCTGCAAAGAAAACGTGACATGACAAGTGACAATTGCGTTTTTGTCCGACAGCCCGTGAATGCAGCAGGAGGCTGCTCCGCTCGCAGCCTGAGGAACGGACAAGGCGGTGCACGAGGCAGGAGCTACTGGCAAGGTAAGAAACAGAGAAGTCGTCACCGCTGACCAAAGATACTTCTCTGTGACTCGGTTGGTCTCCTTATAGTGTTTTATAGTTCTTAAATGTCGGCTGAACAGTTTCGAGAAAGCTCCACGCAGCCCTCAGTCTGTCACGCAGCCTGCATGCGGGCTCGCAGGTTCTGCTGTAGGGATGCTGCAGCAGCTCAAACCCTCGGCAAGCGATTTGCTCCAGTTTGTAACTGTGGACTTCATGTGATATGTTTGTGACATGTCTGCTGCACCATGCAAGAAGTTTGTTACCCCACCAAAAAGTTGATCCTTATCAGTAATACATAAGTGTTTTTATGGTGGAACTGCTCATACCTGCAGCAATTAGCTAGCTGCCGATTTCCCAGGAATACAATAGCACCTGAAAACATTTAGATGCTGTACAAGTCAGGAGGAACTTTGAAATAAGTTCAATGATCTCTTGTGATGTGGTTGACAGATACTGAAACACTGCAGCACCTGTTCACTGTCAGGACACCACACTTGACCCTTGAGCCTCTGCTCACACCAGCTTTCTCTTGACATTTATTTGCTCTTCTTCATACTCCTCTAAACTCATTTTGCTGCACACAATCTGAATCCTGCCCACATTTTGTTTCTCTTCTTCCTAGAAGTGGACAGATTTAATCTCATGGGAAGCAGAGAGAATCACAATGATCGTCACATCCTCCTTAAATATTGAAGCTCCACGCCAGCGATGATGGATTTAGGAGAGAGAAGCAACTGGGTCAACACAGGTTCTTGTTCTCTGCCCTGACCCTCGGGACAAGGAAAGAGAAACCATCAAGAGGCGATATGAACGAGACAAGGCGCAAGGTTGGATCTCCCCTGGGACTGGATGTCGCCTATTTAATGAATCAAAGTTGATGGACAGATGTTTTTTCCCATTTTCTTTTGGACTGACATTCATGCAACCACACAACTGGGAGCCAAGTGGGAAGGGGACTTAAATACTTTGAGAAGGTATTTCCCTTCATTTGCTTAGAGGCTGGATATTTAGCTGTGAGGAGAGCACAGTTACGCACTCACTTATGGGAAGATGGAGGCAGGGGCAGAGGCTAGTCCACAACAGCACCCGAGGAGGAAACCTGTGCTGCATGGCTTGGAGGACCAGAAAAGGGTGAGTCAATACCTGATCTTCTTTACCTGCCTGCTCTTTGCTGTGTGGAAGCTGAAGAGGAGCTTTGAATGTTGAGTGTAAGAGCAAAACTCTTGCTACATAACTTCATCTAAAGTACAAACAGATTTGCCTACACTCTTGAGTACCAGTGAATGTGGCAAGAAGTCAGTTTCTATGAGGGTTTTGTTGATCTTCAGAGTCTTTTAGATCCTAAATTGTCAACAAGAGATGATCCAAAGCAAATGTTCCAAGTTACATTGTCATATTGGAGATTGAAATGTGTGATCTGGTTCAGTTTTTGACCAAATAAGTCCAGCTCAGGGGTTCACACGGTCAGTGAAAGCACCGTGGCGTCTGTGAAGGCTTCTCTGTGATGCATTGTGGTTGTGTAGGATTGCTTCAGCGATCTGAGTTAAGATTGATGGGGGGGCATGGTTTGACTCCAGGTTTGATGAAGGTTTACATGGTTGGATGATGAAGAAAGACAGCTTCTTGTGTGTATGAACCTTCTCACATTCAGAAGCCTTGCTTCTTCTCTTCTAGTAGTGAGCTGCCATTCGGGAGAGGTGCACATGTGATGGACTGGATTGGCACAAGGTGACAACCATGCACATGGCTGAATGGATGTAGATAGGGTGTTGAGTCAGAACACTTTATTCTTCACTTTAATGTGGAGGCTTCCTCTGACTTTTAGCCTCCATGCTGCATTTAGTGGTCTGTCAGCAGTGTGTTTAAAGCTGCACTGAGTAACTTTAATCAAAAAGAAGTTGTTGTCATATTTGCTCAAATGGTCACTAGACTCTGACAGTAATACACAAGACAGATAATCTGTCAAAATGGCATTTATGAGATTCATCCAGCTTGAAGAAAAACATCCAATCAGAGCTGAAGAGTCTCTGATGCAGCTGTCAGTCACTGCTCTCGAATTCTTATCAAACTGACAAAGTAGGCAATTTACTAGGCAACTTAAACGTACACTGTCTGATTTTTTTTTTTCCTGCAAATTTGATTTTGCACTCGTTGTCTACGCGTTTTAAACTGTGCAACATGGTTGGAATGGTACTAGCAAGTAGTGCTTTATGTCCCTCTCAGCAGTTCATAGTTTTTGATAGACCAGAAAGACAAGGAAGCCTCCGTATGAGCGACCTGCTCTATGTAAAGACACATAACTGATTCTTCACCCAGGAGGATAAGTCAGATTGTTGGCATATGTTATTTTACACCAATGAGGATCTATTTATGAATGAAGACGTTGATTTGAGGTAATAAAATACTTAAAACACAGTGTACCTTTAGATATTTTCAGAAACATGTTCGTGTGGAATATGGACTGATGATTGATGGCGCCCAATGATGAAAACAGGTGAATGAAAACCAAGTCCTGCCCACCATTTTACAGCTAAAACTGATATCACAGAGCTCTGATTGGTGTTTTTAAACTGTGGTGAATGCTGTGAATGTCCTCAGGAGCACTAAGAGGATGCAGAGGAACCTGCTTTTTTAATAGATGACCTGCCTCATGCACTGCTGTCAGGATACACTGCTGTTTGAGTATTTTAATTAAAATGACCAGCTGCAGCTTTAAATCCGCTTATCATGGGTCACTGCCATCCATTCCTGGTTCTGTTCTATTTGTTGTAGAGACTGACTGGATTTGACTCCCTCTGCCATACTGTAGGTGTGCCAGGCATCACATTTACTACTAAGAAGGTTTATGCCTTTTTCTGCTTTCTTTCCAGTCCTCCTCCTGTAAATTATTGATTTGATCAGGTGTGTTAAATTAGTCACTTGGGATTATGTAGAACATGAATATTAATTGATGTGACCAAAGTCCCAGCTGCTGCTTCCCTCTCTGGATGTGAAGTGACACACTGAGTAGCAGCAGAGAGACTTGCAGCGTGACGCTCATTATTTATGAAATCCCACACACAACTTTTTTTTTGTTTGGTCTCTGTTGTTGTTACTGCGGTAACCATCCGTGATACCATTCATAAAGTGAGCTTTTGCCCGTTTGCATGCCCTGTGAGTTATCAGCAGCGACACCTCTAGATATCACTGGAAGCTTCAGCTGCTGATGCAAACGGACGAGGCCAGATGCTCGGCGCTCTCCAGGGAAGACGGGTCGTGCCAGACTGAGCCAATACTCACCTTCCCTGTTAAGGGACAGACGACTTACACAAATTGAAAGCCCTGACGAGGTAACGTGGACACACGGACTCCCATTGTTGGAGAATTACCTCAGGCACCCATGCGGCAAGGTTCAGTGTCCCCCGACAGTTACCAAGGAAGCGTGAGTTCAAGATCTTGTGTCTGATAGTCGCCGCAGTAGGAGGTAATTGGATTTTGTTCCCTTCTGTAGATTTACTCTCTCACATGTCCCCAGCTCTATATATTAATGTTCATTGAGTAATAATCATGGACCTACGTGGGGAAGCAGAGAGTGTCAGAGGAGAATCAGGCAGGTATTGTATTGTGGTGAAAGCAGGCTCAGTGTTTGATGAAGCAGAACGGCAGACTTTGCTCTGATCACAAACCTGCCTCTGTCTGCAGTCAATTGGTATTCATTGAACTAGGATTCAAAGAGATTGACTCTTTAGTGTGATGAATCATCCAGCTGGAGTCAAGAAGGGCTTAAGTGTACAGTATGTCTCTTCTTTTAGCTGTAATTGGAGTATGCGAGTCACATGGGACATAACCTTTTCAGAACCTGTTAACAGCCTCCACCAACACTGAACAAATGATTGTGTGTGACCGAATTTTCCTTTTTCTGCCTCTAGTTATGTTATGCCACCGTACATCTGTGAAGCAACACAATGTTAATGTGGATGATTATTAAAGTAGTAATAGCTTCCCAGGCAGAGCAGCAGCTGAATACTGAAGCTCACATGTGATGAGGAACAACCAGTGACAGCCAGCAGATAACCTTTTCTATCTTCATATGAAAATGAGCCTGTAGTAAATCTATGGAGGAGAAGTTAATCATGCTAGCACAGGGACAGCCAGAGCTTTACTGACCTTTTCTGTCCCACGGACTGTTTTACTTTCCGACCGAGGACACCCAAATGTAAAAAGGTCAGCCCGACTGACAGAGAAATCCATCAGTTAAGCTACTGTGAGGACTGCGCTGCTGGGAATCCATTTATTTTTGTTTTGACCAAACTAAACCAGCAACTTCTTCATCATCTTTGCAGCATGCAGGTATCAGTTGTTTACTAAAGACAGGTGCAACAGGAGCGCAACTCCCCAAACAACAAGGATACAAGGAAGAAACCAGCATGGCTGCCGTTTTCCACACATTACTAGACGCAGATGGTAAGATGAGGTTCCGGGTAGCACAAGCATAGATGCATAGCATAGTGTTAATTATTGGTAATTCAGCCATTTACAAAATCTAATCAAATAGTCCTCTAGGACCTCTCTGTGACAGACCTCAGACAAATTCTGTAATGCTTAAATGGATCATTCAGAAAAAGAGGCAGGACCTCATCACCTTATCATTAACATACTTCTGCAAGAAACTTATATTCCAACTCTGATAATAGAGGCTGCGAAAAAGCTGTATTTCATCTGACAACAACAGCACACACATTCATCAGTTTTGAATTGTGCACTAGGTCTTCTCTGCATACATTTTTGTGCGCCCACCATGAAATTATGATGTGAAGTTATGCTGTAAAGACATGCATATTTCATGCTGCTTTTAAGTCAAAGAAAAGGAGCTCTGAGCTGATCTTTGATATACGGTTCAGTCTGGTTCTTGAGCGTGCACCATTGAAACACTGTTTATATCCCGTCTTCACAGTGAATTGTTGTGGTTACAGTACAGATTTTCAATACTTAACAGAGGGCAGACATTGTGTTTCTCTTAGTCATGTTTGCAAGTGTCGGATCACAAACCGGACTAGAGAGAATTCAACAGGATTTCAGAACAATGTTTGACATGAAGATCTCAGCCTCTTCCACTGGTGTCTGACAGATATGAACAAGGGCATTCATAAGGTGACTGAGCGCACCATGTAATGGAATCTATTATTGATTCAGACCACTGAGGATGAAAGACATTTGACTGTAATTGCTCAAACAGAAGCACTGGAAATGATGTATTTATTTTCTCGAGTCGTTTCTGACTGCTCGTTAAGAGGCGTTCAATGCGGTTGGATGGGATTGTGTAGGATAATGAGGTGTTTACAGTGGATACGTGCTCTGTTACAGTCATTCTCTCTAACATAATAAGCAAAGAGACACATATGAGTGGGGAGTCCTACACGACTTTGTTTATTAATCCTGAACCTAGGGTACAGTTGATAGTCTGTGGGAGAGGGAGAGGTGTCTGTGCTGTCCTCTAGCCCTGCAACGGTTTCCTGTTTATTTGAGGAAGTAGACTTACAGGTGGCAGACACACAAAGAAAGATGCTACATTATTGTCATTATCGTGGGATGTTTACAATTGCAATTACATCCATCCATCCATTATCTACCGCTTATCCTCATAGGGTCGTGGGGGGGCTGGAGCCTATCCCAGCTGTCTTAGGGTGAAAGACAGGGTACACCCTGGACAAGTGTCCAGTTCATCACAGGACACATAGAGACAGACAACCACTCACACTCACATTCACGCCTACAGTCAATTTAAATTAACCAATTAACCTAATCCCCATGCATGTTTTTGGATGGTGGGAGGAAGCCGGAGTACCAGAGAGAACCCACACAGACACAGGGAGAACATGCAAACTCCACACAGAAAGGCCCCGGGCCGGGAATCGAACCCGGTACCTTCTTGCTATGAGGTGACAATGCTAATCACTACAACCACCGTGCCACCCTAATAATAACATATATTAAGATTATTTGAAGTACTGATTGCTGACACAAACACACACACACAACAGCATCGCATCCATCCATCCCTTCCTCTCAGAAACTGATGTAACAGTGACTGTGGATTTGAGTACTTTACGATAAAAAAATGCAGAGTTGCACAGTTCGCTGTAGCCACCACCTTTGACGTGTTTGTTCCTGAAAGTAGTAAATCAGTTGAAGGCTATAATTATCACTTTTAAATTCTTTGCTTGTTACTTGCTACTGCACTGAGACATTTTGTCTTACTTTACAAGATAAAAGATATTGCATCTGGTGATTTCTGACAGATGTATGTCCAATTCAGATTTCAGCAGAAGAAAGATTGAGCAGGAACATTCGTGCATTAACAGTGTTTCGTCCACCGGTGGAGATTTAGCCAGACATACGGACGAGGTCACTGTGGCTGTATCCTCCCTGAACGGCCAACCTGTTCACCAGGACCACACATCTGTGCAACCTGCTCTCACACTGTCAGTGCTCTCCTACCAGTGTTGCCACAGTTACCTTGAAAAAGTAATCTGATTACTGATTATTCCTTGAAAAAGTAACTTGGTTGATTGACTGATTTTAAAAGTATTTAAGTTAGATTACAGGTTGCTTTACTAGTTACATTCAGCAGCTGCCAACAACGCCCCCCCCACTACCTCAACATAAAAATGAAAACTGTTTTTTCCAAAACTCATTTTTTTGTAAGTGCATTTTTAACAGTAACATCAACAATGTATCTCCTGACATTTTCAGATGAACTTAAAAAGGATTCCCTGAAAAAATGTTTTTTATGAAATAAAATAGAAGCAGTCTTTCTTGACTTCATTTAACATACATACTTTTTACTTTGGCCACCAGCACAGAGTAACATTGTCATCTTTCGCTGACACAAACTCAAACCGGTGACTGTATTTCCAGGCATCTCTCTCCTCCCTCCATTGTTGTGAATGGTTGTGTCGATGGCTGCTTGCTACAGTATGTATCACACCTGGGTGGTCCTCATGCTGAAAACGTGACTTCCCGAGACAAAAGAAGAAAGTGACACAGTAACTTGGAGAAGTAACTTTAATGTGATTACTGGTTTGGAAATAGTAATGCGTTAGATTACTTGTTACTGAAAAAGTGTTCATATCTTGTCATCACTGTCGCTACATTATTCTCTTAAACCAGTGTTCAGTGAAGGCCACACATCTTTTCCAGCAGTGGTTATTCACTGCTGATTTGCAGATTCTGGATTCGTTGTCCATGTTGAGATGATTAGACTTGGTGATTGCTGTCTTCACTGCTACGCTGGCCTGTTTCCAAGATAAGGAGAGCGACCGTAGGAATGACAATTTGTCATTGATGGAGTTTGATTGATTGCACGTGCCAGCCGCCCTGCACCGCTGGTATCTGAAACTAATTGGATGTAATATCAGAGAGATGGGATGGCATGATGACAAATGAGCAGCCTTGTGAGATTATTTAGGACCTATTGTAGACATTATCCCCCTTTAACAGTTGCTCCTGTCCAGCCAGCCCCTGACGGGAT
Source organism: Synanceia verrucosa (assembly GCA_029721515.1). Lineage (NCBI taxonomy): Eukaryota > Metazoa > Chordata > Actinopteri > Perciformes > Synanceiidae > Synanceia > Synanceia verrucosa. The sequence goes on from CM056549.1 coordinate 28,719,288, forward strand.
CACTAAGTGATTACCATCTTTAGTGATCGTACTGGCTGGTTCATCTGATTTACCTCTGTAGCTGAAGCACATAAACCATTTTCTTTTAGAGCCTTCCACTTAATGAATGAGCATGAGAAGAAGGTTCTGGCACTTTGTGATAGTGAAAATCTTAATGTCATGAAAGCTGATTCGCCAGCAGACACGAGCGCTCCTAAGCTTTTCTCTCAAACCAGGCAGCTGCAAAGGAGAGGCGAGGGATTTATTCTGGTGAAGGACTGTTTGCCCAGTCATGCAGCACTGACGAGCGCTGGGGCTCAGGGGTTTGGATTGGGGAAGGGGGTGGTGGTGGGAGGGTCAGAGGGTGGAGGTGGGCTCCAGGCATGTAGCTCTGAGGTTGGGGGTTGGGTTGCTGCACTCAGGATGCTGCCTGGCCTTTAAGAGCCATCTGGCCGTCAGCCTCTCCCTGCACCCTGAGGGAGGGTGAAGGACAGGTGGCACAGGCTGCTGGGATGGCCTGGACCCTGGCTATTGGGCTATCCGTTTGGCTAGCTGGGCCCCCTAAACATGCACCCCTCACATACCAAATGTCTGCTCAGCTTCATGTCAGGAAGGACCTCCTTCATGACCCTCCATTCTGTGTGTTAGGTTCATTTTTGTTACAAGTATAAGCATGTTTTGTCGTTTTTTGATGGTTCACTCAATACGAAACAGAGTGAAATGGCATATTTGAAAGTATATCATCATTTAAATAGTTTGATATTGGGACATATTGCATCTTCATATTACTACTCTAGACCACATACAGTGTTTTTTGAGAATGAGAACACATCAGTTTGATCAATTTAACAAAATAAAAGATATCACATCTAATTTCATTTACCAAAATAAAACGGATCAAAACTCAAGTATACACATGGCCGCTGCATATTTTCTCCTCATTTTAATTGCTTGAACATGTTTTTTGAGAAATAATAACAGAGCATTTTTGCCCTAAGCCTCCATTAATTTCATGCACCGTGCTGTCAGAGACACTGATGGTAAACGTGTGGTGTTTAATGAGGCACTGTTGGCAACAATACGACATACAGTTGACCATTTCTCTGGCTATAAAGACGCATAGTAGAAAATAAATCATTGCTGTTGAGTTATTTTTTGTAGTATGCATCAAATGGTGGTGTCAGTGAGGCACCCAGCAGGGTGTGTGACAGTCCGGCTGTCCTGACTCACACAGCACTGTAATCCCTGTGTGGGGGTCAGTGGACAGGATGTGGTTGAGTCTGGTTCACGAGAGGGACACGCTCGATGAACAGGTGCTTCAACTCACTCCTGTGGCGATGGGATTTCCTCTGTGCTATTATCCATATTTACACGGAGACCTTTAATAATTGAGGACTTCAGGACTGAATTCAGCACATGATGAAGTTATAATTGAAGCTGAGAACCAGTCCTATCTGGGGAGAGTGTGTAATTTAAAGCTGTCTACCCCCCATCAGACATAAATGCTGCCACAACTGTCGCCGTTTAATTATAATTTCTCTAAGAGCAGTTGTTTTGATGTGTTATTGCCAGTGGATGTATTTCATATTATTAGATATGCTGTTTTTCAGTTGAAGCTCATAAAAAATATACAATCCATGTGCAGCACCTGTTAGCGTAGCTTCAGGCTCAGGTTGTATGTGACTGGAATATATAGAAAGAGGAAGATGCTTTATTCCGCCATGGAGTGAACATTAGATCAGCTGGTGTGATAGTGGAAGTGGGCTCTTCTTTGCCTCATTGGCTTAATGTGAGTCCACTTCTGCCTTTGTTCTAGAAAGACAGAGACAGTGTCGTCTTATGTCTGCAGTTTCTTTGTGTGTGTGTGAGCAGTGTTTGTCCCAGCCTCCTTTGCATTATGTTTCCTTCAATCCCTGCTGCAATTCCTGGAATTCAATTTTACACACCAAGAAGTTTCCAAGTGATAAGGAGGGATGAGGGGTAAAAAAGGTGCTTTTTTCATCTGTAGCCTGAACTGGAAGTACTTCATGTTCCTCCAGACAATCCCCCAACACACACAGGCCTATACCATCATCATTGAGCCCATAGTATGAAGCCAACCCATTTGGACAGGGTGTTGTGGACAAAAGCAGAGGAGGGGAAGTTTTTTTTTCTTTTCCCATATCAGCCTCTTTTGTTACAAGAAACACAGGTTTCTGCCATATGTTGTTCAATGAAATATTGCTGGGCAGTGTGTGCCTGTGGGGCTACGGGAAAAACAATTGGCACTCTGACAGTGAACAATGGTGCTGAGGGAACATAGTCCTGTTTCTGTAGAAGGAAAAGTGTGTTTTTCTTTGAGTTGTTTTTCAAAATTTAATTTTTATAATTCATCATTTTTGTGTTCACTTTTTGTACTGCAGAGAATGCAAGACCTTGTCAGTATCAGAGGTCATTTTACACCAGGCCAGAAACCCAACAAGTTTTAATTAGATTTATTATTTGGATATCTTAGCACACACCATGTTCGACATCCTACAGTAAAAACACCATGCCAACAGTGAAGTTTGGAGGGGGGGGCATCATAGTGTTGGGCTGTTTTTCAGCATATGGAACTAGGTGTTTCTTATAATTGAAGGAAGGATGAATGGAGAATTGTACCAAGACATTCTTGATAACAGTCTGCTGCTGTCTACCAGGATGCTGAAGATGGACACACCAACACACGACCAAGGAGACTCACAGTTGGTTTCAGACAGAGGAAATAAAGCTGCTGGAAAGGCCCAGTCAATCACCAGACTTTAATCCAGTTAAAAATCTATGGAAAGAACTGAAGATTCTTTGTACAGGAGGTGCCTTGAAGCTGTCATTACCAATGAAGGCTTAACTATTAGATGTTCTTTGTATGTGTGGATTACTTGAATTGTCACTAACATCTAGTTAAAAAAATCATGCCTACAGCCCCAGCAGAAATAGATGTGTTGTTCAGTAATTACACTCATCAGCCACTTTATTAGGTACACTTGACCTGTTCAATTGCTTGTTGACACTAATAGCTAATCAGCCAGTCACATGGCTGCAACTCAGTGTATTATGTCAACGTGGTCAAGACAACTTGACCAGAGAATGTTCTGGAAAAGAGAAAAGCACAGCACTGGAGCCTTGAAGAAGATGGACTAGAGCAGCAGAAGAGCACACCTGGATCCACTCCTGTCAGCTAAGAACAGCAAACTGAGGCTACAGTTCACACAGGATCACCACAACTGGACAAGAGAAGATGGAGAAACGTTGTCTGGTCTGACCAGTCTCCATTTCAGCTGAACATTCAGATGGTAGATGGTCAGAGTTTGGAGTAAACACCATGAAAGCATGGATCCATCCTGCCTTGTATCAATGGTTCAGGCTGCAGCTGGTGTACTGGTGGAGGATATTTTCTTTAGTACCAACTGAGCATGGTTTAAATGCTGCAGCCTACCTGAGTATTGTTGCTGACCATGTCCATCCCTTTATGGCCACAGTGGACCATCTTCTGATGGCTACTTCCCGCAGGATAATGCTCCATGTCACAAAGATCAGATCATCTCAAACTGGTTTCTAGAACATGACAGTGAGTTCACTGGACTCCAATGGCCTCCACAGTCACCAGATCTAATAATCCAATAGAACCTTTGGGATGTGGAGCAACGGAGATTATCATCAAAGATAAGCATCAACTGGCGGATGCTCTCATGTTAATATAGAGCAAAATCAGTGAGGAATGTTTCCAACACCTTGTTGAAAGAATGTCATGAAGAATTAAGGCAGTTCTGAAGGCAAAAGGAGGTTCAACCTTTTACTAGCATCTATTTTAATGGCCAGTGAGTGTATTTCCTTGCTGTATGTTGGTGTGCCGCTTCCATGGGGTGATTTGTGAGACCATTTATTGGTGAGCCTCTGGGGATTGAACCTTTTTTTATCTGTCTGAATAAAAAAATCCTGTTTTATTCACAGAACAGATTTCCCACAAGTGTTCATCTCAGCAAGTGATGAATCAGACAGTGATTTCCTGTCTCCAGTAACTTCCCCCAGCCTCTCCCTCTGCACCTTCACCAGACACCACTGTTGCTTTTCTCTGCATCTTAATGCACACTCTATCTAGTCAACATGGTGGAGCCAGAGTGGTGTTCAGTGAAACATGAAGAACTTGTTCAGTGTGCAGGTAGGGCTGTGACAGCATGGATTTTACCCAGTACCCTGCGATCGCCACAACTCCACTATCCCCTGCGTTCGCTCCAAAATTTGCCAAGTGCCTATTGTCCTCTGCCACACTTTTTTTTGTTATTATTATCTATTATTTTTTTAATAAATTGCAGTGATGATGGTAATGGGCTTAACACTGCGGTATTGCGGTCATTGTCCCAGCCCTGCTTGCAGAGGTTAGAAGTAGATTTTGACTGCTTTACATGTTAGATGACAAATGCCAAATAAGCACCTCAAGAGATGTTTCCTTTGAAAGGATCGTATCACTTAATCAGTTTGAAAACTGAAGATATTTTATCTGCTTCACGTGTTGATTCTGAATTGCTGACTTCTCTTAGGTGCGTGGTTGTTGTTTTCAGGATATTTTTCTAGATTGCAGCTGTAAGTGTAATGGCTCATTAGTGGGTACACCACAGAGATATTTAATATTTGTGTCCCAGTAGGCCAGGATGTATTCAGGATGTGGAGTTTATGCCCCCAGGAGACAGTGTGGGGTCTCCCTGAAGGCTGCCGGATGCTGCCTCAGCACTATTTTTGAGGGCAGCGTTGGAGACATGGAGCTCTGCTGTAATTGAGCCATTCAGTTCCTTCGAGAGCACTGAGCTCAGCGTTAGAACAGATGTTTTTCATGTCACTGTGTCCATAGCAAAGACACAATGTAAATAAAAAGAAGCTGTGATGACAGGCGGGTTAGGGTTTGTGTTTCGGGAGGAAACTCGGTAGTTGATATGTCTGTATTGGTACAAGACTAATTATGAGCTACATTTTCTTTAAACTGTTCAAATTAAAACAAGCTGCCAGATGTAGATATGTGTGTTGTATTTATACAAATAAGAGCCTTTAATTGAAAGACATCATGCAGGCTTATGATGCTGTTTGTGAATAAATTATATCATTGTGTTATTAGTAATGTTTGTCATATGGTAAACAAATGCTGCTTTTTGGGTAAGATGATGGTATCAAGCTCGATGAATTGAATGCCACTTAATTTCATATTTATATCTTATTTTCTAATACAAAGTGCACAATTGCTTAGATAACATTGATCTTTTTTTGAGATTATTACCAATATATTAACTGCAGAAAAGAAATCAGTCAGCTCACCATTCCTCAGCAGCAGAATGCAGAAAGCACGTCGAGCTGCAGTAAATGCACATTTCATACACTCCACAACACTGAAACAGCATGCAACAGCAGTATATTAGTTAGGATTATAATACTGAATGTTTTCTAATTGAGAAGCTTTTATGAGGTTACTGTTTTTTCATTAGAATTGATTGAAGCACAAATAATCATTTTTTCCATTTGACATCAGTGCATTTCCCACATAAATATCCCCACATCCAATTTATCATGAACACATAGAAGCTGAAATGACTCATAGCTGCAAAAACAGGTGGATTTCTGAAAATGTAATGTGTTTTAAATGTCATGAAAAATGTTCAGAAAATGTTCTTTGATTGAATTTGTATATAAATGGCAAAATAAATGCCTGCCAGAGAGAACAGTTGAGAGAGTTCAGGCGAGCGTGACATGGCAGAATTCACCCCCACACAGGTTCGGGTTTGGTAAGATAATCCTCAGTGTGGACTATTCATGGATCACCCTCTCAACAGCTTGACACTTCCTCTTTATATAGGCCTCAGTATTGCATTGTGATGTATGCAGCTGAGCTTAAAATCAATAAAACCCCTCCAGACACAGTCTAGATTATCCAGGATGTCAAAACCGGCTTGTTATGTTGCATGTGTTACTAATTAGCCAGAGGTCTTGTTTGAGGCCTGTCCGTTGCAACGGTCAGATCAGGACACTGGGTCTCTATTGGATAACACCACATGTCTGTGCTCCCGTTTGAAGACATTGTGCCCTGTATGACAGAGCAGAGCATGTGGGAGAGTATGGACGCTGCACAGGGTCAACATGAGGCTATGTGGTGTTATCCTGTTCCAGGCTGCCAGCCTCCCACCTCCTCCTCTTCCCAAACAACCCTCATTCCAGTATCACTTACACACATAATCAATACAGGCTCTCTGCTGTTATTGATCCAGGTACGGTGTATACACAGCTGCTGAGGCCAGACTGTGGCCTCCTGTCTGGAATCAAGGGCCCAGAAAAGGACACTTGATCACCGGCACCTGGTTCTGCTCAGCCATCTCCAAGATGTGTCGAGCACAGAGCCATCAAGGGAGAACACTAGATGTCAAAAGCTTTGGATTTACACAAGGGCAATTATTCAGTGAAATCTATTTGTTGCTGGTCAATGACAATATAATGAAGAGCGCTCTTGAATTTTAACTGCAAGGCTTTCTGGAGTACTGATTAGCTATGAGACCATTAAGGATGGTTTGAATGCCAGTATTTCTCCTGCTTGATAGTGGATACACAGAGTCTAATTATAGCTTAATTTCGGCTCATTAGGATGCTGTGACATGATGCAACATGTATGGTGTGAGTTTTATTGGTTTTGAGTGACTCTCTCTGTCTACTGTTCAGGTGAAAGTAATGCACTTGATTCTGTGCCACCATCACATGGAGAAATCTTAATGGAGGTCTGTGACCTCTGCCAAGAAAACTGAAAACTGAGACCTCATCTACAACTAATTATAAGAAAGTGTGTTTCTTGAGGGGTGTAAAAGGGGTGGATGTTGACCTCTCACCCAAGCCTGAACCTGATTCTCAGCTGTCTTGTTCTTAATTTGTTTATAACTGTTCTGTATTTGTTCATACCTGACATGAAAATCAAAGAAAAAAAGCCCATTGTGCTTTTCCACGGTTACAGAGAGTAGAATCAAATGTGCTGTTCTCTACTGCCAGAATTATGGTCTTGGCTGGATGACAGGATCATTCTGTCCAATAAATGAGCTGCTGGATTTTTGTAGATAGGTTATTAATGCCACTGCTTCCACGAAGCTGGTCGAGGCAGATTGCTGCCCACCCAGAGTGTTGTTCTGCTTGTTTCGGTGTGTGATGACACAGAGTGGTGGCTCTTAAGCCTGGTTTATGTTTCTGCGTCCCAGCACGGTGTAGCTACGGTGTCGACGCAGACTCCTACGCGGACCCTACGCCGTAGCCTGACGCGCACCTCCAAAAAATCCTGACTACGTGTCGCGTCAACGCGTTGAGACGCAAACGGCAAGGACTGTGATTGGTCCGCTCAGAACGTAATTTTCAGCTGTTGCTTTTCCGGTCAACAGCTCAACAACACCGCTGTTAGCGGAGCGGCACGAGTGGTACGGAATGATCGGACAGACCACCTCCACAAACGTCTTCTGTGCTTCAACATTTGTAGTAACAGCATTTCTTTTTCAATTTTATGAGCTCCATCTCCAGAAACACCCGCTCCATCTCAGTTGTCATTGTTTACTGTCGGAAGAAAACCAAGGAATCCGATACGAGCCCCCAGAAGCCACACAAAGACACAGACACACCCCCTAGCAGCTTGGCGGTGAATTGCAGAGCAGTGCGTTCCCTCGACGCAGAGCTTCGAATGCTCAACGACACCGTCGTTGAGCATGCCGTAGCTCCGCCGTCGCCGCGATGCAGAAGCATAAGCCAGGCTTTGAAAGGTTAGCGTAGCTGCAGGAGCTTCAGTTCTGTTAGAAGTGCAGAATATTTCTTCACTGAAGGAAGAGCAAAGAACAACACTGATGACTTTTCTTCACGGAAAAGCTCTCCGCTTTCCTCCTGAATGGTTTTGGCAAGACTTTGCTTGACAGATAGTTCCTCCAATCACCTTGTGTCTGCCGTTTTCCAAACGTCACCCAATAACGGCTTCTCAGATGGTTCTGTGCCACAAACCATCTGGAGGGTATTAAGGGCTAGAAGAAGAATTCCTTTATTAATCCCTCAATGAGGGAAATTACATTTTTTCACTCTGTTATATATACATATATATATATACATATATTTTTCAATTGCACATTACACACACAAGTCATGAAACAAACACATGCACATGCATTAGAGGAGAGGTGTCAGAGTGAGGGGGCTGCCCCTTATCCAGGCGCCCCGAGCAGTTGGGGGTTCGGTGCCTTGCTCAAGGGCAACCTCGGCAGTGCCCAGGAGGAGGAACTGGCACCTCTCCAGCTACCAGTCCACTCTCCACATTTTGGTCCGACCTGGACTTGAACTGGCGACCCTCCGATTCCCAGCCCAAGTCACTACAGACTGAGCTACTGCCGCCCCCCGCTACTTGACCTTTTTTGTATTATACTATTCTATACTAACACCAAGTCATCTTACACTAGTTAATTATATTCATGTGTTGCCTTGGTGTTAAGAAATGCCTAGATTTGTCTGTATTAGGCTCACTCTATGTGTTTCCAGTCATAGATGCAAAAAAATGCTGTTGAGTTTTCTAATGAGGTTTGGTCTCAGGAAGAACTAGGTGTGATCGCTTCTCACTTTTTGACTGATGGTCGCCTGAAGGTCCTTGTATAGCTTGGTAGTGAATATTGCCTGGAGAATCTGAAGGCAGCTTTGCTCATAATGACAGCAGGACCCAATTGCATCCTGGGAATTCAATTACCTTTAATTTTCCCTCTCCCACTTGGACATATTACCCTCTGTCAGAGCCAATCGCTGTAATCAAATGAAATCAAATGTGATGCATTTTCCTCTGATTGATTCACTCATGGATTGTGCTGGCTGTGTTAGCCTGATTAAATTGTTGCAGTAACCTGCAGGAACTGTAAAATCTCCTAATTTGAGATGGTATTGACATTGATTTAATCAGGATGTGGTGTTGCAGGAGCTTCAGGCATTTGACAGATCAGGAATGACATGGATTAGTGAAAATGATTCGGTCTTGTAGAGGTTTTGTTGGACATTAATGGTGACTAGATTCACATTGCAAAGACTGAGTATGATGTGTCGCAGGGAAAAGATACATCCACTGTCCCCTAGAGAGACTGTTCAAGTTCAATCACCACGTCAGCACTTTCTTTCATCAATGAATCATGAGGAACGAAGTTTTAGGGTAGTTAGTTATCTAAGAATTCAAATTGTTCTCGTTGAAAGGCAACTTCAAGGATAAATGGTGACAACTCCCAGCAAACCAGTCAAATGAAGAGTGAAAGAGGCAAGAGCTTTTCCTGTTTTTTTTTGGTGTAATTGTACAATACCCCTCAACTGACCTCCAGACCTTTCCGTAATTACTCTCCAGACTTTTAGTATCTTCTCAGCATGATGCCATAAAACTATCAGTGTAAAAGAAAATATTGAGTGTTGCAATATTATATTACATGTTATTTCTCATATATATATATATATATATATATATATATATATATATACAGTATATATATATATGTGTGTATATATATATATAATATAATATAATATTGTATTGATTATTAGTTAATAGTAGGGCTGGGTACCAAACTAAGATACTTTTGTAGCACCGAAAAGTATCCGATCCTATCACGTGTCAAAGACTGAATCATCTTTCGGTGCCAAATTCTATGTCTGTGAGCCATGCTCTCAGATGTCTCTATGTACAGGATGTCCCCTTCAGATTCACAGAGACACTGATCCGTCCCCCCACTTTACCAGCATAAGGAGACAAACATCGCTGGTAAAACAGGAGTATGTCATTACAGCAGCATTGGGAGCCCGGCGTTTGTATGATTCAACTTCAGGTACAGCATCCTCTAATTCTGCTTTACATGGGCTTAGGAGGGGCTCTTGGTGCACCAGTAGCGGGCCTGAATCTGGGTGGTGGGGTGCGGTCTTTCCTGGCCTCACAAGAGCGGTTCCTCACTACCTTGCTGTGGATGGCACAGCTGACACAGTAGCACTCTTGGTGCGTTCCAGTTCTACTTTAGTGTCAGAATTTCCAGGCTTCAAATCTGAATGTAAATCAGAAACTCACGTGAAATCTGATCTCCAACTCAGAAAGTTAGATTAATCTCACCAACCAGATATAGAATTCATGCTATCTGCTACTGACATAAACAGTAGCTACATTATTTGTTGTACGTCTGTAAAGCTGGAAGAGCTGGGAGCACTAAACTTTGAGGTTAAGATGAACTGAGCTCCAAGTTCTGACTTCCAGTGAACACACCATAAGGCAAAGTCTCACTCCCCAGGGTCCTAAAGAGAAAATAGCAGCCTGTGTCTGTTAAGGTTAGGGTCATCATCAGACCATTGTCTAGTAGGTCTGCCCAAAGTACATAAAAATAACCTATTGAGTTAAAATAATTAAGTAATAATCATATAATATAATAATAGTAATCAATTAATATCGATGATAGCCATGAGGTATTGAAAAAATATTGTTCGGGAACTGGTACCGAAATTGCCATTGTTTCAAAAAATGTTCAACGATACCCAGCCTTAGTTTATAGTTTACTCAGTCAATGCTTTTTTGCATATGCGAAGAGATGCACCCTCTCTCAGAGAAGTGCCGTGATGCTGGATGTCGTAGGAGCTGTGATGAATGTTGAACCTGATTGCACAAACAATATGCAAAATAACAATATGCTCAGTTTTTGTTTTTATTAATTTATGAGTCAAACATATTGGTTCATATTTCATCTTTACACTGATACCTACCTGTAGCTGCCCTTTTAATACTATTAATCCTGCTAATATAATGCTGTTTTTAATCAAGACGCTGCCTGATTCCCAAGAGTGTCCGCTGTTTTGTGTTGTTGCTGGCTTTATTCGATTTTGACAGTGGTGTCAGGTCAGATTATGTGTTTCTAAGTATAGTGCTACAATCAGATCAAAGTCGCAAACAACACATTTTTTTCCATTCCAGGCCACATCTATCTGTGCACTGTCAGTTTGTTCCCATCATTTTTGAAGGCAGAGGTGAGTGTGTAAGCGCTCCTGTAGGGGTCACCAATGATGGGCTCAAGGACATGACATGTAATGTAATCTTAGCTGTTAATAGGACTCTGAGGGGGAGCGAGAGTGGGAAAGCACTGTAACCTGATGATAGCTATTATAGAGTGAGTCCACACACACACTCACACACACACACACACACACACACACGCACACACACAGCCAACTTGAAACACATCTTTTCCTTTATCTGTGTTGTCAGTGCTGTTCTTTGCACACTCATCTCATTAGAAGACATTTTAGTGAAGCCAAATGCTTTAAACATTTAACCTTTTATTCTGATTTGACATTTAGAGGTTACAGGAGTGTGTGTGTGTGTGTGTGTGTGTGTGTGTGTGTGTGCGTGTATGTGTGTGTGTGTGTGCGTGTGTGTGTGTGTGTTCATCTTAACAGTGATCACAGTCAGTAGGAGTCGATACAGAGAGGATAAGGGCTCTAATCAATACCCATCAGAGTTCCGCTGATCAAATATTTATCCAGGAGGACAGAGGAGAGTGGACTCCCTGTCTGTCTGTCTGCCTGTCCTCTGTCTCTCTCTCTGTTGGTAATTTTCTTTTCCAGGTGTGTCTGATCACGTCTGGACTCTCTATCTATAGGAGTCAACCTCAGAGCCCTCAGGAGAAAGGTCTTTTAAACTCTGGGTATCTTCATCAGAGACTGTGACCTGTAGTATTGAGGTGAAGCGGCACAGTGTTATTATGACACTGAGGGGACAAAAGGTGGATGACAGTGGTTCATCTTTTGAGAAGATAGCCAGTAATGATGTAACGATACGCTCAACTGACGTTTCCAATAGGATTTCCAAAACTAGAATTACGATATGATTTTCTCAAACATTTTTTCACAGCATGAGCTTGCAGAGAAATTCTGACTGACAAAGATTCCTTTAATTATTTCTCAGAAAAAAGAAAAATCTCAGAAAAATACATTTATGAGGTAGAGTGGAAGTTCAAAACAATGCATATATTAAAAAAAAAAACTACTAATAACATTTTCTCTTATCTTTACAAATTAAAGACAATCCCTTTTTATTTCTCTGAGGTAAACTGTGCAATACAACACATAAAAGTGCAACTGAAATTCTATTTTAGCTTAGCTCATTGAGTGCCAGCCCCTTTATAAAATGGAGAGTGCCTTGTGGCACCTCTTTTCTAGTACCGATTGTTTTGCTCTCTGATCCTGACGTCTCCACTTCCTGTTTCATGCTTTAATTTCTGTGGCTTTGTCATTTTCAAAGTTGTCACCACCACAAACATAATCTCTCTCCTTTTGTTTGCTCAGCACAAAAAAACTTAGAAACAGATGAGCTAAAAATAAAAACATAAAAATCTGCATCCATACCACTGGAGTGTTAAAGAAGATGTGATTTTATACGCTGTATAATTTCTTTTGTAATTATGGTAGACACACCCTTATCTTATTAATTAAATATTTCCTTAAAGCAGGTCTGCACTGACTTGTCATGTGTCACTAAATACTAAAAAGGTCATGTTACCGAAGCCTCACTGCTCTGTTTTACAGCCATCTACGGCACATTAGCAGCTCCCCCTCATACAAGATCAATCCAAAACCCACATGATAGCGGCATGTAGAAGCGTGTTCATTTGTAGGCTGCTGCGAGCCTCGTCTGCCTCGCTGAGGAGGGAAAGGATTACCTTAAAATCTGGAAGTGGGAATATTGGGACCAGATGATTACAGGGCTTCTGACTGTGTTAATGCTGAATGTTTATCTGTGCTTTTCTGCCCGCTCCTCCACCCTCTCCAGCAGGTTTAATGCTGTTTTGAGTCTTCAGGTTCAGGGGGTCAATTCGCCTGCCTGCGTTTTCTCTCCCATTGAGCTTGTCCTTCCAGCTGTTTCGGCTATTGACATGCGGCTCTCCACGCTCTTACATCAGCCCTCTCTGGCCCGCTGAACTGTGGAGCTGGCAGAAATGAGTGGTGAGGGGAGGAGGAGGAGAGCAGAAGGTAGTGCCAGTTTGGCTGAAGCAGCGAGAAAGTGAGTGGAGCCCCCCTGTAGCTGCAGTGATAACAGGATGATAGTGTGCGACTCTGAGGAAAGAGGAGCTGGGCACCTTGATGCAGTGCTGAGCAGGAGATAAGACACACACAGGCAAACACACACGACACATGAGAGCAGCATGTTTGTGTATAAGGAGTGCGACAGCAGCAGTGCACAACACAACATGCAGACATGGATTGTGTTCAGATGGAGCTGGTGAGTTATTGTGTGTGTGTTTTCAAACCTCTGGCTGTGACACCAACAGCTCCACCTATTTAAATCAGGTTTTCTGCTTTTCCTTCACCACACTTTGCTCTCCTGAGCTGGAACTGTTGATCAATATTGGCTTATTGCAAAGTACATCGCATCAGTGCGATGTTGGCAGGTATGGGAAATATTGCAGAACATACAGGTTTCATTGGCTTTATTTTAAATTTGACTGTTATTTCTTGATGCTTTCTTTGTGTTTTTTTGTGTTATGGATCATCTGGATGATTCATTTCTTCAGTATTTAGTGTGATTCATTGACACTTTATTCTTCTACCCTTTTCTCTGCATCACTGCTGCTGGTAACTCCTGTAAACCCCCGAAATTCAGATTCTATGGTTGTTTATGATGGTGGATTAATTGTGCATTTCCAGTTGGCACAGGTTGCTGTAGGGACAATAAAGCAGGGATGGTTCAACTTATTCAAAAATGCTTTGTTTGAATTCTAGCCAGAAGAATGTAACAAACCTTCCAAAATTAACACCAAAGCATGTTAAGTGTAAATTTATTATAACTGTGCTGTAATTCAAAACCACCTTTTTATTGGTTTTGTTCCAAGGCCAGGTTGTATTATTTTATTGTGTTATATTAGTCTTTCAGTGGGAGCAATTTTCTATCATTGCAGCCTTAAAATTACATTTCTAGCTGTGGAAGTGTGGATCCTTTGTGATTCTGCCAATCAGGTTCAGCTTATTTTCCACACAGCATGTGTGCTGTGTTATTCCACAGTAGCAAATTATGTTCCTTTCTATCTTTCAATACACTGCAGACATTCATTGACTCACCACTGAGTTTCTGCCTGGTTTGGATCACTTTATCAAGGTCAGCTCAGGCTCCACAGCATCTGCCAAAAATTGAATACTCTTCCTCATCCAAAATGCAAAAGAAGCTGTTTGGGTGTTGGCATATCTTAATTTAGACTACAGTAAGCACTTTGACTAAAGGTTAGCTTAGGTTTGGAAGTCAGAGTTTCAGCTGTTTGTATTGATGCAGTGTCTTTACAGCAGAGTGTGCATGCATGTGTATATGAACGGGTGGTGTGACAGAGAGGGAAAAAGCTCATTTATCACAACATGCTCTGGAACCTTCCAGGGGTCAGCCCTGCTGTCCATGTCTTCTCTAATGAAGAACACAGCTGAGCCAATCGGCGCTTACTTCCAATGAGGCGGCCCCACCTGCCAGCCAATCAGACGTGCAATGTTCAGCGGAGCGACGGGCAGAATTGATGAGAGGAGTAAGTCCTAGTGAAAGATCACCATAAGCTGCCTGAGATAACACTACGCCGGCACCGGGAAACACTCAGCTCCATGGAAATGCAATAAAGCCTGAACCATATCTCACCGTTGGGCGATTGGTGATAACAGTCCTATAGTGGAGTATGGAGAATAGCCCATTGAAATGCAGTGTGAAATACAGCGCCTCCATGTAGAGCAATGAAAATGGGATGGGAAGATGTGTGAATACAAGTGGTCTACAAAATTACGTTTTGGTTCCCACTATTCTTTAACGGGACAAAGAATGAGCTGCTGTGGAGGTGCACTGCAGGGCCTTTGCTGCCACTGTGAGCAGAATACTGATGATGGCTTCGCTCCATAGTTCACACTGAGGGCACATTGACTGTGTTAAAACACTGCTTAACCCCCAATCCTCCCCAGTTGAGCTTTGATACACTTAACAAGCACCTAACCCAGCATGTTATTTTGAGCATGTACTTCTTGGTTGTGAGTAGGCAGCCACCTCTGGATCTGTGGGATGAGTTGTTTGAGGCACTGCTTAGATTTTTCTCTCTGAACCAATGATAGGGTGTTTATGTTATACAGATAGTAAAGCCCAAACTTTTTGTGACATGTACAGATGGACTTGATTTGAAACAATATGAAAGTCAAAGATTTATGTGCATGAGGAAGATGATCTTGACAGCTGATAGCTGCCCAATGAAATGAAGGTAAATCCACCTTTTTGAATTTACAGTGATTTGTTTTGTCAGATGTGCTTTGACATGATTAATGACTGTTAAGTTTGTGGGCCTTCACCAAGGACTATTAGAGCATCTCTTATCTTAAGCCGTATCAGC
This sequence comes from Synanceia verrucosa, assembly GCA_029721515.1. Taxonomy (NCBI): domain Eukaryota; kingdom Metazoa; phylum Chordata; class Actinopteri; order Perciformes; family Synanceiidae; genus Synanceia; species Synanceia verrucosa. The sequence goes on from CM056549.1 coordinate 28,734,677, forward strand.
CTGCCAAGATGCTCATATTCTGGATAAAGGTGTCAGTCACAGGAAATGACTTTTCAGAGATTTTGGGTTGTTGTCTTGCAGTAAAAGTGTGTCAGGTGAGCAAACTCCAGTAACTGTTTCCTCACAAAGACCTGGCCTCATTTTACAGGGACTTTCATGATGAAGGCTTTACAGGCATTACAAATGAGACCAGGAAGATCAGTCTCTCTGGCCCATTTGTTTTATTTTTGGTAGTCCTGGTTTAATGCTCCATAGTAATTTTTCTCACAGGAGAAAACAGGTGGGATGCTGCCTGTTTATAAAAGAAATAAAATTCTCGTGGTGGACTTGACTGGATTAATATCTTAAATTGTGTTCCTATCCATGCAGTCACACTTAAAGGGATAGTTGGGATGTTTCTCATTGTGGTTGGATGAGCTACTTTTCTGTAGTCAGTGTGTCTGATCATGGTTGGCACACACAGAGAGGAGTAAAAACAGACTCCTTTGATGAAAACAATGGTTTTACCTCACAGAAAATGGATGTTTCTGGTCTGCTGCTTCCTCGATCATATGTGTTATTGTGTGACTTTGGTGAATCCAAACTAACCCTTTAACCAGGTTTTGTTAAAGGAGTCTGGTGGCTTTAAAGACAGTATAGGTAACGGCTTCACCTCCCCCCATCTGAAAGGGCTGTTTGACAGCAACGTAAAGCAGTGAAAAGAGTTTAAATAGAAAGTGCAGTTATGCTCATATTGATTCTTTTAGGTGTCTAAAATCTGTTTTGCTGCTGCCTCTGTCCACAGGAGTGCACTGCTACATTGTTCCTGTCTGTTTCAGGCTGACCATCACCTACTGTAGGTAATACACTGACTATGGCGAAGTTGCTCATTCATCTGAACTTTAAATGTCTCTCTTTGACTGGCCTCCATCAGAGACAAACTCACACAGCTGAACGTGCCTCTCCTGTGTTGTTAACATTCATAGCCTTTCACTGGCTTTCGTTTTGGGACATACTTGAGGAGAGAAAAACGGCCATCGAACTTGGATGATATTGACTGGAGTCCAGAGGTGCTGTCGCCTGCTGATGATGTATGAGGCGAGGAGAAGCGTTCATCAACGAGTGGGAAGATTACTCCTCTGTCACCGCCTCTGTCACCTCCCAGAGTGAGGATCCATCACCCTCTCTCCACCCCCACCTCCTCTACCTAGTGGCACAGTGGCTTTCCTCCAACCCGTTTCACTCTGCTCTCTTTCTGGACACTTATTGATCCCTTTCTTTCCTCTGCTCCTCCTCTGATCAGGAGCCAGAGGCTCATTGACCACCATAACTTCCTGTATCAACAAATATAAACCCACTATCATAGATCCCAAGGTTACTAAATGTTTTCTCTTGCCTGTTGTAATGGTAGTTAGGGAAGGTGTCAGATTGCACATATGGATCATTGATGTTGAATCCTTTTTCATGTCACAAACAGCACCAGCAGACCTGTAGCAGACACTGTTACTGTCTAACACAATACATGGACTGTATGCATCCAGAAAGATGTGAATAAAAGCTCCCCCATAATATATACATGAAGGTAGTCAAAGGAGAAGAGAGGTTTGTGTTTCCAACAATGTGACGGATGCATATGATGCTGTCAAGAGTGTGACATGGATGCTGTCAGCTGAGTCACACATGCACACATTCAGGAAACATGTCAGCATTTCTGCCACCTGGTCCTCTGAGGGGAAATATCAACAACCTATATATATATGATCCTTGTCTTCCTTTAAGGGTTCACATCACCAATTTTAACTGCTTATCCTTTATCTCTGGGAGCATTACAATTGTGCTGTGTGCTCCATTACACTTAGTCACTAATCATGGGAATCACAGCTGTTGGGGCGCCTGATGATGCAATCACAGGCCAAGCAGCAGCAAGAAATCCTAATTTCAACCCCCAAGACCTTGAATCATTCCCTCAGCCAAACAACACATGAGACTTTGAAACCAGTAAAGATAAAGTTTTAAACTGGAAAAGCAGAAGTTAGAATTTGAAACTGTTTTTTTTAATTTGGTGGAATACAAGTGGTCAGTTCAGATTACACCTCTGAGTGTCCTAATACTTCTATAACAGCTCTCCTGCATGCAGACAAAGGACTTAAGTATAGTTCATTGTGAAATTCCTCAATTCTCAATACCCATCTTTTACACTTTTTTTTTTAGATTTGTAATATATGTACAAGTACATACATGAAATTGGACTTATGTTTTAGTTCCTAGTAGGGGTGGGTGATATATCGTTTGTCATAATATTGTCATTGTTGTTTTGACAAGGTGCAAATTTCCATTATCGAGTATTTAAATTACTTTGCCAAAAATATTGAAAATCCTCACATCCACTTATTACACGGTGCAGCACCGCTCTCTGCAGCATGGCAGGATGCAGTCACACTACTAGTGGGCCTACGTGATCACATGACGTGATCACATGACATTTCGCTAGCATCCTCCTTGTAACAGTTTAGCGGCACGTTGTGATGGCAGAGAGAAAATGCAGGTGTCTCCAGCTGCCGGTACTTCAGCATCAGCGTTCAGAGTGCTAAGCAGTAAAAAGCTGTCAGTGGAAATGTTTTTTTTTTAATAGAGCAGCACTCAGAGCACTTCAAGTTGAAATCTGTTCAACTTTTAACACATGGAAAATGAGTCCTTGAGAACTCTCTGCACTAAAAATGCGTTTGGTGGACAACTCAGACAATTCCAGTAACATTTTAAAGGATATCTGCTGATTATCGTTATTGCCAAAATATCAAGATATTATTTTTTGCCTATATTGCCCATATTAGTTCCTAGACTTTTAGAGCCAATGGGAAATTTGATACCAACGAAGTATTGTTTACTGGTTTTCTTCCTGCTGATTTTAACACAGATTTGTTCTTTATCATGCAGCAT